>OZ014519.1:125213367-125868867 GCA_963966055.1 Lathyrus aphaca
TTGACATTTCTCATTCATCTCAGCAACATCTGATCCTTTGGTCCTTCTCACTGGGATTGCCCTTTGGGAAATTAGCTCAGAGAACCCAAAGCTTTGGTACTCGACGGCATCGTGAGGTAAGGAGTTTCCATCTCGAATAATGGTATGCTCTTGAATAACGAATGCCCCAACTGGGGTCCTGGCAGACTGAGGTTGAACAAAACTGTTCCTTTGAGGTGGAGAGACATTCCCAGTTACGGCAGCCTGTTGAACATTATCCCCTCTCCTGATCAAAGATGTCACAACATCCAGGAGCTGGTTCATCTGGTCCCTTGTCAAATCAAAGTTTCCCCTTGTCGCAGTCTGCTTTTGTCCTTCAGGGTCCATGATCAATCAGGAACTACTTCAAGTCCAATGTAGGTGTCGGGAAATCAAACTGCGGATTATGGACACAGAACGAGGATGAGCTTACTCTGAGGAAGGAAAATGATATGCAATGCAAATGCAATGGTATGCAAACGGATGCAATGCAAGGATGCTTGAGACCATAGGCACAAACAGACACGGAAGCTAAAAGCTCGAACTTCCTAAATGGTAAGCTGTAAGAGATTGGTTCTACAGTATGTACCCATAGATCCCACTCATAGGATGGTTTCTACGACGATGGTTGAAGGAAACTCAAGGTCACAGACGTTTATCGTACTAACGCCCCGCCGCAGGCTAGCTGCATTGTGACGATAATAACGATAAGGTCTACCTTGAGTGGAGTTCTCATGCTAGGCGTGCAAGGAGAGAGTCCTCGGAGCCTAACATTACACAACTACCAATATTGAAACAGGTTCTAAAGGGTCCCAGAATCACAGCCCTTTCATGAATCAGGTCCCGCGACAGGCTAGCTACGTTGTGACAAGATCTATGAAAAGTCTAACTATCTGGGGGAGCTTTCATGTTAGGCGTGCAAGGAGCGAGCCCTTGGAGACTAACACTAATAACATCCAATTCTAAACTTAGGTGTTCCCTCTGCTTTTTCCACCACTCAAATTACTTGTAAAGGCCTCGAGATCCCACAAACAAATATATTGAGCAACAAAGTAGAGCGGTAAAAGAACAGATAAACAAACATAAATAATAAACATAGAGAAGACAAGAAAAGATAAGATCAAACAAATAAACACACAAAGCTAAGTTAGGCTCGACTCTCTCAAGCATGGAGCTATCCCTAGCAGAGTCGCCAACTGTCGTACCTCGAAAAATACGATCCTAAAAACAAAACAACAGAGCCGCCACCTAATTCTATTTATTCTACGAGAGAAAAGGGAGATATAGATACAACCTAATAAAGGATAAGAAATGGTTTACGAAACCAAATTCTAAGTTCGGGAGTCGGTTACGCAAGGGGAAGGTATTAGCACCCCTCACGTCCATTGTACTCAACGGGAACCTCTTAGCTAATTATGCGATTAAATGTTTGATCTTAAGTCTATGTCTTCTAAATGGTTATTAATATGTTTGTTAAAGGGAATTAAAGTTTTAAATTATTATTATTAAGTAAAGATTAATTTTTATATTATTGTGATTTAAACAGATAAATAATTAAACTTTTTATTAGGGTGCTCGCGAAGGATTAAAATCCCCGTGCCTACGTATTCCCTTGTGCAATGGGAAAGTCAGAGCTCCGTAGTTCGTGCTACTACGGTTTGTGTTTTTTAATTGAACGATTGTTTGAAATGCATTCTACTGATAAGCGTTGGCTTTTACTCGCGGTGGAGGCTGAAGCGCTAGCTTGTTCGAGAGATAGAATGATTTAAATAATGTTCGTTTTAGAAGAAAGTGTTTGACTTTGTTAAGATGTTTTAAACGAAAGGGCGAATGAACACATCGCGTGGGGCTAGCCCATGTTGCGGTCCAATCCAGAACGTGCAGAATGCTAGACTCCGGAATTCTGTCTTTCGATAATTAATTATAAAAATGATTTAAATTTGTTGGTATTCGAATGGTGATTGAACCAACGCGTGAGGCTAGCCCATTTGCGGTTCAATCCAGAACGTGCGGAATGCTAGACTCCGGAGTTCCTTCTTTCGTAATTAATATTTAATTAAAGGATTTGAATAATTGATATACGAATGGTGATTGAACCAACGCGTGAGGCTAGCCCATTTGCGGTTCAATCCAGAACGTGCGGAATGCTAGACTCCGGAGTTCCTTTTTTCGTAATTTAATTTAATTTAAGGTTTGAATATTTGATATACGAATGGTGATTGAACCAACGCGTGAGGCTAGCCCATTTGCGGTTCAATCCAGAACGTGCGGAGTGCTAGACTCCGGGGTTCCTTTTTCGTAATTAGTTAAGGCGCGAAAGTCGTGCAGATGGCGATTACTAGACCGACTTACGTGTGTGCAAATGTGGGCATATGAATCGTTTTAATTGATTATGGGAATTGATTTCTAGTTCTTATGGGTATTCCAAGCAATTAAACTGGTAAAATAAGGGCGGAAAGATAAATTGCATACAAAATAAATTGGAGAGGGATACATGATAATTTACAAGGGATTGCGATTAAATAAAGGGTCTCGTTGTAATTTGCCCAAGAGAAAGCGTGTGTGCAGTGTATGATTTAATCGAACCGTTAGAATTTGATTTTGTACAAAAGTGTGAGACGTCAACAAAATAAATAAATAAACTAACACGGTGAAATAAATTGTAAAACAAATTGTGAAATAAAATAAATTGTGAAATAAAATAAATTAAATTAAATGATAATAAAATAAACAAATGGCCTCATATTAGTCATGATTAATCGGAAACGATTTATCGTGACATTATTATATCATCGGCCCACAAAGAGAAAAAAAAATCGAGAACCAACATGCAATGTAATAATCAAACAAAATCAAAACGGCAATAAAACTTAAATTTATTTTTTAGAGTTTCTAATAATAATAAATCAAAATGCAAGATAAAGAAAAGTAATAATAAAAAAACATAAAAAAGGGAGGGGTCTGGATTCTGTGGGTTCAAAGTTTGACTCTCTAATACAAAGGTAATATATATATTAAAAAAACGAGAACATTTGTTAATTAAAAAAAAAAAAAAATCATAACCATGTTTTAAAAGAAAAGGGATAATGCACTTCAATAGATGTGGAAGGCTCACACTCTTCTTCATCAACGATAAAAGACAAAGCTGTATTTCAAAAAATCAGAGAAGTAAAAGAACGATTCTACCTTCCTCGCACTCGTCCGCTCGATTCAACCCAATCGTCTCTCACTCGTTCACGATTCCTGATGCTCACTCTGTTTTAGGTTGTTCTCACGCTCTCGTCGTCTCTCTTTCTCCGATCGTACTTCTCTCAAAGCGGCGCCCTCCGTCTCTGATTTCCGGGTCACGGTGGTTGGGCGGTGATTCGCGGAGTTCTGAGTTTGGTTGGAGATGTGAGTGAGTTTGGTGTCCGGTTATGGGTTTGAGGCGAGAGTGGTGGCTGTTGAAGGTTTCTGCGAAGGTTTTGCTGTGTGGGTTTCGATGTTGGGTTTCAGTGAAGAGGAAATGGTTGAGTGTCTCTCTATCGCGGTTTCACGGCGGTTGGTTTGAATGGCGATGGTGGTCTCGCGTCGATGATTCACGGACTGGTTTTATGTGAGCTTCGGTGAAGGTCCACGGTGATGGATGCGTTGATGGGGTTTTGGAGATGAACGAGTTTCAGATCGGCGGCGTGTTTTGGTTGCTGCTGTTGTGAGGGCTTGAGCGGGTCGGCGGCGAACTAATCAAGGGAGGTGGTCTTAGTTCTGAAACTGGGTGAGTCTGTAGTGATATGCAGTTGGTGATTTTTTGATGGAAGAAGAGGATTCAAGGTTTTTGTGTTTCTCTGAGTTTTGGAGGTTTTGATGAAGAACAGGGTTGTGCTGGTTGTTTTAAGAGCTTGAAGGGAGGTGGTGAGGTGAGATGAAGGAGTGGAGGTTGTTTTTGACTCCAGAAGAAGGCTTTGTATTTTATTTTCTCGTTTGTGGATTGAGGTTTTCGCCGATATGTTGTTTGGGTAGACTCGCGGGTTCGCGGTTGAAGCGTTTCAGAGTTGTGTGTTTTTCAGTTTGTGAGATGTTTCGGTGTTGGTTTAAGTTGAAGGGTGGATGGATTTCTGTTTGAGTGTTGTTGATGGAGGAAGCAACTGATTTTTGTTGAAGGGGTAGGCCGCGGGTTTTTTGATCCAGGGGTTTGGCTGAGGAACCTTTTTTTATATCAGTTTCTCTTCTTCCCATTCTGATAGAACTCTAATCAATCTAAATAAATAAATTAAATTAAATGGTGTATTTATCACTTATTAAATTAAACCAAAAAAATAAAAAATCAAATTAAAATACAAATTAATAAACTAAACTTAAATAGAGATTAATAAAAAAACCTTAATTAAATCTAGGTTAGTTATATATATATAATAATTACCCTATTGTTAAACCGAATCGAATTCTACAAATTAAGAATAAAGTTAAAATGACATTGAATGAATAGTATGAGAAGAAAATGCAATGATTAATGATTAACGATACGATTAACCTTAAAAAATGCAACATGATTGAAAATTGATAATGCTATGAAATGCGTAAAAAAATGCGATGATAAGTGATTAATGATACATTAAATCTAAAAAAGAAAAGCTTGAATTCTCATATATTGACAGAATGCATCAGAGAAAAAAAAATGAACGAAAATTTGAAAATGTTCGGTCAAAATTTAGGGTGTGACAGAACCCTAACCCTACACAAGTTCACTGCCCAAAGGAGGAGACCTAAATCTAAACCTAATGGAAGTTATGAATTTTCTAAGTCAACTAGGGTGTTGGGATACCTGACAATGAAAAATACAAAACAAATTGAAAATGAAATATAAATTCAAACCAATTTTATCCTATAAACTAAATGCTATGGAGGATGCAATGCAAGAAGAACCATCATCAAACTCTCAATGGTTAGGCAGAATGGATTTTTTCAAGTTTGAACAAAAATATTGCCTTTAAAAGAACTTAATTCCAATGAAAATTGTCAAAATGCATCAAGAACCAAAAAGAAATTTGTTTTGAGTGTTTGATAATGTTTCTAAATGTTTTGAAATGCAATGTGAATTTTTTGTGATTTTTAAATACCTAAATGAATTTTTAATTAATCAATTTTCATTAACTAATTAAAAATAAACATTTAAATGATTTAAAAATAATTTTTAATGCAAAAAATAAAAATAAAAATATTTTTGGGTTCTGAAAATTAATGAAATGTTTGACAAAAATTTTCAGAATTTTTAAATGCTTTTTACTATTTTTAATAATTCGTGGAAATAAAATGGAAAAGAAATTAAATTAAATTAAAATAAAAGAAAGTATGCATAATGAAGAGTCCAGATTTGATCTGGGCTTGGGAAGTTTGACCTGGCGCGCATCTGGACGGCCCAGGTTCAAACTTCCCTAAACTTAATTAATTAACTAATTAACATTTAATTAAATCTGGATTAGGGTTAATCATGAAATCCCAGCCATCCAACACACGCGGGAAAGAGCTATCGCACGGCCTACATTCAAACTCTCATTAATTACACTGCTAAACCTAATTAGGGCTAATCAAACTCAGACGGCCGAAACAGTGTTCCGGTCGTCTTCTCCGGCGAAACAAAAACCCTAGATTCTTCTACAGGCTACCAAACATGAAATTTCTTCCACCAAAATGATCCTCTCATCAATCTAAACCTAAACCCTCATCTCAAATTCATTTATTTTCACTCATAAGTCTGAATCGAAACAAAATATGAAACACGGGCAAATGTTCAGAGATGTCATACATGCTGGTTTCTTCACCATTTCAAAAAATAAATACATATTCATGATCAGGAGCACACATAGCATCATAAAAGAACTTAAAAATTAACTTCTAGGAAAAATGTTCTTCATGTTACCTGAGATGAAACCTTCCTGATTTTGAGCTTTCTGGCCTCAAACTTTGTGTAATCCTGCTTCCTTGAACCTCCTAATGATGGAATGAAGCTTAGAAAACTTGGGGAGTGGTTGGTTTGAATGATTCATCTCTGGTGTAGCAGAAATGGAGGTCTTTGTGTGTGATGTTTCAAGCTGTTTCAGGGGGTGGATTTTGTTCTATGAGAGATTTGTGACTTGTTGGTGAAAGAAAAATGAAGGTTTGATGGTTGAGGAAGTAGTTTTGAAGAGGAGAAGGTTCAGGCCAGTTTTTGTGAATTTGCTTATGTGTGTCTTCTTGGCTCATGTCCAGCTTGCTTTATGTTCCATAACATATCCCTAGACTATTGGAAGAGGTCTGAGGAAGTGACATGTACCGTGGGAATGGTATGGGGTGATTGGCCAAAAAGTCAAGTATTGTGTACTATAGGTATGGGCTATGGAAGAGGAAATCTAAAGGGTGTATCTTCCTCAGCTGAGTTTGAGGATGACCCTTGGATGATTCTTGAAGGACTGCAGCACTTGGATCACAAGCTAGCATGAGTTTTGCATTTTGCCCTCTTTGAAATTTCTTGTTAAACAAGGCATGCAATCTCATAATTTATTGGGAAATTTGTAACAAAGTGAGCTATGTGATATTGTTATGATGTTTTGATACCAATTGGAGTTCAATTCAAGCATGAAAGGTCCCTTTTGCAAAGTTTCAATTTTGAATCTTTCATGAAAAATGCCTTATGCAACTTGTAATCCAAGGCATGGAAATGAAAAATTCTTGGCACTAATCTGACTTTTAGGCATTGCAATGGGTTTGTATGATGATTAGAAGCCACTTTGAAGTCATGAGAATGCTTGGCATGTGAAATTGCAAGTTTCCCTCTTTGTGCAAAAAGTGAAATTTCAATGATTTTATCCAACTTTGCAAGGCCATAACTTTTGATCCAACATGAATTAGAATGAGTTCTTGTACTTTTTGAAAATGGAATGATCCATTCTACAACTTTAATGACCAAATTTTTCTCATTTGAAGCATTTTTGAATCAAAAAGAGGAGGTTGAAAAACTTTCCCAAAATGGCAAGTTTTCATTATAAGTCACTTTCCCAAAAAGGCAACTTTGCAAATGGCTTGAAATTTTCCAATTTTGTGAGCTTCTAACACCTTCTATGATAAAATAAAGATCATACACATTAAAAATGATGGAGAACACCCTTTGGTTGGGTCACTGGGGGCCTCAGATGCCCTGATTTTGCACTGACTTGCTCAAGAAGTCATCTCTTAATCAGATGCCTTCCCCATTGAATTTCTTCATGAAAATTGATATGCATGATCCCTATACCATATAGAGACCAATAGAAACAAGAATGACCAAAATTTTTGGAGTTATGGCCTTTGAAACCAAAACCCTAATTCTAGGTCATCTGTGCAGTTAAACCTGACTCTGCTTCCATGCTTTTTTAGTTCTTGTGATTCTTTGACTTCCTTGACCTTGTGAGGATATAATATGATGCTTGAACATACATGGACCCCCTTGAAGTGATTGAAAACCTTTGGAGTGGCTCAAGTAGCTCTTGGATGGCTCAGATCACAAACCCTAGATGCAGATGACTTAGAACCAATGCAGTGAATAAAAAATGTGGTATGAGATGCTATGATTGATTTTATGCAAATGAAAAGGTCACAAGCCATGGTTTGAATGGGTGAGGGAAAATTTGGGGTGTTTACACACTTCTACCACAAGTCAAATATATACAAAAAGTGGTTAAACTCATAAGCACTTCTACAACAGAGCTTAAACTACAACAATGTCAAATAAATACATAATGAGCTTAAACTAAACATAATGAGCTTAAACTAAATGTAAAATAAATACAAAAAGTGCTTAAACTCATAAGCACTTCTACAACAGAGCTTAAACTACAACAATGTCAAATAAATACATAATGAGCTTAAACTAAACATAATGAGCTTAAACTAAATGTCAAATAAATACAAAAAGTGCTTAACTCATAAGAACATAGATTGAAAGAAGAGATGAAACTTAACAAGAAATGTGGTGGAGACGGTGGAGGACGACGGTTGTACGACGGAGGACGACGGTGGACTTCACGGAGGTAGAATGTGGGGGTTTAGGGTAGAGGACGACTGTTAAAGCTCGTTAGAGCGAAAATGGCGATTTATGTTCGTCGTTCGCAGAAGAGAGGGAAAGGAAGAAATGAAAATAGAAACTGTATATTTTTAATATAATTAGACCTTAGACAACGTTTTTTTTAAAAGCGCTTTCTAAGGTAGGCCTTAGACAACACTTATGAAAAGCGTTGTCTAAGCCCCCCCTTAGATAGCGTTTTTGGTTTTAATTTTTTTTTAAATTGAAAGACTTTAGACAGCACTTTTGAAAAAGCGTTGTCTAGGGCCTACCTTTAAAAGGGCTTTCTAAAAGCGCTGTCTAAGGCCTACCTTAGAAAGCGCTTTTTCAAAAGCGTTGTCTAAGGTAGGACTTTTAACAGCGCTTTTTATTTTTATTTTTTTTGAACAGTTTCAGTGTTTGCTTTTAATTTTAACCTTAGTCAGCGCTTTCTTTATAAAGCGCTGTCTAAGGTGCGCTGTTAAATGTCAATTTTGGCATAGTGAAACCTGAGCCAACCTACAAATTCATGGTCACAACCAAGAAGCTTCCATTTTAAATTCATGAATTTCAACACCTATAACTTTATCCAAGGGCCAAAATGCTTCAAACAGGAATATCCTAGAATCTTATGAACTTCAGCCAATTTTCCTTCATAAACATAGATTAAAATGTCTGCAAAATGTGAATTTGGCCAAGGCTAGACTGGTCCATTTGAGATATCAATTTAGTGTCTTGAGTAGCAAGTAATGATGCATAACAATGACTAAGCTCCCAAGCCATAGCCCTTAAGAAAGAGGAAAACCACTTCAGCAAGTCTCTTCCCCTATAAATAGATACTCCCATTGATCATAAAAATGACTCAAAAGCATTACAATTCATAGCTTTCTCTTCATCACTCCAAAAGACTCAAAACTTAATATATTGAGCAAACACCATCAAGTTTTGAGTTGTGGCCACTTTCAACTCAAACCAATTGCTTAAATACATCACATATGATGTATATGAAGTGTTCAAACACTTAAACCACCTCTAGAACACCTCTAGAAAAAAATCACTCTTCAACCAAGCCATTATGCATTCATTCTACAACTTGGATACCAAAACTTTATCCAAGTGTTTTCAAAGGAGTTCAAAGCTTGCAATCCATTCAACATCATCCGATGAAGCTGTCCAGAACAACAAGAAACATATGTAACACTTCCTTCACCAAAATCAAATTTCTCGTGCTTCAGCCACATTCAAGTATGTTTAAACTTGGTCATTTCATAATGCATGCATATTTCCTCGCACTATCTTTTTGCCAAATGTTTATGAACATGTTTTAAGTGTTTCACCTCAATCAATTCCATAAAATCATCCATGTATAGAATTTCATGAGGCTTATGCAAAAATTAGGGTTTATCTTTTCATACACATATATCTCTTCCTGTACTAAAAATAAATGAAATTAAAGTGTTCCACCATGTTCGTGGGATCAAAACACATAATTTTGGTCTTAATTTCATCTCAAATGGATGTGTATTCCATGAGATAGGTGTCAATTTGAAATTTTGGGCAAGATGCCATGCGCGCAATGTTATGCCAGTAGTTAAGAACTAAACAAATCATTTATAATGTGTTCAAGAAGTTGCAAGAATCTTGGATAATTTATGTAAGCATAAAAATATGGAGTTTGTAGAAATTTAAGTTTTCATGGCAAACCTTCATACATTTTTTTCTAAGAAGATTCAGAACCTGCGATCGAAATTCAGATGGTGGAATAAAAGTGTATTCGGCTGGATTGATACCAAAATCGATGTTGATATTAATATAATTACTAATATTGAAGACGTTTGGGTGGACAATGGTGGAATTTGTGGTCAGTAGGAATTATCTAAAAGATGGGATGCAGTGGAAGATTTATGAAAGCATCTTAGAATAAAAGAAAGCATTATGCTCCAAAAATCTCGCACTAATTGGATAGTCGAAGGCGATCAAAACACAAAATTTTATCACACAACTATTAAACAACGAAATATCTGTAACACTATATCCTCAGTAACTATGGATAATACTACCATTGAGGATGTCGTCGATGTTAAGTAGATTGTGGTGAAACACTTTGAAAATAGATTGTGTGCCTCTTCTCGGCCATTACCGAACCTTGGTTGCGATCATGAAATGAGGTTATCTATTTTGGATAGCATAGAGATTGAATTCCCTTTCACTACAGGGGACGTTAAGAACGCAGTTTTCAGTTGCATAGGTGAGAAAAACCTGAGACCGGGCGAATTTAACCTAGGATTCTTCAAACATTACGGGGAGGTGGTAGGTATGGATTTCACTAACTGCATATTAAAATTTGACGAAACTGGCAGTTTTCCAAAGGTTTTATCATCATCATTTCTTGTGCTCAGTTATAAATGTGACTCTCCTAATTCCTTGGATGAGTACAGATCGATTACATTGATTGGGTCTGCTTATTTTTTTTAATAAGCAAAATATGTATTAAAGGGATACTAAAGGGTATCCAACCCACTTACAAAAATGTCAACACCTACAGACATAAGTTCAGAGAATCAAAGTGGGGAAATTAAACTAATCATAGTAATTACATCCAAATGATTTGGATCCTAATTTCCTATTCCTACCTAGTCACCACCAAGAACGAACAATAATATTATCCATTATGCGATGTTCATCCCAAAATTTTTCGTCGAACATATTATCGTTCATACTCCTCCATAGGCTCCATAGAGATATCAACCAAAGGCCAAATGCTTTGTTCAGATTTAATTTGAGACGGGTGAATTCTTGAAGCCACCGTAATAAATGATCCAACAAGCTAAGAGGACCGTCGATGTTAATACCCAACCAAGAATAGATTTGATTCCAAACTAGTTGACTCTTAACACAAAAAATTAGGAGATGTTGTAATGATTCATCCTCCAAGAAACAAAACGGGCATATGAAATCATGCGAGATACTAATAATATGTCGAGACCAAATATTGTCTCTTGTCGGTAACCTATTGTGTAGGATCCTCCAACCGAAAAGAATGATTTTTAAAGTAGTAGCTAAACTGCTGGCAGGGAGATTAAAAAAGGTGGTTGGCAGCATTACATCTCCTTCCCAAACAATATTTTTAGAAGGAAGAAACTTACTAGATAGTGTACTTGTCTTGAATGAGACCGTTGATTTTGCTAAGTGAAGTAAATAGAACGGATTGATCCTTAAAGTCGACTTTGCGAAAGTGTTTGATTGTGTTGAATGGCCATACCTTAGGAAGCTTTTGAACACTATGGGTTTTGGTGTTAGTAGATGAAATGGATAGAAGGTAGTGTTTTTAATAGCCGTGTGTTTGTCCTTGTTAACGACAGCCCTACGAGGGATTTTGTCGTGTCGAGAGGGCTCCAACAAGGTGATCCCCTATCACCTTTTCTCTTCGCAATCGTGGTGGAAGGATTAACGGTTTTAATGAAAAGAGCCATTAAAAAATAATTTTGAAACGGTAGTGCTGCGAAAAGCAGTTTTGAAACGGCGGTGTGGCGAAAAGTGATTTTGAAACGACGATAGAGGCGAAAAGTGATTTTGAAATGGTGGTAGAGGAGAGAGATAAAGCAATTAAGAAAAAAGAGTAATGAAATATTATTAAGTTTATTTAATTTTATAAATGATTTTATTTTTATTCTTACTAAAATGATTTTGTTTTTAATTTTTTTCAAAATTATTTTTTATAGTAAATAAATCAATCGGCTTATGAATCTCTAATTCTAAAAATACTAACAGCTAAGTTTTTGCTATAAAAATTTGATTTGTAGTAGCATTACATTTAATTAGCCTCAAATTACCTTGAATTAATAACAGTAGTAAATATTTGATAGCGAATTTGTTATTTTCTTGTAGTGCACCGAAGTTTTGTCTCAATTCGCTTCTTTGTTGTAGATATACAAGCTGCATGTAGAGAGAAGTATCTGCTAAATTTCATGAAATATTATTCTACTAATTTTATTTAGGAAAAATTAAACATAAGATTCACATTTTTTTTAATAAGCAAAATTGATTTCAAGGATACAAATGGGATATCCTAACTCGATTAAAAAAAAGTCATCAGTCCAAAATAAACTTAAAAATTCGTAGTAGGAGAATTGAATCAATTAAAGTAAATACATCCACTCATCTTCCTACTAGCCTTTCCAATCCACCACCAAAACCGAACAATAATGTTATTAACAATTTGATCTTCTTCCAAAAAATTTCCATTGAACATTATGTTGTTTCTCCACATCCAAAGACTCCACAAAGTTATCAACCATAAAGCTATCGCCGATTTTAGTGGAACTTTCTTCGTAGATAAGGCAAGAATCCATTGCGTAATGTGGTCCACCAAATTCTCAAGGATTCCAAGATTGATTCCCGACTAAACATACACTCTATTCCACACTAATTTGGACTTGCTACAAAAAATGAGAATGTGCTCCATTGATTCCAATTCCATAAAACAAAAAGGACATATGTCATGAGGATTTGTTATGTCCATCCAAATACAATGGTTTTGAGTGGAGAATTTTCTTTCCACATAACCGAAAATAAATTAACCGGAGAGTTCATTTCTTCCTCATCCATTGAATCAATCAATAACCATTTGTAAGCAGATTTGACCGAGTATTGGCGTGATGAATCAAAATGCCAAACAACATTGTCTTCCGCATTTTGTTGCACAAAGAAGGCATCAAGAATAGTTAGAGTTCATTGATGCATTTATCAAAATCTTGAATTGTTCTAAAATCCAACTGCTGCTTGACTTCTGTTTCGTTTGAATGATGCAAAAGTTCCTGCATTTGAGTAAATCTGTGGTCATTAGCTACAAGGAAGGTTCTTCGATTTGATTCTCGTCTCGCTTTCACCCGCCTATGATTTGTCTGCAATTGATCCGCCACTGCCTAACAAATTCTTCTTCCTGCTGGTACAGAATTTCGACCCACTACAACAGGTCTGCTTCTAGCAGTCCTTGTGTTATGCACAGGCTTAACCGCAACTCTTTCATCTGCTCAAAAATCATGTGGCTGGGACAATGTTTCTGCATCGAAAATAGAGAAAACGCCAGCAAGATATTCACATGCTCTTATATATGTTGATCATATGAATTCTTATTTAGATCGTATATGAGGGATTGCAGCAAGAGGCTTAAACTATGATCATTAAGAGTTATTTTTGCTGCATATTATAGAAAAGCATACAAAGAATTTTACAACTCAGCTATTTCTATTCAAACTAGTATGTGAGAGACTATTGTTCATTGTGAGTTCACTTTATAACTAGTTTAATGATAGTTTTTGTAATGTAGACGACTTAGCCTTCGACATTATTGTTTCCTCTTGGAATGGTTTGATTTTGGGTTGGTCACCTAGGTTGTCTTGTAGTTTGTATGATTGGTACAAATCGCCTATAGAATTTTTGTAATCGACCTTCGGATTGCCGATTGTTGTTCTTTGGAGTGAGATATCCTTAATCTCATTTTATTGAATTTGTTTATTAAAAAAAACTAATTTAATCAATATCTATTATACCTATGTGTTTAAATATGCAAAAATGATTTGACAAATTCTAATCTCTCCTTACTTGTTCTTCAAAACAGATGAAAGTGAAATGGTGGGGTTTGACATTCTCACTATTTATGAAGCATGCTTTTGACCAAAAGAATAAAGTTGCAAGAATCATTAACTTATTAAAGTGGAAATGTTATGCCAGTAGTAAAGAACTCAATACATAATTTAAAGTTTATTAAAGTGGAATCATTATCTTGGACTTTGTAGAAATTTATAATCAACTTAAACCTTTTACATTAAAATAAGTATATGTGTTTTGTTGATCAATTTCCATTTTTATTTAAATTACTTTTAAGCTTTCATTAGATGACAATTTCCATATATTATAACTACTTTTCTTACATTTTTTATTTATTTATTTTAAGTAAGTGATATATTAATCAAACGAATACAAAGGGTATTCTATTCTATCTGAATAAAAAAGGAATTCGAGAGAAAACTCGCCGAAACAAAAAAATATTTTAAAAATTAAAAAGTATTTATTTTTAAAGGCCAAAAAAGATTAATATGAAACAATATTACGTGTGCTTACGTAGTACAAACATACACCAACAAGCACTCAAACTGCGCAATAAAGCACCTTATAAAAAAAGGACCCCAAAATTACAGAAAAAAAATAAATATGTGTGCAAAGAAATCAAAAGCAACACCAATCCAGAACAGAATCTTAAAACCAACTCCAACCCTTATAAAATGCTACATGCTAACCACTTGACTGGACATAATATTTTGTTATAGTGAAGTCCTCTTACATGTATTTCCATGCAGTACAATCATAGATGGTTCTTAACTCTAATATTATATAAATTTTTTAGTGAGAAATAGATCTTGAAAGAGTTGCAAGTTTTCATACCGCAATGAGCGAGGAGATTGTCGAGTAAAGTGTTCATACATTTCATTTTGTTGGTTAATATTGATGATTTATTATTTAAATATTATTCTCTCGAACTAATAATTGCAAAACATATATTATGTTTGACAGAGAAGTGGCAACAGATGCAGATTTAGAACTCAACATTCCTAACCTTGAGTTTATTAAAAAAACAAGTACGGTTCTCTCTCTCTCAAAATATTCTGAATATTCTTTTGTTAAAAATCTTGATTGCAATCGTCACAGCTTCATGTGTAGCTGCAAATGCAATATAAAGTCATGATGTTAATGTTATTTTGATCTTTTAATTTATTGTATTATTTTGTTTAAGGTGATGATGATTCAGAGAAAAAATTTCTCAATCTTTGTGTTCCCCTTCACAAGTTTGCTCTAAAAGGAGATTGGGCAGCCGCCAAGCTAATCATAGACAAAGAAAAAAAGCTGAAAAATGCTGCGATAGCATTTGGGCGGTATACATTACTGCATATTGCAGTAGGGGCAAACCAAATTGAATTTGTGAAGCAGTTATTGAAAATGTTGGATGATAAAGACTTAGAATTGAAAAATATCAAAGGCCAAACTGCTTTCATTTTTGCTGCTGAAGCTGGAAACATAGAAATGGCTGACTTAATGTTGGAAAAAAACAAAGAGTTACCAACAATAAGGGATCGAAATGGATCTACACCTATTCAGTATTCTGTTTCTGAAGGAAAATACAAAATGACATGGTATCTATATTGTAAAACCATACATTGTTTCAAAGAGAAGGATTGGAATGGTTTGTTCCTTGATTGTGTCTATACTGGCATCTATGGTAAGTCAGTCGTTCAAAATCCAATGGTTCAAAATTTTCATATAATAATAGTTGTTTTGTAAAAAATTAAACTTGCATTTAAGAATGGTGATGTCAATTGTCATCAAAGTTTGGCGTTATCTTCAAGCATTAGACTTAATAAAGATTTACAACCTTATCAATTATTAAAATACTAATCTTGATATTTTTATTTTTAATTTTAGATTTAGCCTTAGAAATGGCAAAAAAGAAGAAAGAATTGGTTTTTGCATGCAATGAAACAAACGGGTCTGCTTTGCATTTCTTGGCTCGACATGAATTATCTTTGGGTTCTTTTGATCGTATCAAACCTGGTAAATAACTACACTCTCTTTTGATTTTATCAATAATTCTTTTAGACTTGTCTTATGAATTTATGTCAAGTAATAAAGTTTCTTATTGCAGATAAGAAAATACATGCCGGTCTCGAATTGGTTAAATTTCTTTGGACCACGATTATTGAGAAACACTGCTTCTCAGAGCCAGAAATAATGAAAGTAACAAATGAACCTTACCAACTAATAATGGAAGCTGCAAAAATTGGAAATTTTGCGTTCTTATCAGAGGTTATCAGTGCTTTTCCAGGTTTCATAGGGTTTGTCGATAGCAATAATCAATCAATAATACACATGGCTGTTGCGCATCGCCATGCTAGTATCTTCAACCTTGTACATCACATAGGGCCTATGAAGAATAAAATATTGTCATCACATAATAAAGAAAAAAACACTTTGTTGCACTTGGTTGCACAGTTAGCACCACAAGATCGACTTGAATTGGTTTCTGGAGCAGCTTTTCAAATGTCCCTCGAGTTAGTATGGTTCGAGGTACAACTTCATCTAATTTCTTTTGATTTTTCATAAGGTATCAAATGGAGATATATATAATACACGTAGGGAATAACTTTAATATTATCTTATTTTGGTGTAAATTTCTTGAAGTGAGTCGATTTCAACTAAATAAAATTAAACAAATTAAAATAGAAACTTGAGTTTCAAGACCTTATAGAAACGAAAGTATTCATATTCATGCCTTATGTAAAATAGAAATCTATGTTATAGGTTAAATCCAAGACATTTAGAAGTTCAATGTCCAAACTTTAAGAGTCGTATATAACTAACTTCTCTAACCAAGTAACAATTGTCCTTCAAAACATAACATATGGATCGTCCATTCTGTATGAATCTAGTACATCTAAGATTGACATGGTTTAGATTGACGAGGGTTTATCTAACATAATTAAAAATGTCAACTCCAAATTGGTATAGATGGTCACATTAATGTTTTATGTAACAATATTGTCCTATTTTGCTATATAAATTAAACTCAAATACATTTTTACATATATATGTTTTCATACTATAGAAGGTAAAGATGATAATGGTTCCAGCACTAATAAAGATGAAAAACAAAAAAGGCAAAACTGCTCAAGAAATATTCTCAAAAGAGCATAAAGATCTAAGGAAAAACGGAGAGGAGTGGATGAAAAAAACGGCCGAGTCTTGTATGCTAATTTCAACTGTCATTGCTACTGGAGTTTTCTCTGCTGCACTTAGTTTACCGGGCGGAACTGATGACACGGGAAAACCAAATTCTTTATCTAAAACATCATTTTTGGTGTTTACAATATCAGATGCATTGGCACTCATCTCATCTTCTACAGCAATATTGATCTTCTTGTCTATTCTTGTCTCACGTTATAGAGAGTATGATTTTTATAAATCGCTGCCTTTAAAACTAATATTTGGATTGATCGCATTGTTCATCTCCATAACAAGCATGATGGTAGCATTTAGCAGTGCCTTCTTCATTATATACTTACATGGGTCAATCTGGGTTCCTACTTCCATTGCAATACTTTCTTCCCTCCCAATACTTTTGTACATGTGTTTGCAGTTTTCACTATTTGCAGATATTATTCGCTCAAGTTTCAATTGGAGAAGGCTATCTAAGTCCGGGAAAAATCTAATTAATTAACTTTACAAGTAGAGGATCGTTATTGTAAGGAAAAATCAAGAATTATATTTTTCGCTGTCAATTGTAATTTGAAACATCTATTTTAATTTTATTTTGTTGTGATATTGAGAGTTTTTACTTTTGAATTTGTTTGATTCTTTATTTTGGCTTATGTAATCTTCGATTTGTATTCCTCTCTCTCTACCTCTATAAATCATTAGTAACAAACATAACTACTCTCATTCTAATATGTATTGAATTTATTTTAGAAGTTGTTGATGTAAGATAACATTGAAATTGTTCCATTCTATATATCATTTGTTTGATATAATTTATATCATAATAATACACTTAGTTTAGTAGGCGACATCACTATCTAATTTATTGAGACACTATAATAAGCACTTCTATATAAAATATAAAGGACATCTTATAACTATTTCTTACCACGACCACATAACCAACCGAAGTTAATATATATTTATTAGGTGTCTTTATTTTTTTAATTCAAATTACGTATAACCATGGTCACAATTAACAATCATAATGATATTTTTAAAGTGACATGCTTTGAAACCTAATATCTCATTTTATATGGTGTTTTTCATTAATATGTCTTCCCTTTATTTCAAATTTTAAATAAAAATTAAAAACTTGTCACCACAATCAAGATTAATAAACCATGGTGAAACACAAGGACAAACCACCACGGTTGTAAGTATGAGATCCTAACTTCTCTCGCTTAGTCCAAATCTCTCAGAACTTCATCCTAACTTTACAAAATCCAACATAACTTCTCAAACTAATATGAATGAAGAGAAGGTATTACATAATAAGTTGCAAACTCATATCTTTGTTTTCTTTTTCCATAATTGTTTTTTCAAGTGAAGGTACGCATATGTGAATCGTTTTATGAGATATGATATCTTTATGTTGTTGTTCAAAACATCAGTCTTATTTATCTTGTTTTTATTATTCAAAAGCTACTTCAAACATTTGTCTTCTTCCAACATAGAATTTATTCTTTTTATTTTGTTAATAAGAGATTATTGTTTTAAACTATTGAGGTATATAAACGGTTTAATTTTTTTTTTGTGATATGTGATTGTTTTGTTGTTTATGTTAATGTTAGTTTATGATTTTGTTCATAAATGTTGTTTGATTTGTTCGTTCATAAATGATTTTGTTTTGTTCATAAGTTTATGATTTAGTTTACATATTTTTTTTGTTGAAGTATGTTGATGTTTTGTCTAAGCATGTTGATAAATGTTGTTGTTGAGGTTGTTAGACGATGGACTTTGATCTAAAGGGGGATGAATATATAAAAAATTTAAGATTCAAACTTTTGGCAAAAATTGCTTTCAAAAATTTTATGGCACATCAGAAACAACCTGAATCAAATCGTCTAACCGAACCTCTTTCGAAAAGCTCGAATATGCCTTACACAATTGGATGATAATGAACAAAAAAATTCAACAAGGATTAATCACAACACAATAAAATGTTAAGCTATATAAAGAGCTTATTTTCAATGATAATAAACAAACAAAAACTCAAAAATGCAATTTATGGGACATCTTATGCGATCGATATTGTTTGGAAATTTACTTTGTTTTGTTAATCTTAAACCAAAACACGGTCAATCAGATTATGATTCTATCAACAAAACATAATTCAAAATATGATAAAAATAATTCCAAATCGAATTGATCAGACAAGGATTTTCTTAGAAAGTTCCCCAGTCTGCCTCCCTATAGGTACGTTTGCCCTCAGTCCGAGTTCGAATTTATATATTTGCAATTAAAATTACTTTGCAAAAGGGTATATACAAGAGATTAATAGCTCTAAACCTATGTAAACACCCCAAATTTTCCCTCACTCATATCACACTATGGCTTGTGATCTTTCATTTTTGCATAAGCATAAGCATACTACCAAATATTGCATATTTGTTTCATCTGCATAATTCAAGTTCATCTGCATCAAGGGTTTGTGATCTGAGCAATCCAAGAAATCCATCTGAGCAATCCCAAAGGCCTCAAAGCTTTCCAAGAGGGTCCATGTGTGTTCTACCATCATAATATGCTCCTCAAAGTTAATGAAAGTCAAGAGATCACAAGAACTGGCAAAGGCATGGAAGAAGAGCTAGGGTTTTATTGCACAGATGACCAAAATTAGGGTTTTGGTTTCAGAGGCCTTAACACCAAATTTTTGGGTCATTCTTGTTTCTAATGTTCTTAAGATGTTATAAGGATCATGTGTACCAAGTTTGATGAAGAAATTCATTGTGGAAGTCATTTGTTCACTGGGTAACTTCTTGAGCAAGTTAAGTCAAAATCAGGGCATCTGAGGCCCCCAACAATGGAACCAAAGGGGTATTTTCATCAAATTGAAGTTCTATGATCTTTATTTGATCTTAGAAGAGGTTGGAAGTTCACAAGATTGAATAATTTTGAGCCATTTGAAAAGTTGCCAAAAATGGAAATGACTTGTAATGGAAACTTTCCATTTTGGGAAAGTTTTTCAACCTCTTTTTTCTTGATCAAGAATGCTTCAAATGAAAAATTCTTGGTCATGAAAGTTGTAGATTAGGTATTTCCCTTTTCAAAAAGTACAAGAACATGTTCTAATTCATTATGGAACTCAAGTTATCATCCTTCAAAGTTGACAAAAATCCTATAATTTTCAAGAATGCACAAAAGAGGGATTTTTGCAAAACCACTTGCCAAGGCTTCTAATGACTTCTAATGTGCCCAAATACTTCATAACATGATCACAAGATACACCAAAGAGGGAAAATATGCAAAACTCATACAAACCCTAGTTCCATGTGTTCCAGCTCATCAAATCTGATCCATAAGCTTTTCTTGATCTCAGCTGAGGCCAGACATGCCCAAATCCAGCTCTGACCCGTGCCTATACTTGAAGTACACCTAAGCTTGACTTTTTTCAAATCACCCCATACCAATCAATCAAGGCCACCACCCACTCTCTGACCAATCAAGACATCATATGCAAACATTATGGAACACAAACACACAATGCTTCAAGCCTGAATCACTCCATAGCTCAAGAATACCAAAAATCCCTCAAAACTTCTCTTCTTCGATTCTCCCTGCTCAAGCATCAAAACTTCAAACAAACTTCACCAATCATCTCCATACATCCTCCAGATCATTTCCCAACCATTGCCAAACCCTAAAACCCCAAGAATCAGAAACACGATTTTGGTGCAGCTGAGGTGCAATCTCTCAAACCTGCCATTGCAAGCTTGTTCTAAGCCTTCCATTCACTCAAGGGAAGCCATTGGAGGTTGATTGCACAAAGAAAGAGGTCATAAAGCTCCAAAAGTGAAAGCTCCAGCTCAGGTAGCCATCTTCAAACTTTTTTCCAGAAATGTGTTTTTAAGTTTCTAAATGAATCTATGAACTTCCCTAATCATGCTGATGTGTTTGGTTTTGGAAATGGTTGAGTAACAAGCATGTATTTGACTTCTGAAACTTTGCCCGTGAAACATGTTCTTGCTTGATTCTCTCTTTTGATGCAAAATAAATTGTTTTTGTTTGTGGATTCTTGTTCCTTAATGTTTGTTGAGTGATTTTGGAGCTTTAGAGGGCCTGGGGTGAGGTTTTGGGGAGTTTCAGGGGAGGAGGCTGCCGGAGAAGACGACCGAAGCTCTTCTCCGATCGCCTGAGAGTGATTAGGGCAAAACCACATTAATTAGGCTGGTTTGAATTTCAGCCCTTGGATTTGTTTCCCGCGCGCGTATGAATGGTCCAGATGAATCCATTTAACCCTAATCCACTTAATTAGGATGATTAATTAGGATTAATTTGAATTTTGCCAGAACCAATCCCAGCCCTTCATTTACGCGCGTGGTCAATTCCCACCAAATTTGTTTGAATCTCAGCCACTAGATTTGCATACTTCCCATTTTAATTATTTTTATTTCATTTTATTGCATTTCTTTTGTTTAATTTATTTAAAATATCAAAAATAATTTAAAAATCCTATTTTCTGCATTTTAGCTTTAAATATTTTTCTTTATCCAAAAATAATTTTTATTTTAGTTTTAGCATTTAAAAAGTATTTTTAAAAATTTTTAAATGTTTATTTTAATTAATTAATGGAAATTAATTAATTAAAATAACATTTAGGTTTCTAAAAATTACCACAAAAATCATGTTGCACCTTAACACATTTAGAAACATTTTCAAACCCTTCATACAAATTTCTTTTTGGTTTTGATCATAACTTGACAATTTTCTTTGAATTTAGGGTTCATAAAATCACATTTTTAAACCCTAACCTTTGAAAAATCTTTTCTGCCTAACCATGAAGGATTTGAAGATGGTTCTTTTTGCATTGTTTTACACATATCATGTAGTATCTAGGATATTTTGGCTTGAATTTATCTTGCATTTTCAATTTGATTTGCATTTTTCCTTTTGAAGCACCCAAAAACCCTAGTAAACTTAGAAAAATCATAACTTTCAATAGGTTAAGAGTTAGACCTTCTCCTTTGGGGTGTGATATCATATGGTATTAGGGTTTGGTTGAGCTCATTTTCAATTTTTTATCATGTCATATGCTTCTGTTTTGGTCATTTGCATCTCATGTTGCCATGTTTCTATAGAGGTCGAGGATTTCGTACGGGGACGGGACGTTCCGTGGAGTCGGGGAGGTGGATAGCTGCCCGACGTCGTTTCAGTTCCCTTATGGATTGACGTGTTTCAGTATTAATGGCGTCGCTTCATTTAGTGTGCAAACGACGGCGTAGGCAATAGGTAATGATGACCTAGCGCGTTGATCCACGCGCCTGGGACTATAAAAGGAAGTTGAGTGACTTCATTTTCACTTTTTCGCTCAGACGTTCACCGGAAGCTCTGACGAATTTCCCTGTCTCCGCCCGTCTCGTTGCCTGAACCACCGCTGCGAATCAATTATGTTTTTTCGATTACCTGTACTAACGCACAATCTATATGTTTTTCTTAGCGGTGTTTTAACATCGAAGAAGAAAGAAGAGGTTTTTGTATGAAATTGGCCGGACAGCTTTTACGAGGGTTTAGAACTTTTTTTTCATCCAAGTTCCTTAAGGATGCCAATGATAATTATGTTGATGAGGAGCTTCCTAAAAAATATGAAAGTTTGATATCAACAGAAGAATGGGAAGCCTTCAAATCCAAACGACAGGACCCTGTATTTAAAAGACTAAGTGCCACAAATCGGGAAAGAGCATCAAGTCCCGCATATCCGTACCGAAAAGGACGTGTCGGATATGGACGCATAAAACAATCCATGGTAAGTATTTATAAATTGCAATAACATATTTTTTCATCATATATTAGTTTTATTTGATCATATTGTATGACTTAATGTGTAGCTGCAGAAGGAGAAAAGTTCTGAAACATCTATTCCTGCACATGTTTTGTGGAAGGAAGCCCGTTTGGGCAAATTTGGAGTTCCTAAAGAAGATGTTTTACAAGTATACGAGAAATGTGTAAGTATAACATATTTTCTTTAATTAAATAAAAACTTTATAAACAAATATTTGACAAGTATACGGTATTCATCTGATTTTCAGGAGGCGCTATCTCAGTCTTTACCTCCAGATGATACTTGGAGCATACTTAGTCAGGCATTAGATGTCCGTGAGTATTCTGGTCTGGTAAGGGGTAAGGGATTTAGAGTCACTCCTACCTCCCTGAGTATTAAAAAAGGAAAGGCTCCTAGTAATCGAAAGATTCATGCAAAATTGAATGTAATGCAAGCTGAGCTTGATGCATTAAGGAGAGAAAGAGAGGCTAGCGCCTCAGCATGTTTCAGAGATGCTTCAGACAAAGATAGTATCAGTTGTACCTTTAAGCCGAACATTCCAGAGATAATTACATATAATTGTCTTAAATTGAACTATTTTTTTAAATTATGTATTTGACATATATACACATTAACAATTTCATTTTATTATTGGTTTTAAGGCATTTCTCATTGTCAGCTCTATTTATCGTCACCATATTATCGGATGGTTGGCAAGGGAAAACTGCATAATGTAATACCTCAAAATTTTCCCTCTCATTTCCTCAACATTGTGTATATCATTTAATATACATAAGTTTATAAGAGAGCCAAAAACATTGCATCATGGGTAGCATAGTGTCGCTCCCAAAGATTTGCATTCCGGTACAAGCGCGAACGGTCGGCAAAAGGAGAAATGAAGGTGAACTGAATAGAGTCGCCAGCTAGGCATTTTTATCCCGAAGGAAAGGTAATGCTGCATAAACCTAGAAAAAGATGGATAATACGGTTGCGAACCAGAGAAATTGAGAAAGGGGGTTGGTTACAACCTGGGAAGGTATTAGCACCCAGATTGTCCGTCGTACTCGACGAGATCCACGCTTACAAGATTGTGTTTAAAAGGGTATGGTATGTGTTATCTGTGTGCAAAAGCTGGAAAAGAATATACAAGTGTCAGTGCAAAGAAGAGTGAATTGCTCAGGAACTAAGGCTTAAAAGAGAATGTTGAAAGAGGGGGAAGACACAGAGACTTCTGTTCGATAACAGTTAAGTTATGCCTACGTATCCTCGCGTGCAATGAGGAAGTCAGAACACCGTAGTTCGACTCAAAGAGACTGAAAGATAAATTGACTGTGAACTGTCTGCTTGTCTATGCTCAAGTGTATGACTTGTCTGGCTCAAGTGCTAACTGTCTTGCATTAGACGGAAGAAGCAAGTTCTCGCTTATGAATGAGTGTGATGAGAAAGGAATCCCGAAGGAGACGACTATTGTTTGTTTTTGTGTTTTCAGTCTTTTATATTTTTGGAGTTTGTCATATATATATATATATATATATATATATATATATATATATATATATATATATATATATATATATATATATATATATATATATATATATATATATATATATATATATGGGGTAGATAATTGAAGAAAAATTATAAGTTGATTTATACATCTTTAAAAGTTGCTTTTAGCCAAGGAGTATTCATGTTTAGTTTGAGAGAACCACATTTTTTAAGGGAGCAATTATATTTCTTTGGATGAGTTTTTCTCTTGATCTATTTTCACATTTTTATGCATCTCTCTCTATATATATCTATTTATATTGGATCGTGTTCAACTCTCTCTCTCTCTCACATTTTGATTCTAAAATAACAAATATAGAATTAATATTGTTGAAGTTTACAATCATGGTTAAATTTGTTTTCTAATTGTAGTGACTATCATTTGGTGCATCTTTAAATAATTTTACAGTATCCTTTCATTAAATGAGAATAAAGTTAGAATTGAACACTAGTTGATTAAGGCTTTTAGAGAGGCAATCTTGTAGGTTTGTTTGATGTACATAGAGAGGGTTACAAATCTAGTTATTTAATTTCAACAGTATTGGAAAATGATAAATTAGGTGGAAAAAAACTTGATATCGCTTTACTTTTATCATGTTCCTAATCCTATTGAATCTTTGTTAGGTACAAGCAGATTTTTCTGTCTCCTTATCATGTGCTCTGAAAACCTTTCAACTTTAATAAGAAGAGGCATAATTAGAGGAACATCCACGATATATTAAATATGCAAAAATGATTTGACAAATTCTAATCTCTCCTTACTTGTTCTTTAAAACGGATGAAAGTGAAATGGTGGGGTTCGACATTCTTAATATTTATGAAGCATGCTTTTGACCAAAAGAATAAAGTTGCAAGAATCATTAACTTATTAAAGTGGAAATGTTATGCCAGTAGTAAAGTACTCAATACATAATTTATAGTTTATTAAAGTGGAATCATTATCTTGTACTTTGTCGAAATTTATAATCAACTTAAACCTTTTACATTAAAATAAGTATATGTGTTTTGTTGATCAATTTCCATTTTTATTTAAATTACTTTTAAGCTTTCATTAGATGACAATTTCCATAAATTATAACTACTTTTCTTACATTTTTTATTTATTTATTTTATGTAAGTGATATTGATCTCACCTGATCAGAAGGGCCTTCCAGTGACTTGATGGATGGGCCAGAGAATGAAATGAGGAAGGGGATGTACCTGCAAAGCACTCCAATGCTTAAGTCAGAAGAGGTACAGAATATTAAGGTTTGTTCAGAATGAGTGAGAATACCTGACCCTTGTCCAACAAAGGGTATTTATAATGTGCCCCCAGCGGCTGGCCAAGGCTCCTCAATGGGCTTAATCTGGCTAGGCCCAAGGAGGAGCTGCCAAGGGACGCATAAGAAGCGTGAAGACCTAGACAAAAGGTCCGCCCCTTGGTCCAACTGCCCCTATCTTTCAGGAGATAACGAAGGGCAGTTAGGTGGCGTGGCAGATGAGCTGGCAGACATGCTCTCTGCCCGTCTTCAGTGTATGCCCGTCGTATCGGCAGGTGATTTATCCAAGAGGTTCACCTGCTCGAACACATGGGCCTTTGCCCGACATGTGTTGGGCCGTACTCAGGTATAACCTCGCATCCCAGTCCGGAACAGATATATTAATCAAACGAATGCAAAGGGTATTCTATTCTATCTGAATAAAAAAGGAATTCGAGAGAAAACTCGCCGAAACAAAAAAATATTTTAAAAATTAAAAAGTATTTATTTTAAAAGGCCAAAAAAGATTAATATGAAACAATATTACGTGTGCTTACGTAGTACAAACATACACCAACAAGCACTCAAACTGCGCAATAAAGCACCTTATAAAAAAAGGACCCCAAAATTACAGAAAAAAAATAAATATGTGTGCAAAGAAATCAAAAGCAACACCAATCCAGAACAGAATCTTAAAACCAACTCCAACCCTTATAAAAAGCTACATGCTAACCACTTGACTGGACATAATATTTTGTTATAGTGAAGTCCTCTTACATGTATTTCCATGCAGTACAATCATAGATGGTTCTTAACTCTAATATTATATAAATTTTTTAGTGAGAAATAGATCTTGAAAGAGTTGCAAGTTTTCATACCGCAATGAGCGGGGAGATTCTCGTGTAAAGTGTTCATACATTTCATTTTGTTGGTTAATATTGATGATTTATTATTTAAATATTATTCTCTCGAACTAATAATTGCAAAACATATATTATGTTTGACAGAGATGTGGCAACAGATGAAGATTTAGAACACCACATTCCTAACCTTGAGTTTATTGAAAAAAGAAGTACGGTTCTCTCTCTCTCAAAATATTCTGAATATTCTTTTGTTAAAAATCTTGATTGCAATCGTCACAGCTTCATGTGTAGCTGCAAATGCAATATAAAGTCATGATGTTAATGTTATTTTGATCTTTTAATTTATTGTATTATTTTGTTTAAGGTGATGATGATTCAGAGAAAAAATTTCTCAATCTTTGTGTTCCCCTTCACAAGTTTGCTCTAAAAGGAGATTGGGCAGCCGCCAAGCTAATCATAGACAAAGAAAAAAAGCTGAAAAATGCTGCGATAGCATTTGGGCGGTATACATTACTGCATATTGCAGTAGGGGCAAACCAAATTGAATTTGTGAAGCAGTTATTGAAAATGTTGGATGATAAAGACTTAGAATTGAAAAATATCAAAGGCCAAACTGCTTTCATTTTTGCTGCTGAAGCTGGAAACATAGAAATGGCTGACTTAATGTTGGAAAAAAACAAAGAGTTACCAACAATAAGGGATCGAAATGGATCTACACCTATTCAGTATTCTGTTTCTGAAGGAAAATACAAAATGACATGGTATCTATATTGTAAAACCATACATTGTTTCAAAGAGAAGGATTGGAATGGTTTGTTCCTTGATTGTGTCTATACTGGCATCTATGGTAAGTCAGTCGTTCAAAATCCAATGGTTCAAAATTTTCATATAATAATAGTTGTTTTGTAAAAAATTAAACTTGCATTTAAGAATGGTGATGTCAATTGTCATCAAAGTTTGGCGTTATCTTCAAGCATTAGACTTAATAAAGATTTACAACCTTATCAATTATTAAAATACTAATCTTGATATTTTTATTTTTAATTTTAGATTTAGCCTTAGAAATGGCAAAAAAGAAGAAAGAATTGGTTTTTGCATGCAATGAAACAAACGGGTCTGCTTTGCATTTCTTGGCTCGACATGAATTATCTTTGGGTTCTTTTGATCGTATCAAACCTGGTAAATAACTACACTCTCTTTTGATTTTATCAATAATTCTTTTAGACTTGTCTTATGAATTTATGTCAAGTAATAAAGTTTCTTATTGCAGATAAGAAAATACATGCCGGTCTCGAATTGGTTAAATTTCTTTGGACCACGATTATTGAGAAACACTGCTTCTCAGAGCCAGAAATAATGAAAGTAACAAATGAACCTTACCAACTAATAATGGAAGCTGCAAAAATTGGAAATTTTGCGTTCTTATCAGAGGTTATCAGTGCTTTTCCAGGTTTCATAGGGTTTGTCGATAGCAATAATCAATCAATAATACACATGGCTGTTGCGCATCGCCATGCTAGTATCTTCAACCTTGTACATCACATAGGGCCTATGAAGAATAAAATATTGTCATCACATAATAAAGAAAAAAACACTTTGTTGCACTTGGTTGCACAGTTAGCACCACAAGATCGACTTGAATTGGTTTCTGGAGCAGCTTTTCAAATGTCCCTCGAGTTAGTATGGTTCGAGGTACAACTTCATCTAATTTCTTTTGATTTTTCATAAGGTATCAAATGGAGATATATATAATACACGTAGGGAATAACTTTAATATTATCTTATTTTGGTGTAAATTTCTTGAAGTGAGTCGATTTCAACTAAATAAAATTAAACAAATTAAAATAGAAACTTGAGTTTCAAGACCTTATAGAAACGAAAGTATTCATATTCATGCCTTATGTAAAATAGAAATCTATGTTATAGGTTAAATCCAAGACATTTAGAAGTTCAATGTCCAAACTTTAAGAGTCGTATATAACTAACTTCTCTAACCAAGTAACAATTGTCCTTCAAAACATAACATATGGATCGTCCATTCTGTATGAATCTAGTACATCTAAGATTGACATGGTTTAGATTGACGAGGGTTTATCTAACATAATTAAAAATGTCAACTCCAAATTGGTATAGATGGTCACATTAATGTTTTATGTAACAATATTGTCCTATTTTGCTATATAAATTAAACTCAAATACATTTTTACATATATATGTTTTCATACTATAGAAGGTAAAGATGATAATGGTTCCAGCACTAATAAAGATGAAAAACAAAAAAGGCAAAACTGCTCAAGAAATATTCTCAAAAGAGCATAAAGATCTAAGGAAAAACGGAGAGGAGTGGATGAAAAAAACGGCCGAGTCTTGTATGCTAATTTCAACTGTCATTGCTACTGGAGTTTTCTCTGCTGCACTTAGTTTACCGGGCGGAACTGATGACACGGGAAAACCAAATTCTTTATCTAAAACATCATTTTTGGTGTTTACAATATCAGATGCATTGGCACTCATCTCATCTTCTACAGCAATATTGATCTTCTTGTCTATTCTTGTCTCACGTTATAGAGAGTATGATTTTTATAAATCGCTGCCTTTAAAACTAATATTTGGATTGATCGCATTGTTCATCTCCATAACAAGCATGATGGTAGCATTTAGCAGTGCCTTCTTCATTATATACTTACATGGGTCAATCTGGGTTCCTACTTCCATTGCAATACTTTCTTCCCTCCCAATACTTTTGTACATGTGTTTGCAGTTTTCACTATTTGCAGATATTATTCGCTCAAGTTTCAATTGGAGAAGGCTATCTAAGTCCGGGAAAAATCTAATTAATTAACTTTACAAGTAGAGGATCGTTATTGTAAGGAAAAATCAAGAATTATATTTTTCGCTGTCAATTGTAATTTGAAACATCTATTTTAATTTTATTTTGTTGTGATATTGAGAGTTTTTACTTTTGAATTTGTTTGATTCTTTATTTTGGCTTATGTAATCTTCGATTTGTATTCCTCTCTCTCTACCTCTATAAATCATTAGTAACAAACATAACTACTCTCATTCTAATATGTATTGAATTTATTTTAGAAGTTGTTGATGTAAGATAACATTGAAATTGTTCCATTCTATATATCATTTGTTTGATATAATTTATATCATAATAATACACTTAGTTTAGTAGGCGACATCACTATCTAATTTATTGAGACACTATAATAAGCACTTCTATATAAAATATAAAGGACATCTTATAACTATTTCTTACCACGACCACATAACCAACCGAAGTTAATATATATTTATTAGGTGTCTTTATTTTTTTAATTCAAATTACGTATAACCATGGTCACAATTAACAATCATAATGATATTTTTAAAGTGACATGCTTTGAAACCTAATATCTCATTTTATATGGTGTTTTTCGTTAATATGTCTTCCCTTTATTTCAAATTTTAAATAAAAATTAAAAACTTGTCACCACAATCAAGATTAATAAACCATGGTGAAACACAAGGACAAACCACCACGGTTGTAAGTATGAGATCCTAACTTCTCTCGCTTAGTCCAAATCTCTCAGAACTTCATCCTAACTTTACAAAATCCAACATAACTTCTCAAACTAATATGAATGAAGAGAAGGTATTACATAATAAGTTGCAAACTCGTATCTTTGTTTTCTTTTTCCATAATTGTTTTTTCAAGTGAAGGTACGCATATGTGAATCGTTTTATGAGATATGATATCTTTATGTTGTTGTTCAAAACATCAGTCTTATTTATCTTGTTTTTATTATTCAAAAGCTACTTCAAACATTTGTCTTCTTCCAACATAGAATTTATTCTTTTTATTTTGTTAATAAAAGATTATTGTTTTAAACTATTGAGGTATATAAACGGTTTAATTTATTTTTGTGATATGTGATTGTTTTGTTGTTTATGTTAATGTTAGTTTATGATTTTGTTCATAAATGTTGTTTGATTTGTTTGTTCATAAATGATTTTGTTTTGTTCATAAGTTTATGATTTAGTTTACATATTTTTTTTTGTTGAAGTATGTTGATGTTTTGTCTAAGCATGTTGATAAATGTTGTTGTTGAGGTTGTTAGACGATGGACTTTGATCTAAAGGGGGATGAATATATAAAAAATTTAAGATTCAAACTTTTGGCAAAAATTGCTTTCAAAAATTTTATGGCACATCAGAAATAACCTGAATCAAATCGTCTAACCGAACCTCTTTCGAAAAGCTCGAATATGCCTTACACAATTGGATGATAATGAACAAAAAAAATTCAACAAGGCTTAATCACAACACAATAAAATGTTAAGCTATATGAAGAGCTTATTTTCAATGATAAAAAACAAACAAAAACTCAAAAATGAAATTTATGGGACATCTTATGCGATCGATATTGTTTGGAAATTTACTTTGTTTTGTTAATCTTAAACCAAAACACGGTCAATCAGATTATGATTCTATCAACAAAACATAATTCAAAATATGATAAAAATAATTCCAAATCGAATTGATCAGACAAGGATTTGCTTAGAAAGTTCCCCAGTCTGCCTCCCTATAGGTACGTCTGCCCTCAGTCCGAGTTCGAATTTATATATTTGCAATTAAAATTACTTTGCAAAAGGGTATATACAAGAGATTAATAGCTCTAAACCTATGTAAACACCCCAAATTTTCCCTCACTCATATCACACTATGGCTTGTGATCTTTCATTTTTGCATAAGCATAAGCATACTACCAAACATTGCATATTTGTTTCATCTGCATAATTTAAGTTCATCTGCATCTAGGGTTTGTGATCTGAGCAATCCAAGAAGTCCATCTGAGCAATCCCAAAGGCCTCAAAGCTTTCCAAGAGGGTCCATGTGTGTTCTACCACCATAATATGCTCCTCAAAGTTAATGAAAGTCAAGAGATCACAAGAACTGGCAAAGGCATGGAAGCAGAGCTAGCGTTTTATTGCACAGATGACCAAAATTAGGGTTTTGGTTTCAGAGGCCTTAACACCAAATTTTTGGGCCATTCTTGTTTCTAATGTTCTTAAGATGTTATAAGGATCATGTGTACCAAGTTTGATGAAGAAATTCATTGTGGAAGTCATTTGTTCACTGGGTAACTTCTTGAGCAAGTTAAGTCAAAACCAGGGCATCTGAGGCCCCCAACAATGGAACCAAAGGGGTATTTTCATCAAATTGAAGTTCTATGATCTTTATTTGATCTTAGAAGAGGTTGGAAGTTCACAAGATTGAAGAATTTTGAGCCATTTGAAAAGTTGCCAAAAATGGAAATGACTTGTAATGGAAACTTTCCATTTTGGGAAAGTTTTTCAACCTCCTTTTTCTTGATCAAGAATGCTTCAAATGAAAAATTCTTGGTCATGAAAGTTGTAGATTAGGTATTTCCCTTTTCAAAAAGTACAAGAACATGTTCTAATTCATTATGGAACTCAAGTTATCATCCTTCAAAGTTGGCAAAAATCCTATAATTTTCAAGAATGCACAAAAGAGGGATTTTTGCAAAACCAAATGCCAAGGCTTCTAATGACTTCTAATGTGCCCAAATACTTCATAACATGATCACAAGATACACCAAAGAGGGAAAATATGCAAAACTCATACAAACCCTAGTTCCATGTGTTCCAGCTCATCAAATCTGATCCATAAGCTTTCCTTGATCTCAGCTGAGGCCAGACATGCCCAAATCCAGCTCTGACCCGTGCCTATACTTGAAGTACACCTAAGCTTGACTTTTTTCAAATCACCCCATACCAATCAATCAAGGCCACCACCCACTCTCTGACCAATCAAGACATCATATGCAAACATTATGGAACACAAACACACAATGCTTCAAGCCTGAATCACTCCATAGCTCAAGAATACCAAAAATCCCTCAAAACTTCTCTTCTTCGATTCTCCCTGCTCAAGCATCAAAACTTCAAACAAACTTCACCAATCATCTCCATACATCCTCCAGATCATTTCCCAACCATTGCCAAACCCTAAAACCCCAAGAATCAAAAACACGATTTTGGTGCAGCTGAGGTGCAATCTCTCAAACCTGCAATTGCAAGCTTGTTCTAAGCCTTCCATTCACTCAAGGGAAGCCATTGGAGGTTGATTGCACAAAGAAAGAGGTCATAAAGCTCCAAAAGTGAAAGCTCTAGCTCAGGTAGCCATCTTCAAACTTTTTTCCAGAAATGTGTTTTTAAGTTTCTAAATGAATCTATGAACTTCCCTAATCATGCTGATGTGTTTGGTTTTGAAAATGGTTGAGTAACAAGTATGTATTTGATTTCTGAAACTTTGCCCGTGAAACATGTTCTTGCTTGATTCTCTCTTTTGATGCAAAATAAATTGTTTTTGTTTGTGGATTCTTGTTCCTTAATGTTTGTTGAGTGATTTTGGAGCTTTAGAGGGCCTGGGGTGAGGTTTTGGGGAGTTTCAGGGGAGGAGGCTGCCGGAGAAGACGACCGAAGCTCTTCTCCGGTCACCTGAGAGTGATTAGGGCAAAACCACATTAATTAGGCTGGTTTGAATTTCAGCCCTTGGATTTGTTTCCTGCGCGCGTATGAATGGTCCAGATGAATCCACTTAACCCTAATCCACTTAATTAGGATGATTAATTAGGATTAATTTGAATTTTGCCAGAACCAATCCCAGCCCTTCATTTACGCGCGTGGTCAATTCCCACCAAATTTGTTTGAATCTCAGCCACTAGATTTGCATACTTCCCATTTTAATTATTTTTATTCATTTTATTGCATTTCTTTTGTTTAATTTATTTAAAATATCAAAAATAATTTAAAAATCCCATTTTCTGCATTTTAGCTTTAAATATTTTTCTTTATCCAAAAATAATTTTTACTTTAGTTTTTGCATTTAAAAAGTATTTTTAAAAATTTTTAAATGTTTATTTTAATTAATTAATGGAAATTAATTAATTAAAATAACATTTAGGTTTCTAAAAATTACCAAAAAAATCATGTTGCACCTTAACACATTTAGAAACATTTTCAAACCCTTCATACAAATTTCTTTTTGGTTTTGATCATAACTTGACAATTTTCTTTGAATTTAGGGTTCATAAAATCACATTTTTAAACCCTAACCTTTGAAAAATCTTTTCTGCCTAACCATGAAGGATTTGAAGATGGTTCTTTTTGCATTGTTTTACACATATCATGTAGTATCTAGGATATTTTTGGCATGAATTTATCTTGCGTTTTCAATTTGATTTGCATTTTTCCTTTTGAAGCACCCAAAAACCCTAGTAAACTTAGAAAAATCATAACTTTCAATAGGTTAAGAGTTAGACCTTCTCCTTTGGGGTGTGATATCATATGGGATTAGGGTTTGGTTGAGCTCATTTTTAATTTTTTATCATGTCATATGCTTCTGTTTTGGTCATTTGCATCTCATGTTGCCATGTAACCCTAATTTTGCATCTTTACTTGCATCTTCCATTGCATTGCATGAACATATGTACTTGCCATGCCATTCCAAGCATTTGTATGCCATATTAGACATCTTAGAACATGTTAGAATCATGCTTGATCATTTCTTCATTCATTTGCCATGATTTGCATTCATTTCATTTCATTAACTTTCATGTGTTTTCAAACCTCAAAGCATGCTTCCATTTGCATCTCATCTTTGTATGATCATACATATGCCCTTTGTATGCCTTTGCATCATCTCACATGACATTACCATTACATTAAAACTTATGACTTTTCTCATTTCATCTCATATCATCTCATTTCATTTCATTTCCTTATGCTTTATACCTTATGCATTCATGCAAACATTTTCAGGTGGTAAGTTACTTTGAGAAGTGGATTTGCCTTCACTTCTCACTTCCTTGTCTCTTTCATTTGAATTTTGCTTGTTCTTTAAGTGAACTTGTTCACTTGTGTTCCATCTCTCTCACTTTCTTTCTTTAAGTTACTTATCTTCTTCAATGAAGTAAGTAACTTATTCTTCTGCTTCATCCTCCTTTCATCTGCTTCTTCCATTGGTGGCTTCCTTGAAGATCTTTCTTAAGCCTCACAAACCATAGGAACATCCAAGCATGATAATAATTAGGGTTGTGATTATTCCCCCTTAGTTTTTACCTTTGAGTCTCCTTGAGTCTCTCTTCTCATCTTCATAATCAGAGACTAAACTCTTAAAGTTTTAGGACTTTGGAATTAGGGCTATGTCTGCATCTTTCTCTTAGGATGGAGTGTATAACTTTAATCCTAAGTGTTAAACCTTTAATTTGTTTAACCCTCTTAATCAAAACATCTTAATAATCATTAATACTTAATCTTGTAACTTGGGCCTTACATTAGGGTTCTAATTCTTCCTTTATGGTTAAGAAGGACTAACCCTAGTGTTTAATGGACAAGTCCCCCTCAAGTTGTCTTATAAACCATAAAATTCAATTCTTAATCTCATCCCTTAATTAAAATTCACTTAATAAAGGATTGTTATATAATGAATTTAATCCCTAACCATGGATTAAGTTGAGGTATCTTCCTCAGCTTAAGTGTTCTCATCTATTATCCTTCTATTAGGATGATGTAATGATTCCAGTAATTTGTGATTAGAGATTAAACTCATTACTTAACATTAAACAAAAAACCTAAAAACATCTAAATAATCACAAGTAGGTTAATGATCTTAATCCTACATCATCATGGTAATTAAGTTGAGATGATTATCTCATACTTAAGTAGGCTTATTATCCCTAATCAGGGAGGATATAATGAGTTTACAAACCCTTGATTTAGGCTTAAGCTCATTAACTTATACAAAACACCAAAAACAATAACAAAACTGAAAAAACATCAAAAACAAACAATAATCGTCTCCTTCGGGATTCTTTTCTCATCACATTCATTCACAAACGAGAACTTGCTTCTTCCGTCTAATGCAAGACAATTAGCACTCGGGCCAGACGTGTCATACACTTGAGCATAGACAAGCAAGCAGTTCACAGTCAATTTATCTTTCAGTCTCTTTGAGTCGAACTACGGTGTTCTGACTTCCTCATTGCACGTGAGGATACGTAGGCATAACTTAACAGTTATCGAACAAAAGTCTTTGTGTCTTCCCCCTCTTTCAGTATTCTCTTTTAAGCCTCAAGCCTGAGCATTTCATTTCATCCTTTTGCACTGACACTTGTATATTTTCCTCCCAGCTTTTGCACACAGATAGCAGATACACTACCCCTTTTAAACACAATCTCTTAAGCGTTGATCCTGTCGAGTACGACGGACAATCTGGGTGCTAATACCTTCCGAGGTTGTAACCAACCCCATTTCTCAGTTTCTCTGGTTCGCAACCGTCTTATCCATCTTTTTCCAGGTTTATGCAGCATTACCTTTCCTTCGGGATAAAAATACCTAGTTGGCGACTCTATTCAGTTCATCTTCTTTTATTTTTTCGTCGACCGTTCGCGTCTGTACCCTATCTCACCTTGGTGTCGTTTTGGGGGAGCGACAGCTTGGCGACTCTACTGGGGACCCTTATATTGCAACCAGGGCTTCTTGTTCTTTTTGTGGGTTCCTCCTAGCGCTTGTTTGATTTGTGTTTACAGGGGTGTTATGTGCTACTTGTGCTTTTTATTTATTGCTTTATTTATTGCTTTCTGTACATTTGTATTTATTGCTTTCATTTACAATATTATGCATTTCATACTGTCATTATCATTTGTGTTGGATCTAGTGTTTCCTTGGTGGGAGGGATTGTTGGGTGATTAAGGTTCCATACCGAGAGCCTGAGTGACACCTAGGCTAGAGTGGCTTCATATTCTTTCCCATTCCATTTCGGTCTGGTGCGGGAATATGAAACACGGTTCAAACATGGGTTTCTTCTTAAGAACTCTGTGCTACGGATTTCCTGTAGTACTAGGGCTATCTAGGGAGCCTACTAAGTCTGGATGACCTTATTATGACCTTCAGCATCTGAGGTGAATTAGAGGAGGATCCTTTATGATTATTGTAAACATTGTACCTCCGGGTTAAAAGTGTTTACACTTCTCATAAATTATCCAAGTCTGAGGATCCTTGTTCTAGAACAATACATGTGAAGGGGTTGGGATCTTTACAGGTTTGCAGGAACCATTGGCCTCATCATACCCTGTTACCAGTTTTGTTTCAAGAATGCATCACTTTGGACAGTTCTTGTGAAACCCTGGACTTGTGAATCTTTATTTGAGTCCCCCACCTAGTTACTGGTTTTCTGAACCTTCATCCGGACTTATGAACATACATGGACCCTATCAAGGCAGATAACAGATCCAGCACTTAATCACAAACCCTTTGCATATCATTCTGCATACATCATTTTGCATCATTTAACATTTGCCTATTTGTTTTATAGGGTATCCACCTTCTTATCTTTGGTTTGGTTTTGACCTGTTCTGCTGCTCAGACTTCCTCAGTTATCTGCACCAGCACCTTCGTCAGTTTGTCTTCATCAGAGACTCTTCTCCAGTTGTCTTCATCAGGAACCCTTCTTCAGCACCTTCATCAGTTGATCCTCATCAGTTTTCAGCAGTTACCTTCATCAGGGCTTCTCCTCAGATTTCTTCACCAGCATCCATTATCAGCATGGACACTTCCAGGAAGAGCAACATAACATACCACTTCTTTGAGCCCACTCTGACAGGCATCAGACAGATCCAGTCTCTCATCACTCCTGATCATGTCCCATTATTCAGGGAACATTATGGAGGCATATTGGACATGATCATGGACCTAGATGCATCCCAGAGGAACATTATTAACACTTGCTTGCAGTTTTATGATCCTCCTCTCAGATGTTTTACATTCCCTGATTTTCAGTTGGGACCTTTGCTAGAAGAATTTTCCATGTTGTTAGGTGTCCCTATCAGAAGGGGGATTCCCTTCAACCCTGAGATGGTTACTCCCAAGAATGAAGATATAGCTAAGGCCTTGCACTTGGAGCCTACCCTCATTGATCAGAGCATGACCACTAAGGCTGGAATCCCAGGCCTTCTCTTGGACTTCTTGATCTCCCAGACCACCCTGCATGCTGCAGTAGGGAAGTGGGATGATGTTTGTGCACTCTTGGCACTCAGCATATATGGAGTTATCTTGTTTGCAGACGAGCCATAGTTTGTAAGAAAGAATGCTATTCACCTGTTCTTACTGAGGAACCCATTTCCTACCCTGCTTGGAGACTTCTATTACTCAGTGCACCAGAGGAATGACAAGCAAAGAGGAAGATTGGTCAGATGTTGCGCACCCCTCTTCTATTGTTGGTTGCTAAGACACTTGCTGAAGTCAGACACTTTCCTGAATCCTCATCAGCCAAGGAACTGGGCTAAGAGATTGATTGCCCTTACATCAGAAGACATCAGATGGTGCACTCAGAGCACCAAGGGAAAGGATATCATTACTAGCTGTGGGAAATATCCTAATGTGCCTTTGATTGGAGTAAAAGGTTGCATCAACTACAACCCCTTGATTTTCAAGAGGCAATTAGGGTATGCTTTGGTTCATCCTCCAAGAGGACAAGATTTGACAGAAACCCTCTATTGTGACACCCAGCACAACCTTGCCATTGTCAAACAAGCTGCCTGGGCTTGGGACAATATTCAGACTAAGGGGACAGCTATCCTTGGCAAATGCAACAACATAGCTTCAGCACAATATCTTGATTAGTCTTGTACCAAGGGAAAGATCACCCGGATGCCGTTCACCTTAAAAGATACGCCTGGACCATCAGTAGTGCAGCCCGCAGCCACTGTCAGCTTAGAGGAGTTTGAGAAACTGAAGGAAAGGAATGCTCAGCTCTCTGAAGCTTTGAAGAAGACTCTCTGGGAGAGAAATGACAACCGTCTAGATAATGAAAGGTTATAGAGGCTCCGGATTGAGCACTTGACCAAGATTGAGAAGACGGATGACTACATCAGAAAGGCTAGAGCAGGGGAGTTAGTACTAAAGAATGCTTGCAAGGAAGCTAAGACTCAGAAGGCTAGAGCTGAGCATTATTTAGAGGAGAGCCAGGATAGGTGGATCAGGATCACTGAGGCTCGTGCACAGGAGGATCAGAGAACCCAAGCTAAGATAGAGCAATTGGAGGCTAGTGAGAAGAAGAATCAGGCAGCTTTGTTAGCAGCACAGAAAGAGATCTCTGAGTTGAAACTCCGGGCGGGGTTGAAGAGATCAAAGGACCAGGATAAGCATAAGAGGTTGACCAATGCCATTGCCACCAGGAACCTTCTTATCAGGACTATCACAGAGCACTCAGTAGGTCCAGTGACTGAGGCTCTCCTGAAGGAAGTCAGGGAGGATGACTTTGGATTGGATGTTTGATTTCCTTGTACTTGTATTTCCTTTTGTTTGTACTTTTGATTTTGTTGTTGTATTTGGACCCACCATGGGGACTTTATTGTAATCAAACTATGTATCTTTACATTTTTGTAATATATGGTTTGTATTTTTTCTGTGGGCTTAATCTCTCTTCAACATCAGCATTTCCTCGAGGTCTGGAAAGGTCAAAACCAAAGAACCAAACCGGATACCCTTAGGAGACAAATAGGCATCTTGCATTGCATACTAACATCATTTCTTTGTTTTGTAGGTTTTTGTTTTGTTGTTTCTCACTTTGTTGTAGTTTCAGGAAACATTGCTCGCAGAAGAATGTTCCCTGTCAATAGAGTGCACCGGTATCCGACAAGAAACAACCTTCCGGGATTACAAATGGATCAGGTTCAACAAGATTTGACTGATGTGAGGACCCAAATGACCAATGAAAGGACAGAGATGAGGGACCAAATGAATCAATTCATGACAGTGATGACTGGTTTGGCTCAAAGCCAGGAGAGACTAGGGGAGTTGGTTGAGCGACAAACTCCTGAGGAACACCATCCAGGTACAGGGGGTACCAGTAACAACGATCACGTGAAGCCTCGCACCGATCCACCAGAGTTTGGACCTCACCTGAACCCGGACATCAATGCTATAAGGATCACCCAAGGTAACACTGGAGGAAGGGCCTTGCAGGAGGACCCTCAAGAAGAGCAGTTTACTGTGGTTGGGGTTGGAGACGAAGTTTACGATCGTCGGTTGGATGAAATTGCAGAGAAGCTAAGGTCTCTTGAATCCCAAAATCTCTGGGTTTTGATGTCATGGACATGGGATTGGTGGAAGGGGTGAGAAATCCTCACAAATTCAAACCCCCTTGTTTTGAAAGATACAATGGCACATCCTGCGCACGTACTCACCTTCAGTCTTTCCTAGGGAGATTGAAAGCCTACACCATGGATGAGAAGCTATAGATGTTTTATTTAGAGGATAGCTTAACAGGGGCATCCCGGGAATGGTACTCCCATCTGACCAGAGCCACAGTAAGAAATTGGAAAGACTTGGCCGAAGCCTTCATCCGTCAATATCAGTATAATCTGGACATGGCCCCAAACAGGACCCTTCTGATGGGAATGTCACAATCTTCCTGTGAAAGCTTTAGAGAGTATGCCCAAAGGTGGATGCAACTAGTTGTTGCTGTTCAACCCCCAATGTCAGAAAGGGAGATGGCAGATATGTTCATGAATACTCTCCTGGGTACCTATATTGACAGATTGGCTGCATTTTCTTCCACCAGCTTTGCGGATGTGGTGATAGCTGGGGAAAGAATTGAGAGCCTACTAAAGATGGGAAAGATCTCCAACAACGGTGCCAGTTCAAGCAGTGCAAGGAAGCCATTTGTTGGGCCCCGTAGATCTGGTGAAACAAATTCTGTACATGTGGGAAGAGGAAGACCCCAATATCTGCCCAGATTAGTTGTTGTCGTCACTATTCCTACTCCACCTCCTCAGTATACTCAACAACCCCAACACTTTCCTCAACAGCCATAGTTCCCTCAACAGAGAGCCTACAACAACAATAACAACAGTCAACAACAACGCCCTTTCCAACAGCGGCCATCTCAGATCAGTAGGGTGATTGACCCTATTCCAATGTCATATGCCACATTACTGCCACAACTCCTAAAGCCTAATCTTGTTGAGTTGAGGACATTGGCTCCACCGGATCCTCAAAACCTTCTGAGAAATTACGACGTCAATGCCAGATATGCTTTTCATTCTAATGCACATGGTCACTCCACCGAAAAATGCAGGGCTCTGCATATGAAGGTCCAGGATCTGATAGATTCAAAGGCCCTGAACTTTGCACCACCTCCCAATGTCATGAAACATTCTATGCCAAGCCACATTGGGCCAAGGATTAATGCTATAGAGGAAGGCTCACCTATGATTCCCATTGAAGATACTGCAAGTATTCAGACACCTCTGGAAGAGGTTAAAGCTCAGCTTTTGAAATGCCAAGTGTTTCCAGGTTGTGGGGCCTGTTGTGAATCTTGCAAAGTTTCCGAGAATGGGTGTGCAAGCTTGAGGAATGGCATCAATGGCTTGATCAAAGAAGGCGTTCTGCAAATAACCACAACAGCTTCTACAACACCAGCAACTCCTTATACAAATGATTCTCCTACAACTTCAACAACAATTGTTCCCACTGATTCGTCTACAACATTAGCAACCACTTCTTCAATCACTTCAACACACAACAATTCATTTGCACCTGCTACTACAACTTCAGCAACCACCAATAATGATGTTTCCACAGTTACTATTTATTATGACCCGACAATGGTCCCGAACTCCAGCAACTTTCAACAACAATCTCATCAACAGTTTCGACAACAACCAAGCTTCAATTCATCACCACTAGCATCCACAAGAAGTCCTGTCACCATTTTCTATGATCCACAGACAATAACGGTTCCAACCTCTGTTGCAGTGAGCCCAGTCACCATCATGGTGCCAGGGCCAATTCCATATGATAAAGACAATGATGTACCATGGCATTATGGTGCTGATCTTTACTGCAACGGAGAAAATGTCCTTCTTGATTCTTCAGTTCCTACCCCACAAGTGGCCAATGCCGGGAGAGGCGGAGGCTTCACCCGAAGTGGACGCCTCTTCGCATCACAAGCTCCAAGAACTAATATTGAGGCAGAGGCTGCTGCCAAAGCCAAAGGAAAAAGTGTGGCACCTGAAGAACCTGTACCGAAAGAGACCCATAGATCATCCTTTAATCAAGATGTGGATGAATTTATGAGGATAATTAAAAGAAGTGACTACAAAGTTGTGGATCAACTCTACCAGACTCCTTCTAAGATCTCCATATTATCCCTGTTGTTGTGTTCCGAAGCCCATCGGGATGCACTACTCAAAGTTCTGCATGCTGCCTATATGCCAGAGGAGATCACAGTGAATCAGCTTGAGACAGTGGTGTCTAATGTCAATACTAGCCATGGGTTAGGTTTCACCAATGCTAAATTAACAACAGAAGGACGTCACCACAACAAAGCTTTGCACATAACCTTGGAGTGCAAAGGGGTTGTACTCTCTCATGTTCTTGTGGAAACTGGGTCTTCACTCAATGTCTTGCCGAAGAAAGCTCTTGTCAAGCTCGAATATGTTGGAATAGCTCTCCGACCAAGCAATCTTGTGGTCAGGGCTTTTGATGGCTCCAAGAGGTCTGTTCTTGGAGAGGTGGAGCTGCCTGTGATAATCGGTCCGCAAGTATTTCAGACTACTTTCTATGTGATGGACATTCAGCCGGCCTACAGTTGTTTGTTGGGTCGACCATGGATTCACGCCGCTGGCGCAGTAATGTCGACCCTTCACCAGAAATTGAAATATGAGTGGGAAGGACAGATTATCACCATCTGTGGTGAAGAGGACATATTTGCTAGCCATCTGGCTACATACAAATATATTGAGATGGATGGTGAAATCCATGAAACTATGAGCCAAGGGTTCGAGGCCCTGAATGTCAATGAGGCGACGACTGAAGTATTTGCTGCATCCCAGGAGGATAGGATGGGTACTTCAATTGTCTCCTATCAGCAAGCCCGTAAGGTTGTTCAAGATGGTAATGCCCAAGGTTGGGGCAAGCTACTGTCGGTGGAGAAGAAGGAGGACAGATTCGGTTTGGGTTACAGACCATTCCGACAAGATCAATCAGAGGCTGCAAAGGAGCCCAAGTTCATCAGTAGGGGGATGCTCACCCCAGATGCTGTTAACAACCTGGAAGACGAGACGGAAATAGACCTCAACCTGGAGAAATGGATACGTCCAAGGATCCTGGGGCACCAAGTCCTTAACTGGTCTTCCCAGGAAATTATAAGGGTTACTCCTGCAGAGTAATTCTTATTTCCTGTCCTTTTTAGCATGCATCAAGTCATGCACCTTGCCCAAGGTGTTAGGACTCATTTTGTAATAGGGCCATATTGTAATTTTGTGCAAATGAATTATCAATGAATATCGGACATCTTTTGCAAACAAGTCTCTTTTTTCGCTCACTGTCTTTTCATTTTTTACTTTTGTACAAAACAATAAAATGGAAATGTTTTCAAAACAATAACTTCATTTTCACTTTTTCTAAAACAAGATTAAAATTGATCACTAAAACAAACAAATCTCAACCCTTACAGAGATTACCCTCAAGATTGCACCGACAACAGCACTGCTATGACCTTTTATGACTTCGACAATCCGATTAATCAAGCCGATGAAGGGGTTGAAGAAGACTATGGGTTACCTGAAGAGTTAGCCAGGTTGTTGAGGCAAGAAGAGAAAGTGATCACTCCTCATCAGGAGGAAGTTGAGACAGTTAATCTTGGTACCGAAGAAGATTTGAAAGAAGTGAAGATTAGGGCCAATCTGCAAGCTTCAATAAAAGAACAGCTCATTGACATGCTTCGAGAATATGTCGACGTTTTTGATTGGTCCTATCAAGACATGCCAGGTCTAGATACAAATATTATTATGCACAAGCTGCCATTGAAAGAAGATTGTCCTCCAGTGAAGCAAAAGCTACGTCGTACTCGTCCAAATATGGCTATGAAGATTAAAAAAGAAGTACAAAAACAGTGGGACGCCGATTTCCTTGCTATAACTAGTTACCCGCCGTGGGTAGCTAACATTGTACAAGTGCCTAAGAAGGATGGCAAAGTACGGATGTATGTGGATTACCGGGATCTGAACAGAGCTAGCCCAAAGGATGACTTCCCATTACCTCACATTGATGTATTGGTGGACAACACAGCTCAGTTCTCGGTATTTTCTTTCATGGATGGGTTTTCCGGGTATAATCTGATCAGGATGTCACCCGAAGACATGGAGAAAACAACCTTCATCACACCTTGGGGCACATTTTGTTACAAGGTAATGCCTTTCGGACTGAAGAACTCCGGTGCGACTTATCAACGGGCTATGGTAACATTATTCCATAACATGATTCATAAAGAAATTGAATGTTGTGTGGATGACATGATTGCCAAGTCCCTCACTGAAGAAGACCATCTGGTAAATCTGCTGAAGTTGTTCAAACGTCTGAGAAAGTACCAGCTAAAGCTAAACCCCAACAAATGCACATTCGAAGTACATTTCGGTAAGCTATTGGGATTTATCGTAAGTGAAAAGGGAATTGAGGTTGATCCCGATAAAGTCAAAGCCATTCAGGAAATGCCTGCAACTAGGACTGAAAAAGAAGTTCGGGGGTTCTTAGGTAGATTGAACTACATATCAAGGTTCATATCTCATCTTACTGCAACTTGTGAACCTTTGTTCAAACTGTTAAGAAAGGAACAAACAGTTAGGTGGAACGAAGATTGTCAGAAGGCTTTTGACGAATACCTGCAAGAACCTCCGATTCTTATGCTTCCAGTTGAAGGAAGACCTCTAATAATGTACCTGACAGTATTAGAAGGATCAATGGGGTGTGTGTTGGGCCAGCATGACGAGTCTGGTCGAAAAGAGTATGCAATATACTACTATGCAAAAAGTTTACCGACTGTGAACAACGTTATTCACTGCTCGAGAAAACTTGATGTGCTTTAGCGTGGGCTGCCCGCCGACTGAGACAGTATATGTTGACTCACACTACTTTGTTGATCTCAAAGATGGACCCCGTAAAGTACATATTTGAGACGCCAGCACTTACCGGAAGGGTTGCAAGATGGCAAATGATTCTGACAGAGTATGACATTCAGTACACATCTCAAAAAGCCATCAAGGGCAGTGTACTGTCTGACTATCTAGCTGAGAAACCTGTAAACACCCCAAATTTTCCCTCACCCATTCACACCATGGCTTGTGATCTTTTCATATGCATAAATCCAATCATAGCATCTCATACCAAATTTTTGATTCATTGCATTGGTTCAAAGTCATCTGCATCTAGGGTTTGTGATCTGAGCAATCCAAGAGCTTCTTGAGCCACTCCAAAGGTCATCAATCACTTAAAAGGGGTCCATGTATGTTCAAGCATCATATTATATCCCCTCAAAGTCAAGGATGTCAAAAAATCACAAGAACTGAGAATGGCATGGAAGCAGAGCCAGGTTTAACTACACAGATGACCTAGAATTAGGGTTTTGGTTTCAAAGGCCATAACTCCAAATTTTTTGGTCATTCTTGTTTCTATTTGTCTCTATATGGTATAGGGATCATGCATATCAATTTTCATGAAGAAATTCAATGGGGAAGTCATCTGATCAAGGGTTGACTTTCTAAGCAAGTTAGTGCAAAATCAGGGCATCTGAGGCCCCCAATGACCCAACCAAAGGGTGTTCATCATCATTTTGATTATGTATGATCTTTATTTGATCATGGAAGATGTTAGAAGTTCATAAAATTGAAGAATTTCAAGTCATTTGCAAAGTTGACTTTTTGGGAAAGTTGACTTTTAATGAAAATTGCCATTTTGGGAAACTTTTTCAACCCTTGCTTTTTGATTCAAAAATGCTTCAAATGGAAAAACTTTGGTCATGAAATTTGTAGAATGAATCATTCCCTTTTCAAAAAGTACAAGAACTTGACCTAATTCATTTTGGATCAAAAGTTATGGCTTGTCAAAGTTGGCCAAAATCACAAAATTTGAAGTTTTCTACTAAAGAGGCATTTTGCAAAATGCTATGATCAAGTGTTCTAAAGGCCTCAAATGTGTACAAATTCTTCACAATATGATCACATGACCTCTAAAATTCAGAATGGGCCAAAGGATCACACATTTTCATGACTTATGGAGCAAGAAATTTCAAAAAGAGCAAAAGTGAAGCAAGTTGCAAAACCTCACTCAAGCTCTAATCCACTTGCTTGCTGACATCAGAACTAATCCTAGGGCTCTCCACACTTCTTGCTGCGCAGGACACCCCATTTGTCCTTGGCTAGCTATGAGCCCACACCTCTCTTACACAAATTTGACATTTTGGCAACTTGAGCCATACCAATCACAGCAGTGCACATCAACTCATCTGACCTATCACACTTGTTTATACAAACCAAAAGCAAGCCATTTCACTAAGAACACAAGCCTGAAAGCACCAAGAACACAGCACTCTCATTTTCCACCCCATTTGCAAAACTCTTCGAAACACTCAGCACAAGCCTCAAACACACAAACAAACTTCACAAACAAACTCAGCATGCTTCACTGATCAAAAACCACCCATCACCATAGCCTGAAACCCTCAGGAACCAAGATACGATTTCTGCCCCTCTTTGAGCAGAACTTCAGCAATCTCTCAAACTAGCCATTCAAAACTCCAACTAAGTGCTGCAAGCTTCTCAGGAGGTCCATTAGAGGTGTTTTGGATCAAAGGGCCAGCCAGAAAGTTCCAGAAATCAAAGCTTCGATTCAGGTAGCCATGGAAATTCATTTTTCCAGAACTCTCATTTCTTGTTTCTAAAATGATCTACATGTTTCCCTGAGTCCATTGAACCTTTTATTTTTGAAAATGATTGAGTTTTGAGGATGTATGTTTGATCTGAAAGTTTGCCCGTAAAATTGTTCTTGCTTGTTTCCTTTGACTCAGTGAAAATAAATGTTGTTTGAGTTGGGGTTTGTGCTTAGGGTTGTTCATAAATTGATTCTGGAGAGTTTGGTGAGGATTTGATGCGTATTGAGAGAGATAGTGATTTGGTCTCGCCGGAGAAGATGACCGGAACACTGTTCCGGTCACCTGATTTTGTTTAGGGTTCAGATTAGGGCACTAATCATAATTAGCAAATTTGAATGCTGGCCGTCCAGATGCGCGCCAGGTCAATTCGCGCGTGTCCAAGTTCAAACCTCAGCCCTTGATTGTGTTGACTTTCTCATTTTCAGCTTAATTTCAATTTTATTTTCATTAAATTTCATTTGTTTTCTTCAATTTATTAAAAATAGTAAAACATCTTTAAAAATTCTGAAAATTTTTATTCAAGCTTTTATTAATTTTCAGAAACCAAAAACATTTTTATTTTTATTTTTTGCATAAAAAAATATTTTTAAATCATTTAAAAGATTATTTTTAATTAATTAATGAGAATTAATTAATTAAAAATACCTTTAGGTATTTAAAAATCACAAAAAAATTCATGAAACATTTAAAATCATTTAGAAACATTGTCCAACCCTTAAACCAAATTTCTTTTTTGATCTTGATGTCTTTTGACAATTTTCCATGGAATTAATTTCATTTCAAGGCATTATTTTGATCCAATCTTCAAAAATTCATTTCTGCCTAGCCTTTAAGAGTTTGACAATGATTCTTTTTGCATTGCATCTTGAATAGCATGTAGTTTATAGGATTAAATTGGCATGAATTGATCTTGAATTTCCTATTTTTTCGCATTTTTCTTGACAAGGTACCATAAAACCCTAACAATCTTGAGAAATTCATAACCCTCATTAGGTTAAGAGTTAGAACCCCTCCTTTGGGCAGTGAGTTTGTATAGGTTTAGGGTTCCTTTGAATGCATTTTCAATTTTTTATCATGATGTTTGCTTCTGGTTTTGATTTTTGTTTTGTGCACTGTTCATAAACCCTAATTTGGGCTTTCTTTTGCATTCATCTTGTATTTGCTTGCATACCATGACTTGCCATGACATTTTGTGCATCCATTTGATTCATAATACATCTTAAGACATATTAGAATCATGTTTGATCATTGCATCTTTCATTTGCCATGTTGTATGTCATTTGCATTCCATAACTTTTAATTTATATCCATGGTTCTAAGCATGCCTCATTTGCATCCATATGTTTGTATGATCATCCTCATGCCTTGTTTCATGTTTTCATCATCTCATAGCATCATTAACATCATACTTATGCTTCTGGTTTTGGTTTGCATCATGTCATTGCATCTCATTTGCATTGCATTTCATTCTTTTCACTAACTTTTCAGGTGGTAAGTTACTTTGAGAAGTGAACTTGCCTTCACTTCTCATAACCTCTTTTCATCTCCTTTATGCATCATTGCTGCATTTTGCCTTGTGTTTGAGATTGAGCTTGCTCATTCTTGCTTTTCTTACTTTCTTTCTTCAAGTGACTTGTCTTCATAAATGAAGCAAGTTACTTTGCTTCTCTTTGCTCCTTTCATCTGCTTCCTGGTGGTTTCTCTGAAGATCTTTCTTGTAAACCTCACAAACCTTAGGAACAACCAAGCATGATAATAATTAGGGTTTTTGATTAGTCCCCCATTTAGCTTTTACCTATGTGTCTCCTTTAGTCTTCATTTCTCATCTCATAATCAAGGACTAAACCCTAAAGGCTTTAAGGCTTTGTGATTAATCTTATGCCTGCATCCTTCTATTAGGATGGAGTGTATAACTTTAATCCTAAGTGTTAAACCCTTAATGTGTTTAAATCCTTTAATCAATTCACTTAATAACCATCAAGACATCAAGCTTGTAACTTGGGCCTTGCATTAGGGTTCTAATTCTTCCTTAATTGGTTAAGAAGGACTAACCCTAGTGTTAATGGACAAGTCCCCCTCAAGTTGTCTTACAAACCCTAAAAATCATTTCTTCATCTTATCATTATTTAAAATCCACTTAATAAAGGCTTTGTTTTGTCATGAGGTTAATCCCTAATCATGGATTAAGTTGAGGAGCTTTCCTCAGCTTAAACACTCTCATCTATTATCCTTCTATTAGGATGGTGTAATGAGTCTGTTTAATCCCTAATTATGGCTTAATCTCGTTACTCAACACTAAACAAAAACCACAAAAACATCTAAATAATCACAAGTAGGTTAATGATCTTAATCCTACACCAAAGGTGTTTAAGTGTGAGAAGCTGACTTCACACTTAAGGCATTCTCATTACCCCTAATCAGAGGGAAGATGTGATGAGTTTACTAAATCCATTGGCTTAGGATTAAGCTCATTAACTTATGACAAACTTTCAAAAGCAATAAAAGACTGAAAACACAAAAACAAACAATAATCGTCTCCTTCGGGATTCTTTTCTCATCTCATTCACTCACAAACGAGAACTCGCTTCTTCCGTCTAATGCAAGACAGTTTGCACCTGAGCCAGACAGGTCATACACTTGAGCATAGACAAGCAAGCAGTTCATCAGTCAATTTATCTTTCAGTCTCTTTGGGTCGAACTACGGTGTTCTGACTTCTTCATTGCACGAGAGGATACGTAGGCATAACTTGACAGTTATCGAACAAAAGTCTCTGTATATCCCCCCTCCTTCCAGCATTATTCTTTAAGCCTCATAATCTTGAGCATCTTATTCCTGTTCTTACACTGACACTGTACATTACACACTTCACTTCTTTCACACTGACACTTACATTTTTCCCAGCTTTAATACACAAATTGCACTGACACTACCCCTTTAAAACACAAATCTTTTAAGCGTGGATCCCGTCGAGTACGACGGACAATCTGGGTGCTAATACCTTCCCAGGTTGTAACCAACCCCCTTTCTCAGTCTTTCTGGTTCGCAACCGTCTTATCCACATCTTTCTAGGTCTATGCAGCATTACCTTTCCTTCGGGATAAAAATGCCTAGCTGGCGACTCTTTTCATTTCATCCTTTCGCCGACCGTTCGCGTCTGTACCTTATTTGAGCCAGTCTCATTTATCGGGAGCGACAAAACCCATTGATGATTATCAGCCTATGAGATTTGACTTCCTAGATGAAGACATCATGTACCTAAAAGCAAAAGATCATGAAGATCCTGTTCACACTAAGGGGCCTGATCCAGAAGAAGAATGGATAATGATGTTTGATGGGTCTGTCAATATGAATGGACGTGGAGTTGGTGCAGTGCTCATTACACCTAAAGGAGTTTATATGCCTTTCTCAGCAAAACTCACATTTGCCTGCACTAACAACGAAGCTGAATACGAAGCCTGTATCATGGGTCTTGAGGAAGCCATTGACCTCGGGATCAAGACTTTAACTGTATTCGGAGATTCAACTTTGGTAATCAATCAGACCAACGGCAAATGGTACACTCACCAAGAGCATCTGATTCCATACCGTGACTACACGAGGATATTATTGACTTTCTTCACAACAGTTAAACTTGAGTATATCCCTCAAGATGAAAATCAGTTCGTAGATGCTCTAGCTACCAATTCCTCCATGATCAAGGTTCAAACTGCAAATATTATGTACCCCGAATTTCGGTATCAAGACTAGACCGACCAGCATACATTTTCTCTGTGGACATTGCTAAAGATGACAAGTTGTGGTTCCATGAGATCAAAAGCTTCTTAAAGGATCAAACATAACCACCTGGTGCATCATCCAATGATAAGAAGACACTAAGAAGGCTGGCCGGTAGTTTCTTCCTTAATGCTGATGGTTCATTATACAAGCGAAACTTTGATATGGTTCTGCTCAGATGTGTTGATAAGAAAGAAGCAGACTTGCTAATGCACGAGGTGCATGAGGGATCTTTTGGTACCCATGCTGGAGGACATGCAATGACTAAGAAATTGTTAAGATCAGGTTACTACTGGATCACAATGGATGCAGATTGTTGTGCCTATGCCAGAAAATGCCACAAATTCCAGATCTATGCAGATAAAGTGCATGTGCCTCCAAATCATTTGAACGTGATGTCTTCACCTTGGCCCTTTGCCATGTGGGGCATTGACATGATTGGAAAGATCGAGCCGACTGCTTCAAATGGCCACAGATTCATCCTGGTAGCCATTGATTACTTCACTAAATGGGTTGAAGCAGCTTCATATGCAAACGTCACCAGACAAGTGGTAGCCAGATTTCTGAAAAGAGACATCATCTGTCGATATGGAGTTCCCGAGTGAATCATTACTGATAATGGTTCCAATTTGAACAACAAAATGATGGCAGAACTTTGTCGGGACTTCAAAATCCAGCATCACAACTCTTCTCTTTACAGGCCAAAGATGAATGGCGCTGTTGAGGCAGCTTACAAAAACATCAAGAAGATTGTGCAAAAGATGGTGGTTACTTACAAAGACTGGCATGAGATGCTACCATTTGCCTTGCATGGGTATCGAACCTCAATCAGAACGTCTACTAGGGCAATACCTTATCAACTCGTGTATGGTATGGAAGTTGTCCTACCTGTTGAAGTTGAGCTACCCTCCTTACGGGTAATGATGGATGTGAAGCTGGACGAAGCAGAATGGGTCTGGTCTCGGTACAATCAACTGAATCTGATCGAAGAAAAGAGATTAGCTGCAATCTGTCATGGGAAGTTATATCAGAAAAGGATGAAGAGAGCCTTTGATCAGAAAGTCAGGCTCCGGGAATACCAAGTAGGAGATCTTGTGCTGAAAAGACTTCTCCCTCCTCATACAGACCACAGGGGCAAGTGGACTCTAAACTACGATGGTCCATTCATAGTAAAGAAGGTCTTCTATGGTGAAGCACTGATGCTCACTACTATTGATGGTGAAGATTTCTTGTCCCCTATGAATTCAGATGCAGTTAAAAAATACTTCGCATAAAATGACCCGCTGGACATAAAAACAGAATGTAAGTCCAGGAAAAAATAGGGCATCCTGACGAGTCAAAAAAAGAATAAAAGACTCGGGTAAAAATAAGGGAAGAATTAAAGAAAAAATGTGCACCCTCTGAGTTGAAAAGCCGCATTGGACAACTCAGGCAAAAATGGGTATCCCGGTGGATTGAAAACCCGAAAGGGCGATCCGCGCAAAATCAGGGAATAAGCGAACAACTTCATTTTGAATTCATCTGTATCACTCACAACATGGCAAGCTTCAAAAGGACCAAGCATCAGTTAGAACCAACCTTCTTCAGAAAGCAAGATGAGAAGAATGTCAAGGTCATACAAGTCACAGTAAAGGAAGCTCACCAGAGCGTCGTCAGCATTGCCAACACTTTTACTTTTCTCAATTTATAGCAATCTCCTCATTCCAGGGGATTTGTTTCTTTGACTGTAATTTCCAATTCAGGGCACCCGGATTAATAAAATCAGATTTTCAGTCACACCTCTTTTTGTACATTTTTATTTCGTTTGCAAAATGTCCAGTATTCATGATATGATACTTGCATAAAACAAATGAGCCATTCTTAATAAAATTCTTGCGGGAAATATATTTACTTTCAGGAATATGTAATTCCTATGACGGAATCCGGTAAGGGATACCTCGGGATACTTGTGTTTCTCTTGTCTTAACAGATTGCAGGTATCCAATACACGACATGGGGCATGCCGAGCACACTTCCCCAGCATACCTCATCCCCAAGCAATATCTGGAATGCTTTTCCCCAGCGGAGTTGTCAAAGCCTCCTCATCCCTGGCACAGGTCTACTCAACAGGAGCATCTCCAGCCAAGTCCCCCACAGAGTTTCCATCCTTTCCCCAAAAGAGCAATGCTTGAAACTCTTATACAACAAAGTGACGGAAACTTCCTTCTCCCCAGCTGAGTTCTACTTGCAGGGTAGATCAACCCTTAATCTATTTCCCCAAGCATAGTTATATCTCTAGATTTACTATTGATCTCTTCCCCAACTGGGATCTCCCTCTAAGAAGATCAGCCAGAGATCTTTGTCACAGCAGGATCTGAATCCCGGATCGGTTTCTCTTTTTGCATAATCATAGCATTCGCATCATAAATCACCAAAATAAGCGTAGCATTCCGTCTAATACGGAGCATTACGGGAAAAATCAAACATTTGCATGATCACAAGTCAGGTTCGAGCCAGTCACTTGTAATTACCATCAGTATTTCATCAGCAACGAATATAAAAACTCACATCCCTTGCAAATAAAATCCAAAGCATCCCCTTTGCACTCTCCAACGCAAATGCTTGTTCATATATACTCTTTTTGACACTCATCCATGTCATATTATTCCCCACAGATATAAACCAAAACATCCCCTTCGCATTCTCAAATACAGATACCTATACATACTCTTTTGACACTCGTCCGTGTCATCCTTCCCTAGCATGATTTCCAAAACACTTGTTGCCAATCAAACACTTGTTTATAACACGCCCTTTTCGACACCCGTCCGTGTCATCCTATCCCCACAGGTCGCCAGAACACCTTTGACACCCTCACATACAAATATTTGTTCATAACCGATACATATTTGACACTCGTCTGTGTCATGCATTTCCCATCTAGTTGAACACTCGTCAGTATCTGGCTCATGCTTCACTAACAAATCAATATTCACTCATACTTATACATAAGTCTTTGATACTCGTCTATATCTTTGTTTATATATCACTCCTCAACAGATTCGACACTCGTCCGTGTTCTTTGTTAACCAGTTGGTACTCGTCCGTACCATCATCTCTGAACACGCGTCAGCATTTGTTTCTACCGATACTCGTCTGTATCATGGTCTTAGGGATGCTCGTCCGCATCTTTAAATCTATACACGTCGTCAAACACTTATACCTTTTTATTCTTGAGCGTAAGCACTCGTCCATGTTTACCATTCCCGAGCAAAAACAACTTCTTCTATCCGACATTCGTCCTATGTCATGCTACTTTCGGCAGCCGTCCCCTGCCAGGTGATCGTCCTTCACCTTTGGATGACAGTCCCTCATCCCTTTCCCCAACGGAGTCCCCATTAGTGGAACCTTCTATCCGACATCCGTCCTATGTCGTGATAAAGAGCAGTCGTCCCCTGCTAGGTGATCGTCCTTCACCTTTTGATGATCGTCCCTCATCATTTTATCCGATGGTCGTCCTCATCATTGATCTTGTTATCCGATGTTCGTCCTATGTCGTGATAAACCCCGAGAGCAGACACCGTGCTAGGTGATCATCCTTCACCTCTTGATGATCGTCCTTCATCATGCATATCTGATGGCCGTCCCCATCGTTAACCTTTTTCTATCTGACATTCGTCCTATGTCGTGATAAGGAGCAGCCGTCCCCTGCTAGGTGATCGTCTTTCACCTTTGATGACTGTCCCTCATCATTTATTTCATTTATTCTTTAACCCGATGGTCGTCCCCATCGTTGCTTACTTTACTTTCCAAGCCTGATGGCCATCCCCATCATTGCCTTTACTTTAATCCCTAGAGAATCTTGTTTCCTTACCTGATGGCTGTCCCCGTCGTGGTCTCTTTATTTCCTCAGCTTGTCGGTTGTCCCCGTCATTGCTTGGTTTACCATTTATCCCCAGCAGTCATCCTCTGCATGATGGTCGTCCTCCATCATTTTTATTTGATAATCATGATATACTAACTTTTACAATTTATATCCCTTTTCTTCTTCTATCCAGTGAGTTCAAATTTATGATTGTTTTTGGTATTCAACCACAAGTTATCTTGTTTGTCTGTTAAGCCCGTCGCTTACATCCTACACAACTAACTCGTGTTTGAATAGGGGCAGTTGTAAACACCCTAAATTTGCCCTCACTCATATCACACCATGGCTTTTGATCTTTCATTTTTTCATAAGCATAAGAATATTACCACATATTGTATATTTGTTTCATCTGCATAGTTCAAGTTCATCTGCATCTAGGGTTTGTGATATGAGCAATCCAAGAAGTCCATCTGAGCCATCCCAAAGGCCTCAAAGCTTTCCAAGAGGGTCCATGTGTGTTCTACCATCATAATATTCTCCTCAAAGTTCATGAAAGTCAAGAGATCACAAGAACTAGCAAAGCCATGGAAGCAGAGCTAGGGTTTCACTTCATAGATGACCAAAATTAGGGTTTTGGTTTCAAAGGCCTTAACACCAAATTTTTGGGCCATCTTGTTTCTAATGTTCTTAAGATGTTATAAGGATCATGTGTACCAAATTTGATGAAGAAATTCATTGTGGAAGTCATCTGTTCACTGGGTAACTTCTTGAGCAAGTTAAGTCAAAATCAGGGCATCTGAGGCCCCCAACAATGGAACCAAAGGGGTATTTTCATCAAATTGAAGTTCTTTGATCTTTATTTTATCTTATAAGAGGTTGGAAGTTCACAAGATTGAATAATTTTGAGCCATTTGAAAAGTTGCCAAAAATGGAAATGACTTGTAATGGAAACTTTCCATTTTGGGAAAGTTTTTCAACCTCCCTTTTCTTGATCAAGAATGCTTCAAATGAAAAATTCTTGGTCATGAAAGTTGTAGATTAGGTCTTTCCTTTTCAAAAAGTACAAGAACATGTTCTAATTCATTATGGAACTCAAGTTATCATCCTTCAAAGTTGGCAAAAATCCTATAATTTTCAAGAATGCACAAAAGAGGGATTTTTGAAAACCACTTGCCAAGGCTTCTAATGACTTATAATGTGCCCAAATACTTCATAACATAATCAAGCAACTTCAAAAACTCAGAATTGGACCAAGAATTGGATCATTGCATGCCTTGAATCACAAGATACACCAAAGAGGGAAAATATGCAAAACTCATACAAACCCTAGTTCCATGTGTTCCAGCTCATCAAATCTGATCCATAAGCTTTCCTTGATCTCAGCTGAGGCCAGACATGCCCAAATCCAGCTCTGACCCGTGCCCATACTTGAAGTACACCTAAGCTTGACCTTTTGCAAATCACCCCATACCAATCAAGCAAGGCCACCACCCACTCTCTAACCAATCAAGACATCATATGCAAATATTATGGAACACAAACACACAATGCTTCAAGCTTGAATCACTCCACATCTCAAGAATACTGTAAACACCCCAAATTTGCCCTCACTAATTTCACACCATGGCTTGTGATCTTTCATATTTGCATTAGTTCAAGCATATCATCTTATATTGCATTTTTGCTTCACTGCATTAGTTCAAATTCATCTGCATCTAGGGTTTGTGACCTGAGCCGTCCAAGATTCATCTGAGCCACTCCAAAGGTCTTCAATAACTCCAAGAGGGTTCATGTATGTTCAATCATCATATTATGTCCCTCAAAGATCAATGAAGTCAAAGAATCACAAGAACTTGGAAAGCATGGAAGCAGAGCTAGGGTTTCACTGCACAGATGACCTAAAATTAGGGTTTTGGTTTCAGAGGCCATAACTCCAAATTTTTTTGGTCATTCTTGTTTCTATTGGTCTCAATATGTTATAAGGATCATACATACCAAGTTTGATGAAGAAATTCATTGTGGAAGTCATTTGTTCACTGGGTAACTTCTTGAGCAAGTCAGAGCAAAATCAGGGCATCTAAGGCCCCCCAACATGGAACCAAAGTGGATTTTTCATCAAATTGAAGTTATATGGTCTTTATTTGATCATTGAAGTGCTTATAAGTTCACAAATTTGGAGAAAAGTGAGCTAAACCAAAAGTTGCCAAAAATGGAAATGACTTGTAATGTAAACTTTCCATTTTGGGAAAGTTTTTCAACCTCCACTTTCTTAACCAAAAATGCTTCAAATGAAAAATTGTTGGTCATGAAAGTTGTAGATTGGATCATTCCCTTTTCAAAAATTACAAGAACAAGATCTAATTCATTTTGGAACTCAAGTTATGGCTTGTCAAAGTTGGCAAAAATCACATAATTTTCAAGAATGCACCAAAGAGGGATTTTTGCAAAACCTCTTGCCAAGCTATTTTTGTGACTTCAAACACACTTATAAGCATCATACAAACATCGTGCAATGTCTAAAACGCATAATTGCCCAAATAATCTCAAGTTTTCATGCCTTGCCCATGAAGAAATCTCAAAGGGGCCAAACTTTCTCCAAATTGCAAAACACCCCATAACTTATTTCTCACATGTTGAATTGCCTCTAAGTGATTTCCATGGACCTCCTTGATCCTTGTTGAATAAGACATGCCCTTGTACCACCTCTGAATCAGCCCATACCTCAAGGACAAAAACTTTTGACTTTTTTGCAAGAAGCCCATACCAATCACAATAGGGCACAACCACTCCACAAACCTATCACAACTTGATATGTGGACCAAATGCTAGTGATAGCACACAAGAACACAAGCTGAGCCCTAAGAATCACTAAGTTCACAAAAACTCTCCCTCTTGCAAAAACCTTCGAATCTCATAACTCAACCACCCATTCTTCAAACAAACACCACCATTCATTTCTAAAGCATTCACTGACCCAAAACCACCCATCAAAACATCCAAGAACACACCACAAACAAACTACGATTTTCAGCCAGTTGAAGTGCAAACTCACAAACCAGCCTTCCACAAAGTTTTCCAAGCATTGCAAACTCTTCAGGTAGGTCATTGGAGTCATCTTGCACAAAAGAAGCAACCTGAAAGCTCAGAATCTCAAAGCTCCAACTCAGGTAACCATCTCAAACTTTTTTTCCAGAAACCTCTTTTTAAGTTATAGAAATGTTCCCCATGTTCCACTGAGTACATTGAACTTGTTATTTTTGAAAATGGTGAAGAAATGAGCATGAACCGAATCTCTAAAATTTTTGACCTAAAAGAAGTTTGATTCGATTCATGCTTGTTTCTGAAAATAAATGGATTTCGTGCTTGGACTCTTGTTCCTTGATGTTTGTTGAGTGATTCTGGAGCTTTAGGGGGCTTGGGGTGAGGTTTTGAGTGAGATAGCAAAAATGGATGGCCGGAGAAGATGACCGGAACACTGTTCCGGTCACCTGAGAGTGTTTAGGGCTTATATAGGGTTAGCTGAGTAATTAGGCTGAGTTTGAATGAGGGCCCTTGGATCTTCAGTTCCCGCGTGAGATGAGTGAACCAGATCATTTCATTAATAATTAATTAGGATTAAATAATTAATTAAATAAGATTAAGCAAGTTTGAATTTCGTCCGTAGGATTACGCGCCAGGTCAACTTAGAATTCCCCAGTTTCAATGAGAACCCTTTGATCATCATACTTCTGTTTTATTTAATTTTTATTTCCTTTTTTCTCATTTATTTTGTACCATTTATTTAAAATACATAGAAAATCCCAAAAATATTTTCTTTTTGCATTTTGATTCTAAATAATTTTATCAACCCAAAAATATTTTTATTTTTATTTTTCACATTAAAAAATCATTTTTTAGACATTTAAATGTTTATTTTAATTAATTAATGAAAATTAATTAATTAAAATATCATTTAGGTTTCTAAAAAATCCCAAAAAATTCATATTGCATCTTTAAACATTTAGAGACATTGTCATACCATCCACACAAAATTATTTTGGGTTTTGAACCATTTTTGACATTTTTCTTGAATTTAGGGTTCATAAAATTCATATTTTAGAACCCTAACTTCAAGAATTATTTTCTGCCTAACCAAGAATGGTATGATAATGATTCATTTTGCATTGATCTTCATTTGAAATTTAGTTTCTAACACAATTTTGTCATGAATTTCTTCTGCGTTTTTGAATTGATTGGCATTTTTCCCCTTTAGGTACCTTAAAACCCTAAAAAAACTTAGAAAAATCATATATTTCATTAGGTTAAGAGTTAGGCCTTCTCCTTTGGGGTGTGATATCATATGGGGTTAGAGTTCTTTTGATTTCATTTTCAATTTTTTATCTTGTCATTTGCTTCTGTTTTTGAGTTTTGCATCTCATGTTGCATGAAAACCCTAATTTCTCATCTTCCTTTGCCTCATCTTGCATATGCTTGCATTCATGAACTTGACATGACATTTTATGCATTCACATGACTTCTAAGACATCTTAGGACACATTAGAATCACGTTTGATCATTGCATCATCCATTTGCCATGTTTTGCATTCCTTTCATTTCATGTGCATTCATGAACTTTCATGCTTCTTACATGTTTCATTTGCATTCTCATCTCTTGTATGAACATTCATAACTCTTGGTATGCTTTTGCATCATCTCTTAGAATCATTTTCATCATGAATGTGCTTCTGGTTTTGGTTTGCATCCTTGCATTCATTTCATTTTCATTTCATTTCATTTCCTTTTACTAACTTTTCAGGTGGTAAGTTACTTTGAGAAGTGAATTTGCCTTCACTTCTCACAATCTCTTCTCATCTCTCTTATGCATTCATTGCTGTATTTTGTATTTGTATTATAGTGAGCTTTCTCATTCATGTTCCTTCTTCACTTTCTTTCTTCAAGTAACTTATCTTCTTAAGTGAAGTAAGTTAGCTTGTTTCTTCTGTTTCTCCTCCTTTCATCTGCTTCTTCCTTGTTGGCCTTTCTTGAAGACTCTTGCAAGCCTCATAAACCCTAGGAATGCCCAAGCATAATCACAATTAGGGTTTGATTAGTCCCCCATTAGTTTTATCTTTGTGTCATCTTTTGTGTCTTCTCATCTCATCTCATAATCTGGGACTAAACCGTCAAGGTTTTAAGGCTTTGTGATTAAAATTGTGCCTGCATCCTTCTCTTAGGATGGAGAGTATAAATTTAATCCTAAGTGTTAAACCCTTAATGTGTTTAAATCCTTTAATCAATCCACCTTAATAATCATTAAGACATCAAGCTTGTAACTTGGGCCTTGCATTAGGGTTCTAATTCTTCCTTAATTGGTTATGAAGGACTAACCCTAGTGTTAATGGACAAGTCACACTCAAGTTGTCTTACAAACCATAAAATTCACTTCTTAATCTTATCATTAACTAAAAACCACTTTAATAAAGGCTTTGTTTTGTCATGAATTTAATCCCTAATCATGGATTAAGTTGAGTTATCTTCCTCAACTTAAATGTTCTCATCTATTATCCTTCTATTAGGATGGTGGAATGGGTCCATTAAATCCTTGATTATGGCTTAAACTCATTACTTAAAACTAAACAAAAATACCAAAAACATATAAATAAATGCAAGTAGGTTAATGATCTTAATCCTACATCATGGTGATTAAGTGTGAGGTGTTTACTTCATACTTAAGGAATTCTCATTACCCCTAATCAGAGGGAAGATGTGATGAGTTTACTAACCATTGGTTTATCCTTAAGGTCATTTTCTTATAACAAACTCCAAAGGCAATAAAAGATTGAAAACTCAAAAAACAAACAATAATCGTCTCCTTCGGGATTCTTTTTCTCACCTCATTCACTCATAAGCGAGAACTTGCTTCTTCCGTCTAATGCAAGACAGTAAACACCTGAGCCAGACAGGTCATACACTTGAGCATGGACAAGTAAGCCGTTCACAAGTCAATTTATCTTTCAGTCTCTTTGAGTCGAACTACGGTGTTTTGACTTCCTCATTGCACGAGAGGATACGTAGGCATAACTTAACAGTTATCGAACAAAAGTCTCTGTATATTCCCCCTCTTCCAGCATTATTCTTTTAAGCTTCATTGTCTTTAGCATTACACTATTTTCTTACACTAACACTCCTTTATTTTCACTTCACACTTCTTTTGCACTGACACTTGTATTCTTTTCCAGCTTTTGCACACAAAATAGCACTGAAACTACCCCTTTAAACACAAATCCTTTAAGCGTGGATCCCGTCGAGTACGACGGACAATCTGTGTGCTAATACCTTCCTAGGTTGTAACCAACCCCCTTTCTCAGTTTCTCTGGTTCGCGACCGTCTTATCCATCTTTTCTTAGGTTTATGCAGCATTACCTTTCCTTCGGGATAAAAATACCTAGCTGGCGACTCTTTTCAGTTCATCTTCATGTTCCCTCTTTCGCCGACTGTTCGCGTCTGTACCCCTTCTGGCCAGGTGTCATTTGGTGGGAGCGACAGCTTGGCGACACTGCTGGGGACCCTTATACTGCAACCAGGGCTTCTGGTTCTTTTTGTGGGTTCCTCCTAGCGCTTGTTTGATTTGTGTTTACTGGGGTGTTATGTGCTAATTGTGTTTATTTAGTTGCTTTATTTATTGCTTTATGTACAGCTTTATTTACTGCTTTCTTTACAGTTTTTTGTACATCATACTATCACTATCATTGCTGGATCTGGTTTCTGTTTTGGTGGGGTGGGGTTCCACTGAGTGATTAAGGTCCTATACCTGGGACCTGAGAGACACCTAGGCTAGAGTGGTTCATGTTCTTTCCCATTCCATTTCGATCTGGTGCGGGAATATGAAACACGGTTCAGATGTGGGTTTCTTCTTGAGAACTCTGTGCTACAGATTTCCTGTAGTGCTAGGGCTATCTGGGAAGCCTGCTAAGTCTGGATGACCTTTATTATGACCTTCAGAATCTGGGGTGAATTAGAGGAGGATATTTTATGGTTATTGTAAACATTGTACCTCCGGGTTAGAAGTGTTTACACTTCTCATAACTGATCCAAGTCTGAGGAGCCTTGTTCTAGAACATTACATGCGAGGGGGTTGGGTTGTTTACAGGTTTGCAGGAACCCTTGGCCACATCATACCCTGTTACTGTATTGTTTAAGAGTGCTTCACTTTGGACAGTTCTTGTGATTAACCTTGGACATGTGACTCTTTATTTGAGTCCCCCACCCTAGTTACTGGATTTATGAGCCTCCATCCGGACCTTTGAACATACATGGACCTTATACCAAGACAGATAATCAGATACAGCTCTTGGTCACAAACCCTTGCATATCATTTGCATATATCATCATTGCATCATTTAACATTTGTTAATTTGCTTTTCAGGGTATCCATCATATCATACTTGGTTTGGTTTTGACCCCTTCTATTGCTTAGACCTCTGCTTCAGTTATCTTCTTCAGCATCTGCTTCAGCTATCTCCTTCAGCACCTCCATTAGTCTATCAGAAACTCACCTGCATCAGTCTGTCAGAGACTTACCTCCAGCTTCCCAGTATGTGATCTTCATCAATATTTGACTTCAGCTTCTTCAACACTCATGCATGTTCCAAGGAAAAGCAACATATCTTACCACTTTTTTGAGCCCATATTGACTGGTATCAGACAGGTCCAGTCATTTATCACACCTGACCACATCCCACTATTTAGAGAGCACTATAGGGGTATTTTAGACATGTTCATGGATCTTGATTCTTCTCAGAGAAGCATGATCCACACATGCTTGCAGTTTTATGACCCTCCACTCAGATTCTTCACCTTTCCTGAATTTCAGATAGGGCCTCTATTGGAGGAGTTTTCTTTGTTGATTGGAGTGCCTATCAGAGGAGGGATCCCCTTTAACCTAGAGATGACTGCTCCTAGAAGTGAGGAAATAACTAAGGCATTGTACTTAGAGCCTGCCCTTATTGAGCAAAACATGACAACAAAAGCTGGGATTCCTGGTTTACATCTGAACTTCTTAATTTCTCAGGCCATCCTGAAGGCTACATTGGGGGAATGGAGGGCAGTCTGTGCACTTTTATCCCTCAGCATATATGGGGCCATATTGTTTGCAGATGAGCCTAAATTTGTCAGTAAGAATGCCAAACACCTGTTCTTGTTGAGGAACTCAATGCCTACATTGCTAGGAGATTTTTACTACTCCATTCATCAGAGAAATGAAAAGCAAAGGGGGAAGCTAGTAAGATGTTGTGCTCCTTTGTTTTACTCTTGGCTGCTCAGACACCTGCCTAAATCAGATGCTTTCTTGAAGCCACACCAGCAGAAGAATTGGGCCAAGAGGTTCATTTCCTTAACATCAGATGATATTAGATGGTGCACCCAGAGCACCAAAGGCAAGGATATCATTACCAGTTGTGGGCAATACCCTAATGTGCCTCTAATAGGAGTAAAAGGTTGCATCAATTACAACCCCTTACTGTTTAAGAGACAATTGCGATATGCCTTAGTTCACCCTCCCAGAGGATAGGATTTAGCTGAGACCCTATACTATGAAGTGCAACCTAATTCAGCTGTTGTTAGGCAAGCTGCCTGGGCTTGGGACAACATTCAGACCAAAGGAACAACCATTCTTGGAAGATGTAACAATGTTGCTTCAGCTCAGTACTCAGACTGGTCCCATACTAGAGCTCAGATTACCAGGATGCCTTTCACCTTGGAAGACACACCTGGACCTTCTACAGTACAGTCTGCAGCAACTGTTAGCCTGGAGGAATTTGAAAAGCTGAAAGAGAGGAATAATCAGCTATCTGAGGCCCTAAAGAAGACTCTTTGGGAAAGAAATGACAGTCGTCTGGACATTGAGAGATTGGAAAGACTCAAGACTGAGCATCTTACCAAGATTGAGAGAACAAATGACTACATAAGGAAAGCAAGAGCAGGGGAGCTGGTTTTGAAGAATGCCTGCAAGGAGGCCAAGATTCAGAAAGATAGGGCTGAGCATTACCTGGAGGAGAGCCAGGCTAGGCGGATCAGGATCACCGAAGCCCGTGCACAAGAAGACCAGAGGATTCAGGCCAAGATTGAGCAGCTGGAGGCCAATGAGAAGAAGCAGCGAGAAGCTTTGTTGGCAGCCCAGAAAGAGATATCAAAGTTAAAACTCCAGGCGGGGTTGAAAAGATCAAAAGATCAGGACAGGCATAAGAAGCTGACTAATGCCATTGCTACCAGGAACCTCCTCATTAGGACCATTACAGAGCACCCAGTTGGTCCGGTGACTGAGGCACTCCTGAAGGAGGTCAGGGAAGATGACTATAGATTGGATGTCTGATTCCTCTTTGCTTGTATTACTCTTCTTTTGATGTACTTTTTCTTTTGATTGTTGTATTTTGGACCCACCATGGGCATGTATTGTAAATAGACTATGTATTTTCATTATTTGTAATATATCAGTTTGTTTTATTTTGGTGGGCTTTCTCTCAACATCATCAAGCATCTCCTCGAGTTCTAGAAAGGTCAAAACCAAGAACCAAACCGGATACCTTGGAAAACAAATAAGCATATTGCATTGCATACTAACATTTTCTTTGTTTTGTAGGTTTTTGTTTATTATTTGTTTCTCACTTTGTTGTGCTTTCAGGAAACATTGCTCGTCGCAGAGTGTTCCCTGTCAACCGCACACACCGGTACCCAACACAAAACAACCTTCCAGACATTCAGATGGATCAGGAACAACAGGACCTGAATGAAGTAAGAAATCAAATGGCAAACGAAAGGGTCGAGATGAGAAACCAAATGACCCAGTTTATGGTTGTGATGACTGGCCTAGCTCAGAGCATGGAAAGGCTGAGGGAGCAGGTGGAAAGGTAAACACCTGTGAACCCCTTTTCAAATTGTTAAGAAAGGAACAAAGGTCATGTGGAATGAAGATTGTTAGAAGGCTTTTGACAAGATCAAGGAGTACCTGCAAGAACCTCCGATTCTTATGCCTCCAGTTGAAGGAAGACCTCTAATAATGTACCTGACAGTATTAGAAGAATCAATGGGGTGTGTGCTGGGCCAACATGACGAGTCTGGTTGAAAAGAGTATGCAATATACTACCTAAGCAAAAGGTTTACCAACTGTGAACAATGTTATTCACTGCTCGAGAAAACTTGTTGTGCTTTAGCGTGGGCTGCTCGCCGACTAAGGCAGTATATGTTGACCCACACTACCTTGTTGATCTCAAAGATGGACCACGTCAAGTACATATTTGAGAAGCCAGCACTTACCGGACGGGTTGCAAGATGGCAAATGATCTTGACAGAATATGACATTCAGTACACATCTCAAAAAGCCATCAAGGGCAGTGTATTGTCTGACTATCTGGCTAAGTAACCCATTGATGATTACCAGCCTATGAGATTTGACTTCCCCGATGAAGACATCATGTTCTTAAAAGCAAAAGATCATGAAGAGCCTGTTCACACTGAAGGGCCTGACCCAGAAGAAGAATGGACAATGATGTTCGATGGGGCTGTTAATATGAATGGTCGTGGAGTTGGTGCAGTACTTATTACACCTAAAGGAGTTCACATGCCTTTCTCGGCAAAACTCATTTTTAACTGCACTAACAACGAAGTAGAATACGAAGCTTGTATGATGGGTCTTGAGGAAGCCAATGACCTCAGGATCAAGACGTTAACTGTATTCGGAGATTCAGCTCTGGTAATCAATCAAACCAACGGCAAATTGTACACTCACCAGGAGCATCTTATTCCATACCGGGATTATACGAGGAGATTACTGACTTTCTTCACCACAGTCAAACTTGAGTATATCCCTCGAGATGAAAATCAGTTTGCAGATGCTCTAGCTACCAATTCCTCCAAGATCAAAGTTCAAGCTGCCAACTTTGTGCCTCAGATTTCAGTATCCATACTTGATAGACCAGCATACGTATTCTCAGTAGACATTGCTAAATATGATAAGCCTTGGTTCCATGACATCAAATGCTTCTTAGAGGATCAAATCTACCCACCTGGGGCATCGTCCAATGACAAAAAGACATTAAGAAGGCGGGCTGGTTGTTTCTTCCTGAATGCTTATGGCTCCTTGTACAAAAGAAACTTTGATATGGTACTTCTCAGATGTGTTGATAAGATGGAAGCAGAATTGCTGATGCACGAGGTGCATGAAGGATCTTTTGGTACCCATGCTGGAGGGCATGCAATGGCTAAAAAGTTATTAAGATCAGGCTACTACTGGATCACAATGGATGCAGACTGTTGTGCTTATGCCAGAAAGTGTCATAAATTCCAGATTTATGCAGATAAGGTGCATGTGCCTCCGAATCCTTTGAACGTGATGTCTTCACCTTGGCCCTTTTCCATGTGGGGCATTGATATGATTGGAAAGATCAAACTGATTGCTTCAAATGGCCACAGATTCATCCTGGTAGCCATTGATTACTTCACCAAATGGGTTGAAGTAGCTTCATACGCAAATGTCACTAGGAAAGTGGTAGCCCGATTCCTGAAGAGAGACATCATCTGTCGGTATGGAGTGCCCGAGCGAATCATTACTGATAATGGTTCCAACTTGAATAATAAAATGATGGTAGAACTGTGCCGAGACTTCAAGATTCAACACCACAACTCTTCTCCTTACATTCCAAAGATGAATGGCGCTGTTGAGGCAGCTAACAAGAATATCAAGAAGATTGTGCAGAAGATGGTGGTCACATACAAAGACTGGCATAAAATGCTACCATTTGCCTTGCATGGGTACCGAACCTCAATCAGAACATCCACTGGGGCAACACCGTATCAGCTTGTGTATGGTATGGAAGCTGTCCTACCAGTTGAAGTTGAATAACCCTCCTTACAGGTACTCATGGATGTCAAACTGAACGAAGCAGAATGGGTCCGATCTCGGTACAATCAACTGAATTTGATTGAAGAAAAGAGATTAGCTGCAATATGTCATGGGCAGTTATATCAGAAAAGAATGAAGAAATCCTTCGATCAGAAAGTCAGGCTTCGGGAATACCAAGTGGGAGATCTTGTGCGGAAAAGACTCCTCCCTCCTCATACAGACCACAAGGGCAAGTGGACTCCGAACTATGATGGTCCATTCATAGTAAAGAAAGTTTTCTCTGGCGGAGCACTGATGCTCACAACTATGGATGGTGAAGATTTCCTGTCCCCTGTGAATTCAGATGTAGTTAAAAAATACTTCGCATAAAATGACCCGCTGGACATAAAAATAGAATGTAAGTCCAGGAAAAAACAGGGCATCCCCGCGAGTCAAAAACAGAATAAAAGACTCGGGCAAAAATAAGGGAAAATAATAAAAAAAATATACACCCGCTGAGTTGAAGAGCCGCATTGGACAGCTCAGGCAAAAAAGGGTATCCCGGTGGATTGAAAACCCGATAGGGCGATCCACGCAAAATAAGGGAATAAGCGAACAACCACATTCTGAATTCGCCTGTATCACTTATAACACGGAAAGCTTCGAAAGGTTAAAGCATCAGTCAGAATCAACCTTCTTCAGAAAGCAAGATCAGAAGAGCGTCAAGGTCATACGAGTCATAGCAAAAGGGAAGCTCACTAAAGCGTCTTCAACGTTTCCAGCACCTTTTTGTTTCTCAATTTTGTAACGATCTCCTCATTTTAGGGGATTTGTTTCTTTGACTGTACTCGCCAATTCAGGGCACACAAATTAATAAAATCATATTTTCAATCACACTTCGTCTTGTACATTTTGTTTCATTTGCAAAAATGTCTGATATCCTTGATATAATGTTTGCATAAAAATAGGTGTGCCTTTCTAACCACATGCTTGCAGGAAATGTGCTTACTTCAGGAGTGTCTAAACTCCTATGATGATATCCAGTAAGGGATACCTCGGGATACTGGCACGTTTCTTTGTCATAACAGGATTGCAGGTATTCAGAGCGCACCATGGGGCATGAAAGGTTTTCCCCAGCAAAGTTTCCAAATCATTATTTCCTCAGCACATCTTCCAAATAGCACCAGAAATGCTTTCTCCCCATCAGAGTGGCCGGACATCACTTCTCCAACACATTTTATCTTCAGAGCAGCATCAGAAGGTGCTCATATACCCAGCTGAGTTGTCAAGTATCATCCTCAGCCGGATCCCCACAGAAATCTCTAGGAAGACCGTTCAGTGGTCTTTCTTCCCCAGCAGAGTACTAGACAGGGAACCATCTCCCCACAGAGCTCCAACCTCTCCCAGATGAGCAATGTCTGAAATTCCCACACAACAAAGTGACAGAAGCTTTCTCATCCCCAGCTGGGCTCCTCATTACGAAGATAGGTCTATCAGTGACCCACTCCCCCAAGCAGAGCCATACATCTTATCAGATCTACCGATGATCTCATCCCCAGCTGGCATATTCTTTCAAGCAGATCAGTCAGAGATCTCCATAACAATGGGATCTGAATCCCGAATCGGTATATATGCATAATCATAGCATTCACATCATTTATCCCTCAGAGCGTAGCATTCCGTCTAATACGGAGCATTACGACAAAAATCAAACATATTGCATAATCACAAGTGAGGTTTTGAATCAGTCACCTGTAAATATCAACGGTACTTCATCAGCAATATACAGAATACATCCCTTGTACATAAAAGCCAAAGCGTCCCTTTGCACTCCTAAAATACAGATACATGCTCCTTTTGGCACTCGTCCGTGTCATCTTTCCCCAGTAAAGTCGCCAGAACACTCTCTACAAACAGATACTTATACATAATCTGTTTGTCCCGACACTCGTATGTGTCATCTCCATCTCCCCACAGAAATCCAAAGCGTCTCCGTTGCACTCCCCACAAGTACAAGATTATATATACTCATTCGACACTCGTCTGTGTCATATCACCCCCTGTAGATATAAGCCACAAATATCCTTTTGAATACGGAACTCTTTTGACACACATATGTCGCTCCCACCAAATGAGGCTAAGTCAAATGGGGTACAGACGCGAACGGTCGGCGAAAAGGAAAAGAACACACAAGGGTGAACTAAAAAGAAAAGAGTCGCCAGCTAGGCATTTTTATCCCGAAGGAAAGGTAATGCTGCATAAACCTAAGAAAAGATGGATAAGACGGTCGCGAACCAGAGAAACTGAGAAAGGGGGTTGGTTACAACCTGGGAAGGTATTAGCACCCAGATTGTCCATCGTACTCGACGGGATCCACGCTTGAAATATTTGTGTTTCAAAGGGGTAGTGTCAGTGCTATTTGTGTGCAAAAGCTGGAAAAGAATGCAAGTGTCAGTGCAAAAGGAAATGTAAAGTGAAGTATGAGAGTGTCAGTGTAAGAACAAGAGTGACATGCTCAAGATAATGAGGCTTAAAGAATAATGCTGGAAGGAGGGGGAATATACAGAGACTTTTGTTCGATAACTGTCAAGTTATGCCTACGTATCCTCTCGTGCAATAAGGAAGTCAGAACACCGTAGTTCGACTCAAAAAGACTGAAAGATAAATTGACTTGTGAACTGCTTGCTTGTCTATGCTCAAGTGTATGACCTGTCTGGCTCAGGTGCAAACTGTCTTGCATTAGACGGAAGAAGCGAGTTCTCGTTTATGAGTGAATGAGATGAGAAAAGAATCCCGAAGGAGACGATCATTGTTGTTTTTGTGTTTTCAGTCTTTTATGGCTTCTTTTTTTGAGTTTGTCATGAGTCAATGAGCTTAAGCCTAAACCAAGGGTTAGTAGACTCATCACATCCTCCCTCTAATTAGGGGTAATGAGAATACCTTAAGTATGAAGTAAGCACCTCACACTTAATCACCATGATGTAGGATTAAGATTATTAACCTACTTGTCATTATTTATATGTTTTTGGTATTTTGTTTAGTGTTAAGTAATGAGTTTAATCCATAATCAGGGATTTAATGGACTCATTACACTATCCTAATAGAAGGATAATAGATGAGAACATTTAAGCTGAGGAAGGCTCCTCAACTTAATCCATGATTACAGATTAACCTCATGACAAAACAAAGTCTTTAATAAAGTGGATTTTAGTTAATGGTAAGGTTAAGAAGTGGATTTTATGGTTTGTAAGACAACTTGAGAGGGACTTGTCCATTAACACTAGGGTTAGTCCTTCTTAACCAATTAAGGAAGAATTAGAACCCTAATGCAAGACCCAAGTTACAAGTTTGATGTCTTAGTGATTATTAAGTGGATTGATTAAAGGAATTAAACATATTAAGGGTTTAACACTTAGGATTAAAGTTATACACTTCATCCTAATAGAAGGATGCAGGCATAAGCTTAATCACAAAGCCTTAAAACCTTTAAGGTTTATTCCTTGATTATGAGATGAGAAGAGAAGACACAAAGACACAAAGGTAAAACCAATGGGGGACTAATCACAACCCTAATTATTGTCATGCTTAGAAGTTCCTATGGTTTGTGAGGCTTGAGAAAGATCTTTAAAGAAGCCACCAATGGAAGAAGCAGATGGAAGGAAGGAGAAGCAGAAGAAACAAGTTACTTACTTCACTGAAGAAGATAAGCAACTTAGAGAAAGAAAGTGAGATATGAACATGAATGAGAAAGCTCACTCTAAAGCAATGAAAAATTCAGCAAAGATGCAATGAAGAAGATGAAGAGAAATGAGAAATGAAGGCAAATTCACTTCTCAAGTTACTTACCACCTGAAAATGTTAGTACAAGGTGCATAAAGAAAGAAATGACATGAAAAGATGCATATGAAATGACAAAGAAACAAAACCAGAAGCCAATACATGATGTTAATGATGCTAAGAGATGATATGAAAGCATGTCAAGTGATATGAGTGATCATACAAGTAATGAAAGGAGCATGAAAGTTCATGTATGCACATGGAATGAAATGAAAGCATAACATGGAAAATGTATGATGCAATGATCAAACATGATTCTAATGTGTCCTAAGATGTCTTATGTGTCATGTAGATGCATAAAATGTCATGGCAAGCTCATGTATGCAATCATATGAGAGATGAATGCAAATGAAGGCAAAAATTAGGGTTTATGCACAAGACACAAGACAAAATTCAAAATCAGAAGCAAATGACAAGATAAAAAATTGAAAATGGGATCAAAGGAACCCTAACCCTACATAAGTTCACTTCCCAAAGGAGGGGACCTAACTCTTAACCTAATGGGAGTTATGATTTTCTCAAGTTAGCTAGGGTTTTAAGGCACCTCTAAAAGAAAAATGCAAAACAAATCAAAAATGAAAGATGAATTCATGCCAATTTTATCCTAGAAACTAAATGATATGAAGAATGCAATGCAAAAAGAACCATCATTAAACTCTTCAAGGTTAGGCAGAATGGATTTTTCTAAGTTAGGGCAAAAATATTGACTTTAAAGAGCTTTAATTCCAAATAAAAATGTCAAAATATGTCAAGAACCAAAAAGAAATTTGTTTGAAGGGTTTGATAATGTTTCTAAATGTATCAAAATGCAATGTGATTTTTTTGGTGATTTTTAGAAACTTAAATGCTATTTTAATTAATTAATTCTCATTAACTAATTAAAATAAACATTTAAATATTTTTAAAATACGAAAATTATGCAAAAAATAAAATAAAAATTATTTTCAGGAAGAGAAAAATATTTTAAGGTATGATGCAAAAAATGAGATTTTTTAGAAGTGATTTGCTATTTTAAATAAATTGGACAAGAAAAATGAATAAAAATGAAAATAAAATTGAATTAAATGGAAAGTAATTAGATCCAAGAGTCAGGATTCAAAGCTGAGACGCGGGAGTTGACTTGGCGCGGGTTTGGAAGGCTAGGATTGGTTCTGATTAAATTCAAACTAATCCTAATTAATTAAACTAATTAAATGAGATTAAGGTCAAATGACAAATCCTGGCCATTGAGGACGCGCGCGAAAGACAGATCCAACGCACCAAATTCAAACTGAGCTAAACACGTGATTAAGCCGTAATTGTGCCCTAAACATTTTCAGGTGACCGGAACAGTGTTCCGGTCATCTTCTCCGGTGAACCCAAACCCTAGATTCTTCCCTAAGCTTCTATTCTTCAAATTTTTTGCTCAGGAATGATCCCCCAATCATCCTAAACCTAAATCCCCAACCAAAACTCATTTATTTTGCATCATGAACACGAATCGAACAAAAATGTAAAAACGGGCAAAAGTTTCAGAGCTCACATACATGGTGGTTTCTCAACCATTTTCAAAAATAATCATATCCCAATGATCAGGGAAGCATATAGAACCATAAAAGAACTTAAAAGCAAGCTTCTGGGAAAAAAGTTCATCATGTTACCTGAGATGGGACCTTCTGATTCTGAGCTTTCTGGGTCCTCCCTTGATGCAAGCCCACTCCTATGAACCTCCTGAAGATGATACGAAGCTTAGAAAACTTTGAGGATGACTGGTTTTGAAGTTCCAGTTCTGGTGTAGCAGATTTTGAGGTTTTTGTATGTGATGTTTTTGGCTGTTTTGAGGGTTGATTCTTGTTCTATGGATGATATGTGACTTGTTGGTGAAGAAAAATTTGAGGTTTGATGGTTGTGTCAAGAGTTTCGAAGAGATGAAGAAGAGGGCAGTTTTTGTGGATCCTGGCTTATGGGAGGTTGCAGGCTTGTGTGTGTCTTTCTCAAGTCCTTGAGGTCCACATATGAGGCTCTGATTGGGCAGAGGGTTGGTAGTGGCACAGTTTGATTGGCATGGGCAAAAATGCAAAAAGTCAAGATTTTGTGTACCATAGGTATGGCTCGGGTCAGAGGAGATCTTAGGGCTTGTCCTGCTTCAGCTTGAGTCAAGGAAGGCCTTTGGATCTGATTTTGTGAGCTGGATGGTCTTGATCAAGAGTTTTCAATGTTCTTGCATATTTCCCTCTTTGAAATTTCTTGTGAAGCAAGGCAAAGAATCTTGTGAATTCTTGGACAAATTGCAGCAAAATGAACCATATGAAGTTGTTATGGTGTCTTGAACTCACTTAGCAACTAATTCAAGCATTAAAAGTTCCTTTTGCAAAAATTCCATTTTGAAGATTCATGAGAAAATGCCTTATGTAACTTGTAATTCAAGGCATAGAAATGTGAAATCCTTTGGGAAATTCTGAATTATGGACCATGAATTTTTGCGTGATGATTAGAAATTGATTTGAGGTCACATTTGGTTTTGGCAAGTGTTTTTGCAAGTTTCCTCTTTGGCACAAAAGTGAAAATTAAGTGATTTTGTCCAACTTTGTAAGGCCATAACTTTAGTTCTAGAATGAATTAGATCAAGTTCTTGTACTTTTTGAAAATGGGAGGATCCAATCTACAACTTTCATGACCAAGAATTTTCCATTTGAAGCATTTTTTACTGCAAAAGAGGAGATTGAAAAACTTTTCCAAAATGGCAAATTTCCATTACAAGTCACTTTCCCAAAATGGAAACTTTGTAAATGGCTTGAAATTATTAAATTTTGTGAACTTCTATCTTCTTCTAAGATCAAATAAAGATCATACACATCCAAAATGATGGAAAAACCCTTTGGTTGGATGATTGGGGGCCTCAGATGCCCTGATTTTGCACTGACTTGCTCAAGAAGTCATCTATTGATCAGATGCCTTCCCCATTGAATTTCTTCAGGAAAATTGGTATGTATGATCCTTGTAACATATAGAGACCAATAGAAACAAGAATGACCAAAAAATTTGGAGTTATGGCCTCTGAAACCAAAACCCTAATTTTAGGTCATCTGTGCAGTTAAGCTTGGCTCTGCTTCCATGCCTTCCTCAGTTCTTGTGATTTTTGACTTTCTTGATCTTGGGAGGATATAATATGATGCTTGAACATACATGGACCCTCTTGAGATGATTGAAGACCTTTGGAGTGGCTCAGATAGCCCAGGGATGGCTCAGATCACAAACCCTAGATGCAGATGACTTAGAACCAATGCAGTGAAGTAAAAATGCAATATGAGATGGTATGATTGAACTTATGCAAATGAAAAGAATCACAAGCCATGGTGAAATGAGTGAGGAAAAATTTGGGGTGTTTACATCTGCCCCTATTCAATCATGAGTTAGCTGTGTAGGATGTAAGCAACGGCTTGACAGGCAAATAAGATAACTTGTGGTTGAATACCAAAGACAGTCCAAAATTTGCACTCACTGAATGAAGAAGAAAAGGGATATAGATTGTAAAAGGAAGTAAAGTTATGATTATAAGGTGCGGGTGACGGAGGACGACCGTCGAGCAGAAGACGACTGCTGGGGATGAAGCAATGACGGGGACGACCGACATGTTGGGGAAATAGAGGTATCATGATGGGGACGGCCATCAGGTAAGGTAACAAGATTCTCTGGGGATTAAAGGTAGAGGCAATGATGGGGACGACCATCAGGTTGAGAAAAATGATGAGGGACGGTCATCAGAGGTGAAGGACGATCACCTAGCAGGGGACGGCTGCTCTGTTGGGGATAAGATGAGGGACGATCATCTAAGGTGAAGGACGATCACCTGGCAAGGTACGTTTGCCGAAAATACCACGACATAAGACGAATGCCGGATAGAAAAGGTCGACGATGGGGACGGCCATCGGAATAAGCATGATGAAGGACGATCATCAAGAGGTGAAGGATAGCCACCTAGCAGGGTACGGCTGCTCTCGGGGTTTATCGCGACACAGGACGAACGTCGGATAACAAGATCGATGATGGAGACGGCCATCGGAATAAGCATGATGAAGGACGATCATCAGAAGGGTGAAGGACGATCACCTAGCAGGGGACGGCTACTGAAATATCACGACATAGGACGAATGTCGGACAGAAGAGGGTTCCAATAGTGGAGACTCCGCTGGAGGAACGATGAAGGACGACACCTGGCAGGGTACGACTGCCGAAAGTATCATGACACAGGACGAATGTCAGATAGAAAAGAAACTTGCTTTTTACTGGCGATTTGCTGAGAACTCTTCTGGGGAATGGTAGACACAGATGATTGTCTAAATGTGAGAAAGGGTATAAGTGTTTGACGCCGTGTGTAGGTTAAAGATGCGGACGAGCATCCTTAAGACTCTGATACGGACGAGTATCGGTAGAAACAAACGCTGACGCATGTTCAGAGATGATGATACGGACGAGTACCAACTGGTTAACAAAGAACACGGACGAGTGTCGAATCTGTGGGGAACAAGTGTATATACAAAATACGGACGAGTATCTGTATAAGTAAAAACAAGTATCATAAAGTATGAGCAAGACATGGATGGGTGTTCAACTTGCTGGGGAGAAATGACACGGACGAGAAAAAGTGTATAAGTTACGATCTTAGGAGTGTAAAAGGTAATCGGGTGACCTGTAGGGATAGGATGTCACAGACGGGTGTCAAAAGTATGTATAGGTATCTGTTTGTGGCCTATATATGCAGGGGATGATATGACACGGACGGGTGTCGAAAGAGGGTATATATACATGTATCTGTGAGTGCAAAGGGGATGCTTTGGCTTTCTGTCGGGGAGTCTGGGAAGTATTTTGTATATTGTTTGATGGAATGTCAGTATTTACAAGTGTTCGATTCAGAACATGGCTTATGATTTATGCAATATGTTTGATTTTTTCCGTAATGCTCCGTATTAGACGGAATGCTACGCTCTAGGGGAAAATATGATGTGAATGCTATGTTTATGCAAAGGTACCGATCCGGGATTCGGATCCCATTGCTTGTGAAGATCCCTGAATGATTTGCTTGAAGTGGATATCCCAGCTGGGGATGAGATCATTGGTAGATCTGATATATGACTCTTCATGGGGAAATAGGTCACTGATAGACCCATCTTGGTAAGGAGGGGCCCAGATGGGGTGCGTGGGAACTTCCGTCACTTTGTTGTGAGATCTTCAGGCATTGCTCTTCTGGATAGAGGCTGGGACTCTGCGGGGAGATGGTTTCCTGCCTGACACTTTGCTGGGGAGGAATGATCACTGGATGATCTTCCTAGAGATTTCCGAGGAGGATCCTGTAATCCTGTATGATAAAGAAACGTACAAGTATCCCGAGGTATCCCTTACTGGATTTCATCATAGGAGTTTGGACACTCCCGGGAGTAAGTATATTTCCTGTAAGCATGTAATTTAGAAAAGACGCATTTGTATTTATTCAATCAATATATTAGGGACATCGAACATTTTTGCAAATGAAAAATAAAATGTACGAGACAAAGTGTAACGGAAAATCTGATTTTATTAATTTGTGTGCCTCTAGACGGGCAAATACAGTCAAAAAAACAGATCCCCTGAAATGAAGAGATTGTTACAAATTGAGAAACAAAAAGATGTTGGCAATGTTGATGACGCTTCAAGGAGCTTCCCTTTTGCTATGACCCGTATGACATTGACGTCCATCCCATCCTGCTTTTGAAGAAGGCTAATTCTGACCGGAGCTTGAACCTTTCGAAGTTTACCATGTTGTAAGTGATACAGACGAATTCAAAATGCAGTTGTTCGCTTATTCCATTATTTTGCGTGGATCGCCCTTTCGGGTTTTCAATCCACCGGGATACCCATTTTTGCCTGAGTTGTCCAATGCGACTTTTCAACTCAGCGGGTGTACATTTTTTTTATTTATTTTTCCCTTATTTTTGCCCGAGTCTTTTATTCTGTTTTTGACTCGCCGGGATGCCCTATTTTTTCCTGGACTTACATTCTGTTTTTGTGTCCAGCGGGTCATTTTATGCGAAGTATTTTTTAACTGCATCTAAATTCATGGGGGACAGGAAGTCTTCACCATCCATAGTACTGAGCATCAGTGCTCCACCAGAGAAAACCTTCTTTACTATGAACGGACAATCATAATTCGGAGTCCACTTGCCCCTGTGGTCTGTATGAGGAGGGAGGAGTCTTTTCAGCATAAGATCTCCTACTTGGTATTCCCGAAGCCTAACTTTCTGATCAAAGGCTTTCTTCATTCTTTTCTGATACAGCTGCCCATGACAGATTGCAGCTAACCTCTTTTCTTCGATCAGACTAAGTTGTTCGTACCGGGATTGGACCCATTCTGCTTCATTTAGCTTAACATCCATTAGTACTCTCAAGGAGGGCAATTCAACTTCAACAGGTAGGACTGCCTCCATACCATACATAAGCTGATACGGTGTTGCCCCAGTGGATGTTCTGATTGGCGTTCGGTAACCATGTAAAGCAAATGGTAGCATTTCATGCCAATCTTTGTAGGTGACCACCATCTTCTGCACAATTTTCTTGATATTCTTGTTAGCTGCCTCAACAGCGCCATTCATCTTTGGACTGTAAGGAGAAGAGTTGTAGTGTTGGATCTTGAAGTCCCGGCACAGCTCTGCCATCATTTTGTTGTTCAAGTTGGAACCATTATCAGTAATGATTCGTTCGGGAACTCCATACTGACAGATGATATCTCTCTTCAGGAATCTGGCTACCACTTTCCTTGTAACATTTACATAAGAAGCTGCTTCGACCCACTTGGTAAAATACTCAATGGCTACCAGGATGAATCTGTGGGCATTTGAAGCAGTCGGTTCAATCTTGCCAATCATATCAATGCCCCACATGGCAAAGGGCCAGGGTGAAGACATCACATTCAGGGGGTTTGGAAGCACATGCACTTTATCCGCATAGATCTGGCATTTATGGCATTTTCTGGCATACACACAACAGTCTGCGTCCATTGTAATCCAGTAATAGCCTGATCTTAGCAACTTTTTAGCCATAGCATGCCCTCCAGCATGGGTACCAAAGGATCCTTCGTGTACCTCGTGCATCAACAAGTCTGCTTCTGCCTTATCAACACATCTGAGAAGTACCATATCAAAGTTTCTCTTATACAGGGAACCATCAGTATTCAGGAAGAAACTACCATCTAGCCTTCTTAATGTCTTCTTATCATTGGAAGATGCCCCGGGTGGGTATGTTTGATCCTCCAAGAAGCATTTGATATCATGGAACCAAGGCTTATCATCTTTGACAACATCTGCTGAAAATACATATGCTTGTCTGTCAAGTTTGGACACTGAAATCCGGGGCACAAAGTTGGCAGCTTGAACCTTGATCATGGATGAAATGGTAGCCAGAGCATCTGCAAACTGATTTTCATCTCGAGGGATATACTCAAGCTTTACTGTAGTGAAGAAAGTTAATAACCTCCTTGTATAATCCCGGTAGGGTATCAGATGATCCTGGTGAGTGTACCATTTGCCGTTCGTTTGATTAATTACCAGAGCCGAATCTCTGAATACAGTCAAAGTATTGATCCTGAGGTCAATGGCTTCCTCAAGACCCATAATACAAGCTTCGTATTTGGCTTCGTTGTTAGTGCAGTTAAAGGTGAGTTTTGCCGAGAAAGGCATGTGAACTCCCTTAGGCGTAATGAGTACTGCACCAACACCACGACCATTCATATTAATAGCCCCATCGAACATCATAGTCCATTCTTCTTCCGGGTCAGGCCCTTCAGTGTGAATAGGCTCTTCATGATCTTTTTCTTTTATGAACATGATGTCTTCATCGGGGAAGTCAAATCTCATAGGCTGGTAATCATCAATGGGTTTCTCAGCAAGATAATCAGACAATACACTACCTTTGATGGCTTTTTTAGATGTGTACTGAATATCATATTCTGTGAGGATCATTTTCCATCTTGCAACCCGTCCGGTAAGTACTAGCTTCTCAAAAATGTACTTGACTGGGTCCATCTTCGAGATCAATAAAGTGGTGTGGGTCAACATATACTGCCTTAGTCGGCGAGCAGCCCACGCTAAAGCACAACAAGTTTTCTCGAGCAGTGAATAATGTTGTTCACAGTCGGTAAAAGTTTTGCTTAGGTAGTATATTGCATACTCTTTTCGACCAGACTCGTCATGCTGGCCCAGCACACACCCCATGGATTCTTCTAATACTGTCAAGTACATGATTAGAGGTCTTCCTTCAACTGGAGGCATAAGGATTGGAGGCTCTTGCAAGTATTCCTTGATTTTGTCAAAAGCCCTTTGGCAGTCTTCATTCCACCTGATCGTTTGTTCTCTCCTTAACAACTTGAACAATGGTTCACAGGTTGCTGTAAGGTGAGATATGAACCGTGAAATGTAGTTCAATCTACCTAGAAACCCCCGAACTTCTTTTTCAGTCTTCGGCGCATGCATTTCTTGAATGGCTTTGACTTTGTCAGGGTCAACTTCAATCCCTTTCTCACTTACGATAAATCCCAGCAGCTTACCGGATCGCACTCCGAATGTGCATTTGTTAGGGTTTAACTTCAATTGGTACTTCCTCAAACGCTTGAATAGCTTCAACAGATTCAACAGGCGGTCTTCTTCTGTGAGGGACTTGGCAATCATGTCATCCACATAACATTCAATTTCTTTGTGGATCATGTCATGGAATAATGTTACCATAACCCGTTGATAAGTGGCACCCGCATTCTTCTGTCCGAATGGCATTACCTTATAACAGAATGTGCCCCAGGGTGTGATGAAAGTTGTCTTCTCCATGTCTTCAGGCGACATTTTGATCTGATTGTATCCTGAAAATCCATCCATGAAGGAAAACACCGAGAACTGAGCCGTATTGTCGACCAATACATCAATGTGAGGTAAAGGGAAGTCATCTTTCGGGCTGGCTCTGTTCAGATCCCGGTAATTCACACACATTCTCACCTTGTCATCTTTCTTAGGCACAGGTACAATATTAGCAACCCACGGCGGATAGCTAGTCAAAGCGAGGAAACCGGCATCCCACTGCTTTTGTACCTCTTCTTTTATCTTCATTGCCATATCTGGGCAAGTACGGCGCAACTTCTGTTTTACTGGTGGGCAGTCTTCTTTCAGTGGTAGCTTGTGCATGACAATGTCGGTGTCCAACCCTGGCATATCTGTCGCTCCCACAAAAATGACACCGGGTCAAAAGGGGTACAGACGCGAACGGTCGGCGAAAGAGGAAGAGAACACACAAGGGTGAACTCAGGAGAAAAGAGTCGCCAGCTAGGCATTTTTATCCCGGAGGAAAGGCAATGCTGCATAAACCTAAGAAAAGATGGATAAGACGGTTGCAAACCAGAGAGACTGAGAAAGGGGGTTGGTTACAACCTGGGAAGGTATTAGCACCCAGATTGTCCGCCGTACTCGACGGGATCCACGCTTAAAAGATTTGTGTTTTAAAGGAGTAGTGTCAGTGCAATTTGTGTATCAAAGCTGGAAAGAATGCAAGTGTCAGTGTAAAAGAAATGTGAAATGTATAAGAGTGTCAGTGTAAAGAAAGAATACAATGCTCAAGACTATGAGGCTTAAAGAATGATGCTAGAAAGAGGGGGAATATACAGAGACTTTTGTTCGATAACTGTTAAGTTATGCCTACGTATCCTCTCGTGCAATGAGGAAGTCAGAACACCGTAGTTCGACTCAAAGAGACTGAAAGATAAATTGACCTGTGAACTGCTTACTTGTCTATGCTAAAGTGTATGACCTGTCTGGCTCAGGTGCAAACTGTCTTGCATTAGACGGAAGAAGCAAGTTCCCGTTTGTGAGAGGAGATGATGAGAAAAGAATCCTGGAGGAGACGATTATTGTTTGTTTTTGATGTTTTCAGTCTTTTATTGCTTTTGGGAGTTTGTCATAGGAAAATGAACTTAAGCCTAAACCAAGGGTTGGTAAACTCATCACATCCTCCCTCTGATTAGGGGTAATGAGAATACCTTAAGTGTGAAGTAAGCACCTAATACTTAATTACCATGATGTAGGATTAAGATCATTAACCTACTTGCATTTATTCAGATGTTTTTGTGGTTTTTGTTTAGTGTTGAGTAATGAGATTAAGCCATAATCAAGGATTTAATGGACCCATCACACCATCCTAATAGAAGGATAATAGATGAGAACATTTAAGCTGAGGAAGATACCTCAACTTAATCCATGATTAGGGATTAACCTCATGACAAAACAAAGCCTTTATTAAATGGATTTTAGTTAATGATAAGATGAAGAAGTGATTTTTATGGTTGGTAAGACAACTTGAGGGGGACTTGTCCATTAACACTAGGGTTAGTCCTTCTTAACCAATTAAGGAAGAATTAGAACCCTAATGCAAGGCCCAAGTTACAAGTTTGATGTCTTGATGATTATTAGATGGATTGATTAAAGGATTTAAACACATCAAGGGTTTAACACTTAGGATTAAAGTTATACACTCCATCCTAATAGAAGGATGCAGGCATAAGCTTAATCATAAAGCCTTAAAACCTTTAGGGTTTAGTCCTGGATTATGGGATGAGAAGAGAAGACTCAAAGATGACACAAAGGCAAAACTAAATGGGGGACTAATAAAACCCTAATTGTTATCATACTTGGTTGTTCCTAGGGTTTATGAAGCTTGCAAAATATCTTCAAGAGAAAAGCCACCAGGAAAGAAGCAGATGAAAGGAGGAGGAAGCAAAGAGAAGCAAAACAACTTGCTTCACTTAAGAAGACAAGTTGCTTGAAGAAAGAAAGTAAGAAAGAGCAAGAATAAGCAAGCTCACACAAAGACAAGATAAAATGCAGCAATGATGCAAGAGAGATGAAGAGAGATTATGAGAAGTGAAGGCAAATTCACTTCCCAAAACAACTTACCACCTGAAAAGTTAGCAAAAGAAATGAGATGCAATGCAAATGAGATGAAATGTCATGATGCAACCAAAATCAGAAGCATAAACATGATGTTAATGATGCTATGGGATGATGCAAACACATGACAAGAGGTGAGAATGATCATACAAGCATAAGGATGCAAATGAGGCATGCTTTGAACCATGAAAGTTCAAGAAAAGTTCATGAAATGCAATGGACATACAACATGGCAAATGAAAGATGCAATGATCAAACATGATTCTAATATGTCCTAAGATGTATTATGAATCATGTGGATGCATAAAATGTCATGGCAGGTCATTGGATGCAAGCAAATGAAAGATGGATGCAAAGGAAAGCATAAATTAGGGTTACATACAACATGCAAAGCAAAAACTCAAAACCAGAAGCAAATGGCATTACAAAAAATTGAAAATGCAATCAAAGGTACCCTAAACCTATACAAGTTCACTTCCCAAAGGAGGGGACCTAACTCTTAACCTAGTGAAAGTTATGAATTTCCTAAGATTAATAGGGTTTTGGGGTGCCTCACAAAGAAAAATACCAAACAAATTGAAAATGCAAGATCAAATCAAACCAATTTTATCCTATAAACTACATGCTATGTAGGATGCAATTCAAGAAGAACCATCATCAAACTCTCAAGGGTTAGGCAGAATGAATTTTTCAAAGTTTGAACCAAAATATTGCCTCAAAATGAATTTAATTCTAATGAAAATGATCAAAAGGCATCAAGAACCAAAAAGAAATTTGTTTTGAGAGTTGGATAATGTTTCTAAATGTTTTAAAATGCAATGTGAATTTTTTGGTGATTTTTAAATACCTAAATGCATTTTTAATTAATTAATTTTCATTAACTAATTAAAAATAAACACTTAAATGATTTAAAATTATTTTTAATGCAAAAAAATAAAAATAAAAATATTTTTGGGTTTTGAAAATTAATGAAAAGCTTGACAAAAATTTTCAGAATTTTTAAACATGATTTTCTATTTTAAATAATTCGTACAAGATAAATCAAATAAAATGAAAATAAAAATGAATTAATGAGAAGTATGCACATCCACTGGCTGAGATTCAAACAAAATTGGGGGGAATTGAATCGCGCGCATCTGGACGGCCCACGTTTGAATTGGCTGGATTAAATTAAATCTGATTAATTAATTTAATAAATCATGATTAGGGTTTAATGAAATGATCCAGGCCATTCACATGCGCGGGAGTCAACCCTGGTCAACCACATCTACGGTCCACATTTAAACTAAACCCTAAACGCAATTAATGACTTAATGACTTTTAGGTGGCCGGAAATGACCTCCGGTCATCTTCTCCGGCCACACCCCTCCCTGAAAATTGCCAACTTCTTCCCTAGGTTATTTCTGGAGCTCTAAAGCTCCAGATTAACTCTTCTCACCTCCCTGAATCCAAATCCACTCTCAAAACAAATTTATTCTCACCCAAACTCAAGATTCGAAAGGAAGAACAAAAATGGCAGAAATTTCAGTCAATCAATACAAGCTCAATTCTACACCATTTTCAAAATTTCAAAGTTCAATGTGATCAGTGGAACATGCTTTATCATATTGTAACATTAAAAGAGAGTTCTGGAAAAATAAATTTCAGTGGCTACCTGAGATGAAGCTTCTCAACTCTGAGCTTTCTGGCCACTTCCTTGGTGCAAAAAGACTCTCTTGAACCTCCTGAGGCAGTTGCAATGCTTGGAAAGCTTTGAAGATGGTTGGTTTGAGTGGTAGCAATCCAACTGGTCAGAAATCGTGTTTGGTGTATGGAGTGTTTTTGGCTGTTTCAATGGTTGGTTTGAGATCAGTGAATGATTTAGAGATGACTGGTGGAATTTGTTTGAAGATTGAGTGAGTATTCAGTGAGTTTCGAAGGAATTTGCAAGAGGGATGATTTTTGAGAACTTGAGGATGCTGAGGTTTTCTGGCTGGCTTGTTGTGTGTTATGGCTTGGGTTTGATCCACATAACATGCTGTGATAGGCCAGAGAGTGGGTGGTGGCTACAGCTGATTGGTATGGGCTTCTTGCCAAAAAGTCAAAAGTTTTGTACTTGAGGTATGGGCACTTGGTAGGCTAGGGACAATGGGGTGTCCTGCGCAGCAAGGATTGAGGAGAGCCATAGAATCAGTCTTGAGGCCAATTAGCAAGTGGATCAGGGTTTGTGTGAGGTTTTGCAACTTTGTGATCTTTTGGCCCTTTTGTGATTACTTGAAGCATAAGTCATGAAAATGGGAGGTTCTTTTGTGCAATCTGATTTTTAGGTCTTGGTTCATGTTTGTGCAAAGGTTAGAAGTCACTTTGAAGTCACATTTTGCCTTGGCAAGAGGTTTTGCAACTTTGCCTCTTTGGTACAAAACTTGAAATTATGTGATTTTGTCCAACTTTGACAAGCCATAACTTTTGATCCATGATGAATTAGAATGAGTTCTTGTACTTTTTGAAAAGGGAATGATCCATTCTACAACTTTCATGACCAAAGTTTCCTCATTTGAAGCATTTTTGAATCAAAAAGAAAGGGTTGAAAAACATTCCCAAAATGGCAAGTTTTCATTATAAGTCACTTTCCCAAAAAGGCAACTTTGCAAATGGCTTGAAATTTTCCAATTTTGTGAACTTCTAACATCTTTTATGATCAAATAAAGATCATATACATTCAAAATGATGGAGAATGTCCTTTGGTTGGGTCATTGGGGGCCTCAGATGCCCTGATTTTGCACTGACTTGCTCAAGAAGTCAACTCTTTATTAGGTGCCTTCCCCATGGAATTTATTTATGAAAATTGATATGCATGATCCTTATAACATATAGAGACCAATAGAAACAAGAATGACCAAAAAATTTGGAGTTATGGCCTCTGAAACCAAAACCCTAATTCTAGGTCATCTGTGCATTTAAACCTGGCTCTGCTTCCATGCCATTCTCAGTTCTTGTGATTCTTTGACTTCCTTGACTTTGTGAGGATATAATATGATGCTTGAACATACATGGACCCCTTTGAAGTGATTGAAGACCTTTGGAGTGGCTCAAATGGCTCAGGGATGGCTCAGATCACAAACCCTAGATGCAGATGACTTAGAAGCAATGCAGTGAATCGAAAATGTGGTATGAGGTGCTATGATTGAATTTATGCATATGAAAAGATCATAAGCCATGGTGAAATGGGTGAGAGAAAATTTGGGGTGTTTACAGCTGCCCCTATTCAAACATGAGTTAGCTGTGTAGGATGTAAGCAACGGCTTAAAAGGCAAACAAGATAACTTGTGGTTGAATACCAAAGACAGTCCAAAATTTGCACTCATAGAATGAAGAAGAAAAGGGATATAGATTGTAAAAGAAAATAAAGTATGATTATAAAGTGCGGGCGACGAAGGACAACCGTCGAGAAGAGGACGACTGCTGGGGATGAAGCAATGACGGGGATGACCGACATGCTGGGGAAAATGCAGGAAATAAAGCAATGACGGGAACGACCGACAATCTGGGGATGTGAGAGATTGTGATGGGGACGGCCATCAAGTAAATCCATAAGACTCACTGGGGATTAAATGAAATAAACGATGAGGTACGGTCACCAAAGGTGAAGGACGATCACCTAGCGGGGGATAGCCGCTCTGTTGGGGGTAAGATAAGGGACAGTCATCTAAGGTGAAGGACGATCACCTGGCAGGGTACGGCTACCGAAAGTATCACGACATAGGACGAATGTCGGATAAAAAAGGTCGATGATGGGGACGGCCATCGGATAAGCATGATGAAGGACGATCATCAAGAGGTGAAGGACGATCACCTAGCAGGGTACGGCTGCTCTCAGGGTTTATCATGACATAGGACGAATGTCTGATAACAAGATCAATGATGGGGACAGCCATCGGATAAAATGATGAAGGACGATCATCAGGAGGTGAAGGACGATCACCTAGCAGGGGACGGCTGCTAAAAATATCACGACATAGGACGAATGTCGGATAGGAAGGGGTTCTAATGAATAGAGACTCCACTGGGGGTGATGAAGGACGATCATCAAAAAGGTGAAGGACGATCACCTGGCAGGGTACTGCTGCCGAAAGGTATCATGACATAGGACTAATGTCAGATGGAAAGAAAATAGTTTAACAAGTTTTGTTGGGGACTCTCCTGGGGAAGGGTAGATACAGACGAGTATCTAAATTGAAGACCATAAGTGTTTGACACGGTGTATAGATTTAAGACGCGGACGAGCATCCTTAAGACTATGATATGGACGGGTATCGGGTAGAAACAAACGCTTGATGCAATGTTCAGAGATGATGATACAGACGAGTACCAACTGGTTAACAAAGAACACGGACGAGTGTCGGATCTGAGGGGATATAAGTGGTATATACAAGATACGGACGAGCATCTGTATGAGTGAAAAGCATGAGTAACAAGTATGAGTGAGACACAAACGAGTGTTTAATTTGCTGGGGAGATGTGCGACACGGACAGGTGTCGAAAAAAGTGTATTATAAATAAGTATTTGGTTTACAAAGTGTTCAGGTAACTATGTTGGGGAAGGTGACACGGACGGGTGTCAAGGGATTGTATAGATATAGGTAAATATGTGGTGAGTGTAAAGGGGACGCTTTGGCTTTCTGCTGGGGGTATGACACGGATGGGTGTCAAAGAGTATCTGTACTGTATATGCATTTGTTTGCTTCGGGCAATTTACTGGGGAATGATGACACGGACGAGTGCCGAAGGGAGCATGTGTCTGTATCTTTACGGAACATGCTTTAGTTCTATGCCGGGGAATTTGGGGAGTTTTCTGTATATCGATGATGGATTGTCAGTATTTACAAGTGTCTGATTCAGAACATGGCTTATGATTATGCAATATGTTTGATTTTTGCCGTAATGCTCCGTATTTAGACGGAATGCTACGCTCTGTGGGGAAAATATGATGCGAATGCTATGATTATGCAAAGATACCGATCCGGGACTCGGATCCCATTGCTGTGAAGATCTCTTACTGGTCTGCTTGAAGTGGACATCCCAGCTGGGGATTAGATCATTGGTAGATCTGATAAGATGTATCTGCATGGGGAAACAGATCACTAATAGACCCATCTCAGCAATGGGGGACCCAGCTGGGGTTTGTAGAAGCTTTCTTCACTCTGTTGTGATTTCTTCACGCGTTGCTTTTCTGGATAGAGGTTGAAACTCTGTGGGGAGGTAGTTCCCTGGTTGGCACTTGGCTGGGGAAGAAGAAAGATCACTGGAAGATCTTCCTAGAGATTTTTGTAGGGATCCTGCTGAGGATGATACTCGACAACTCAGTTGGGGAGAAAACACTTCCGGTGCTAATCTGGAAGACGGACTGAGTAGATAATGATTTGACAGCTTGCTGGGGAGATGCTTTCATGCCCCATGTCGCGCTTTGAATATCTGCAATCCTGTAAAGACAAAGAAATGCACAAGTACCCCGAGGTATCCCTTACTGGATTCCATCATAGGAGTTTAGACACTCCCGGAAGTAAGTATATTTCCTGTAAGCACGTTTTTAGAAAGGGAACATCTGTATTTATGCAATCAAATATCTTAATGACATCGGACATCTTGCAAATAAAAGAGTACGAGACGAAATATGACTGAAAATCTGATTTTATTAATTTATGTGCCCTGAATTGACAAGATACATTCAAAGAAACGAATCCCCTGAAATGAGGGAATCGTTACAAATTGAAAAATCAAAAGGGTGCTGGCAATGTTGGCGACGCTTCGAGGAGCTTCCCTTTTACTATGACTCGTATGACTTTTTGACGTTCTTCTCCCTTTGCTTTCTGAAGAAGGTTGATTCTGAACGAAGCTTGAACCTTTCAGAGCTTACCATGTTGTAAGTGATACAGACGAATTCAGAATGCAGTTGTTCGCTTATTCCCTTATTTTGCGTGGATCGCCCTTTCAGGTTTTCAATACACCGGGATACCCATTTTTGCCCGAGTTGTCCAATGCGGCTTTTCAACTCAGCGGGTGTACATTTTTTTTGTTTATTTTCCCTTATTTTTGCCCGAGTCTTTTATTCTGTTTTTGACTCGCCGGGATGCCCTATTTTTGCCTGGACTTACATTCTGTTTTTATGTCCAGCGGGTCATTTTATGCGAAGTATTTTTTAACTGCATCTGAATTCACAGGGGACAGGAAGTCTTCACCATGCATAGTGCTGAGCATCAGTGCTCCGCCAGAGAAAACATTCTTTACTACGAATGGCCCTTCATAGTTCGGAGTCCACTTGCCCCTGTGGTCTGTATGAGGAGGGAGGAGTCTTTTCAGCACAAGATCTCCTACTTGGTACTCTCGGAGCCTGACTTTCTGATCGAAGGCTTTCTTCATTCTTTTCTGATAAAGCTTCCCATGACAGATTGCAGCCAGTCTCTTCTCTTCGATCAGACTCAGTTGCTCGTATCGGGACCGGACCCATTCTGCTTCATTCAACTTAACATCCATCAGTACCCGCAGGGAGGGTAATTCCACTTCAACAGGTAGGACTGCCTCCATGCCATATACAAGCTGATACGATGTTGCCCCAGTGGACGTTCTGATTGACGTACGGTACCCATGCAAGGCAAATGGTAGCATTTCATGCCAGTCTTTGTAGGTGACTACCATCTTCTGCACAATCTTCTTGATATTCTTATTAGCTGCCTAAACAGCACCATTCATCTTTGACCTGTAAGGAGAAGAATTGTGGTGTTGGATCTTGAAGTCCCGACATAGTTCTGCCATCATTTTGTTGTTCAAGTTGGAACCATTATCAGTAATGATTCGCTCGGGTATTCCATACCGACATATGATGTCTCTTTTCAAGAATCGAGCTACCACTTGCCTGGTAACATTTGCATAAGAAGCTGCTTCAACTCACTTGGTGAAATAGTCAATGGCTACCAGGATGAATCTGTGGCCATTTGAAGCAGTCGGTTCAATATTTCCAATCATATTAATGCCCCACATGGCAAAAGGCCAGGGTGAAGACATCACATTCAAAGGATTAGGAGGCACATGCACTTTATCTGCATAAATCTGGCATTTATGGCATTTTCTGGCATAGGCACAACAGTCTGCATCCATTGTGATCCAGTAATAGCCTGATCTCAACAACTTTTTAGCCATTGCATGCCCTCCTGCATGGGTACCAAAGGATCCTTCGTGCATTAACAAGTCCGCTTCTGTTTTATCAACGCATCTGAGAAGTACCATATCAAAGTTTCTCTTGTACAGGGAACCGTCAGCATTCAGGAAGAAACTACCAGCTAGCCTTCTTAGTGTCTTCTTGTCATTGGAAGATGCCCCAGGTGGGTATGTTTGATCCTCCAAGAAGCACTTAATGTCATGGAACCAAGGCTTATCATCTTTGACAACATCCGCTGCAAATACATATGCTGGTCTGTCGAGTCTGGACACTGAAATCCGAGGCACAAAGTTGGCAGCTTGAACTTTGATCATGGATGAAATGGTAGCCAGAGCATCTGCAAACTGATTTTCATCTCGGGGAATATACTCAAGCTTGACCGTTGTGAAGAAAGTCAATAACCTTCTTGTATAATCCCGGTAAGGTATCAGATGATCTTGGTGTGTGTACCATTTGCCGTTGGTTTGATTAATTACCAAAGCTGAATCTCCGAGCACAGTCAAAGTCTTGATCCTGAGGTCAATGGCTTCCTCAAGACCCATAATACAAGCTTCGTATTCAGCTTCGTTGTTAGTGCAGTTAAAGGTGAGCTTTGCCGAGAAAGGCATGTGAACTCCCTTAGGTGTAATGAGTACTACACCAACACCACGACCATTCATATTAACAGCCCCATCAAACATCATAGTCCATTCTTCTTCTGGGTCAGGCCCTTCAGTGTGAATAGGCTCTTCATGATCTTTTGCTTTTATGAACATGATGTCTTCATCAGGGAAGTCAAATCTCATTGGCTGGTAATCATCAATGGGTTGCTCAGCAAGATAATCAGACAATACACTGCATTTGATGGCCTTCTGAGATGTGTACTGAATGTCATATTCTGTGAGGATCATTTGCCATCTTGCAACCCGTCCGGTAAGTGCTGGCTTCTCAAAAATGAACTTAACTGGATCCATTTTTGAGATCAACAAGGTAGTGTGGGTCAACATATACTGCCTTAGTCGGCGAGCAGCCCACGCTAAAGCATAGCAAGTTTTCTCGAGCAGTGAATAACGTTGTTCACAGTCGGTAAACTTTTTGCTTAGGTAGTATATTGCATACTCTTTTCGACCAGACTCGTCATGCTGGCCCAGCACACACCCCATTGACTCTTCTAATATTGTCAAGTACATGATTAGAGGTCTTCCTTCAACTGGAGGCATAAGGATTTGAGGTTCTTGTAAGTATTCCTTGATTTTGTCAATAGCCCTCTGGCAGTCCTTATTCCACCTGACCGTTTGTTCTTTTCTTAACAGCTTGAACAAAGGCTCACAGGTTGCTGTAAGGTGAGATATGAACCTTGAAATGTAGTTCAATCTACCTAGAAACCCCCGAACTTCTTTTTATGACTTCGGTGCAGGAATTTCTTGAATGGCTTTGACTTTATCAGGGTCAACTTCAATCCCTTTCTCGCTCACAATAAATCCCAGCAGCTTACCGGATCGCACCCCGAATGTGCACTTGTTGGGGTTTAATTTCAATTGGTACTTCCTCAGACGCTTGAATAGCTTCAACAGATTTACCAGGTGGTCTTCTTCTGTGAGGGACTTGGCAATCATGTCATCCACATAACATTCAATTTCTTTATGGATCATGTCGTGGAATAATGTTACCATAGCCCGTTGATAAGTCGCACCAGCATTCTTCAATCCGATTGGCATCACCTTATAACAGAATGTGCCCCAGGGTGTGATGATAGTCGTCTTCTCCATGTCTTCAGGTGACATCTTGATCTGATTATATCCTGAAAATCCGTCCATGAAGGAGAACACCGAGAACTGAGCCGTATTATCAACCAATACATCAATGTGAGGTAATGGGAAGTCATCTTTTGGGATGGCTCTGTTCAGGTCCCGGTAGTCAACGCACATCCTCACCTTGCCATCTTTCTTAGGTACAGGTACAATATTAGCAACCCACGGAGGATAACTAGTCACAGCAAGGAACCCGACGTCCCACTGCTTTTGCACCTCTTCTTTTATCTTCATTGCCATATCTGGGCGAGTACGGCGCAGTTTCTGTTTTACCGGTGGACAGTCTTCTTTCAAAGGCAGCTTGTGCATGACAATATCAGTGTCCAACCTTGGCATATCCTGATAAGACCAAGCAAACACATCCACATACTCCCGAAGCATATCAATCAGTTGTTCTTTCACTGAGTCTTGTTGGCAGGCCCCGATCTTAACCTCTTTCACGTCTTCTTCCGTACCAAGATTAACTGTTTCAATCTCCTCCTGATGAGGAAGGATAACCTTCTCGTCTTGCCTTAATAGCCTGGCTAGCTCTTCAGGAAGCTCATAATCTTCTTCAACCCCTTCATCAGCTTGATTGATTGGATTGTCAAAGTCATACGGAGTCATAACAGTGTCGTTGTCGGTGCAATCTGAAAGGCACTCTCTGCAAGGGTTTAGATTGTTCATTTTAATGATCAATTTTAATCTTGTTTAGAAAAAGTGAAATGAAGCTATCATTTTGAAAACATTGCCATTTTATTTTTTGTACAAAAAGAAAAATGAAAAACAGTGAGCGGAAAAGGAAAAGACTCATTTGCAGAAGATGTCCGATATTCATTGATTAATCCATTTGCACAAAATTACAAGATGGCCCGATTACAAAATGAGTCTTGTCATCTTGGGCAAGATGCAAGACTTGATGCATGCTTAAAAATACAGGAAATAATAATTACTCTACAGGAGTAACCCTTATAATTTCCTGGGAAGACCAGTTAAGGACTTGGCTCCCCGGGATCCTTGGACGTATCCAGCTCTCCAGGTTGCGGTCGCTTTCCTCCTCGTCTTCCAAGTTGTTTACAGCATCTGGGGTGAGCATCCCCCCGCAGACAAAATTGGGCTTCTTGGCAGCCTCTGATTGATCTTGTTGAGTTGGTCTGTAACCCAACCCAAATCTGTCTTCTTTCTTCTCCACGGGCAACAGCTTGCCCCAGCCTTGGGCAGTACCCTCTTCAACAACCTTTCGGGCTTGCTGATAAGACATCATGGAGGTTCCCAGTATAGCAGATGCTTCATTAATGTTCAGGGCCTCGAACCCTTGGCTCATAGTTTCATGGATCTCTCCATCCATCTCAATGTACTTATACGTAGCCAGATGGCTAACAAAGATGTCTTCTTCCCCACAGATGGTGATGATCTGGCCTTCCCACTCGAATTTCAGCTTCTGGTGAAGGGTAGACGTAACAGCGCTGGCGGCATGGATCCAAGGTCTACCCAACAAACAGCTGTAGGCCGGCTGAATGTCCATCACATAGAAGGTAATTTTGAAGGTCTACGGGCCAATCATCACAGGTAGATCAATCTCTCCAAGCACTGATCTTTTAGAGCCATCAAATGCTCTCACCACCAAATTACTTGGACGCAGTGCCAAGCCATCATACTTCAGCTTCACCAAGGCTTTCTTTGGCAGGACATTGAGTGATGACCCAGTGTCCACTAGTACATGAGACAGGACAGCACCCTTGCATTCTAGAGTGATGTGTAAAGCCTTGTTGTGGTTACACCCTCTGTTGTTAAGTCAGCATTGGTGAAGCCCAGTCCATGACTGGTATTGACATTTGCCACCACAGTTTCTAGCTGGTTAACAGTAATCTCCTCTGGCACGTATGTTGCGTGCAGGACTTTCAATAATGCATTCCTGTGAGCTTCAGAACACATCAACAGGGATAATATGGAGATTTTTGAGGGAGTTTGGTGAAGCTGATCCACCACCTTGTAATCATTTCTCTTTATGATTCTCATAAACTCGTCTACATCTTGTTCAAAAGATGTCTTCTGAGCTTCCTTGACAGCCGACTCTTCAAATACCACACTCTTTCCTTTTGCTTTGGCAGCAGCTTCTGCTTCAGCATTAGGTCTCTGTACTTGTGAGGCAAAAAGGCGTTCGCTTCTGGTGAAGCCTCCGCCTCCCCCAACATTATCAATCTGTGGAGAAGAAGTTGAAGAATCCAAAGTGATTTTCTCCCCGTTGCAGTAGAGATCAGAGCCATAATGCCATGGTATGGCATTATTGCTTTCATAGGGAACTGGTCCAGGCACCGTGATGGTAACTGGACTTACCGCTGCAGAGGAGGGTACCGTGATAGTGTGCGGATCGTAGTAAATTGTAACTGGTGATCTGGCAGGAAGTGCCACTGCTTGTTGTTGGAAATTGTTGTTTGGAGGAACATCTGATGGATCATAGTAAATGGTGACTGCTGAGACATCCTCATTAGTTTCTGTTGGCGTTGTAGAAGATTCTGTTGGTAAAAGGGATGCTGATGTTGTAGAAGAAATGGTCATTGAAATCTGATTTGCTGAAGTGATGGATGAAGCCAATGTTGATGATATTGATGAATCGGTAGGAATAATGGTTGCTGCTGTTGTAGAAGAATCAGGAATTGTTGTCAAAGGAATTGCTGGATTTGTAGGCGCCGTTGTTGAGATCTGAAGGATACCCTCCTTGATAAGACTATCTATGCCGCTTCTCAAATTATCACACTCGTTGACTGCAATGTTGCAATACCCACAACCGAGTTCACACCCGGGAAACACCTGGCACTCTAGAAGCTGAGCTTTAATTTCGACCAGAGGTGTTCGAATTTGTGCAACACTGGTGATCAGAGTAGATGGTTTATCTTCCTCAATGGCATTAATCCTCGGCCCACCATGATTAGGCATAGGATTTCTGTTGACATTTGGAGGAGGTGCGAAGTTGAGGGCTTTAGAATCCACCAGATCTTGAACTTTCATTTGTAAGGCCTTGCATTTCTCTGTATTGTGACCAGGTGCATTGGAGTGTGTCGCTCCCAAAAGATGAGACCGGGCTCAAATATGGTACAAACGCGAACGGTCGGCGAAAGGAGATGCGAGGACACACAGGAGTGAACTCACAGGGAATGAAAAGAGTCGCCAGCTAGGCATTTTTATCCCAGAGGAAAGGCAATGCTGCATAGACCTAGAAAAGATATGGATAAGACGGTTGCGAACCAGAGAGACTGAGAAAGGGGGTTGGTTACAACCTGGGAAGGTATTAGCACCTAGATTGTCCGTCGTACTCGACGGGATCCATGCTTAAAAGATTGGTGTTTTAAAGGGGTAGTGTCAGTGCAATTTGTGTGTAAAGAGCTGGAAAACAAAATGTACAGGTGTCAGTGTAAAGGAAGTGTGAAGTGTATGATGTGTCAGTGCAGGGGAAAGAATGAAATGCTCAAGAATATGAGGCTAAAAGAATAAAGCTGGAAAGAGGGGGAATATACAGAGACTTTTGTTCGATAACTGTTAAGTTATGCCTACGTATCCTCTCGTGCAATGAGGAAGTCAGAACACCGTAGTTCGACCCAAAGAGACTGAAAGATGAATTGACTGATGAACTGCTTACTTGCCTATGCTCAAGTGTATGACCTGTCTGGCTCAGGTGCAAACTGTCTTCCATTAGACGGAAGAAGCAAGTTCTCGTTTATGAGTGAGTGAGATGAGAAAAGAATCCCAAAGGAGACGATTATTGTTTGTTTTGAGTGTTTTCAATCTTTTATTGCTTTTTGAAAGTTTGTCATAAGTTAATGAGCTTAAGCCTAAACCAATGGATTTAGTAAACTCATCACATCTTCCCTCTGATTAGGGGTAATGAGAATACCTTAAGTGTGAAGTCAGCATCTCACACTTAATCACCATGGTGTAGGATTAAGATCATTAACCTACTTGTGATTATTTAGATGTTTTTGTTGTTTTTGTTTAGTGTTCAGTAATGAGATTAAGCCATAATCAGGGATTAAACAGACTCATTACACCATCCTAATAGAAGGATAATAGATGAGAATGTTTAAGCTGAGGAAAGCTCCTCAACTTAATCCATGATTAGGGATTAAACTCATGACAAAACAAAGCCTTTATTAGATGGATTTTAATTAATGATATGATGAAGAAGTGAATTTTATGATTTGTAAGACAACTTGAGGAGGACTTGTCCATTAACACTAGGGTTAGTCCTTCTTAACCAATTAAGGAAGAATTAGAACCCTAATGCAAGGCCCAAGTTACAAGTGTGATGTCTTGATGATTATTAAGATGGATTGATTAAAGGATTTAAACACATTAAGGGTTTAACACTTAGGATTAAAGTTATACACTCCATCCTAATAGAAGGATGCAGGCATAAGCTTAATCACAAAGCCTTAAAGCCTTTAGGGTTTAGTCCCTGATTATGAGATGAGGAGAGAAGACTCAAGGAGACACAAAGGCAAAACTAAGAGGGGAGACTAATCAAAACCCTAATCATTGTCATGCTTGGTTGTTCCTAAGGTTTGTGAGGTTAACAAGAGAAATCTTCAGAGGAACCACCAGGAAGCAGATGAAAGGATCAGGAGAAGCAAAGTAACTTGCTTCATTTAAGAAGTCAAGTCACTTGAAGGAAGAAAGTGAGAAGAAGAAGAAGAATGAGCAAGCTCAATCTCAAACACATAACAAAATGCAGCAAGGATGCATGAAAGAGATGAAAAGAAATTGTGAGAAGTGAAGGCAAATTCACTTCTCAAAGTAACTTACCACCTGAAAAGTTAGTGAGAAAGATGCAATGCAATGCAAAATGGAATGAAATGACATGATGCAAATCAAAACCAGAAGCATATATGAGATTATAATGATGCTATGAGATGATGCAAACATGAATCAAGGCATTATGATGATCATATGGACAAATGGATGCAAATGGAGCAAGTTTAGAACCATGAACACACATGAAAAGTTATGATATGCAAATGACATACAACATGGCAAACACATGATGCCATGATCAAACATGCTTTCAATATGTCTCAAGATGTCTAATGAATCAAATGGATGCACAAAATGCTATGGCAAGTCAAGGTATGAATGCAAATACAAGATGAATGCAAAAGGAAGCACAAATTAGGGTTTATGATCAATGTATCAAACAAAAACCAAAATCAGAAGCAAACACCAAGATAAAAAATTGAAAATGCACTCAAAGGGACCCTAATCCTATACTAACTCACTGCCCAAAGGAGAGGTTCCAACTCTTAACCTAATTAGGGTTATGAATTTTCTAAGTTTCCTAGGGTTTTAAGGTACCTTAACAAGAAAAATGCCAAACAAAATGAAAATGAAAGATCAAATCATGCCAATTTAATCTCACAAACTACATGCTAAACACAATGCAATGCAAAAAGAATCAAGGTCCAACTCTTAATGGTTAGGCAGAAATGATTTTTGGAAGTTTGGATCAAAATAATGTCTTGAAATGATTTTAATTCCATAAAAAATTCTCAAAAGACATCAAGATCAAAAAAGAAATTTGGTTTGAGGGTTGGACAATGTTTCTAAATGATTATGAAGGTTTCATGAATTTTTTGGTGATTTTTAAATACCTAAAAGTATTTTTAATTAATTAATTCTCATTAATTAATTAAAAATAAACTTTTAAATGATTTAAAAATATTTTTAATGCAAAAAATGAAAAATAAAAATATTTTTGGTTTCTGAAATTAAATAAAAGTTTGTACAAAAAATTTCAGAATTTTTAAAAGGGTTTTGCTATTTTAAAATAAATGAACAAAATAAATATAAAACAAATGAATTAAAATTAAAGAAAATGAAAAGTAAACGCAATGGAGAGCCAGGATTGATTCTGGGGAAGGGCCAGTTGACTACGCGCGCAATCCAACGGTCTATATTCAAATCTGGATAAACTGAGTTTATGAATTAATTAATTGGATTTAATTAAGTTAATGGTGATTAGGGTTTCTGAGGATGCATCTTGGCCACTCAAACGCGCGCCAGTCTCCTCTGGTCAACTCATCTAACGCACTAGATTCAAACATCCATTAATTATAGGGATTAGGGTTAATGATTCTCAGGTGGCCGGAGAAGACTTCCGGTCGTCTTCTCCGGCGAACCAAAACCCTAGGTTTCACCACAAGCCACCCCACTTCAAATTAAACACAGGGAAATGATCCTCTAACATCCTAGAACACAAATCAACCCTCAAACAACATTTAAACTCCATGAATCAGGCAAATCGAAGCAAACATTTTTCACGGGAGAAATTTCAGAGCATCAATAAATCTTCATTTTTCACTCATTTTCAATTTCAAGCACATCATTATGATCAGCACAACATACACTTTCATTTTATGACAAGAAAAACAAGTTCTGAGAAAAAAGTTCTTGAGCTATACCTGAGATGGAAGCTTCTGGTTCTGGGCTTTCTGGGCTGTTCCTTGGTGCAAACTCACTCCAATGATCCCCCTTGTGCTAATGGCAAGCTTGGATGGAGTTTAAACAGGCTATTTTGAGAGGTTCAGTTCTGGTGTATCAGAAAATGAGGTTCTTATGTGGGCTGTTTCAGATCATTGTGAGGGGTGGGACTTGTTCTATGAATGATTTCTGGTTGATTGGTGAAGATAAAATGAGTGTTTGATGGCTGTGGAAGGAGATTCGAAGAGAGGAAAGTTTTTGACAGTTTTTGGGATGTGCTGCAATGTGTGTTCCAGGCTTGTGGGTGTTGTGTTTTATGATCCATATACCATTCCTAAACTATTGGAATGAGTCAGAAGTCTTGACATGCACTGTGGGAATGGTATGGAGCAATTGGCCGAAAAGTCAATAGTTGGTGTACTTGCAGCATGGGCTATGGCAGCAGCAGTCCAAGGGCTTGTCTTGCTTTAGCTTGAGTCAAGGATGACCCTTGGATGGCTTGTGAATGTCTGCAGCATGTGGATCATGAATTGAGAGTGATTTTGCAACTTGTCCACTTGTGTTATTTCATGATTTTGTGCTATGTACATGAGATGATTCTTGCTGAATTTTGGTGTATGATACTTCATTTGATCATGGCAATGCATAGAAACCAATTAGTGATCACACAACTCATGGGAGAATGATTTTGCCAAGAATCCCTCTTTGCACTTTTATGAAAAATGACTTATGGACCTTTGAAAATCAAAGCACAAAAATGAGAAATCCCTTGGGCCAATTCTGATTTTAGGTCATGTGTGATGTTTGTGTAAAGGTTAGACATCAATTAGAAGTCACAAATTGCCTTGGCACAAGAATTTGCAAGTTTCCCTCTTTGATGCATAACTTGAAATTTAGTGATTTTTGCCAACTTTGACAAGCCATAACTTTTGATCCAAAATGAATTAGGTCATATTCTTGTATTTTTTGAAAAGGGAATGATCCATTCTACAACTTTCATGACCAAAGTTTTTCCATTTGAAGCTTTCTTGAATCAAAAAGTAAAGGTTGAAAAAGTTGCCTAAAATGGCAATTTCATTAAAAGTCAAACTTGCCCAAAAAGTCAATTTTGCAAAAAACTTGAAATTCTTGAATTTTGTAAACTTCCAACATCTTCTATGATCAAATAAAGATCATATACAATCAAAATGATGAATAACACCCCTTGGTTGGGTCATTGGGGGCCTCAGATGCCCTGATTTTGCACTGACTTGCTTGAAAAGTCAACTCTTGATCAGATGACTTCTCCATGGACTTTCTTCATGAAAATTGATATGCATACTCCCTATACCATATAGAGACCAATAGAAACAAGAATGACCAAAAAAATTGGAGTTATGGCCTCTGAAACCAAAACCCTAATTCTAGGTCATCTGTGCAGCCAAGCCTGGCTCTGCTTCCATACCATTCTCAGTTCTTGTGATTCTTTGACATTCTTGACTTTGAGGGGATATAATATGATGCTTGAACACACATGGACCCCTTTGAAGTGATTGATGACCTTTAGAGTGGCTCAAGAAGCTCTTGGATTGCTCAGATCACAAACCCTAGGTGCAGATGACTTGGAACCTATGCAGTGAATCAAAAATGTGGTATGAGATGTTATGATTGTGTTTATGCATATGAAAATGATCACAAGCCATGATGTGAATGGGTGAGGGCAAATTTGGGGTGTTTACAGCTGCCCCTATTCAAACATGAGTTAGCTGTGCAGGATGTAAGCGACGGCTTAACAGGCGAACAAGATAACTTGTGGTTGAATACCAAAGACAGTCCAAGATTTGCACTCACAGAATGAAGAAGAAAAGGGATATAGATTGTAAAAGAAAGTGAAGTATATTGTAAAGTGTAGGCGACGGAGGACGACCGTCGAGCAGAGGACGACTGCTGGGTAAAGAGCAATGACGGGGACGGCCGACATGCTGGAAAAGTGCGGAAAATAATGCAATGACGGGGACGGCCGACATGCTGGGGATAAAAAGAATTATGATGGGGACGGCCATCAAGTAAAGCTGTAAAGTTCTCTGGGGATTGATGAAACATGACGGGGACGGCCATCAAGTTCATAAAGTAATGTAACCAACGATGGGGACGGCCATCGGGCTAAACTGATGAAGGACGATCATCAGGAAAAGGAAAAGGGACCACGACGGGGACGGCCATCGGGTTAAAGAATAAATTAAATAAACAGATGATGAGGTACGGTCATCAAAGGTGAAGGACGATCACCTAGCAGGGGACGGCTGCTCTGTTGGGGATAAGATGAGGGACGGTCATCTAGGGTGGAGGACGACCACCTGGCAGGGTACGGCTACCGAAAATATCGCGACATTGGACGAATGCCGGATAAAAGGTCAACGATGGGGACGGCCATCGGACGAGCATGATGAAGGACGATCATCAAGAGGTGGAGGACGACCACCTAGCAGGGGACGGCTGCTCTCAAGGTTTATCATGACATAGGACGAATGCCAGATAACCAAATTCAACAATGGGGACGGCCATTGGATAAAATGATGAAGGACGATCATCAAAAGGTGGAGGACGACCACCTAGCAGGGGACGGCTGCTAAAAATCACGACATAGGACGAATGTCGGATAGAAAATCAACGATGGGGACGACCATCGGATGAGCATGATGAAGGACGATCATCAAGAGGTGGAGGACGACCACCTAGCAGGGGACGGCTGCTCTCAAGGTGTATCATAACACAGGACGAGTGTCAGATAGAAAAGAAAATTGCTTTGTTGGCGATCTACTAGGGAATAGTAAACACGGACGAGTGTTTACATCCAAGAAATAAAGGTATAAGTGTTTTTGGCGTTGTGTATAGATTAAAGATGCGGACGAGCATCCCTAAGACTACGATACGGACGAGTATCGGGCAGAAACAAATACTGACACGTGTTCAGAGATGATGATACGGACGAGTATCAACTGGTTAACAGAGAACACGGACGAGTGCTGAATCTGAAGGGACCCTTCTGGGGAATAGTAGACACGGACGAGTGTCTATATTCAAGAAGACAAGAGTGTTTGACACGGTGTATGGATTAAAGATGCGGACGAGCATCCTTAAGACTATGATACGGACGAGTATCAGGTAGAAACAAACGCTTGACGCATGCTCTGAGATGATGGTACGGACGAGTACCAACTGGTTAACAAAGAACATGGACTAGTGCTGAATCTGCGGGGACATAAGTGATATATACAAGATACGGACGAGTATCTGTATGAGTAGATTAAGTATGAGTGGTGTATATTTAAGTGTTTAACTGTTGGGGAGAGTGACACGGACGAGTGTCAAGAAAAGTATAGTATACACAAGTATCTGATATACAAAGTGTTTATATTACTGTGCTGGGGAGAATGACATGGACGGATGTCAAGGAAATGTATATATAAGTATCTGAGAGTGCAAAGGGGATGTCTTTGGCTTTCTGCTGGGGGGTATGACACAGACGAGTGCCACAAGGAGTATATACTGGTGTTTGGGAGTGTAAGGCAACTGTGTTTGCTGGGGAATATTGAAGGATTGTTATTATTCACAAGTGTTGATTCAGAACATGGCTTATGATTATGCTACATGTTTGATTTTTTGCCGTAATGCTCCGTATTAGGCGGAACGCTACGCTTTATGGGTGAATATGATGCGAATGCTATGATTATGCAAAGATACCAAACCGGGACTCGGATCTCGTTGCCGTGAAGATCTCTGGTTGATCAGTTTGGAATGGACATCCCAGCTGGGGATGAGATCACTGGTAGATCCGATGAGATGTATCTGCTTGGGGAATGGGTCCATGATAGACCTATTCCAATAAATGAGAGACCCAGCTGGGGTTTGTAGAAGCTTTCTTCACTCTGTTGTGATCCCTTCATGTGCTGCTCTTCTGGGTAGAGGCTGAAGCTCTGTGGGGAGACGATTCCCTGACTTTTGTACTTAGCTGAGGAGGAAGAATGGTTGGCACCTCGGCTGGGGAGAAACAACAAGTGGCAACTCAGCTGGGGAGAAAACACCTTGAGTGAGTGTTGATTTGCCAGCTTGCTGAGATGAAGCTTACATGCCCCATGTTGCGTTTTGGATACCTGCAATCCTGCAAAGATAGGGAAACGCACAAATAATCCCGAGGTATCCTTTATTGGATTCCGTCATAGGAGTTAGACACTTCTGAGAGTAAGTATATTTCCTGCGAGCATGTGGTTTTTTTAGAAGAAAAGCATCTGTATTCGTGCAATCAGTTTTTCTTAAGACATCAGACATTCTTTGCAAATGAAAATGTACAAGACGAAAACATGACTGAAAATCTGATTTTATTAATTCATGTGCCCTGAATCGGCAAGATACAGTCAAGGAAACAAATCCCCTGAAATGAGGAGATTGTTACAAAATGAGAAACAAAAGGCTGGCAATGTCGTCGACGCTTCAAGGAGCTTCCCTTCTGCTATGACTCGTATGACTTTTGACGTTCTTCTCGTCTTGCTTTCTGAAGAAGGCTGATTCTGAAAGAGGCTTGATCCCTTCAAAGCTTACCAAGTTGTAGGTGATACAGACGAATTCAGAATGCAGTTGTTCGCTTATTCCCTTATTTTTCCTGGATCGCCCTTTCGGGTTTTCAATCCATCGGGATACCCATTTTTGCCTGAGCTGTCCAATGCGGCTTTTCAACTCAGCGGGTGTACCTTTTTTGTTTATTTTCCCTTATTTTTGCCCGAGTCTTTTATTTTGTTTTTGACTCGCCGGGATGCCCTATTTTTGCCTGGACTTACATTCTGTTTTTATGTCCAACGGGTCTTTTTATGCGAAGTATTTTTTAACTGCATCTGAATTCACAGGGGACGGGAAGTCTTCACCATCCATAGTGCTGAGCATCAGTGCTCCACCGGAGAAAACTTTCTTTACTACAAATGGCCCTTCATAATTCGGAGTCCACTTGCCCCTGTGGTCTGTATGAGGAGGGAGGATTCTTTTCAGCACAAGATCCCCTACTTGGTACTCTCGGTGCCTGACTTTCTGATCGAAGGCTCTCTTAATTCTTTTCTGATATAGCTGCCCATGACAGATTGCAGCCAATCTTTTCTCTTCAATCAGACTCAGTTGCTCGTATCGGGTCCGAACCCATTCTGCTTCGTTCAGCTTAACATCCATCAATACTCGTAGGGAGGGTAATTCAACTTCAACAGGTAGGACTGCTTCCATACCATACACAAGCTGATACGGTGTTGCCCCAGTGGATGTTCTGATTGACGTGCGGTACCCATGCAAGGCAAATGGTAGCATCTCATGCCAGTCTTTATAGGTGACTACCATCTTCTGCACAATCTTCTTGATATTCTTATTAGCTGCCTCGACAGCGTCGTTCATCTTTGGCCTGTAAGGAGAAGAATTGTGATGTTGAATTTTGAAGTCCCGGCATAGCTCTGCCATCATTTTGTTGTTCAAGTTGGAACCATTATCAGTAATGATTCGCTCGGGAACTCCGTATCGACAGATGATATCTCTCTTCAGAAATCTGGCTACCACTTGTCTTGTAACATTGGCATAGGAAGCTGCTTTGACCCACTTGGTGAAATAGTCAATGGCAACCAGGATGAATCTGTGGCCATTCGAAGCAGTCGGTTCGATCTTGCCGATCATGTCAATGCCCCACATAGCAAAGGGCCAAGGTGAAGACATCACATTCAAAGGATTGGGAGGCACATGCACCTTATCCGCATAAATCTGGCATTTATGGCATTTTCTGGCATAGGCACAATAGTCAGCATCCATTGTGATCCAGTAATAGCCTGATCTTAGCAACTTTTTAGCCATGGCATGCCCTCCAGCATGGGTACCAAAGGATCCTTCGTGCACTTCATGCATTAACAAGTCTGCTTCTGTTCTATCAACGCACCTAAGGAGTACCATATCAAAGTTTCTCTTGTACAGGGAACCATCGGTGTTCAGAAAGAAGCTACCAGCAAGCCTTCTCAAAGTCTTCTTATCATTGGAAGATGCCCCAGGTGGGTATGTTTGGTCCTCCAAGAAGCACTTAATGTCGTGGAACCAAGGCTTATCATCTTTAACAACATCTGCTGTGAACACATATGCTGGTCTGTTGAGTCTGGACACTGAAATTTGAGGTACGAAGTTGGCAGCTTGGACTTTGATCATTGATGAAATGGTAGCCAGAGCATCTGCAAATTGATTCTCGTCCCGAGGGATATACTCAAGCTTGACCGTTGTAAAGAAAGTCAACAACCTCCTTGTATAATCCCTGTAAGGTATCAGATGATCCTGGTGGGTGTACCATTTGCCGTTGGTTTGATTGATTACCAGAGCTGAATCTCCGAATACGGTCAATGTCTTGATCCTGAGGTCAATGGCTTCCTCAAGACCCATAATGCAAGCTTCGTATTCAGCTTCGTTGTTAGTGCAGTTAAAGGTGAGTTTTGCCGAGAAAGGCATGTGGACTCCCTCAGGCGTAATGAGTACTGCACCAACACCACGACCATTCATATTAACAGCCCCATCAAACATCATAGTCCATTCTTCTTCCGGGTCAGGCCCCTCAGTGTGAATAGGCTCTTCATGATCTTTTGCTTTTATGAACATGATGTCTTCATCAGGGAAGTCAAATCTCATAGGCTGGTAATCATCAATAGGTTGCTCAGCAAGATAATCCGACAATACACTGCCTTTGATGGCTTTTTGAGATGTGTACTGAATGTCATATTCCGTGAGGATCATTTTCCATTTTGCAACTCGTCCGGTAAGAGCTGGCTTCTCAAATATGTACTTAACTGGGTCCATTTTGGAGATCAATAAAGTAGTGTGGGTCAACATATACTGTCTCAGTCGGCGAGCAACCCACGCTAAAGCACATCAAGTCTTCTCGAGCAGTGAATAACGTTGTTCACAGTCGGTAAACTTTTTGCTTAGGTAGTAAATTGCATACTCTTTTCGACCAGACTCGTCATGCTGGCCCAACACACACCCCATCGACTCTTCTAATACTGTCAAGTACATTATTAGAGGTCTTCCTTCAACTGGAGGCATAAGGATTGGAGGTTCTTGCAAGTATTCCTTGATTTTGTCAAAAGCCCTCTGGCAGTCTTCGTTCCACCTGACCGTCTGTTCTTTTCTCAACAGCTTGAACAAAGGTTCACAGGTTGCTGTAAGGTGAGATATGAACCTTGAAATGTAGTTCAATCTGCCTAAGAACCCTCGAACTTCTTTTTCAGACTTTGGTGCAGGCATTTCTTGAATGGCTTTGACTTTATCAGGGTCAACTTCAATCCCTTTCTCACTTACAATAAATCCCAACAGCTTACCGGATCGCACCCCGAACGTGCATTTGTTGGGGTTCAACTTTAATTGGTACCTCCTCAGTCGCTTGAATAGCTTCAGCAGGTTTACCAGGTGGTCTTCTTCAGTGAGGGACTTGGCAATCATGTCATCCACATAACATTCGATTTCTTTATGGATCATGTCATGGAATAATGTTACCATAGCCCGTTGATACGTTGCACCAGCATTCTTCAATCCGAATGGCATCACCTTGTAACAGAACGTGCCCCAGGGTGTGATAAAAGTTGTCTTCTCCATGTCCTCAGGTGACATTTTAATCTGATTGTATCCTGAAAATTCGTCCATGAAGGAGAATACCGAGAACTGAGCCGTATTATCAACCAATACATCAATGTGAGGTAATGGGAAATCATCTTTCGGGCTGGTTCTGTTCAGATCTCGGTAGTCAACACACATTCTTACTTTGCCATCCTTCTTAGGCACAGGCACAATATTAGCAACCCACGGTGGATAGCTAGTTACAGCAAGGAACCCGGCGTCCCATTGCTTTTGTACCTCTTCTTTGATTTTCATTGCCATGTCTGGGCGAGTACGGCGCAGTTTCTGTTTAACTGGCGGGCATTCTTCTCTTAAAGGCAGCTTATGCATAACAATGTCGGTGTCCAACCCTGGCATATCTTGATAAGACCAAGCAAACACGTCCACATATTCTTGAAGCAGGTCAATCAGTTGTCTCTTCACTGAGTCTTGTAAGCAGGCCCCGATTTTAACTTCTTTCACGTCTTCATCTGTACCAAGATTAATTGTTTCGACCTCCTCCTGATGAGGAATGATAACCTTTTCCTCTTGTCTCAACAATCTGGCTAGCTCTTCAGGAAGCTCGTAGTCTTCTTCAACCCCTTCATCAGCTTGATTGATTGGATTGTCAAAGTCATACGAAGTCATAACCGTGTTGTTGTCGGTGCGGTCTGGAAGGCACTCTCTGCAAGGGTTCAGTTTGTTTATTTTAGTGATTGATTTTAATCTTGTTTAGAAAAGTGAAATAAAGTTAACATTTTGAAAACACTGCCATTTATTTTTTTGTACAAAAAGAAAAAAATGAAAAAACAGTGAGCGGAAAAGCAAAAAGAGACTCATTTGCAAAAAGATGTCTGATACTTCATTGATTAATCTTGTTGCACAAAAATTACAGATGGCCCGATTACAAAATGAGTCTTGTCATCTTGGGCAAGATGCAAGACTTGATGCATGCTTAAAATATACAAGAAATAATAATTACTCTGCAGGAGTAACTCTTATAATTTCCTGGGAAGACCAGTTTGAGATACTGCTCCCCGGGATCTTTGGACGGATTCAACTCTCCAGGTTGCGGTCGCTTTCATCCTCGTCTTCCAAATTGTTGACAGCATCGGGGGTGAGCATCCCCCCACTAACAAAGTTGGGCTCCTTAGCAGCCTCTGCTTGATCTTGTTGAGTTGGTTTGTAACCCAACCCAAATCTATCCTCCTTCTTCTCTACAGGCAGCAACTTGCCCCAGCCTTGAGCGGTTCCTTCCTCAACAACCTTCCGGGCTTGTTGATAAGATGTCATTGAGGTTCCGGATACAGCAGATGTTTCATTTATGTTCAAGGCCTCAAACCCTTGACTCATCGTTTCATGGATCTCCCCATCCATCTCAATGTATTTGTATGTAGCCAGATGGCTAACAAAAATATCTTCCTCTCCACAAATAGTAACGACTTGGCCCTCCCACTCGAATTTTAACTTCTGGTGAAGGGTAGACGTAATTGCGCCAGCGGCATGAATCCATGGTCTACCCAACAAACAGCTGTAGGGAGGCTGAATGTCCATCACGTAGAAGGTCGTTTTGAAAGTTTGTGGGCCAATCGTTATAGGCAACTCAATTTCCCCCAGAACTGATCTCTTAGAGCCGTCAAAGGCTCTTACTACCAAGTTGCTGGGCCGTAATGCCAATCCTTCATACTCCAGCTTCACAAGGGCTTTTTTAGGTAAAACATTGAGGGATGACCCTGTGTCTACCAGTACATGGGAAAGAACTGCACCCTTACACTCCATGGTAATGTGCAAAGCCTTGTTGTGATTGCGGCCTTCCGTAGTTAAATCAGTGTTGGTAAACCCTAGTCCATTACTAGCATTAACATTCCCAACCACAGCTTCCAACTGATTGACTGTGATCTCTTCTGGCACATAAGCTGTGTGCAAGACTTTTAGTAGCGCGTTCCGATGAGCCTCAGAGCACATAAGCAATGATAGAATAGAGATCTTGGAAGGCGTCTGGTGAAGCTGGTCCACTATCTTGTAATCACTTTTCTTGATGATTCTCATGAATTTATCAACTTCTTGATCAAAAGGTGTTTTCAGAGCTTCTTTAACAATTTGCTCTTCTTGCACCATGCTCTTCCCTTTTGCCTTGGCAGCAACTTCTGCTTCAGCAGTGGGTCTTTGAATTTGTGGGGCAAAGAGACGTCCGCTTAGAGTGAAGCCTCCCCCTCCCCCCACATTGTCTATTTGTGGTGAAGAAGTTGGTGATTCCAAAGTGATTTTCCTTCCTTCGCAGTATAGATCAGAGCCGTAATGCCAGGGGATGGCATTACTGCTTTCATAAGGTACTGGCCCAGGCACTGTGATAGTGACTGGACTGATGGAAGCTGCAGAAGGGACCGTGATAGTCTGTGGATCATAGTATATTGTGACTGGTGCTCTGATAGGAGTGGCGCTTTGTGAGTTGTAGGCAGAATCATTTTCAGGATCATAATAAATTGTAACGGTTGAGACGCTTTCATTGTTTGCTGTTGATGTTGTAGGAGGTATTGTTGACTGGATGGGTGTTGCTGTTGTAGGAGATTCTGAATGAAGGGGTGCTGAAGTTGTAGAAGGGATGTTTGCTGATATTTGGTCCGTTGAAGTAACAGATGAAGCATTTGTTGATGAGATTGAAGAGTTGCTTGGAACAATGGTTGTTGTATTTGTAGAAGACTCAGGGATTGTTGTTAAGGAGATTGCTGGATTGGTAGGTATTGATGTTGTGATTTGAAGCAGGCCACTCTGGATGAGACCATTTATGCCATCTCTCAAGTTATCACATCCATTCATTGAAATGTTGCAATAAGCACACCCTAGCTCGCATCCGGGGAACATTTGACATTCAAGGAGTTGAGCTTTGATCTCTACCAAGGGTGTCCGGATCTGACCCACACTGGTTATCAAGTAAGACGGCTTGTCTTCTTCAATAGCATTGATCCTGGGGCCACCATGGTTTGGCATAGGGTTCTTGCTAACATTTGGTGGTGGTGCAAAGTTTAGAGCCTTAGAATCTACCAAGTCCTGTACCTTCATGTGCAAAGCTCTGCACTTCTCTGTACTATGGCCAGGTGCATTTGAATGAAAAGCACATCTGGCGCTGGCGTCATAATTTCTAGGCAAACTGGCATGATCTGGAGGTGCCAATGTCCTTAGCTCAACCAGGTTGAGTTTCAGGAGTTGTGGTAATAATGTGGCATAAGGCATAGGGATCGGATCAATCACCCTATTGGCCTGAGATGGTCTCTGTTGAAACGGTCTTTGCTGATTGTTGTTGTTGGTGTTGTTGTAGTTTCTCTGAGGAGGATACTGAGTTTGTTGCTGATAATTTTGTTGCTGTGGTTGATAAGCTGGTTGTGGATGAATTGGAGCGGGAATGGTGACTGCTGCCACAAACCTATGAACATATTGGGGTCTACCCCTGTTGGTATGGATAGCATTGGTCTCACCAGTTCTTCTTGGGCCCACAAAAGGCTTCCCTGTGTTGCTGGATGAGCTGGCACCGTTGTCAGAAATCTTGCCCATCTTTAATAGGCTCTCGATTCTTTCCCCAGCTATAACGACATCTGCAAAGCTGGTAGAAGAAAAGGCAGCTAGCCTATCAATGTACGTCCCTTGGAGGGTGTTCATAAACATATCTGCCATCTCCCTCTCTGACATAGGTGGCTGGACAGCAGCAGCCAGCTGTCTCCATCTCTGGGCGTACTCCCGGAAGCTTTCCCTGGATGACTGCGACATTCCCATCAGGAGGGTCCTGTTGGGTGCCATATCCAAATTATACTGGTATTGTCTGATAAAGGCCTCAGCCAGGTCTTTCCAACATCTGATGGTGGCTCTAGTCAGATGTGAGTACCATTCCCTCGAACTCCCGTTAAGCTATCCTCAAAATAAAACATCCATAGCTTCTCGTCCATGGTATATGCCTTCAGCCTCCCCAGAAAGGATTGTAAGTGGGTCCGTGGGCAGGAAGTCCCGTTGTACTTCTCAAAGCACGGTGGTTTGAATTTGTGGGGAATCCTGACCCCGTCCACTAAGCCCATGTCCATAACATCAAAACCCAAGGAGTTTTGAGACTCCAAGGACCTTAATTTCTCAGCAATTTCATCTAGCCTTCTGTCATAGGCTTCTTCCCCAGCTCCCATCACTGTGAACTGATCTTCCTGGGGGTCTTCCTGCAGCACTCTGCCTGTAGTAGCATTCCCTTGTACATTAGCAAGGATATTGATCTCTGGATGAAGGTGGGGTCCAATTACAGGTGGGTTGATATGAGGCTGAACCCTCTCATTTTTGCTTGTCCCACCAGTCCCTAGATGGGGATCTTTCTGAGTCTGCCTCTCTACCAAGGCTCTTAATCTCTCTTGGCTCTGTGCCAGTCCGTTCATCACCTCCATAAATTGTGTCATCTGATTTCTCATTTCCAATCTCTCGTTGGCCATTTGGTTCCTGACCTCTGTAAGGTCCTGTTGTACCTGGTCCATCTGTATGCCCGGAAGGTTATTACGGGTGGGATATTTGTGTGGACGGTTGAGTGGGAATACCCGACGTCGAGCAATAGTTCCTGAGATCACAACAGAGTTAGTAACAAATACAAAACAGACCTACAAAACAAACAAAGGTTAGTATGCAATGCAGTATGCTTATTTGTTTCCAAGGTATCCGGCTTGGCACTTGGTTTTGACCTTCCCAAACCCTTGAGGAAGATGCTTGTGACTTTGCTTGAAAGAAACTCGGATGAAACAAACTAATACATATATTACAAAAAAAGTAAATGATACATAGTTTGTTTCTTACAAATCATGCCCTCTGAGGGGTCAAAAATACAACATAAAAAATAAAAGTACATGAAATGAAAGCAACAACAAGCAAAAGTCAGACACCAAGACCAAACTCATCCTCCTGAACTTCCTTGAGAAGTGCTTCAGTCACAGGATCAGCAGGATGCTCTGTGAGATTCCTGATAAGGAGATTCCTGGTAGTAACAGCTGCAATTAGCTTCTTGTGTTGACTCTGGTCCTTTGACCTCTTCACACCAGCTCTAATCTTCAACTCTGAGATCTTTCTCTGGGCTGCTAGCAGGGCTTCCTGTTGCTCCTTTGCACTAGCCTCCAACTGCTCAATCTTGTCCTGAGTCCTCTTATCTTCCAGAGTACGAGCTTCGGTGATCCTGACCCACCTAGCTTGACTTTCTTTCAGATAGAGGTCAGTCCTGGCTTTCTGAAACTGAGCCTCCTTACATGCATTCTTCAAAATCTGTTCTCCAGCCCTAGACTTCTTGATGTAATCCTCTGACTTTTCAATCCTAGCCAGATGCTCCACCCTTAGCTTTTCTAACCTCTCAATGTCCAAGCGACCATCACTCCTCTCCCAGAGGGTCTTCTGTAGAGCCTGAGTCAACTTCTCATTTCTTTCTTTCAAATTCTCAAACTCCTCTAAGCTGACAGTGACAGGAGGTGGTGCTGAGGATGGCCCAGGTACATCTTCCATGGTAAAGGGCATCCCAGAGATTTGAGCCCTGGCATGGGACCACTCATAGTACTGTGCTGAGGCTACATTGTTGCATCTTCCCAGAATGGTTACTCCTTTAGTCTGGACATTGTCCCAAGCCCAGGATGCTTGCCTGACAATAGCCAGATTTGGCTTAATCTCACAGTAAAGAGTCTCAGCCAAGTCTTGTGCTTTATGAGGGTGGACCAATGCATAGCCCAGTTGTCTTCTGAATAGCAGAGGGTTGTAGTTGATGCAACCCTTAACTCCTATCAGGGGTACATTGGGAAACTGCCCACAACTGGTGATGATGTCCCTGCCTTTTGTGCTTTGAGTGCACCATCTGATATCAGCTGAAGTTAAAACAGTGAGTCTTCTAGCCCAGTTCCTCTGCTGATGAGGATTCAAAAATGAATCAGTCTTGGGCAAGTGCTTGAGCAGCCAGGTATGGAACAGGGGAGCACAGCACCTCACCAATCTTCCTCTTTGCTTTTCATTCCTTTGATGAACAGAGTAGTAGAAATCTCCCAGTAAAGTGGGCACTGGGTTCCTCAGAATGAAAAGGTGAATTGCATTCTTGCTAACAAACTTAGGCTCATCTTCAAATAAAATAACCCCATATATGCTCAGGGCCAATAAAGCACAGACTGCCTTCCATTCTCCCAAAGAAGCCTTCAGGGTAGCTTGAGAGATTAAGAAATCCAGATGTAGACCAGAGATCCCAGCCTTAGTAGTCATGTTCTGCCCAATCATGACTGGTTCCAAATGCAATGCCTTTGCCACTTCTTCATTACTTGGAAAAGCCATCTCAGGGTTGAAAGGGACTCCACCCCTGATAGGTATACCAACCAATGATGAATACTCCTCTAATAAAGGTCCCAACTGAAAATCCTGAAAAGTGAAACACCTCAGAGGGGGATCATAGAACTGTAGGCAAGTATGAATCAGGCTCCTCTGTGAAGGGTCCAAATCCTTAACCACATCAAGTATGCCTCCATAGTGTTCTCTGAATAGTGGTATATGGTCTGGAGTAATCAGGGTCTGAATCTTCCTGATGTCAGCTAGCTCAGGCTGAAAGAAGTGGTAGGAGATATTACTCTTCTTAGGTGCCATGTTGCTGAAGAAGAGCTGAGACAGATGCTGATGATGGAGAATAACATTGAAGATGGGCCACTGACAGGCAGGTACTGGTGGTGCAGGTGACTGGAGCAGGTAGCAGATAGCTGAAGTAGATAGGTCTATGCTGATGATGGGGTCAAAACCAAGCCAAAATAAAGTATGGATACCCTGAAAAACAAATAAGCAAATGTTAAAATGATGCAATGATGATGTATGCAAATGATATGCAAGGGTTTGTGACTGAGCTGGATCTAATCAAGCGCTCTGATATAGGTCCATGTATGTTCAAGAAATCCAGATGGAGGTTCATAAATCCAGTAACCAAGGTGGGGGACTCAAATAAAGAGTCACATGTCCAGGGTTAAAATCACAAGAACTGTTCCAACATGGAGTACTCTTAATCAAAACAAAGTAACAGGGTATGCTGAGGTCAAGGGTTCCTGCAAACCTGTAAACAACCCAACCCCCTCACAGGTAGTGTTCTAAAACAAGGATCCTCAGACTTGGATCAGTTATGAGAAGTGTAAACACTTCTAACCCGGAGGTACAGTGTTTACAATAACCATAAAGAATCCTCCTCTAATTCACCTCAGTTTCTGAAGGTCAATACTAAAGGTCATTCAGACTTAGCAGGCTTCCCAGATAGCCCTAGCACTACAGGAAATCTGCAGCACAGAGTTCTCAAGAAGAAACCCATATCTGAACCGTGTTTCATATTCCCGCACCAGACCGAAATGGAATGGGAAAGAACATGAACCACTCTAGCCTAGGTGTCACTCAGGTCCCAGGTATAGGACCTCAACTCTCAATAGAACACCCACCCACCAAAGCAAAACCAGATCCAGCCAAACACAGTATGACAGTATGATATATGAAGCTATGAAGAAAGCAATAAAACAACTGTACATAAAGCAATAAAATAAATATACAAACACAATTAGCACATAACACCCCAGTAAACACAAGTCAAACAAGCGCTAGGAGGAACCCACAAAAAGAACCAAAAGCCCTGGTTACAGTATAAGGGTCCCCAGCAGAGTCGCCAAGCTGTCGCTCCAAAAAGATGAGACCGGGCTCAAATATGGTACAGACGCGAACGGTCGGCGAAAGGAGATGCGAGGACACACAGGAGTGAACTCACAGGGAATGAAAAGAGTCGCCAGCTAGGCATTTTTATCCCGGAGGAAAGGCAATGCTGCATAGACCTAGAAAAGATATGGATAAGACGGTTGCGAACCAGAGAGACTGAGAAAGGGGGTTGGTTACAACCTGGGAAGGTATTAGCACCCAGATTGTCCGTCGTACTCGACGGGATCCACGCTTAAAAGATTGGTGTTTTAAAGGGGTAGTGTCAGTGCAATTTGTGTGTAAAGAGCTGGAAAACAAAATGTACAGGTGTCAGTGTAAAGGAAGTGTGAAATGTATGATGTGTCAGTGTAGGGGCAAGAATGAAATGCTCAAGAATATGAGGCTAAAAGAATAAAGCTGGAAAGAGGGGGAATATACAGAGACTTTTGTTCGATAACTGTTAAGTTATGCCTACGTATCCTCTCGTGCAATGAGGAAGTCAGAACACCGTAGTTCGACCCAAAGAGACTGAAAGATGAATTGACTGATGAACTGCTTACTTGCCTATGCTCAAGTGTATGACCTGTCTGGCTCAGGTGCAAACTGTCTTGCATTAGACGGAAGAAGCAAGTTCTCGTTTATGAGTGAGTGAGATGAGAAAAGAATCCCGAAGGAGACGATTATTGTTTGTTTTGAGTGTTTTCAATCTTTTATTGCTTTTTGAAAGTTTGTCATAAGTTAATGAGCTTAAGCCTAAACCAATGGATTTAGTAAACTCATCACATTAGGGGTAATGAGAATACCTTAAGTGTGAAGTCAGCATCTCACACTTAATCATCATGGTGTAGGATTAAGATCATTAACCTACTTGTGATTATTTAGATGTTTTTGTTGTTTTTGTTTAGTGTTGAGTAATGAGATTAAGCCATAATCAGGGATTAAACAGACTCATTACACCATCCTAATAGAAGGATAATAGATGAGAATGTTTAAGCTGAGGAAAACTCCTCAACTTAATCCATGATTAGGGATTAAACTCATGACAAAACAAAGCCTTTATTAAGTGGATTTTAGTTAATGATAAGATGATGAAGTGTTTTTTAGGGTTTGTAAGACAACTTGAGGGGGACTTGTCCATTAACACTAGGGTTAGTCCTTCTTAACCAGTTAAGGAAGAATTAGAACCCTAATGCAAGGCCCAAGTTACAAGTGTGATGTCTTGATGATTATTATGTGAATTGATTAAAGGATTTAAACACATTAAGGGTTTAACACTTAGGATTAAAGTTATACACTCCATCCTAATAGAAGGATGCAGGCATAAGCTTAATCACAAAGCCTTAAAGCCTTTAGGGTTTAGTCCCTGATTATGAGATGAGGAGAGAAGACTCAAGGAGACACAAAGGCAAAACTAAGAGGGGAGACTAATCAAAACCCTAATCATTGTCATTCTTGGTTGTTCCTAAGGTTTGTGAGGTTAACAAGAGAAATCTTCAGAGGAACCACCAGGAAGCAGATGAAAGGATCAGGAGAAGCAAAGTAACTTGCTTCATTTAAGAAGTCAAGTCACTTGAAGGAAGAAAGTGAGAAGAAGAAGAATGAGCAAGCTCAATCTCAAACACATAACAAAATGCAGCAAGGATGCATGAAAGAGATGAAAAGAAATTGTGAGAAGTGAAGGCAAATTCACTTCTCAAAGTAACTTACCACCTGAAAAGTTAGTGAGAAAGATGCAATGCAATGCAAAATGGAATGAAATGACATGATGCAAATCAAAACCAGAAGCATATATGAGATGATAATGATGCTATGAGATGATGCAAACATGAATCAAGGCATTATGATGATCATATGGACAAATGGATGCAAATGGAGCAAGTTTAGAACCATGAACACACATGAAAAGTTATGATATGCAAATGACATACAACATGGCAAACACATGATGCCATGATCAAACATGCTTTCAATATGTCTCAAGATGTCTAATGAATCAAATGGATGCACAAAATGCTATGGCAAGTCAAGGTATGAATGCAAATACAAGATGAATGCAAAAGGAAGCACAAATTAGGGTTTATGATCAATGTATCAAACAAAAACCAAAATCAGAAGCAAACACCAAGATAAAAAATTGAAAATTCACTCAAAGTGACCCTAATCCTATACTAACTCACTGCCCAAAGGAGAGGTTCCAACTCTTAACCTAATTAGGGTTATGAATTTTCTAAGTTTCCTAGGGTTTTAAGGTACCTTAACAAGAAAAATGCCAAACAAAATGAAAATGAAAGATCAAATCATGCCAATTTAATCTCACAAACTACATGCTAAACACAATGCAATGCAAAAAGAATCAAGGTCCAACTCTTAATGGTTAGGCAGAAATGATTTTTGGAAGTTTGGATCAAAATAATGTCTTGAAATGATTTTAATTCCATAAAAAATTCTCAAAAGACATCAAGATCAAAAAAGAAATTTGGTTTGAGGGTTGGACAATGTTTCTAAATGATTATGAAGGTTTCATGAATTTTTTGGTGATTTTTAAATACCTAAAAGTATTTTTAATTAATTAATTCTCATTAATTAATTAAAAATAAACTTTTAAATGATTTAAAAATATTTTTAATGCAAAAAATGAAAAATAAAAATATTTTTGGTTTCTGAAATTAAATAAAAGTTTGTACAAAAAATTTCAGAATTTTTAAAAGGGTTTTGCTATTTTAAAATAAATGAACAAAAGAAATATAAACAAATGAATTAAAATTAAAGAAAATGAAAAGTAAACGCAATGGAGAGCCAGGATTGATTCTGGGGAAGGGCCAGTTGACTACGCGCGCAATCCAACGGTCTATATTCAAATCTGGATAAACTGAGTTTATGAATTAATTAATTGGATTTAATTAAGTTAATGGTGATTAGGGTTTCTGAGGATGCATCTTGGCCACTCAAACGCGCGCTAGTCTCCTCTGGTCAACTCATCTAACGCACTAGATTCAAACATCCATTAATTACAGGGATTAGGGTTAATGATTCTCAGGTGGCCGGAGAAGACTTCCGGTCGTCTTCTCCGGCGAACCAAAACCCTAGGTTTCACCACAAGCCACCCCACTTCAAATTAAACACAGGGAAATGATCCTCTAACATCCTAGAACACAAATCAACCCTCAAACAACATTTAAACTCCATGAATCAGGCAAATCGAAGCAAACATTTTTCACGGGAGAAATTTCAGAGCATCAATAAATCCTCATTTTTCACTCATTTTCAATTTCAAGCACATCATTATGATCAGCACAACATACACTTTCATTTTATGACAAGAAAAACAAGTTCTGAGAAAAAAGTTCTTGAGCTATACCTGAGATGGAAGCTTCTGGTTCTGGGCTTTCTGGGTTGTTCCTTGGTGCAAACTCACTCCAATGATCCCCCTTGTGCTAATGGCAAGCTTGGATGGAGTTTAAACAGGCTATTTTGAGAGGTTCAGTTCTGGTGTATCAGAAAATGAGGTTCTTATGTGGGCTGTTTCAGATCATTGTGAGGGGTGGGACTTGTTCTATGAATGATTTCTGGTTGATTGGTGAAGATAAAATGAGTGTTTGATGGCTGTGGAAGGAGATTCAAAGAGAGGAAAGTTTTTGACAGTTTTTGGGATGTGCTGCAATGTGTGTGTTCCAGGCTTGTGGGTGTTGTGTTTTATGATCCATATACCATTCCTAAACTATTGGAATGAGTCAGAAGACTTGACATGCACTGTGGGAATGGTATGGAGCAATTGGCCGAAAAGTCAATAGTTGGTGTACTTGCAGCATGGGCTATGGCAGCAGCAGTCCAAGGGCTTGTCTTGCTTCAGCTTGAGTCAAGGATGACCCTTGGATGGCTTGTGAATGTCTGCAGCATGTGGATCATGAATTGAGAGTGATTTTGCAACTTGTCCACTTGTGTTATTTCATGATTTTGTGCTATGTACATGAGATGATTCTTGCTGAATTTTGGTGTATGATACTTCATTTGATCATGGCAATGCATAGAAACCAATTAGTGATCACACAACTCATGGGAGAATGATTTTGCCAAGAATCCCTCTTTGCACTTTTATGAAAAATGACTTATGGACCTTTGAAAATCAAAGCACAAAAATGAGAAATCCCTTGGGCCAATTCTGATTTTAGGTCATGTGTAATGTTTGTGTAAAGGTTAGACATCAATTAGAAGTCACAAATTGCCTTGGCACAAGAATTTGCAAGTTTCCCTCTTTGATGCATAACTTGAAATTTAGTGATTTTTGCCAACTTTGACAAGCCATAACTTTTGATCCAAAATGAATTAGGTCATGTTCTTGTATTTTTTGAAAAGGTAATGATCCATTCTACAACTTTCATGACCAAAGTTTTTCCATTTGAATCTTTCTTGAATGAAAAAGTAAAGGTTGAAAAAGTTGCCTAAAATGACAATTTCATTAAAAGTCAAACTTGCCCAAAAAGTCAATTTTGCAAAAAACTTGAAATTCTTGAATTTTGTAAACTTCCAACATCTTCTATGATCAAATAAAGATCATATACAATCAAAATGATGAATAACACCCCTTGGTTGGGTCATTGGGGGCCTCAGATGCCCTGATTTTGCACTGACTTGCTTGAAAAGTCAACTCTTGATCAGATGACTTCTCCATGGACTTTCTTCATGAAAATTGATATGCATACTCCCTATACCATATAGAGACCAATAGAAACAAGAATGACCAAAAAAATTGGAGTTATGGCCTCTGAAACCAAAACCCTAATTCTAGGTCATCTGTGCAGCCAAGCCTGGCTCTGCTTCCATACCATTCTCAGTTCTTGTGATTCTTTGACATTCTTGACTTTGAGGGGATATAATATGATGCTTGAACACACATGGACCCCTTTGAAGTGATTGATGACCTTTATAGTGGCTCAAGAAGCTCTTGGATTGCTCAGATCACAAACCCTAGGTGCAGATGACTTGGAACCTATGCAGTGAATCAAAAATGTGGTATGAGATGTTATGATTGTGTTTATGCATATGAAAATGATCACAAGCCATGATGTGAATGGGTGAGGGCAAATTTGGGGTGTTTACAGAGTGGAAAGCACATCTGGCATTGACATCATAATTCTTAGGGAGATTGGAGGGATCTGGTGGTGCCAATGTCCTTAGCTCAACCAAGTTAAGTATCAGGAGTTGTGGCAATAAAGCGGCATAAGGCATAGGGATAGGATCAATCACCCTATTTGCCTGTGACGGTCTTTGCTGAAAGGGTCTTTGCTGTTGATTGTTATTATTGTTGTTGTAGGTTCTCTATGGCGGATACTGAACTTGTTGTTGATAATGTGGTTGTTGTTGTTGTTGATATGCTGGTTGCTGAGAAATCGGAGCTGGAATAGTGATAGCTGCTATTGATCTGTGAACATACTGAGGTCTACCCCTGCTGGCATGAATGGCATTTGTCTCATCGGTCCTTCGAGGCCCCACAAAAGGCTTCCTGGGATTATTGGACGAACTTGCACCATTATCAGAAATTTTGCCCATTTTCAATAGACTTTCAATTCTTTCACCGGCTATAACTACATCTGCGAAGCTGGTAGAAGAAAAGGCAGCCAATCTATCAATGTATGTTCCTTGCAAAGTATTCATGAACATGTCGGCCATTTCTCTTTCCGACATGGGTGGTTGGACAACAGCAGCAAGCTGTCTCCACCTTTGGGCATATTCCCTGAAGCTTTCCCTGGAGGATTGGGACATTCCCATCAAGAGGGTCCTGTTAGGAGCCATGTCCAGATTGTATTGGTACTGCCTGATGAAGGCTTCAGCTAAGTCCTTACAGCATCTGATAGTAGCTCTGGTCAAGTGTGAATACCACTCTCTTGAGGCCCCAGTCAAACTGTCTTCAAAATAGAACATCCACAGTTTTTCATCCATGGTATATGCTTTAAGTCTCCCCAGAAAGGACTGCAGGTGAGTTCGTGGACAAGAGGTTCCATTGTATTTCTCGAAGCACGGGGGTTTGAACTTGTGGGGAATTCTTACCCCGTCCACTAACCCCATATTCATTACATCAAAACCCAAGGAGTTTTGAGACTCCAAGGATCTCAACTTCTCAGCAATTTCATCAAACCTCCTATCATAGACTTCATCCCCATCTCCCATGACAGTGAATTGCTCCTCTTGGGGGTCTTCTTGTAAGATCCTCCCCCCAGTAGTATTTCCTTGCACATTAGCCGGGATGTTGACTTCCGGATCTAGATGAGGTCCAAATACAGGTGGGTTAACATGAGGCTGACCCCTCTCATTGTTGCTTGTTCCTCCAGTCCCAGGATGAGGTTCCTCGGGAGTTTGTCTTTCTACCAATGCCCTTAACCTTTCTTGGCTCTGGGCCAAGCCAGTCATCACAGTCATGAATTGGGCCATTTGGTTTCTCATCTCCACTCTTTCGTTAGCCATCTGGGTCTTGACCTCAGTCAGGTCTTGCTGTACTTGCTCCATTAGAATACCCGGAAGGTTGTTGCGAGTAGGATACCGGTGTGCACGGTTGACAGGGAACACTCTTCTGCGAGCAATATTTCCTGAACCACAACAGAGTTAGAAACAAACAAAATAGTAACAAAACCTACAAAACAAAACAAAAGTTAGTATGCAATGCAGTATGCTTATTTATTTTCCAAGGTATCCGGCTTGGCTCTTGGTTTTGACCTTTCCAGACCCCGAGGAAGATGCTTTGATGTTGCTTGAGAAAAGAAACTCATTGAAACAAACTAACAAATACATTCCAAATGGTGGATCATACATAGTTTGTTTTTACAGCATATGCCCCTGAAAGGTCAAAATACAACATAAAAAGAAAAGTACATCAAATGAAAACAGCAACAATCAAAAGGGTCAGACATCTAGTCCAAACTCATCCTCCTTAACCTCCTTCAAAAGTGCTTCAGTCACCGGACTAGCTGGATGCTCTGTAATAGTTCTGATGAGAAGGTTTCTGGTGGCAATGGCAGTGGTCAGCTTCTTGTGCCTATCCTGATCCTTTGATCTCTTCAAACCAGCCCTAAGCTTCAACTCTGAAATCTCCTTCTGGGCTGCCAGCAAAGTTTCCTGTTGCTTCCTTTCATTATCCTCTAACTGCTCAATCCTGGCTTGAGTTCTCTTATCTTCTTGAGTACGGGCCTCAGTGATCCTGACCCACCTAGCCTGACTTTCTTGCAGATAGAGATCAGTCCTAGCCTTCTGAAGCTTGGCCTCTTTACAAGCATTCTTTAATATTTGCTCCCCAGCTCTTGATTTCTTGATGTAGTCCTCTGTTTTCTCAATCTTGGCCAGATGCTCCACCCTAAGCTTTTCCAACCTCTCAATGTCCAGACGACCATCACTCCTTTCCCAGAGGGTCTTCTTTAGAGCTTGAGATAGATTCTCATTCCTTTCTTTCAGTTTCTCAAATTCCTCCAGGCTGACAGTTGCTGCTGGCTGCACTGTAGAAGGTCCAGGTGTGTCCTCAATGGTAAAGGGCATTCCAGTGATCTGAGCTCTAGCATAGGACCAATCATAGTACTGGGCTTAAGCAACATGATTACATTTTCCCAGAATAGCCACCCCCTTTGTCTGGATGTTGTCCCAAGCCCAGGATGCTTGCCTGACAACAGCTAGATTAGGCTTTATCTCACAATACAGGGTCTCAGCCAAATCTTGCACTCTAGGAGGGTGTACTAAAGCATAGCCCAGTTGTCTCTTAAACAGCAAAGGATTGTAGTTGATGCAACCCTTCACTCCTACTAGAGGTACATTGGGGTACTGCCCACAGCTAGTGATGATGTCCTTGCCTTTGGTGCTCTGGGTGCACCATCTGATGTCATCTGAAGTCAAAGCAATGAGCCTCTTAGCCCAATTCTTCTGTTGGTGAGGATTCAGGAAGGCATCAGTCTTAGGTAAGTGTTTGAGCAGCCAGGCGTGGAATAGAGGAGCACAGTATCTCACCAACTTTCCTCTTTGCTTTTCATTCCTCTGATGAATGGAATAATAGAAATCTCCCAGCAATGTGGGTACTGGGTTCCTCAGAAGGAAAAGATGAATGGCATTCTTGTTGATAAATTTTGGCTCATCTGCAAACAGTATAACCCCATATATGCTGAGGGCTAACAGTGCACAGACTGCCCTCCATTCTCCCAAAGAGGCCTTCAGGATGGCCTGAGAAATCAAGAAATCCAAGTGTAAATCAGGGATCCCAGCCTTTGTTGTCATGTTTTGCTCAATCAAAATAGGCTCCAGGTACAGTGCTTTTGCCACTTCTCCATTGCTGGGAGAAGTCATCTCTGGGTTGAAGGGGACACCACCCCTGACAGGTACTCCAATCAATGATGAAAACTCCTCCAGCAGAGGTCCTAGCTGAAAGTTTTGGAAAGTGAAGCATCTCAAGGGAGGGTCATAAAACTGTAGGCAGGTGTGGATCATACTCCTCTGAGAAGGATTCAGGTCCATAACCATATCAAGGATGCCTCCATAATGCTCTCTGAATAATGGGATGTGGTCTGGAGTGATAAGTGTCTGGACCTGCCTGATACTGTCGCTCCCGCCAAATGACACCAGGTCAAAAGGGGTACATACGCGAACGGTCGGCGAAAGGGAACAGTGAGAACACACAGCCGTGAACTCACTGGAGATGAATAGAGTCGCCAGCTAGGCATTTTTATCCCGGAGGAAAGGCAATGTTGCATAGACCTAGAAAGATATGGATAAGACGGTTTGCGAACCAGAGAGACTGAGAAAGGGGGTTGGTTACAACCTGGGAAGGTATTAGCACCTAGATTGTCCGCCGTACTCGACGGGATCCACGCTTAAAAGATTTGTGTTTTAAAGGGGTAGTGTCAGTGCATTCTGTGTATAAAATAGCTGGAAAAGATGTACAGGTGTCAGTGTAAGAAAAGTGCAAAGTGATATATATAAGTGAAATGTCAGTGTAAGAACAGGAGTGAAATGCTCAAGATCATGAGGCTAAAAGAATGAGGCTAGAAAGAGGGGGAATATACAGAGACTTTTGTTCGATAACTGTTATGTTATGCCTACGTATCCTCTCGTGCAATGAGGAAGTCAGAACACCGTAGTTCGACCCAAAGAGACTGAAAGATAAATTGACTTGTGAACTGCTTACTTGTCTATGCTCAAGTGTATGACCTGTCTGGCTCAGGTGCAAACTGTCTTGCATTAGACGAAAGAAGCAAGTTCTCGTTTATGAGTGAGTGAGATGAGACACTACGCCAAAAATGCTTTTTAACAGCGCATCTTAGACAGCGCTTTTAAGAGAAAGCGCTGTCTAAGGTTAAAATTAAAATTAAACACGGAAAATGGTCCAAAAAAATAATGAAAGCGCTGTCTAAGGGGGGGTCTTAGACAGCGCTTTCTAAAAGCGCTGTCTAAGACCCCCCCTTAGACAGCGCTTATAGAAAGCGCTTTTATATATATGCCTTAGTCAGCGCTTTTGATAAAGCGCTGTTTAAAGTTTTTAAATTAAAAAAAAAATAAAACCAAAAGCGCTGTCTAAGGGGGGGGTTTAGAAAGCGCTTTTGGAAAGCGTTGTCTAAGGCATACCTTAGAAAGCGCTTTTACCAAAAGCGCTGTCTAAGGTCTAATTAAAATTAAATTTCATACTTCTATTTTCATTCTCTGTTGTTTTCGTTTTCCCTCCTGCGAACGTTTTCAGAGCGAACCCTAACATTTCCAGAAGAACTTGAAGTCATTGAAGTCATTCACGTTCACGTTTCAGTGTTCATCGTTCACATTTGAATCGTTCACGTTCACGTTTTCATCGCGGTATGTATTTCAGTTTCACGTTCACGTTTCAGTTTTCATTCGTTCACGTTTTCATTCATTCATTCATGTTCTTCGTTTCAGTTCTTCATTTCAGTCATTCAGTCATTTCTGTTTTCTGATTTCAGTCATTCGTTTCAGGCATTGCAAGAGTTAAATCGTTCATTTCTGAAAGTGTTTGAAGAATCTCATTACGGTATGTGTTTCAGTTTTGAAGAATCAGTCATTTTTTTGATTTTTTGTTTTGGTTGTGGTTGGTTAGGGAAAAGTCAGTACTTTTCATAACTCAGTTTTCTTTTATAACTAATGCATATACATTCTTCAATGTTTATTGTTTATCTGTGCATGTGTTTCTCCCGGGTTATTAAAAATATTGATAACAGTGTTACCACTTATCATAGTTGTTTGTCTTTAAAAAGACAACATTTCTCATAAGTTCAATTTGAGCTAAAATTTGTTAATCACTATACTATTGGTATAGAAAGATATATGTTTCAGGATTGTAGAAATGTAATGTTTTATAGAAATATGTCTGTTTATCATCTATGTGCTTAAAGATTTTGGCAAGTGGAGTGTGTTTTGCTTATTATTTGTTAAGTTGTTTTCTTTCTCAAGGAAAGTTTTTAATTTATTATGGTGTATATGTTTCATTTTGTCAACTTTAAAGTTTAATTATTGTATTATTGCATACATCATGAAAATTATGAGGTTCTTAAAATTAGAATGATGATTTACATTTACCCCCTTAGCAAGTATTTTCCTAGTGAGAAGGATAAACACCAATTAGACCATGCTTCTTTGTACGAACTCTTATATAGTTATAGGTATAGTTATAGGTATATTGTAATAGGAAAAGTTTGATTCTTGTAATATAAAAAATGAAAGTGATGAGGTAATTAAAGTTGGTATATTGGCGTATCGGATACGTTATTGAAGTTTATATTAACATTGGTTATGTATACGTTTTTTAAGTAGGAAAACCATGGATAAAACATGGATCTGTGCCGATCGAATGACCAAAGAGTACGAGAGTGGGGTTGCGGAATTCGTTAAGTATGCTGTTCAACACGCTGAAAACCCCAGACGAATGCATTGTCCTTGCTTGCGTTGTTGTTATATTGGTAAGGTTGACGCACATGGATTGAAATCGCATTTGCTGAGGCATGGAATTGATCAAAGTTATCAGTGTTGGATATTTCATGGTGAGAAAATTAACGGGAATGTTGAATCGAGTGGAAAAAGTAATACGACCTATGCTTCATACGACAAAGACACGGAAACATATGATTGTGATCGGGTTGAAGAGATTGTAGAAGCACTGGAAGAAGATCTTCATGATTGTCCTGAAATGTTTGAGAGGATGGTAAGCGATGCAGAGAAACCGTTGTACAAAGGTTGCACTAAATTCTCAAGACTTTCTGCGGTATTAAAGTTGTACAACTTAAAGGCGGGCAATGGATGGTCGGATAAAAGTTTCACAGAGTTGTTGGCCCTTATGAGAGAAATGCTACCGGATGATAATGTTCTTCCTAATCGAACCTATGAGGCAAAAAAAATGTTGTGCTCTATTGGCATGAGCTATGATAAGATACATGCTTGTCCTAACGATTGCATTTTGTTTCGTAACGAATATGCAACGTTAACTGAGTGCCCCAAATGCGGTTTGTCTCGATATAAGAAAAGATTATCTCCCGCAAAAGTCTTATGGTATTTTCCGATAATTCCGAGATTTAGGCGCATGTTTCGTAGTGAAACCGATGCAAGACATCTTACTTGGCATGCAGATGAAAGAATTACCGATGGAAAGTATCGGCATCCGGCTGATTCACCACAGTGGTCGAAGATTGATAATGATTATCCTGAGTTTGGATCAGAAGCAAGAAACCTTCGATTGGCATTATCTACTGATGGAATGAACCCACATGGTCTTCAAAGTATTTCACATACCACATGGCCTGTGATTCTTATGATTTATAACCTACCTCCGTGGCTATGTATGAAGCGTAAGTACATGATGTTATCTATGTTAATCTCTGGGCCTAAACAACCAGGTAATGACATAGACGTATACTTGACACCTCTGATCGAAGATTTAAAGATTTTGTGGGAGAACGGTGTGGAGGTTTATGATGGATATAGGAAAGAAAGTTTCAATCTGAGGGCGATGTTGTTTGGCACAATTAATGATTTTCCAGCATACGGGAATCTATCTGGGTATAGCATTAAGGGTCAACGTGCGTGTCCTGTTTGTGAAGACGGAACCGATACGATCCGATTGGAACTTTGCCAGAAGAATGTGTTTCTCGGTCATCGTAGATTCTTACATTCTAAACATCACTACCGTGGGTGGAGAAAAGCATTCAATGGAGACACCGAACATCGTAGAGCTCCACCCGCATTGTCAGGTGAACAAGTTTTTGAAAAGGTGAAAGATGTGCGTACTGAGTTTGGCAAGCCTTTTGCACATAAGATTGTGAAAGGTGGGTGGAAGAAAAGGTCGATATTTTTTGAATTGCCATATTGGAAGTCTTTGTACGTGAGACATTTTCTCGATGTTATGCATATTGAAAAAAACGTATTTGAAAGTGTTATCGGTACATTACTCAATATAAAAGGCAAGTCTAAGGATGGCCTTAAAGCAAGGGAGGACATGTTAAAAATGGGAATGAGAACTGAATTAGCACCCGTGAAGAAAGGAAGACGAACATATCTACCACCTGCTGCTTTTACTTTATCTAGAAAGGAGAAAAAAAATTTGTGTAAGTCTCTGAGTGAAGTTAAGGTTCCAGAAGGATACTCATCTGATATCAGAAGACTTGTTTATATGAAAGACCTCAAGTTGAAGAATTTGAAGACACATGATTGTCATGTTATAATGGAACATTTTCTACCGATCGGTATACGTTCTATTTTGCCAGAAAAAGTAAGAAGTTCCATAACTAAATTGTGTTTTTTCTTTAGGTCAATTTGTAGTAAGGTGATCGATCCCGAGATCTTACCAACACTACAAAAAGAGATTGTAATTACCTTGTGTGAGCTTGAAATGTATTTTCCTCCGTCTTTTTTTGACATAATGGTTCATTTAGTTGTTCATCTTGTGAAAGAGACACAGTTGTGTGGACCAGCTTATATGAGATGGATGTACCCTGCTGAACGGTATATGAAAATATTAAAAGGGTACGTGAAATCCCGAAGTCGACCAGAGGGTTGTATTGTTGAACGATACATTGTTGAAGAAGCTGTTGAGTTTTGTACTGAATATTTGTCTAACGTTCAATCGATTGGACTCCCCAGAGCTCAGATTTTCGACAAAATGGAAGGTAAAAAATTAATTGGGAATAAAATTGTGACAATATCAAGGGATGAACGGGATCAAGTTCATTTGTATGTTCTGCACAATAATAATGAGGTTGAGCCATATGTTGAAATGCACAAGGATGTACTCCGAAGGTTAAATCCGAACAGAAATGAAAATTGGATAGTTATAGAGCACAATCAAAGTTTCATACAATGGTTGAAGGATCATATTTATTTGAAGCGCTCTTCAGATCCTTCTTCGGTAACAGAAAGGTTGAGATGTTTGGCATATGGTCCAAGTTTGCATGTGTTTTCTCATAGCGCATATTCAATTAATGGATACACATTTTATACCAAAGAACAAGATGATAAGAGTACTATGCAAAATAGTGGTGTCACCGTGCTAGCTGAAGCAATGCATATATCAAGCATGAAGGACTTAAACCCCAAATATGCAAATTTGTCATATTTTGGAGTTATTGAGCACATTTGGGTGTTTGATTACGAGAAGTTTCAGATTCCCATCTTTGGTTGCAAGTGGGTGAATAGTAGTGGCATACGAATGGATAAGTCTGGATTTTTGCAAGTTGATCTTACTAGGGTGGGGTACAAAGATGAACCTTTTATTCTAGCATCTCAGGCTAAACAAGTGTTCTATGTGAATGACCCGAAGAGTACAAAATGGTCTATAGTGCTTTTCTCTAACAAAGTGACTGATGATAGAGGTGTCGATCAATGTGATATTGATGTTGAGAATGAGTCATGCATTAGACGGAATGAGTTGAATAGAAATGATGAAGTTGAGGATCTTATACCGGATGAGTCATATATAAGAAACGATCATAATGAGGGAATTTGGATCAATTCATCCGTACGCATTGCTAAGAAACAAGTGATTAATATTCCAACAAAGAAAAGAAAGAGATGTTAGTGACTTAGGTAAATTATCCATGGTTTCTTTATTTTATTTTTTCGATTGTTTTGATTATAAGTTATATGTGATAATGCATGATTTCTTTATTTTTTTGTTTTCAATTGCTTTGATTATAAGTTATATTTGATATTTGATGGTTTCCTTGGTTTATTACAGGTTAGACATGGCTGATGACCAACCTGAGGAAGTTCCTAAAAAAGTATCCGCGGAAGAAGAAATTCGAAGAGGCATCACAGTAATGAGAAGGGTGGTCCAAGGAAGATCTCGAGGCATCATACTAGATGTCTATTGGAGCACCCAGGGACAGCTTATAGAACCTAATGGGCATACCTTAACTAGTTTTATCGGTGCACTAGTAAGGAATGAAATTCCCATTACATGTGATGATTGGAGAAACAAAGAGCTGAAAGAGTCCAAAGATAAAATTTGGAGTGAGATAAAGGTACAATCATTTGGCCCTTAATTATACGGTATCAATTATGTTTTTTCAATTACCGATACTAACTATCAATCTGTATGTTTTTCTTAGCGATGTTTTAACATCGAAGAAGAAAGAAGAGGCTTTTGTATGAAATTGGCCGGAAAGCTTCTAAGAGGGTTTCGGACATTTTTATCATCCAAGTTCCTTAAGGATGCGGATGGTAATTTTGTGGATGCGGAGCTTCCCAAAAAATATGAAAGTTTGATATCGGCTGAAGAATGGGAAGCGTTCAAATCCAAAAGACAAGACCCGGTTTTTCAAAGAATAAGTGCTACAAATCGGGAAAGAGCATCAAGTCCCGCATATCCGTACCGAAAAGGACGTGTCGGATATGGACATTTAGAACAATCCATGGTACGTATTTTTAAATTGCGATAACAAATTTGTTCATCATATATTAGTTTTATCTGATCAAATTGTATGACTTAATGTGTAGCTGCAGAAGGAGGAAAGTTCAGAATCATCTCTTCCTGCACATGTTTTGTGGAAGGAAGCCCGTGTGGGCAAATCTGGAGTTCCTCAAGAAGAAGTTTTACAAGTATACCAGAAATGTGTAAGTATAACATTTTTTCATTAATTGAATAACATTTTTATACACAAATATTTGACAATTGTACGATATTCATCTGATTTTTCAGGAGGAGCTATCTCAGTCTTTATCTCCCGATGATACTAGGAGCATACTTGGTCGGGCATTAGATGTTCCTGAGTACTCTGGTCGGGTGAGGGGTAAGGGATTTGGAGTCACTCCGACCTCCATGAGTATTAAAAAAGGAAAGGCTCCTAGTAATCGGGAGCTTCATGCAAGAATGGAAGCCATGCAAGCTGAGTTTGATGCATTGAGGAGAGAAAGAGAGGCTAGCGCCTCAACAGTATACAGAGATGCTTCGGACAAAGACAGTATCAACTGTACCTTTCAGCCGAACATTCTAGAGGTAATTACATATAATTGTCTTAAATTGAACTATTTGCTTAAATTATGTATTTGACATATATACACATTAACGATTTCTTGTTATTATTGGTTTTAGGGCATTTCCCATTGTCAGCTGTATTTGTCGTCACCATACTATCGGATGGTTGGCAAGGGAAAAGTGCATAACGTTAGCGGAGTATTACTCCACACTAGAGAGCTCCCTGCTGGATGTTTGAAGGTATCAGTTGATATTGCAGTTGAGCCGAATGCAGCATTACCATATCCTAGCGATGATTCGGATGCAACAACGGTGCACGAAGCAGTAGGTTCGTTTGTTGCATGGCCGACAAACCTCATATGCGTAGGATATGAGGTATGATTAAAACTTATGTTAACTTTCCTTGGTATATTCAAAGTTTAAAATTTATGCTTAAAATTTTACTTACATATATTTCCTATGTTAAATAGACTCCCACACAATCCAAATCAAAAGAAACTGCGATTCCACGGCATACCGAGTCCACGGTTTCAAGAAAAGAGGTAATATACAATTATATGACATATATTCATGGAAGTTGTTACATTCTTAATTTGATCTAACTATTTATATGACATGTAGGTTCAAGAAAATGAGGCTAGCAATGCCTCCGCACAACAAAAAAAGGAGGTTAGCAACGCCTCCGCACGGGTACAAAGTTCTGGTGCTAAGAAGTCCGTAGCTAGGAAAAAACCTACCACCAAGTATAGGTCGTGCCTCAGGACATTTCTAGAGATGACCGATATACCGACCGGAGGTGTTCGGACTATACCTATGGAGGTAGGGATTTTCGGCTTTGATTACGAACAAATGATTGGTAATGAGGACTTCATGCAAGTTTTTGGTCGTGAAGAAATCGGCGTCAACGTTGTCAATACATATGTTAGGTAAATTCGGCATACTTTTTTTTATTAATTAAACAACTTATTTTAATGATGTTTACTTTATGTTAATGATGTTTTTATATTAGGTTTTTGTATGACAAATTGATGCGCCCCAATGGTTTGGACGTGTCATTCGGATTCTTAGCACCCGCGACCGTCAACTATAGTTTAATGATAAGTAGACCGGATACCGTGACGGAGTACGTTCTTCGGATCCTCGTGGAGAATAAAAATGCGGAGAAGTTGTTTTTTTTACCGTTTAATACCGGGTTAGCATTTCATTCTAAATTCATCTATTATAATTATTTTCCAAGTTACCATCTAACATTTGCCTAATCATTACAGTGGACATTGGTTGTTGCTCGCAATCAATCCTATCCGAGAAATTGTGTATTATCTTGACTCGTTAGGAAATGATTGGACAACATACCCGGTTATGAAGGACCTAATTGACACGTAAGTGAGAATGTTCAAAATTTTTCTTAGTTTATGTGAATTGTTCTAATTGCTTCATTTTTATTTTATTAGCGTCCTACAAGCTTTTCGTGCCCAACGAGTTATCCAGACCTCAAGGAGGGGCGCCAACTCCATTTCATGGATTAAAGTGGCGGTATATTTTTAATTACCGCGTTTTTTATTATATTAGTGATGACTACACTTGATAAAACTTAGGATTTATAATTCATATTTTTTTTCATATGTAGTGTCCTCTTCAACGTAATGAAATAGATTGCGGGTATTTCATGTTGAGGTTTATGCGAGATACTCTCATGTTGGGCCGATTAGAGATTCCCACCGATGTATGTATTTCTAACTTATGAGTTATTTTTATATTTACACATATCTCATATAATTAAATAGTTGGAATTAATTCAAAATATGTTATATTATTATGTAGTACTTTGATGAATTCAAGTGTGCATCTTATACAAAGGATCAAGTGGACGAAATCAAAGAGGAGTGGTGTCAATACATGATAGAGCTCAAAGTGTGTAATTAATGTGTACATTTGTAGTAGTATATGTAATGACTTATAAATGTAAACATAAATTTGTATATATTTTGATACATTTATGGCAAATTTGGTTTGAATTGGTTTGAATTGGTTAGCCAAATTTTGGTAAAAAAAGGCCAAAATGGCATATATAAAATGTGATAATTGTCTGAAAAAATCTGGTTGAAAACAGGTACCAATTCTGGTTTATAAACCTGGAAAAAATGTGGTTACAAACAAATCCTACAAAAAATTTCGTATACCTTAGACAGCGCTTTTGCCAAAAGCGCTGTCTAAGGGGGGGATTAGAAAGCGCTTTAGGCAAAAGCGCTGTCTAAGGGGGGGGCTTAGACAGCGCTTTGTGAAAAGCGCTGTCTAAGGTATACCTAAAAAAATTAAAATAGGAGGGGATTAGACAGCGCTTTTGGCCAAAGCGCTGTCTAAGGTAGGGGGCTTAGACAGCGCTTTTTAAAAGCGCTGTTTAAGGTATACCTAAAAAAATTAAAATAGGAGGGGATTAGACAGCGCTTTTGGCCAAAGCGCTGTCTAAGGTAGGGGGCTTAGACAGCGCTTTTTAAAAGCGCTGTCTAAGGTGTACCTAAAAAATTTAAATTAAGAGGGTCTTTTAAAGCGCTTTAGGCCAAAGCGCTGTCTAAGGGTGGGGGATTAGACAGCGCTTTTCACATTTTAAAAAGCGCTGTCTAAACCTTTAGCAGCGGAGGTTTAGACAGCGCTTTAAAGCGCTGTCTAAGGCTAAAAAAAGCGCTGTCTAAGGTCTTGTTTGTTGTAGTGAGAAAAGAATCCCGAAGGAGACGATTATTGTTTGTTTTTGAGTTTTCAGTCTTTTATTGTTTTTTGGATTTTGTCATAAGTTAATGAGCTTAAGTCTAAACCAATGGATTTAGTAAACTCATCACATCTTCCCTCTGATTAGGGGTAATGAGAATACCTTAAGTGTGAAGTCAGATTCTCACACTTAATCACCTTTGGTATAGGATTAAGATCATTAACCTACTTGTGATTATTTAGATGTTTTTGGTGTTTTTGTTTAGTGTTGAGTAATGAGGTTAAGCCATAATCAAGGATTAAACAGACTCATTACACCATCCTAAGAGAAGGATAATAGATGAGAATGTTTAAGCTGAGGAAAACTCCCCAACTTAATCCATGATTAGGAATTAAACTCATGACAAAACAAGCCTTTGATTAAGATGGATTTTATTTAATGATATGATGATGAAGTGTTTTTTATGATTTGTAAGACAACTTGAGGGGGACTTGTCCATTAACACTAGGGTTAGTCCTTCTTAACCAGTTAAGGAAGAATTAGAACCCTAATGCAAGGCCCAAGTTACAAGTGTGATGTCTTGGTACTTATTAAGTGAATTGATTAAGAGATTTAAACACATTAAGGGTTTAACACTTAGGATTAAAGTTATACACTCCATCCTAAGAGAAGGATGCAGGCATAAGCTTAATCACAAAGCCTTAAAGCCTTTAGGGTTTAGTCCCTGATTATGAGGTGAGGATAGAAGACTCAAGAGAGACACAAAGGTAAAACTAAGAGGGGAGACTAATCAAAACCCTAATCATTGTCATGCTTGGTTGTCCCTAAGGTTTGTGAGGTTTTTCAAGAGAAATCTTCAATGGAACCACCAGGAAGCAGGGGAAAGGATCAAGAAAAGCAAAATGACTTGCTTCATTCAAGAAGTCAAGTCACTTGAAGAAAGAAAGTGGGGAGAAGAAGAATGAGCAAGCTCAATCTCAAACACAAAGAAAAATGCAGCAATGGACGCAAGAGAGATGAAAAGAAAAGTCATGAGAAGTGAAGGCAAATCCACTTCTCAGAATCACTTACCACCTGAAAGATTAGAAAAGAAATGCAATGCAATGCAAAATGGGATGAGATGTCATGATGAGAAACAAAACCAGAAGCATGTACATGATGCTAATGATGCTATGACGTGCTACAAACATGAGGCAGCACATGGAGATGATCATACAAGCATATGGATGCAAATGAGGCATGCTAGGAACCATGAACAAATATGAAAAGTGATGAAGTGCACATGGCATACAACATGGCAAATACATGATGCAATGATCAAACATGCTTCTAATATGTCTTAAGATGTCACATGAATCAAATGGATGCACAAGATGCTATGGCAAGTCATGTTATGCAAGAGAATGCAAGATGGATGCATAAGGAAGCCCAAATTAGGGTTTATGAACAATATATCAAACAAAAACCAAAATCAGAAGCAAACCCTAAGATAAAAAATGGAAAATGCCACTCAAGGGACCCCTAATCCTATTCTAAACCACTGCCCAAAGGAGAAGTCTCAACTCCTAACCTAACTCAAGATATGAATTTTACAAGATTCTAGGGTTTTTAGGGTTCCTAAACAAAAGAAATGTCAAACAATTTGAAAATGCAAGATCAAATCATGGCCTTTTTATCTCAAAAAACTACATGCCAAACACAATGCAATGCAAGAAGAATCAATGTCCAACTCTTCATGGATAGGCAGAAATGATTTTTTGAACTTAGGATCAAAATAATGCACAAAAATGATTTTAATTCAATGAAAAATTCTCAAAATGCATCAAGATCAAAAAAGAAATTTGGTTTGAAGGTTGGACAATGTTTCTAAATGTCTTAGAACATTTCATGAATTTTTTTGGTGATTTTTAAATACCCAAAAGTATTTTTAATAAATTAATTCTCATTAATCAATTAAAAATAAACTTTTAAATATTTAAAAATACTTTTTAAATGCTAAAAATGAAAATAAAAATATTTTTGTGTCATAAAAATTATTAAAACTCATGAGAAAAAGTTTCATAATTTTTAGACATTTTTTACTATTTTAAATAAATTATACAAAACAAATGAGAAAAATATGAAAATAAATGAATTTTAAACTGAAATATAGAAAGTATGTTGATCCAACGCGTGAGATTTAAAGTGGCCAGGGCGGGAATTGACTTGGCGCGGGAATGAACGGCTCACATTCAAACTGACTTAATTACACTTAGCCCTAATTAATCAAACCCTAATTACTTTCAGGTCACCGGAGACGAGCTCCGGTCGTCTTCTCCGGTGACCTCCCTCCCTGAGAATTTCCAAAACCTTCCCTAGGTCATTTCTGGAGCTCTAAAGCTCCAGATTTGTTCCTCTCACTCTCCTAAACTCAACCCCACCCTCATTTCTCATTTATTTCCAGCCATGATCATGAATCGAAGCAAAGAACAAAAACGGCCAAAATTTCAGACAAGCAATACAACTTCATTTCTCAACCATTTTCAATAATTTTTAGTTCAGGGTGATCAGTGAGGCATACTTAATCAATTAGAAACAATAAAAAGAGGTTCTGGAAAAATGGAATGCCATAGCTACCTGATTCGAAGCTTTCAAGATAGGAGCTTCTGGGCCAGTTTCTTGCTCCTAAACAACTCCAATGACCTCTCCAAAGTGTTTGCCAGGCTTACTTGAAGTTTATTTGGGCTGGTTGAAGAGTTTGCTTGAGTTCTGTTCAAGATGGTGTAAGAATCGTGTTTCTGATTCTTTGAGCTTTGGGATGTTTTGAGGGGTGCTTAGTGACCAGGGAGGGATGTTGAAGATGTCTATGAAGTTTGCTTGTGTGTTTGTGAGCTGTGGAGAGAGATTCGAATGGTTTTGCTTCTGGGGGTGAAAATGGGGGAATGGTGTTCTTGCTTGATTCAGGTCCAAGTCTTGCTGGTTTTGGCTCAAGGGAACATGGTGAAATGATTGGTGAAACTGGTTTGGATGTTGGTGGTTTGTGCCAAGAGTTTTGAAGGAAAATGCCAGTGAGGGTGATTTTGTGAATGGTGATGCTATGTTGTGTTTCAGCCTTGCTTCATGTATGAAATGTCTTGCTCTTTGCCCACATAAACCTCTCTCATTGGTCAGATGACATGACATGTGCTTTATTGATTGGTAAGTTCACTTTTGCAAAATGTCAACTTTGGTGTAAGGAAAGCATGGGCTTGGTTCTAGCTTGGTACAAAGGCTAGGGCTGGCGCAGCATGATGTGTGTGTGATGTTGGGAAGGTCCAGCAGCCAAGGTAACTAGTTGGTGAAGTGTGATGAGTGATTTTGCAAGTTGTTGCAACTTTGGTTCACATGTGACTTTCTCATTCCACAAGCCATAAACCATGAGAAACTTGGTTCAAATCTGATCTTTAAGAGTTGCATGATGCTTGTGTAATGGTTTGAAGACAATTAGAAGTTACAATTTGCCTTGGTTCATGATTTTGCAAATTTTCCTTTTAGTGCATAACTTGAAAATTAGTGATTTTTGCCAACTTTGTCAAACCATAACTTTTGATCCAAAATGAATTAGGTCATGTTCTTGTACTTTTTGAAAAGGGAAAAATGTATTCTACAACTTTCATGACCAAAGTTTTTCCATTTGAAGCATTTTTGGATCAAGAATCAAGGCTTGAAAAATGACCTAAAATGACACATTCTTGAAAAGTCAACTATGCCCTAAAAAGTCAACTTTGCAAAATCTCCAAATTCTTGATTTTTGTGGACTTCAACCTTCTTCCATGATCAAATAAAGATCATATACACTCAAAATGATGAAGATCACCCATTGGTTGGGTCATTGGGGGCCTCAGATGCCCTGATTTTGCACTGATTGGTCTGAAAAGTCAACTCTTGATCAGATGACTTCCCCATGGAATTTCTTCATGAAAATTGATATGCACACTCCCTATATCATATAGAGACCAATGGAAACAAGAATGACCAAAAAATTTGGAGTTATGGCCTCTGAAACCAAAACCCTAATTTTAGGTCAACTGTGCAGTCAAACCTGGCTCTGCATCCACACCAATCCCAATTCTTGTGATTCTTTTGCATTCTTGCCTTTGAGAGGATATAATATGATGCTTGAGCACACATGGATCCCTTTGAAATGATTGATGGCCTTTGGAGTGGCTCAAGGAGCTCTTGGATTGCTCAGATCACAAACCCTAGGTGCAGATGACTTAAAATCTATGCAGTGAATCAGAAATGTAATATGAGGTGATATGATTGTGTTTATGCATATGAAATGATCACAAGCCATGGTGTGAATGGGTGAGGGCAAATTTGGGGTGTTTACAGCTGCCCCTATTCAAACATGAGTTAGCTGTGCAGGTTGTAAGCAACGGCTTAACAGGCAAACAAGATAACTTGTGGTTGAATACCAAAGACAGTCCAAAATTTGCACTCACTGGGGAGAAGAAAGGGGATATAGATTGTAAAAAAATAAAGTATATTGTAAAGTGTGGGCGACGGAGGACGACCGTCGAGCAGAGGACGACTGCTGGGTAAATAGCAATGACGGGGACGGCCGACATGCTGGGAAAAGTGTGGGAAATAAAGCAACGACGGGGACGGCCGACATGCTGGGGATAAAAGGTAAAGCCAAGACGGGGATGGCCGACTGGCTGGGGAAAATAAGATATTATGATGGGGACGGCCATCACGATAAAGCTGTAAAGTTTTCTGGGGATAAATAAAACATGACGGGGACGGCCATCAAGTTCATAAAGCAAGGTAACCGACGATGGGGACAGCCATCGGGCTAAAAGAAAAGGAAAAGGGACCACGACGGGGACGGCCATCGGGTTAAATAATGAATGAAATAAACAGATGATGGGGTACGGCCATCAAAGGTGAAGGACGATCACCTAGCAGGGGACGGCTGCTCTGTTGGGGAATAAAAGAAATATGATGGGGACGGCCATCAAAGGTGGAGGACGACCACCTGGCAGGGTACGGCTGCCGAAAATATCGACGATGGGGACGGCCATCGGATAAAAGGTCAACGATGGGGACGGCCATCGGACAAGCATGATGGAGGACGACCATCAAGAGGTGGAGGACGACCACCTAGCAGGGGACGGCTGCTCTCGTGGTTTATCATGACATAGGACGAATGCCAGATAACCAAAATCAACAATGGGGACGGCCATTGGATAAAAATGATGAAGGACGATCATCAAGAGGTGGAGGACGACCACCTAGCAGGGGACGGCTGCTAAAAACAACGATGGGGACGGCCATCGGATGAGCATGATGGAGGACGACCATCAAGAGGTGGAGGACGACCACCTAGCAGGGTACGGCTGCTCTCAGGGTTCATCATGACATAGGACGAATGCCAGATAAAAAGTAAATTGCTCTGTTAGCGATCTACTGGGGAATAGTAAACACGGACGAGTGTTTATATCCAAGAAACAAAAGGTATAAGTGTTTGGTATTGTGTATAGATTAAAAATGCGGACGAGCATCCCTAAGACTACGATACGGACGAGTATCGGGTAGAAACAAATACTGACGCGTGTTCGAAGATGATGATACGGACGAGTATCAACTGGTTAACAGAGAACACGGACGAGTGTTGAATCTGATGGGTTCCTTCTGGGGAAAAGTAGACACGGACGAGCATCTATATTCAAAGAGACGTATGTGTTTGACACAGTGTATGGATTAAAGGTGCGGACGAGCATCCTTAAGACTATGATACGGACGAGTATCATGTAGAAACAAACGCTGACACATGCTCAGAGGTGATGATACGGACGAGTACCAACGGGTTAACAGAGAACATGGACCAATGCCGAATCTGTGGGGATATAAGAGTAGTATATACAAGATACAGACGAGTATCTGTACAAGTACAACATGAGTAGTGAGGATGGTGTATAGATGAATGTTTATCTGTTGGGGAGGGTGACACGGACGAGTGTCAAAAGGAGAAGAGTGTAATATGAACAAGTATTTGATATACAAAGTGTAGGTGACTGCGCTGGGGATATGACACGGACGGGTGTCAAGAAAGTATATAGGTATATGTGAGTGCAAAGAGGATGTCTTTGGCGTTCTGCTGGTGATTTGACACGGACGGGTGTCAAAATGAGTATCTGTAATATGGGTGATTTCGTTTGTAAAGAGTGTTCAAGCGACCTTACTGGGGAAGTGATGACACGGACGGGTGTCAAAATGAGTATATACTGGTGTTCTGATTTGTGAGGCAGCTGTTTTTTTCTTTTTTTTTTTTTTTTTTTTTTTTTTTTGCCGGGGACTCTGGTGGGGATTTTTCTGTATATTGATGAACTGTCATTATTCACAAGTGCTGATTCAAAACATGGCTTATGAATATGCTATGTGTTGGATTTTTGCCGTAATGCTCCGTGTTAAAACGGAATGCTATGCTTTGTGGGTGAATATGATGCAAATGCTATGATTGTGCAAAGATACCAAACCGGGATCCTGGTCCCAATGTTGCGAAGATCTCCTGGTCGATCTGTTGAAATGGACATCCCAGTTGGGGGTGAGATCATTAGTAGATCTGACGAGATGTATCTGCTTGGGGATTCGGGTCATTGAGACCTATCCTTATGAATGAGAGACCCAGCTGGGGTTTGTAGAAGCTTTCTTCACTCTGTTGTGATCTTCATGCACTGCTCTTCTGGATAGAGGCTGGAACTCTGTGGGGGGATGATTCCCTGACTTTGGTGCTCGGCTGAGGGCGAGATGGCAACTCGACTGGGGAGGAAAGAGAGCTCGATGAGAGACCTCCCTAGGGGTTCTGTTGAAGAGAATCCTTGACTCAGCCGGGGATATATGTGCCTTCTGCGATGCCTGGCAACTCCGATGGGGATAGGTAATAAAAGGCAAATCAGCTGGGGAAGTCATGAGAGGCGACTCAGCTGGGGAAAGAGCACTTCGGGTGCTAAAATTGAGTGTTGATTTGCCAGCTTGCTGGGATGAAGTTTTCATGCCCCAAGTTGCGTTCTGGATACCTGCAATCCTGAAAAAGATAGAGAAACGCACAAGATAATCCCGAGGTATCCTTTACTGGATTCCGTCATAGGAGTTTAGGTACTTCTGAGAGTAAACATATTTCCTGCGAGCATGTTTCTATTTGAAGATAAGCATCTGTATTCTTATGCAATCAGTTTTTTCTTTTAAGACATCAGACATCTTTTTGCAAATAAAAATGTACAAAACGAGACATGACCGAAAATTTGATTTTATTAATTCATATGCCCTGAATTGGCGAGATACAGTCAAAGGAACATATCCCCTGAAATGAGGAGATTGTTATAAATTGAGAAACAAAATGTTGGCAGTGTTGATGACGCTTTGAGGAGCTTCCTCTTCACTATGACCCGTATGACTTTTGACGTTCTTCTCATCTTGCTTTCTGAATGATGTTGATTTCGATTGAAGCTTGATTCTTGTTGAAGCTTTCCAAGTTGTAAGTGATACAGACGAATTTAGAATGCAGTTGTTCGCTCATTCCCTTATTTTGCATGGATCGCCCTTTCGGGTTTTCAATCCATCGGGATACCCATTTTTGCCTGAGTTGTCCAATGCGGCTTTTCAACTCAGCGGGTGTACATTTTTTCATTATTTATTTTCCCTTATTTTTGCCCGAGTCTTTTATTCTGTTTTTGACTCGCCGGGATGCCCTATTTTTGCCTGGACTTACATTCTGTTTTTATGTCCAGCGGGTCCTCTTTATGCGAAGTATTTTTTAACTGCATCTGAATTCACAGGGGACGTGAAATCTTCGCCATCCATGGTGCTGAGCATCAGTGCTCCACCAGAAAAAACTTTCTTTACCACAAATGGTCCTTCATAGTTCGGAGTCCACTTGCCCCTGTGGTCTGTATGAGGAGGGAGGATTCTTTTCAGCACAAGATCTCCCACTTGGTACTCTTGGTGCCTGACTTTCTGATCGAAGGCTTTCTTCATTCTTTTCTGATACAACTGCCCATGACAGATTGCAGCCAACCTTTTCTCTTCGATCAGACTCAGTTGCTCGTATCGGGATCGGACCCATTCTGCTTCGTTCAGCTTAACATCCATCAGTACCCGTAGAGAGGGTAATTCAACTTCGACAGGTAGGACCGCTTCCATACCATACACAAGTTGATACGGTGTTGCCCCAGTGGATGTCCTGATTGACGTGCGGTACCCATGCAAGGCAAATGGTAGCATTTCGTGCCAGTCTTTATAAGTGACTACCATCTTCTGCACAATCTTCTTGATATTTTTATTTGCCGCCTCAACAGCGCCGTTCATCTTTGGCCTGTAAGGAGAAGAATTGTGATGTTGGATCTTGAAGTCCCGGCACAGCTCTGCCATCATTTTATTATTCAAGTTGGAACCATTATCAGTAATGATTCGCTCGGGCACTCCATACCGACAGATGATATCCCTCTTCAGAAATCTGGCTACCACTTGTCTTGTGACGTTTGCATATGAGGCTGCTTCAACCCACTTGGTGAAATAATCAATGGCAACCAGGATGAATCTGTGGCCATTCGAAGCAGTCGGCTCAATCTTACCAATCATGTCAATGCCCCACATGGCAAAGGGCCATGGTGAAGACATCACATTCAAAGGATTGGGAGGCACATGCACCTTATCTGCATAGATCTGACATTTGTGGCATTTTCTGGCGTAAGCACAACAGTCTGCATCCATTGTGATCCAGTAATATCCTGATCTTAGTAGTTACTTAGCCATGGCATGCCCTCCCGCGTGGGTACCAAAGGATCCTTCGTGCACTTCATGCATCAACAAGTCTGCTTCTGTCTTATCAACACATCTGAGGAGTACCATATCAAAGTTCCTCTTGTAGAGGGAACCATCGGTGTTCAAGAAGAAACTACCAGCAAGCCTTCTCAAAGTCTTCTTATCATTGGAAGATGCCCCAGATGGGTATGTTTGATCCTCCAAGAAGCATTTAATGTCATGGAACCAAGGCTTATCATCTTTAACAACATCTGTTGCGAACACATATGCTGGTCTGTCAAGCCTGGATACTGAAATCTGAGGTACAAAGTTGGCAGACTGAACTTTGATCATGGATGAAATGGTTGCCAGAGCATCTGCAAACTGATTCTCGTCCCGAGGGATATACTCAAGCTTGACTGTTGTGAAGAAAGTCAATAACCTTCTTGTATAATCCCTGTAAGGTATTAGATGATCCTGGTGTGTGTACCATTTGCCGTTGGTCTGATTGATTACCAAAGCTGAATCTCCGAATACAGTCAATGTCTTGATCCTGAGGTCAATGGCTTCCTCAAGACCCATAATACAAGCTTCGTATTCAGCTTCGTTGTTAGTGCAGTTGAAAGTGAGTTTTGCCGAGAAAGGCATGTGAACCCCTTTAGGTGTAATGAGTATTGCACCAACACCACGACCATTCATGTTAACAGCCCCATCAAACATCATAGTCCATTCTTCTTTCGGGTCAGGCCCTTCAGTGTGAACAGGCTCTTCATGATCTTTTGCTTTTATGAACATGATGTCCTCATCAGGGAAGTCAAATCTCATAGGCTGGTAATCATCGATGGGTTGCTCAGCAAGATATTCAGACAATACACTGCCCTTGATGGCCTTCTGTGATGTGTATTGGATGTCATATTCTGTAAGGATCATCTGCCATCTCGCAACCCGTCCGGTAAGAGCTGGCTTCTCAAATATGTACTTAACTGGGTCCATCTTTGAGATCAACAAAGTAGTGTGGGTCAACATATACTGTCTCAGTCGGCGAGCAGCCCACGCTAAAGCACAGCAAGTTTTCTCGAGCAGTGAATAACGTTGTTCACAGTCGGTAAACTTTTTGCTTAGGTAGTATATTGCATACTCTTTTCGACCAGACTCGTCATGCTGGCCCAGCACACACCCCATTGACTCTTCTAATACTGTCAAGTACATTATCAGAGGTCTTCCTTCAATTGGAGGCATAAGAATTGGAGGTTCTTGCAAGTACTCCTTGATCTTGTCAAAAGCCTTCTGGCAGTCTTCATTCCACCTGACCGTCTGTTCTTTTCTCAGTAGTTTGAACAAGGGTTCACAAGTTGCTGTAAGGTGAGATATGAACCGCGAGATGTAGTTCAATCGACCTAAGAACCCTCAAACTTCTTTCTCAGTTTTCGGTGCAGGCATCTCTTGGATGGCTTTGACTTTGTCAGGGTCAACTTCAATCCCTTTCTCACTTACAATAAAACCCAGCAGCTTACCAGATCGCACCCCGAATGTGCATTTGTTGGGGTTCAACTTCAGTTGGTACTTCCTCAGACGCTTGAACAGCTTCAGCAGATTCACCAGGTGGTCTTCTTCAGTGAGGGACTTGGCAATCATGTCATCCACATAACATTCAATTTCTTTATGGATCATATCGTGGAATAATGTCACCATAGCCCGTTGATACGTCGCACCAGCATTCTTGAGCCCAAATGGCATTACCTTGTAGCAGAACGTGCCCCAGGGTGTGATGAAGGTTGTCTTCTCCATGTCCTCAGGTGACATTTTAATCTGATTGTATCCTGAAAATCCATCCATGAAGGAGAATACCGAGAATTGAGCCGTGTTATCTACCAATACATCAATGTGAGGTAATGGGAAGTCATCTTTCGGGCTGGCTCTGTTCAGATCCCGGTAGTAAACACACATCCTCACTTTGCCGTCTTTCTTAGGCACAGGCACAATATTAGCAACCCACGGCGGATAGCTAGTTACGGCAAGGAACCCGGCGTCCCATTGCTTTTGTACCTCTTCCTTGATTTTCATAGCCATGTCTGGACGAGTACGGCGTAGTTTCTGTTTAACTGGCGGGCATTCTTCCCTCAAAGGCAGCTTGTGCACAACAATATCGGTATCCAACCCTGGCATATCTTGGTAAGACCAAGCAAACACGTCTACATATTCTCGAAGCAGATCAATCAGTTGTCTCTTCACTGAGTCTTGCAGGCAGGCCCCGATTTTAATCTCTTTCACGTCTTCATCTGTACCAAGATTAATCACTTCAACCTCCTCCTGGTGAGGAATAATAACCTTTTCCTCTTGTCTTAACAACCTGGCTAGCTCTTCAGGAAGCTCATATTCTTCTTCAACCCCTTCATCAGCTTGATTGATTGGATTGTCAAAGTCATACGAAGTCATAGCCGTGCTGTTGTCGGTGCTGTCTGGAAGGCACTCTCTGCAAGGGTTCAGTTGGTTCGTTTTAGTGATTGATTTTAATCTTGTTTTAGAAAAGTGAAATAAAGTTGTCATTTTGAAAACACTGCCACTTATTTTTTTGTACAAAAAGAAAAATGGAAAAAACAGTGAACGAAAAGAAAAAGACTCGTTTGCAAAAGATGTCTGATATTTCAATGATTAATCTTGTTGCACAAAAAGTACAGATGGCCCGATTACAAAATGAGTCTTGTCATCTTGGGCAAGATGCAAGACTTTGATGCATGCTATAAATATACAGGAAATAATAATTACTCTGCATGAGTAACTCTTATAATTTCCTGGGAAGACCAGTTTGAGATACTGCTCCCCGGGATCTTTGGACGAATCCAGCTTTCCAGGTTGCGTTCCTCTTCCAGCTCGTCTTCCAGACAGTTGACAGCATCAGGGGTTAGCATCCCCCCACTAACAAAGTTGGGCTCTTTTGCAGCCTCTGCTTGATTTTGTTGAGTTGGTTTGTAACCCAACCCAAATCTGTCCTCTTTCTTCTCCACCGATAGCAGTTTGCCCCAGCCTTGGGCGTTTCCTCCCTCAACAACCTTCCGGGCTTGTTGGTATGATGATATTGAAGTACTAGGTACAGCAGATGTTTCATTGATGTTCAAGGCTTCGAAACCTTGGCTCATTGTTTCATGGATCTCCCCATCCATTTCAATGTACTTATAAGTAGCCAGGTGGCTGACAAAAATATCCTCTTCTCCACAGATTGTAACGATTTGACCCTCCCACTCATATTTTAACTTCTGGTGAAGGGTAGAGGTCACGGCGCCAGCGGCGTGAATCCATGGCCTACCCAATAGACAGCTGTAGGCAGGCTGTATATCCATCACGTAGAAGGTAGTTTTGAAGGTCTGCGGGCCAATCGTTATGGGCAACTCAATCTCTCCCAGAACCGATCTTTTTGAACCATCAAAGGCTCTCACCACCAGGTTGCTGGGTCTCAGCGCCAATCCGTCATATTCTAGCTTCACCAGGGCCTTTTTCGGTAAGACATTAAGGGATGACCCCGTGTCTACCAGCACATGGGAAAGGACAGCACCTTTACATTCCATGGTTATGTGCAAGGCCTTGTTATGGTTGCGGCCTTCCGTTGTCAAATCAGTATTGGTGAACCCTAGTCCGTGACTAGCATTGACATTTCCAACTACAGCTTCCAGCTGATTGACAGTGATCTCTTCAGGCACGTAAGCTGCGTGCAAGACTTTGAGTAGTGCATTCCGATGGGCTTCGGAGCACATAAGCAATGATAGGATTGAGATCTTGGAATGCGTCTGATGAAGCTGATCCACTATTTTATAATCACTCTTCTTGATGATTCTCATGAACTCATCAACTTCTTGATCAAAGGGTGTCTTCAAGGCTTCTTTACCGGTCTGCTCTTCCTGCACCAAGCTTTTTCCTTTTGCCTTAGCAGCAGCTTCTGCTTCGGCAGTGGGTCTTTGAATTTGTGGAGCGAAAAGACGTCCGCTTCGAGTGAAGCCTCCGCCTCCTCCCACATTGTCAATTTGTGGTGCAGGGGTTGATGATTCAAAAGTGATTCTTTGTCCTTCACAGTATAGGTCAGAGCCGTAATGCCACGGGATGGCATTACTGCTTTCATAAGGTACTGGTCCAGGCACTGTGATAGTGACTGGACTGACTGCATCTGCGGAAGGAATTGTGATAGTCTGTGGATCATAATAAATTGTGACTGGTGCTCTGATGGGAGCAGCACCTTCTGAGTTGTAGGCAGAGTTGTTTTCTGGATCATAAAATATTGTGACAGTCGAGACATCTTCATGATTTGTTGCTGGTGTTGTAGGAGGCATTGTCGGGAGTATGGATGCTGTTGTTGTAGGAGTTTCAAAATGGAGTGGTGCTGGAGTTGTAGAAGGAACATTTGTTGACATCTGATCAATTGAGATGATAGATGAAGTATTTGTTGATGAAACCGAAGAATTGTCGGGAACAATGGTTGTTGCAGTTGTAGGAGGTTCTGGAGTTGTTGCTGATGAGGTTGCTGGATCTGTTGGAAATGATGTGGTGATCTGAAGCTGGCCACTCTGAATGAGGCCATCTATGCCATTCCTCAAATTATCGCACCCATTGACTGAAATATTGCAGTAAGCACACCCCAACTCACACCCCGGGAACATTTGACATTCGAGGAGTTGAGCCTTAATTTCCACCAACGGTGTCCGGATCTGACCCACACTGGTTATTAAATAAGACGGCTTGTCTTCTTCAATAGCGTTAATCCTGGGACCACCGTGGTTTGGCATGGGGTTCTTATTGACATTAGGTGGTGGTGCGAAATTCAGAGCTTTTGAGTCTACCAGGTCTTGTACCTTCATGTGCAAGGCTCTGCACTTTTCTGTACTGTGGCCAGGTGCATTTGAATGAAAAGCACACCTAGCGTTGGAGTCATAATTCCTGGGTAGACTGTTGGGATCTGGAGGTGCCAGCGTCCTTAGCTCAACTAGGTTGAGTTTCAGGAGTTGTGGCAGCAATGTAGCATATGGCATAGGGATCGGATCGATTACCCTGTTGGCTTGAGAAGGCCTCTGTTGGAATGGCCTTTGCTGGTTATTGTTGGTGTTGCTGTTGTTGTAATTTCTCGGAGGATACTGATTCTGCTGATGGTACTGAGGTTGTTGATAATTTTGTTGCGGAGGTTGATAAACTGGTTGAGGATGAGCCGGAGCGGGAATGGTGACTGTTGCTACAGACCTGTGGACATATTGGGGCCTACCCCTGTTGGTGTGAATGGCATTGGTCTCGCCAGTTCTTCTTGGGCCTGCAAAAGGCTTTCTTGTACTACTGGACGAGCTTGCACCGTTGTCTGAGATCTTTCCCATCTTCAATAGGCTTTCAATTCTCTCCCCTGCTATGACTACATCTGCAAAGCTAGTGGAAGAGAAAGCAGCCAGCCTGTCAATATAAGTGCCCTGAAGGGTGTTCATAAACATGTCTGCCATTTCCCTTTCAGACATAGGTGGCTGAACAGCAGCAGCCAATTGCCTCCATCTCTGGGCATATTCTCGGAAACTTTCCTTTGACGACTGTGACATTCCCATTAGGAGGGTCCTGTTGGGTGCCATGTCCAGATTATACTGATACTGTCTGATGAAGGCCTCTGCCAGGTCCTTCCAGCATCTAATAGTTGCTCTTGTCAGATGGGAATACCATTCCCTCGAAGCTCCAGTCAAGCTATCCTAGAAATAGAACATCCACAGCTTCTCATCCATAGTATAGGCCTTCAGCCTTCCCAGAAATGATTGTAAATGAGTCTGGGGGCATGAAGTCCCGTTGTACTTTTCAAAACAAGGAGGCTTAAACTTATGGGGGATCCTGACCCCGTCTACCAAGCCCATGTCCATGACGTCAAAGCCCAAAGAGTTTTGAGACTCTAAGGATCTCAGCTTCTCAGCTATCTCATCCAACCTTCTATCATAAGCTTCTTCCCCAGCACCCATTACTGTGAACTGGTCCTCTTGGGGGTCTTCTTGCAGTACCCTGGCTGCAGTGGCGGTCCCTTGAACATTTGCAGGGATGTTGACCTCAGGATGGAGGTGGGGTCCGAATACAGGAGGATTGACATGGGGTTGGACCCTTTCATTGTTGCTGGTGCCGGCAGTCCCTATATGTGGATCTTCTTGATTCTGCCTTTCCACCATGGCCCTCAATCTTTCCTGGCTCTGAGCCATGTTGTTCATCACTTCCATGAATTGCGTCATCTGAGTTCTCATTTCCAATCTTTCGTTTTCCATTTGGTTTCTGACCTCAGCAAGGTCCTGCTGTACCTGATCCATCTGTATGCCCGGAAGGTTATTACGGGTGGGGTACCTGTGTGGACGGTTGAGGGGAAATACTCGGCGCCGAGCAATAGTTCCTGAGATCACAACAGAGTTAGCAACAACAAAACAAAAACCTACAAAACAAACAAAGGGTTAGCATGCAATGCAGTATGCTTATTTGTTTTCAAGGTATCCGGCTCGGCATTCAGTTTTGACCCTTCCAGACCCTTGAAGATGCTGTTGATGTTGCTTTCGAAGTAAACTTGGACGGAACATACTAATACATATATTACAAAATCCGCAATGGTACATAGTTTGTTTACAAATACAAGCCCTCTGAGGGGTCAAAATACATTACAAGGAAAAATGAAAAATACACGGAATGAAAGCAACAACAAACAAATGGTCAAACACCAAGACCAAACTCATCCTCACGAACTTCCTTGAGAAGTGCTTCGGTCACAGGATCAGTCGGACGCTCCGTGAGATTCCTGATGAGGAGATTCCGGGTTGTAACAGCTGTAGTTAACTCCTTGTGTCGACCTTGGTCCTTAGACCTCTTCACTCCAGCTTTGATCTTCAGCTCTGATATCTCCCTCTGGGCTGCTGCCAGGGCTTCTTGCTGTTCTTTTACATTAGCTTCCAGTTGCTCCATCTTGTCTTGAACTCTCTTGTCCTCTTGAGTACGAGCTTCGGTGATTCTGACCCACCTAGCTTGACTCTCTTTCAGATACAAGTCAGTCCTGGCCTTCTGGAACTGAGCTTCCTTGCAGGCATTCTTCAAGATTTGTTCTCCAGCTTTAGACTTCTTGATATAATCCCCAGACTTCTCAATCTTAACCAGATGCTCCACTCTCAACTTCTCTAACCTCTCAATCTCCCTCATACCATTACTCCTCTCCCGGAGGGTCTTCTGCAAAGCCTGGGTTAACTTCTCATTTCTTTCCTTCAAACTCTCAAACTCCTCCAAACTGACAGTGGCAGGGGGTGGTGCTGAAGATGATTCAGGCATATCTTCTATGGTAAAGGGCATCCCAGAGAATTGAGCCCTGGCACGGGACCATTCATAATATTGTGCTGATGCCACATTGCTGCACTTCCCCAGAATGGTTATTCCCTTGGTTTGAACATTATCCCAGGCCCAAGCAGCCTGCCTAACAATAGCCAGATTAATCTTGTTCTCGCAATAAAAAGTTTCAACCAAGTCCTGTGCCTTAGGAGTGTGGACCAGTGCGTAGCCCAGTTGTCTTCTGAACAGCAGAGGGTTGTAATTGATACTACCCTTAACTCCTATTAGGGGCACATTGGGAAAATGCCCACAGCTGGTGATGATATCCCTGCCCTTGGTGCTTTGGGTGCACCATCTGATATCGGCTGAAGTTAGAGCAGTGAGTCTCTTAGCCCAGTTTTTCTGCTGATGAGGGTTCAGAAATGCATCTGTCCTGGGTAGATGCCTGAGAAGCCAAGTATGGAATAATGGAGAACAACACCTCACTAATCTTCCCCTCTGCTTTTCATTCCTCTGATGCACTGAGTAGTAGAGATCCCCCAATAAGGTTGGCACTGGGTTCTTCAGGATGAACAGATGGATTGCATTCTTGCTAATGAATCGAGGCTCATCTGCAAACAACACAATTCCATATATACTCAAGGCTAGTAAAGCACAGACAGCTTTCCACTCTCCTAAAGAAGCTTTCAGGGTAGCTTGAGAGATCAAAAAGTCCATATGAAAACCAGGGATTCCAGCTTTAGAAGTCATATGCTGTTCAATCAGGACAGGTTCCAGATGCAAAGCCTTTGCCACTTCTCCATTACCAGGAAAGACCATCTCAGGGTTGAAAGGGATTCCACCCCTGATAGGCAGACCAACCAATGATGAGTATTCTTCTAATAGAGGGCCCAACTGAAAGTCTTGGAAAGTAAAACACCTCAAAGAGGGATCATAAAACTGGATGCAAGTGTGGATCAGGCTTCTCTGTGAAGGGTCCAGATCCATAACCATATCAAGTATATCTCCATAATGTTCCCTGAACAATGGTATGTGATCTGGAGTGATCAGGGTCTGAATCCTCCTGATGTCAGATAGCTCTGGCTGGAAGAAATGGTAGGTGATGTTACTCTTTTTAGGTGCCATGATGTTGAGACTGAGTAGAGACAAGTGCTGATGCTGATACTGAAGAATGGGCCACTGGTTGGCTGAAGTAGATAGCTGATAGCTGAAGCAAGTGCTGATGAAGATAGGTCAATACTGAAGATGGGGTCAAAACCAAAACCAAATGAAGATGGATACCCTGAAACACAAATAAGCAAATGTCAATATGATGCAATGATTATGTATGCAGATGATATGCAAGGGTTTGTGACTGAGCTGGATCTGATCAAATGCTCTGATATAAGTCCATGTGTGTAAGAAATCCAGATGGAGGTCTATAAGTCCAGTAACCAAGGTGGAGGGCTCAAATAAAGAGCCACATATCCAGGGTTTTAGAACCACAAGAACTGTTCCAACATGGAGTATTCTTAATCAAGTCAAAGTAACAGGGTATTCTGAGGTCAAGGTACCTGCAAACCTGTAAACAGCCCAACCCCCCTCACAGGTGGTGTTCTAAAACAAGGATCCTCAGACTTGGATCAGTTATGAGAAGTGTAAACACTTCTAACCCGGAGGTACATTGTTTACAATAACCATAAAAGTTCCTCCTCTAATTCACCTCAGTTTCTGAAGGTCAATACTAAAAGGTCATCCAGACTTAGCAGGCTTCCCAGATAGCCCTAGCATTGCAGGAAATCTGCAACACAGAGTTCTCAAGAAGAAACCCATATCTGAACCGTGTTTCATATTCCCGCACCAGACCGAGATGGAATGGGAAAGAATATGATTCACTCTAGCCTAGGTGTCACTCAGGTCCCAGGTATAGGACCTTAACTCTCAATAGAACCCCACCCACCAAAACAAAAAACCAGATCCAGCCAGCAGCATGACAGTATGATATATACAAAAGCAATAAAGAAAGCAGTAAACAACTGTACATAAGCAAAAATAGAGCAAATACACAAACACAAATAGCACATAACACCCCAGTAAACACAAATCAATCAAGCGCTAGGAGGAACCCACAAAAAGAACCAGAAGCCCTGGTTGCAGTATAAGGGTCCCCAGCAGAGTCGCCAAGCTGTCGCTCCCGCCAAATGACACCAGGTCAAAAGGGGTACAGACGCGAACGGTCGGCGAAAGGGAACAGTGAGAACACACAGCCGTGAACTCACTGGAGATGAATAGAGTCGCCAGCTAGGCATTTTTATCCCGGAGGAAAGGCAATGCTGCATAGACCTAGAAAGATATGGATAAGACGGTTTGCGAACCAGAGAGACTGAGAAAGGGGGTTGGTTACAACCTGGGAAGGTATTAGCACCCAGATTGTCCGCCGTACTCGACGGGATCCACGCTTAAAAGATTTTTGTTTTAAAGGGGTAGTGTCAGTGCATTCTGTGTATAAAATAGCTGGAAAAGATGTACAGGTGTCAGTGTAAGAAAAGTGCAAAGTGATATATATAAGTGAAGTGTCAGTGTAAGAACAGGAGTGAAATGCTCAAGATCATGAGGCTAAAAGAATGAGGCTAGAAAGAGGGGGAATATACATAGACTTTTGTTCGATAACTGTTAAGTTATGCCTACGTATCCTCTCGTGCAATGAGGAAGTCAGAACACCGTAGTTCGACCCAAAGAGACTGAAAGATAAATTGACTTGTGAACTGCTTACTTGTCTATGCTCAAGTGTATGACCTGTCTGGCTCAGGTGCAAACTGTCTTGCATTAGACGAAAGAAGCAAGTTCTCGTTTATGAGTGAGTGAGATGAGAAAAGAATCCCGAAGGAGACGATTATTGTTTGTTTTTGAGTTTTCAGTCTTTTATTGTTTTTTGGATTTTGTCATAAGTTAATGAGCTTAAGTCTAAACCAATGGATTTAGTAAACTCATCACATCTTCCCTCTGATTAGGGGTAATGAGAATACCTTAAGTGTGAAGTCAGATTCTCACACTTAATCACCTTTGGTATAGGATTAAGATCATTAACCTACTTGTGATTATTTAGATGTTTTTGGTGTTTTTGTTTAGTGTTGAGTAATGAGGTTAAGCCATAATCAAGGATTAAACAGACTCATTACACCATCCTAAGAGAAGGATAATAGATGAGAATGTTTAAGCTGAGGAAAACTCCCCAACTTAATCCATGATTAGGAATTAAACTCATGACAAAACAAGCCTTTGATTAAGATGGATTTTATTTAATGATATGATGATGAAGTGTTTTTTATGATTTGTAAGACAACTTGAGGGGGACTTGTCCATTAACACTAGGGTTAGTCCTTCTTAACCAGTTAAGGAAGAATTAGAACCCTAATGCAAGGCCCAAGTTACAAGTGTGATGTCTTGGTACTTATTAAGTGAATTGATTAAGAGATTTAAACACATTAAGGGTTTAACACTTAGGATTAAAGTTATACACTCCATCCTAAGAGAAGGATGCAGGCATAAGCTTAATCACAAAGCCTTAAAGCCTTTAGGGTTTAGTCCCTGATTATGAGGTGAGGATAGAAGACTCAAGAGAGACACAAAGGTAAAACTAAGAGGGGAGACTAATCAAAACCCTAATCATTGTCATGCTTGGTTGTCCCTAAGGTTTGTGAGGTTTTTCAAGAGAAATCTTCAATGGAACCACCAGGAAGCAGGGGAAAGGATCAAGAAAAGCAAAATGACTTGCTTCATTCAAGAAGTCAAGTCACTTGAAGAAAGAAAGTGGGGAGAAGAAGAATGAGCAAGCTCAATCTCAAACACAAAGAAAAATGCAGCAATGGACGCAAGAGAGATGAAAAGAAAAGTCATGAGAAGTGAAGGCAAATCCACTTCTCAGAATCACTTACCACCTGAAAGATTAGAAAAGAAATGCAATGCAATACAAAATGGGATGAGATGTCATGATGAGAAACAAAACCAGAAGCATGTACATGATGCTAATGATGCTATGAGGTGCTACAAACATGAGGCAGCACATGGAGATGATCATACAAGCATATGGATGCAAATGAGGCATGCTAGGAACCATGAACAAATATGAAAAGTGATGAAGTGCACATGGCATACAACATGGCAAATACATGATGCAATGATCAAACATGCTTCTAATATGTCTTAAGATGTCACATGAATCAAATGGATGCACAAGATGCTATGGCAAGTCATGGTATGCAAGAGAATGCAAGATGGATGCATAAGGAAGCCCAAATTAGGGTTTATGAACAATATATCAAACAAAAACCAAAATCAGAAGCAAACCCTAAGATAAAAAATGGAAAATGCCACTCAAGGGACCCCTAATCCTATTCTAAACCACTGCCCAAAGGAGAAGTCTCAACTCCTAACCTAACTCAAGATATGAATTTTACAAGATTCTAGGGTTTTTAGGGTTCCTAAACAAAAGAAATGTCAAACAATTTGAAAATGCAAGATCAAATCATGGCCTTTTTATCTCAAAAAACTACATGCCAAACACAATGCAATGCAAGAAGAATCAATGTCCAACTCTTCATGGATAGGCAGAAATGATTTTTTGAGCTTAGGATCAAAATAATGCACAAAAATGATTTTAATTCAATGAAAAATTCTCAAAATGCATCAAGATCAAAAAAGAAATTTGGTTTGAAGGTTGGACAATGTTTCTAAATGTCTTAGAACATTTCATGAATTTTTTTGGTGATTTTTAAATACCCAAAAGTATTTTTAATAAATTAATTCTCATTAATCAATTAAAATTAAACTTTTAAATATTTAAAAATACTTTTTAAATGCTAAAAATGAAAATAAAAATATTTTTGTGTCATAAAAATTATTAAAACTCATGAGAAAAAGTTTCATAATTTTTAGACATTTTTTACTATTTTAAATAAATTATACAAAACAAATGAGAAAAATATGAAAATAAATGAATTTTAAACTGAAATATAGAAAGTATACTGATCCGACGCGTGAGATTTAAAGTGGCCAGGGCGGGAATTGACTTGGCGCGGGAATGAACGGCTCACATTCAAACTGACTTAATTACACTTAGCCCTAATTAATCAAACCCTAATTACTTTCAGGTCACCGGAGACGAGCTCCGGTCGTCTTCTCCGGTGACCTCCCTCCCTGAGAATTTCCAAAACCTTCCCTAGGTCATTTCTGGAGCTCTAAAGCTCCAGATTTGTTCCTCTCACTCTCCTAAACTCAACCCCACCCTCATTTCTCATTTATTTCCAGCCATGATCATGAATCGAAGCAAAGAACAAAAACGGCCAAAATTTCAGACAAGCAATACAACTTCATTTCTCAACCATTTTCAATAATTTTTAGTTCAGGGTGATCAGTGAGGCATACTTAATCAATTAGAAACAATAAAAAGAGGTTCTGGAAAAATGGAATGCCATAGCTACCTGATTCGAAGCTTTCAAGATAGGAGCTTCTGGGCCAGTTTCTTGCTCCTAAACAACTCCAATGACCTCTCCAAAGTGTTTGCCAGGCTTACTTGAAGTTTATTTGGGCTGGTTGAAGAGTTTGCTTGAGTTCTGTTCAAGATGGTGTAAGAATCGTGTTTCTGATTCTTTGAGCTTTGGGATGTTTTGAGGGGTGCTTAGTGACCAGGGAGGGATGTTGAAGATGTCTATGAAGTTTGCTTGTGTGTTTGTGAGCTGTGGAGAGAGATTCGAATGGTTTTGCTTCTGGGGGTGAAAATGGGGGAATGGTGTTCTTGCTTGATTCAGGTCCAAGTCTTGCTGGTTTTGGCTCAAGGGAACATGGTGAAATGATTGGTGAAACTGGTTTGGATGTTGGTGGTTTGTGCCAAGAGTTTTGAAGGAAAATGCCAGTGAGGGTGATTTTGTGAATGGTGATGCTATGTTGTGTTTCAGCCTTGCTTCATGTATGAAATGTCTTGCTCTTTGCCCACATAAACCTCTCTCATTGGTCAGATGACATGACATATGCTTTATTGATTGGTAAGTTCACTTTTGCAAAATGTCAACTTTGGTGTAAGGAAAGCATGGGCTTGGTTCTAGCTTGGTACAAAGGCTAGGGCTGGCGCAGCATGATGTGTGTGTGATGTTGGGAAGGTCCAGCAGCCAAGGTAACTAGTTGGTGAAGTGTGATGAGTGATTTTGCAAGTTGTTGCAACTTTGGTTCACATGTGACTTTCTCATTCCACAAGCCATAAACCATGAGAAACTTGGTTCAAATCTGATCTTTAAGAGTTGCATGATGCTTGTGTAATGGTTTGAAGACAATTAGAAGTTACAATTTGCCTTGGTTCATGATTTTGCAAATTTTCCTTTTAGTGCATAACTTGAAAATTAGTGATTTTTGCCAACTTTGTCAAACCATAACTTTTGATCCAAAATGAATTAGGTCATGTTCTTGTACTTTTTGAAAAGGGAAAAATGTATTCTATAACTTTCATGACCAAATTTTTTCCATTTGAAGCATTTTTGGATCAAGAATCAAGGCTTGAAAAATGACCTAAAATGACACATTCTTGAAAAGTCAACTATGCCCTAAAAAGTCAACTTTGCAAAATCTCCAAATTCTTGATTTTTGTGGACTTCAACCTTCTTCCATGATCAAATAAAGATCATATACACTCAAAATGATGAAGATCACCCATTGGTTGGGTCATTGGGGGCCTCAGATGCCCTGATTTTGCACTGACTTGTCTGAAACGTCAACTCTTGATCAGATGACTTCCCCATGGAATTTCTTCATGAAAATTGATATGCACACTCCCTATATCATATAGAGACCAATGGAAACAAGAATGACCAAAAAATTTGGAGTTATGGCCTCTGAAACCAAAACCCTAATTTTAGGTCAACTGTGCAGTCAAACCTGGCTCTGCATCCACACCAATCCCAATTCTTGTGATTCTTTTGCATTCTTGCCTTTGAGAGGATATAATATGATGCTTGAGCACACATGGATCCCTTTGAAATGATTGATGGCCTTTGGAGTGGCTCAAGGAGCTCTTGGATTGCTCAGATCACAAACCCTAGGTGCAGATGACTTAGAATCTATGCAGTGAATCAGAAATGTAATATGAGGTGATATGATTGTGTTTATGCATATGAAATGATCACAAGCCATGGTGTGAATGGGTGAGGGCAAATTTGGGGTGTTTACAGATACCAGTCAACACAGGCTCAAAGAAATGATATGAAATGTTGTTTTTCCTGGGAGGAGCCATGACTGCTGATGAAGAGCTGAAGACAAGTGCTGATGAAGATCAAGACTGGTACTGGAGATGAGCCACTGATAGGCTGATGCTGGTGATGAAGGCAACTGAAGCAGGCAACTGATGAAGATAGCTGAAGCAGATAACTGATGAACAAAGGTCTATGCAGATGAAGGGGTCAAAACCAAGCCAGATATAATGTGGATACCCTGAAAAACAAATAAACAAATGTTAAATGATGCAATGATGAGTATGCAAATGATATGCAAGGGTTTGTGATCAAGCTGGATCTGATTATCTGTCTTGATATAAGTCCAAGTATGTTCAAGAAGTCCAGATGGAGGTTCAGAAATCCAGTAACCAAGGTGGGGGACTCAAATAAAGATTCACATATCCAGGGTTAAATCACAAGAACTATCCAAAATGAGGTACTCTTAAACCAAACAAGTAACAAGGTATGATGTGGCCAAGGGCACCTGCAAACCTGTAAATAGCCCAACCCCCTCACAGGTGGTGTTCTAAAACAAGGATCCTCAAACTTGGATCAGTTATGAGAAGTGTAAACACTTCTAACCCGGAGGTACAGTGTTTAAGATCCTCCTCTAATTCACCTCAGTTTCTGAAGGTCATAATAAAGGTCATCCAGACTTAGCAGGCTTCCCAGATAGCCCTAGAACTACAGGAAATCTGTAGCACAGAGTTCTCAAGAAGAAACCCACATCTGAACCGTGTTTCATATTCCCGCACCAGACCGAAATGGAACGGGAAAGAACATGAACCACTCTAGCTTAGGTGTCACTCAGGTCCCATGTGTAGCGGTAAAATCATGAGCGTAAGCTATTGATTAACTTAACTCGATATACACAGAGTCGCCACTGCGCTTTTATTTATTTCCAAATGGAAAAAGGAAAAAGAACGAACAAAACCTTAAAGAATCTCAAAAGCTAAAAAGCTCAAAGAATCAAACAGAGAATGGGTACGGGGATTGGTTACAAATCGGGAAGGTTTTAAGCACCCGACTTGTCCGTGGTACTCCACGGGAACCCTTTGAAATGTTTACTGCATTTTTTGGTTTGAAATAGTTTGCTTGAAAAAAAATTGAAGAGATGAGAAGAAGAATGTTTTTTAAGATTTTGGTGTTTGAAGAGACGAACGTCTCATGCCTACGTACCCACAAAGTGCAATGCGAGATCAAAACCCCGTAGTTCGTGGTACAAATTGTAAAAAGGCAAATGAGTTGAATTGATTTTAAAATGTAAAGATAAGTCGTCATCCTTTAGCGAATAATTCCGCTAGAAAGGATGAATCATATCTAAACATAAAAAATGGTTAAAAGGAAAACGTGCACGAGGGCACAAAAGCAATTGAATGAGTTATGAATGTTTTAAAGTTTTTTGAGAAAGAAGTTCCGATATGCTTATGTGGTTTAGCATTTATTTAAGGAAATGAAATGAAAAGGTAAAAGCACATGACCGAAGTCAAGGTTTGATTGAGAAAATGTTTGAAGTTTGAAAACAAAGAAAGTTTTGAAAATAGGAAGGAGATTTGAAAATTGAAGAAGATAGGAAGAGATGAAGGGACTATCCTAAAACTTGAAAATAAAAGCGAAAGGAAGAAATGATCGAACCAAATGGAAAGCATCTTTGAGACAATTGGATTTCCATCTTCATAAACAAGTAACTCAACCGGAGCCAAAGTCTTCGATCCATAACAAATGAGCAAAGGGATGATCCTAGAATCTAGGTCCGAAACTCCAAGTCTCAAGCTAGGGATAGTAACCATAGTCCAAAATTAGAAGTCACCCATTTTTTAGATGTTTAATCCTTTATTAATATTTTCGTGTCCAAATGGACAAATGAAAAATAACAAGCAACAATAATATATACAATAAGCAATATGATGAATGAATATAGAAGCATAATAAGAGAGGTAGGGAACAAGAGATTAAAATAAAAGAGGATAAGGTGCGAGAGATTTAATTAAATGTTAGTATATTCACATTATTATAATATTTACAATATAAAGTGGTATGATGAACTTAATCAAGCACAACCACGAAAAGAAAAATAAAATCGAGGCAACCGGATCCAAGTGGATCGCATTCCGAATCGGGACAACTTTAGGTCTATGTTATGCAATCGCCGAGTAATTTACGGAGTAATTACCCTACAAATGAGGCCGGCCACCACTAATTAAAGTGGAAAATATTCGTGTTAATACATGTTAGAGAAACGATATTATGAATCGTTCTCCGAAAACATGCCACACTAAAAGAAAAGGAACGGTCTAATCTTAATCGAGATTATCGTTGAATTTATCGAAAAGCAACCTATCACGATCTCAAAGTATGGAGAATGATCCAAATGATCATTCATCCATAGATTTGAAATAATGAAGATTAAACTCTTCGAAATTCAACAATCTCGAATCGGAGATTGTCATCGACCAAAAATAAAAGAAAGATGAAGAAAAATGGATCTAAAAGAATAAATCCATAAAAAAGAAATAGAATATTTCTTAATCTTTTCTTAAAAAACTCTTTTCCTAAAAAATGTTTCTAAAAAATTTTCTAAACACATTCCTAAAATTCTTTTTCTATAACATCTTTTCTAAAATGTTTTCTAAAACTTTCTAAAATATGCTTCATGAAAATCTTATATCAAATTTAAACTATAACAAAAATCATAAAAAAAGCAAAACTAAACTAATGAAAAGGTAAGAAAACAAAATAAAGAAAAAAAAATAGAAAATAAAAGGAATTATCTGCGGGCTAGGTCAAGTGGTGGATCAATCCAAGCCCAATGCCAACTTTCTTAAAACAAAAAGCAAAAACAAATTATAAAAAAAAGAACACAGAAGAACAAACTTCTTCTTCTTCGGCCAAGACTCACACCAAAACAGGGTGAACACACAAAACAGAGTTCCAAAAGAACTTCTCATCTCCTCACCTTCACATTAAATCAAAACAACGGAAACAACTCTTGAATCCTCTTCTCTCTCCGCGAACCAAATTCGAACCAATCTCATTCTTATCCGAAACCAAAATCGCGGATTTTCTCTCCCTCAATTTCACTTTCGAAATCTGATTTTAGGGATTTGTTGTTGTGAAGATTTGAAGGTTGAAGGAGAAGAATCAAAGCGGTGAATCGGCGATGGTTTTAATTGAATGGAAAATAAAAATGTATGAAGATTGAAGACGTAGATTGAAGAAGATGGAAGGAGTTGAGACGGAGAACCGAAATAATTTCGATTGAAGCTTACGGTTTAATTTCAATAGGGTTTTGGTAAGGCTATCAAGCTTGGTAAAATGAGAGAGATGAAGCTGTATTTATAGGAAAAGAAGAGGAAGAATTTGAGTTGAGATTGTGCGTTTTGAACGGTGAGAAAATCATGTGCTAGCTGAGTTCAATTTTTGCGTTTTGATTGTGAAGCCTGCGTTTTGATTATGTATTTTGTGTGTGCAGGTACGTTTTAATTGCTGCTGTGTTTTGAAGTTTGTTACGGCGTGAAAAGCTGGAGTTGAAGCCTTGGTATGTTTTTGTGCAGGTTATTTGGGCTGAAGCTGGTATTTTTGTGTTGAGAGCTGTGGATCGAAAGAGGCTTGGGAATTTTCGCCTTGGGCTTGGCTGGCAACTGGCGTTGTAAGCTGGGCAACTTGTGAAGCTAGGCTGGGAATTTTCGCCTTGGGCTTGGCAACTGGCGTTGTAAGCTGGGCAACTTGTGATTTAGGCAAGTGTTCATGCATACGGCGCGTCTTGGCTTGTCACGTGACTTTTTATTTTGTTTCAACGGCTTGAGAAGGTTGCTGCGGATTGATGGCTGTGACGGGAAGAATGATATGGGCTGGCTGCGTTTTGCCTGCAGCTGAGCTATGAAAGCTAATTGTTGTGATGCGGAAAGGGCTTTCCAATTGAAATGTCATAAAGATGAAATAAGGCCCTTTTTTTTAGAAAAAAACAAATGATGGGCTAATGGATTTGTTAGCAATTTTTTATTTAATAATTTTGTCACAAGATGAAATAAAAGGACTCTAGAAAAAAAATATGGGCTTATAAAAAAAATGGGATTCATGAAGATTTGTGAATTAAAGTAGAAAATGGATATTGATGAATATAGAAGTGGAATAAAAAATGGACAATTTGGAAATCGGTTAAAAAAAATTGTAATTTGGATAATTGAATAAAAAAAATGAATTGGATAAATGGAAGAAAAATAGTCATTGGATAAAAATGGATAATAAGAATTGGAAAATAACAAATGGTTTAATCGAAACATGGATAATGGATATGAAGTTTGGATTTTAAGCCCACAACAAATTTCTGATTTTTCACAAACCTCCGATAACACGAAACAAGCCATTCCCGAACCACTGAGCAAATTATCAATTCAACCACAATTACTGAAATCGTCTGAGAATTCCCCTGATAAATCTGAGGAAAATAAATCCACAACCGCATCACTGATGAACTGACAAATCATTGAAGATTCGGACCAAACTTCGCACAAAACACTGCCTGATAACTGATGAATTCACAGCACGTAACACAGTCTTGAACTTTTGAATACGCACCGTCTGAGAAAAATTCACTGGCACACACAGCTTGCAATTGAAACAATCTTCTGATAGTTTGACCAAGATTAGGTCAAACGTCCATCTGAATCGAATCATAATTGAACAACCACATATGAATCGAGAATCACAGCCATGTCTTTGAAATCCTGCAACACAGAGAAGAAGAAGAGGCAACTGCAGCATATTTTTTGATATTTTGGGTTAGACATCAGTAAAATATGAACAGATAACAGAAACTAAACAAGGTAATCCTCTGCAAGGCATAGACCTGCACCTGAAAAAGGATAAATGACCAGTGCGTGATCTTGTTTGTATGCGAAAATGCAGATGAGATGCGAAAAATCTTAGGGTCAAAAATTAGGGTCTGACAGATGCCCCTATTTAAGTTTCTTTAATCCAGAGATAAGGAAGATTGAGATCTTCATTTCGACAAGATGGAAGATACTTAAATATCAAAAAACCCAATTTTTGATCCTAAGATGCCAAAAACTGGAACGAAATGAGATGAACGATATGAAGATGATATGGAAATGATATGAAGCAAATGAAGCTGTTTATGAAAGCATATGAAAATAATATGAAGCAATATGAAAATGTTATGAGAAAAATATGAAACTATATGAAAATATGTGACCGCATATGAAATAATATGAGACAATTTATGAGATGATATGACATGTATCTGTAACTAAATGAAATGCAGAGAAAAAAAAACATGAGGGATAAGACGACACCAGAAAAAGAATAAACACTGGGGATAAGGAGCATAAGACTTCGACGGGAAAAACAACATGCTAGAGACCAACACATGGCTCAACTGAGGTGAAAATTTCCAAGAATGGCAATTGGACAGAAAACGACACAACATCCAGGAATGGCACTGAATGAAGTGAGAAAATTCCCGAAACAGTACACCAGAAGCATCCAAGGATTACATTACTGACTTTAATAGGGATATCCAAAAATGGCAATCAGACAAAAGGTAACCACAACATCTGAGAATGGCAATCAGATAAAATATGAATTTCAACATTCAGGAACAGCACTGAATGAAATGGGAGAATTTCGGAAAACACATCAACTCAATGATGATTCCAACATGAAGGTCCGGGACATTACATCAAATCACTGATGACTTCACTATGGACATCCGAGAATGGCAATCGGAAGGCAATGATCACAAAATCTGAGAATGGCAATCAGATAAAAAGTGAAGCACAACATTCAGGAACAGAACTGAATGAGATGGGAAAATTCAGGAAAACACATCAACTCAATGATGATTCCAACATGAAGGTCCGGGACATTACATCAAATCACTGATGACTTCACTATGGACATCCGAGAATGGCAATCGGAAGGCAATGATCACAAAATCTGAGAATGGCAATCAGATAAAATGTGAATCACAACATTCAGGAAAAGAACTGAATGAGATGGAAAAAAGTCCGGGACAGTACATCAAATCAATGATGACTTCACTATGGACATCCGGGAATAGCAATCGGATAGGAAGTGATCACAACATCTGAGAATGGCAATCAGATAAAAATGTGAATCACAACATTCAGGAAAAGAACTGAATGAGATGGAACAAAGTCCGGGACAGTACATCAAATCAATGATGACTTCACTATGGACATCCGGGAATAGCAATCAGATAGGAAGTGATCACAACATCTGAGAATGGTAATCAGATAAAATGTGAATCACAACATTCAGGAAAAGAACTAAATGAGATGGAAAAAAGTCCGGGACAGTACATCAAATCAATGATGACTTCACTATGGACATCCGGGAATAGCAATCGGATAGGAAGTGATCACAACATCTGAGAATGGCAATCAGATAAAAATGTGAATCACAACATTCAGGAAAAGAACTGAATGAGATGGAAAAAGGTCCGGGACAGTACATCAAATCAATGATGACTTCACTATGGACATCCGGGAATAGCAATCGGATAGGAAGTGATCACAACATCTGAGAATGGCAATCAGATAAAAATGTGAATCACAACATTCAGGAAAAGAACTGAATGAGATGGAAAAAAGTCCGGGACAGTACATCAAATCAATGATGACTTCACTATGGACATCCGGGAATAGCAATCGGATAGGAAGTGATCACAACATCTGAGAATGGCAATCAGATAAAAATGTGAATCACAACATTCAGGAAAAGAACTGAATGAGATGGAAAAAGGTCCGGGACAGTACATCAAATCAATGATGACTTCACTGTGGACATCCGAGAATGGCAATCGGATAAAAGGGTGTAATATCTGAGAAGACACAACAAGTAAGTGAAGAAAAAGTTCTGGAGAAACAGACAAATGCCAAGTAAGTTGGACTTTGACCAAAAAGTAAGGAATTGAAAACAACAAGACTTTGAGAGATGCATATGAGGACTAAAACACTCAGTACGCAGACATTTATTAAAATGGGGACTAAACCACCCAAGGATACGCATAATGAGGACTAAAACACTCAACTATGAAACCGTAAACAAAACTGGGGAATAACACACCCGAGAAAACGCATAATGAGGCATAACACACTCAAATATGCAAACTTTTTCGACAATGGGGAATAACACACCCTAAGGACATAATATGAGAAAAATGATGACAACCAGTTTAGACTCTTAGAGGAGTGGAAATGCTGACAACCAGTTTGGCTCTTAGAGGAGTAGAAATACTGACAACCAGTTTAGACTCTTAGAGGAGTGGAAAAGATGGAAGACTGATTCCTCAACACAGAAGTTACTGCCATTCTGCTCGAATATTAGAGATGTTACTGCTGAACAAATCTCTGTCACACCAGTAAACTGTACCAAGTTGAAAATCTTTTGGGAGAAGTCACACAAAGCTTCCTGGGGATTCTTGAAGAAAATTGCCCCGAATTCAATGACTGATGAAAATAAACTGATAATGGATTCAGTTCCTGATTACTGCTGGAGAAAAATAATCACATCTTTGAGATAATCGCTGAGAAAAACAAACTGATCATGGCTTCAATCCTTGAAATGAATGTTGAGAAAATAAACTGATCATGTCTTCAGCCCTTGAGAAGGTAACCCAACATGTAACTTGCAGAGAATCTTCTGACTAACCAAATCTGAGAATAATTTGCATTGAGCAACAACTCTTGGATCATAGGTGTAAACACCCCAAATTTGCCCTCACCCATTTCACCATGGCTTGTGATCATTTTCATATGCATAAACACAATCATACCATCTCATATCACATTTTGGATACATTGCATTGGTTCAAGGTCATTTGCATCTAGGGTTTGTGATCTGAGCAATCCAAGAGCTTCTTGAGCCACTCCAAAGGCCATCAATCACTTCAAAGGGGTCTATGTGTGTTCAAGTATCATATTATATCCTCTCAAAGTCAAGATTGTCAAAGAATCACAAGAACTGGGATTGGTATGGAAGCAGAGCCAGGCTTGACTGCACAGATGACCTAAAATTAGGGTTTTGGTTTCAAAAGCCATAGCTCCAATTTTTTTGGTCATTCTTGTTTCTATTGGTCTTTATATGGTATAGGGAGTATGCATATCAATTTTCATGAAGAATTTCCATGGGGAAGTCATCTGATCAAGAGTTGACTTTTCAAGCAAGTCAGTGCAAAATCAGGGCATCTGAGGCTCCCAATGACCCAACCAAAGGGTGTTCTTCATCATTTTGATTGTATATGATCTTTATTTGATCATGGAAGAGGTTGTAAGTTCACAAAATTGAGAAATTTCAAGTCTTTTGCAAAGTTGACTTTTTGGGCAAGTTTGACTTTTAATGGAAATGTCATTTTAGGCAACTTTTTCAACCCTTACTTTTTGAATCAAAAAAGCTTCAAATGGAAAAACTTTGGTCATGAAAGTTGTAGAATAGATCTTTCCCTTTTCAAAAAGTACAAGAACATGACCTAATTCGTTTTGGATCAAAAGTTATGGCTTGTCAAAGTTGGCAAAAATCACTAAATTTCAAGTCATGCACCAAAGAGGCCAAGTTGCAAATTCACTTCTCAAAGCCAATTAAGTCATCAAATGCACTTCTAATCCACTCAACATGATCACACAACATCTAAAAACCAGAATGGGCCAGGGAATCACATGTTTCATGGCTTATGGATCAAGTTTCTCTCATAAGAACCAAAGGCAAGCCAAGTTGCAAAAGTCATGATAACATCTCATCCACTTGTTGCCTAGGTTGCTGAACCACCCTAGCCTTTCCACACTACATGCTGCGCAGCACACCTCCCTTGTACTTGGCTAGAACATGACCCATGCTTCTCTTACACAAAAGTTGACATTTTGCAAAAGCAACCATACCTATCACAAAAGGACATGTCACATCTTCTGACCAATGGGATTTGTTTATGTTAACCAAATGCAAGCCAAAGCACATAACAAGCAAGCCTGAAACCAGCCATAGGAAGACATTCTCATTTTCACTCCATAGAGCAAAAGCATTCGAAACACTCTCCTCAAGCCACAAACACTCAAACAAACTTCACAAACCTTCTCACCATGCTTCACTGAACCCAAACCAACCTTCAAAGCAGCCTGAAACTCAAAGAACCAGAAATACGATCCTCACCTGAGCTTGAACAAAACTTCTGTAAACTCTCAAACCAGCCCAAATAAATTTGTTCCAAGCTTTTCAAAAGCATAAGGGAGGTCATAGGAGTGGATTGCACAAAGAGAAGGGGCCAGAAAGTTGCAGACTGAAAAGCTTCAAACTCAGGTAGCTTCATGAACTTTTTTTCCAGAAATGGATTTTTAAGTTCTTAATAGCTTCTACATGCTTCCCTGATCATGAATATGTGATTGTTTTCGAAAATGAGTGAGAAATGAGTATGTATGCAGTCTCTGAAACTTTTTGCCCTAGAACATGTTTGATTCGATTCTCCTTGTTTCTGAATGATAAATGTTGTTTGAATGGGGGGTTTAATTCGTTTTTGAGTGGGGAAGAGTTCTGGGCTGTTGGATTTCATTTTCATTGCGTGTAGAGTGAGTTTGTGATTTTGGGTGATCGGAGAAGATGACCGGAACACTGTTCCGGTCACCTGAGAGTCATTAAGGCTGGATTAGGGCTAATTAATTAGGGTTAGTGAGTTTGAATGTAGGCCGTCCAGATGCGCGCCAGGTCCACTCCCGCGCGTGTGAGTTTGAATTTGGACCCTTAGATGTGTTGACTTTTCTTTTTTCAGCTTTAATTCCTTTTTATTTTTCATATTTTTTCATTTAACTTCTCCATTTTATTAAAAATAGTAAAATCATTTTAAAAATTCTGAAATTTTTTATACAAGCTTCTATTAAATTTCAGAAACCAAAAATATTTTCATTTTTATTTTTTGCATTCAAAAAATATTTTTAAATATTTAAAAGTTTATTTTTAATTAATTAATGAGAATTAATTAATTAAAAATACTTTTAGGTATTTAAAAATCACCAAAAAATTCATGAAACATTTAAAAACATTTAGAAACATTGTCCAACCCTCAAACCAAATTTCTTTTTTGATCTTGATGCATTTTGAGAATTTTTAATGGAATTAAAATCATTTTGATGCATTATTTTGATCCAAACTTCCAAAAATCATTTCTGCCTAACCATTGAGAGTTGGACTTTGATTATTTTTGCATTGTGTTTAGCATATCATGTAGTTTGTGAGATTAAATGGCCATGATTTGATCTTTCATTTTCCATTTGTTTGGCATTTTTCTTGTTAAGGAACCCTAAAACCCTAGAAAACTTAGGAAAATCATATCTTGAGTTAGGTTAAGAGTTGGAACCTCTCCTTTGGGCAGTGAGTTAGTATAGGTTTAGGGATCCTTTAAGTGCATTTTCAATTTTTTATATTGATGATTGCTTCTGATTTTGGTTTGTGTTTGATGCATTTATCATAAACCCTAATTTGGGCTTCCATATGCATCCATCTTGCATTTGCATTCATACCTTGACTTTCCATAGCATTTTATGCATTCTTTTGATTCATTGAACATCTTAAGACATATTGAAAATATGTTTGATCATTGCATCATGTATTTGCCATGTTGTATGTCATTTGCATCTCATAACTTTTCATGTATGTTTTTGGTTCTTACCTTGTCCCATTTGCATCCATTTGTTCATGTGATCATCTTCATGCTTGGTTTCATGTTTGCATCATCTCAAAGCATCATTGTCATCTCATATATGCTTCTGGTTTTGTTTCTCATCATGCCATTTCATTTCATTGTGCATTGCATTGCATTTCTGTTCTAACTTTTCAGGTGGTAAGTAACTTTGAGAAGTGAATTTGCCTTCACTTATCACATTTTCTTTTCATCTCTCTCTTGCATCCATGCTGCATTTTTGTTATGTGTTTAAGTTTGAGCTTGTTCTTTCTTCTTCTCCCCACTTTCTTTCTTCAAGTGACTTGGCTTCTTGGATGAAGCAAGTTACTTTGCTTCTCCTGATCCTTTCATCTGCTTCCTGGTGGTTCCATTGAAGACTTCTCTTGTAAACCTCACAAACCTTAGGGACAACCAAGCATGACAATGATTAGGGCTTTGATTAGTCTCCCCTCTTAGTTTTACCTTTGTGTCTCTTTGAGTCTTCTCTTCTCATCTCATAATCAGGGACTAAACCCTAAAGGCTTTAAGGCTTTGTGATTAAGCTTATGCCTGCATCCTTCTATTAGGATGGAGTGTATAATTTTAATCCTAAGTGTTAAACCCTTAATGTGTTTAAACCTCTTAATCAATCCACATAATAATCACTAAGACATCACACTTGTAACCTGGGCCTTGCATTAGGGTTCTAATTCTTCCTTAATTGGCTAAGAAGGACTAACCCTAGTGTTAATGGACAAGTCCCCCTCAAGTTGTCTTACAAACCCTAAAAATCACTTCATCATCATATCATTAAATAAAATCCACTTAATAAAGGCTTGTTTTGTCATGAGTTTAATCCCTAATCATGGATTAAGTTGAGGAGCTTTCCTCAGCTTAAACATTCTCATCTATTATCCTTCTATTAGGATGGTGTAATGAGTCTGTTTAATCCTTGATTATGGCTTAACCTCATTACTCAACACTAAACAAAAACCCCAAAAACATATAAATAATCACAAGTAGGTTAATGATCTTAATTCTACATCAAAGGTGATTAAGTGTGAGAATCTGACTTCACACTTAAGGTATTCTCATTACCCCTAATCAGAGGGAAGATGTGATGAGTTTACTAAATCCATTGGTCTAGGCTTAAGCTCATTAACTTATGACAAACTTTCAAAAGTAATAAAAGACTGAAAACACAAAAAAACAAACAATAATCGTCTCCTTCGGGATTCTTTCCTCATCATCTTCACTCACAAACGAGAACTCGCTTCTTCCGTCTAATGCAAGACAGTTAGCACCTGAGCCAGACAGGTCATACACTTGAGCATAGGCAAGTAAGCAGTTCACAAGTCAATTCATCTTTCAGTCTCTTTGGGTCGAACTATGGTGTTCTGACTTCCTCATTGCACGAGAGGATACGTAGGCATAACTTAACAGTTATCGAACAAAAGTCTCTGTATATTCCCCCTCTTCCTGGCCTCATTCTTTTAGCCTCATGATCTTGAGCATTTCACTCTGTTTCTTACACTGACACTGTATATATCACATTTCACATTTCCTTTACACTGACACCTGTACATCCTTTTCCAGCTCTTTTACACACAGATTGCACTGACACTACCCCTTTAAAACACAAATCTTTTAAGCGTGGATCCCGTCGAGTACGACGGACAATCTGGGTGCTAATACCTTCCCAGGTTGTAACCAACCCCCTTTCTCAGTCTCTCTGGTTCGCAACCGTCTTATCCGTATCTTTCTAGGTCTATACAGCATTGCCTTTCCTCCGGAATAAAAATGCCTAGCTAGCGACTCTTTTCTTTTCCAGTGAGTTCACGGCTGTGTGTTCTCATTGTTCTCTTTCGCCGACCGTTCGCGTCTGTACCTTTATTTGGGCCAGTCCCATTTATCGGGAGCGACAGCTTGGCGACTCTGCTGGGGAACCTTATACTGCAACCAGGGCTTCTGGTTCTTTTTGTGGGTTCCTCCTAGCGCTTGTTTGATTTATGTTTACTAGGGGTGTTATGTGCTATATGTGCTTGTATATTTGTTTTTGTTTATTTGCTTTATGTACAGTTTGTTTACTGCTTTCTTTATAGCTTTACATATATCATACTGTCATACTATTCTGGCTGGATCTGTTGTTTCTGTTTTGGTGGGTGGGTGTTCTATTGAGAGTTGAGGTCCTATACCTGGGACCTGAGTGACACCTAGGCTAGAGTGGTTCATATTCTTTCCCATTCCATCTCGATCTGGTGCGGGAATATGAAACACGATTCAGATTTGGGTTTCTTCTTGAGAACTCTGTGTTGCAGATTTCCTGCAATGTTAGGGCTATCTGGGAAGCCTGCTAAGTCTGGATGACCTTTAGTATTGACCTTCAAAAACTGAGGTGAATTAGAGGAGGAACTTTTATGGTTATTGTAAACACTGTACCTCCGGGTTAGAAGTGTTTACACTTCTCATAACTGATCCAAGTCTGAGGATCCTTGTTTTAGAACACCACCTGTGAGGGGGTTGGGCTGTTTACAGGTTTGCAGGTACCCTTGACCTCAGCATACCCTGTTACTTTGTTTTGATTAAGAGTACTCCATTTTGGAACAGTTCTTGTGATTCTAAACCCTGGACACGTGACTCTTTATTTGAGTCCCCCACCTTGGTTACTGGACTTATAGACCTCCATCTGGATTTCTTGAACATACCTGGACTTATATCAGAGCACATGATCAGATCCAGCTCAGTCACAAACCCTTGCATATCATTTGCATACATCATCATTGCATCATTTTAACATTTGCTTATTTGTTTTTCAGGGTATCCATACTTCATTTTGGCTTGGTTTTGACCCCATCATCAGTATAGACCTATCTTCATCAGCATCTGCTTCAGCTGTCAGCTACCTGCTTCAGTCACCTGCACCAGCCAGTCAGTGGCCCATTTTCAGTGTTATCATCAGCACTTGTCTCAACTCTTCTTCAGCAACATGGCACCTAAGAAAAGTAATATCTCCTATCATTTCTTTCAGCCTGAGCTAGCTGACATCAGGAGGATTCAGACCCTGATTACTCCAGACCATATACCACTGTTCAGAGAACACTATGGAGGCATACTTGATGTGGTTATGGATTTGGACCCTTCACAGAGGAGCTTGATTCATACTTGCCTGCAGTTCTATGATCCCCCTCTGAGGTGTTTCACTTTTCAGGATTTTCAGTTGGGCCCTTTGTTAGAAGAGTATTCATCATTGGTTAGTATACCTATCAGGGGTGGAGTCCCCTTCAACCCTGAGATGGCCTTTCCAAGTAATGAGGAGATAGCAAAGGCATTGTATCTGGAACCAGTTCTGATTGGGCAGCATATGACTACTAAGGCTGGAATCTCTAGTCTACATCTGGATTTCTTGATCTCTCAGGCTACTTTGAAGGCTTCTGCAGGAGAATGGAAAGCAGTCTGTGCTTTATTGGCCCTGAGCATATATGGGATCATTTTATTTGCAGATGAGCCTAAGTTTGTTAGTAAGAATGCAATCCATCTTTTCATCCTAAGGAACCCAGTGCCCACCTTACTGGGAGATTTCTACTACTCAGTACACCAGAGGAATGAAAAGCAAAGGGGGAGATTAGTGAGGTGCTGTGCTCCTTTGTTCCATACTTGGCTTCTCAAGCATTTGCCCAAGACAGATGCATTTTTGAATCCTCATCAGCAAAGAAACTGGGCTAGAATACTCACTGCTTTGACTTCAACTGATATCAGGTGGTGCACTCAGAGCACAAAGGGCAGGGACAACATTACCAGTTGTGGGCAGTTTCCCAATGTACCCCTGATAGGAGTTAAGGGTTGCATCAACTACAACCCTCTGCTATTCAAAAGACAACTGGGCTATGCATTGGTCCATACTCCTAAGGTACAAGATTTAGCTGAGACTCTCTACTGTGAGAACAAGCCTAATCTGGCTATTGTCAGGCAAGCAGCCTGGGCCTGGGACAATGTTCAAACTAAGGGAGTAATCATTCTGGGGAAGTGCAACAATGTGGCATCAGCACAATACTATGAGTGGTCCCATGCCAGGGCTCAATTTTCTGGGATGCCCTTCACCATGGAGGATATGCCTGGACCATCATCAGCACCACCTCCTGTCACTGTCAGTCTGGAGGAGTTTGAGAAATTGAAAGAAAGAAATGAGGAGTTGACTCAGGCTCTACAGAAAACCCTCTGGGAGAGGAGTGATGGTAGGTTGGATATTGAAAGGTTAGAGAAGCTGAAGGTGGAGCATCTGGCTAGAATTGAGAGGTCAGAGGATTACATCAAGAAGTCTAGGGCTGGAGAACAGATCTTAAAGAATGCCTGCAAGGAAGCTCAGTTCCAGAAAGCCAGGACTGATTTGTATCTGAAGGAGAGCCAAGCTAGGTGGGTCAGGATCACCGAAGCTCGTACTCTGGAAGATAAGAGGACTCAGGACAAGATTGAGCAGCTGGAAGCTAGTGCAAAGGAGCAACTGGAAGCCCTGGCAGCAGCCCAGAGGGAGATCTCAGAACTGAAGATTAGAGCTGGAGTGAAGAGGTCAAAGGACCAGAGTCAACACAAGAAGCTAACTGCAGCTGTTGCTACCAGGAATCTCCTTATCAGGAATCTCACAGAGCGTCCAGCTGATCCTGTGACTGAAGCACTTCTCAAGGAAGTTCAGGAGGATGAGTTTGGTCTTGGTGTCTGACTTTTGCTTGTTGTTGCTTTCATTTTCTTATGATGTATTTTGACCCCTCAGAGGGCTTGTATTTGTAAACAAACTATGTATCATTTGCTTTTTGTAATATATGTATCAGTTTGTTCCATCAGGGTTTTCTTTCAAAGCAACATCAACAGCATCTTCAAGGGTCTGGAAGGGTCGAAACCAAGAGCCAAGCCGGATACCTTGGAAACAAATAAGCATACTGCATTGCATGCTAACCTTTGTTTGTTTTGTAGGTTTGTTTTTGTTACTAACTCTGCTGTGATTTCAGGAACTATTGCTCGCCGACGGGTGTTCCCACTCAACCATCCACATAGATACCCCACCCGCAACAATCTTCCGGGCATACAGATGGACCAGGTACAGCAGGACCTTACAGAGGTCAGGAACCAAATGGCCAATGAAAGATTGGAAATGAGAGCTCAGATGACACAATTTATGGAAGTGATGAACAACATGGCTCAGAGCCAAGAGAGATTAAGAGCAATGGTAGAGAGGCAGAATCAAGAAGATCCCCATCTAGGGACTGCTGGGACAAGCAACAATGAGAGGGTCCAACCTCATGTCAACCCCCCTGTATTTGGACCCCACCTTCATCCAGAGATCAACATCCCTGCTAATGTACAAGGGAATGCTACTACAGGCAGTGTGCTGCAAGAAGACCCCCAGGAAGATCAGTTCACAGTAATGGGTGCTGGGGACGAGACCTATGACAGAAGGCTGGATGAAATTGCTGAAAAATTAAGGTCCTTGGAGTCTCAAAACTCTTTGGGCTTTGATGTTATGGACATGGGCCTAGTGGACGGGGTCAGGATTCCCCATAAGTTTAAGCCTCCTTGTTTTGAAAAGTACAACGGGACTTCCTGCCCGCGGACCCACTTGCAATCCTTTCTGGGGAGGTTGAAGGCATATACCATGGACGAGAAGCTATGGATGTTTTATTTTGAGGATAGCTTAACAGGAGCTTCAAGGGAATGGTACTCCCATCTGACTAGAGCCACCATCAGGTGTTGGAAGGACTTGGCAGAGGCCTTCATCAGACAATATCAGTATAATCTGGATATGGCACCCAACAGGACCCTCCTGATGGGGATGTCACAGTCATCCAGGGAAAGCTTCCGGGAGTACGCCCAGAGGTGGAGGCAGCTGGCTGCTGCTGTCCAGCCACCAATGTCAGACAGGGAGATGGCAGATATGTTTATGAACACCCTCCAAGGAACATACATTGATAGGCTGGCTGCTTTCTCTTCTACTAGCTTTGCAGATGTCGTTATAGACGGAGAGAGAATTGAGAGCCTGTTAAAGATGGGAAAAATTTCTGACAACGGTGCTAGCTCATCCAGCAACACAAGGAAGCCTTTTGTGGGCCCAAGAAGAACTGGAGAGACCAATGCTATCCATACCAGTAGGGGCAGACCCCAATATGTTCATAGGTCTGTGGCAGCAGTCACCATTCCCGCTCCAATTCATCCTCAACCGGCTTATCAACCACCGCAACAAAATTATCAGCAACAAAATCAGTATCCTCCTCAGAGAAACTACAACAACACCAACAACAACAACCAGCAAAGACCGTTCCAACAGAGACCTTCTCAGGCCAATAGGGTGATCGATCCGATCCCTATGCCATATGCCACATTACTGCCACAACTCCTAAAACTCAACCTAGTTGAGCTAAGGACGTTGGCACCTCCAGATCCCACCAGTCTACCCAGAAATTACGACTCCAACGCCAGATGTGCTTTTCACTCAAATGCACCTGGCCATAGTACAGAGAAGTGCAGAGCTTTGCACATGAAGGTACAGGACTTGGTAGATTCTAAGGCTCTAAACTTTGCACCACCACCAAATGTTAACAAGAACCCTATGCCAAACCACGGAGGTCCCAGAATCAATGTTATTGAAGAAGACAAGCCGTCTTATTTGATAACCAGTGTGGGTCAGATTCGGACACCGTTGGTAGAGATTAAAGCTCAACTCCTCGAATGTCAAATGTTCCCGGGATGCGAGTTAGGGTGTGCTTATTGCAACATTTCAGTGAATGGTTGTGATAACTTGAGAGATGGCATAGATGGCCTCATTCAGAGTGGCCTGCTTCAAATCACAACATCAATTCCTACCAATCCAGCAATCTCATCAACAGCAATTCCCATGTCTTCTACAACTGCAACAACCATTGTTCCTAACAACTCTTCAATCTCATCAACAAATGCTTCATCTGCCACTTCAACGGACCAAATATCAGCAAACACCCCTTCTACAACTTCAGCACCACTTCATCCGGAATCTCCTACAACAACAACACCCATCCTTCCAACAATGTCTCCTACAACTTCAGCAGCAAATGTCTCAACAGTTACAATTTATTATGATCCTGAAAATGATTCTGCCTACAACTCACAAAATGCCACTCCCATCAGAGCACCAGTCACAATATACTATGATCCACAAACTATCATGGTCCCTTCTGCAGTTGCCATCAGTCCAGTCACTATCACAGTGCCTGGACCAGTACCTTATGAAAGCAGTAACGCCATCCCTTGGCATTACGGCTCCGATCTATACTGCGAAGGACAGAAAATCACTCTTGAATCATCAACCCCTGCACCACGAATAGACAATGTGGGAGGAGGCGGAGGCTTCACTCGAAGCGGACGTCTCTTTGCTCCACAAATTCAAAGACCCACTGCCGAAGCAGAAGCTGCTGCCAAGGCAAAAGGGAAGAGCTTGGTGCAGGAAGAGCAGATTGTTAAAGAAACTTTGAAAACCTCTTTTGACCAGGAAGTTGATGAATTCATGAGAATCATCAAGAAAAGTGATTACAAAATAGTGGACCAGCTTCACCAGACGCCTTCCAAGATCTCTATTCTATCATTACTTATGTGCTCCGAGGCTCATCGGAATGCACTACTAAAAGTCTTGCACGCAGCTTATGTGCCAGAAGAGATCACAGTCAACCAGTTGGAAGTTGTGGTTGGAAATGTTAATACTAGTCATGGACTAGGGTTCACCAACACTGATTTGACTACGGAAGGCCGCAATCATAACAAGGCTTTGCACATTACCATGGAATGTAAGGGTGCAGTTCTTTCCCATGTGCTGGTAGACACGGGGTCATCCCTCAATGTCTTACCTAAAAAAGCCCTCGTGAAGCTAGAGTATGACGGATTGGCATTACGCCCCAGTAACTTAGTAGTGAGATCCTTTGACGGTTCTAAGAGATCAGTTCTGGGAGAGATTGAGTTTCCTATAACGATTGGCCCACAAACTTTCAAAACGACCTTCTACGTGATGGATATACAGCCTGCCTACAGCTGTCTATTGGGTAGGCCATGGATTCACGCTGCTGGCGCCGTGACCTCAACCCTTCACCAGAAGTTAAAATTCGAGTGGGAGGGACAAGTCGTTACTATCTGTGGAGAGGAGGATATTTTTGTTAGCCACCTGGCTACCTACAAATATATTGAGATGGATGGGGAGATCCACGAAACGATGAGTCAAGGGTTTGAGGCCTTGAACATAAATGAAACTTCTGTTGTACCTGGAACCTCAATCACATCATACCAACAAGCCCGGAAGGTTGTTGAGGAAGGGACTGCCCAAGGCTGGGGCAAATTGTTGCCCGTGGAGAAGAAAGAGGATAGATTTGGGTTGGGTTACAAACCAACTCAACAAGATCAAGCAGAGGCTGCTAAGGAGTCCAACTTTGTTAGTGGGGGGATGCTCACCCCCGATGCTGTCAATAATTTGGAAGACGAGGATGAAAGCGACCACAACCTGGAGAGTTGGATCCGTCCAAAGACCCCGGGGAGCAGTATCTCAAACTGGTCTTCCCAGGAAATTATAAGGGTTACTCATGCAGAGTAATTATTATTTCCTGTATTTTTATAGCATGCATCAAAGTCTTGCATCTTGCCTAAGATGACAAGACTCATTTTGTGATCGGGCCATCTGTAATTTTTGTGCAACAAGATTAATCAATGAAATATCAGACATCTTTTGCAAATGAGTCTTTTTCTTTTCCGCTCACTGTTTTTCCATTTTTTCTTTTTGTACAAAAAATAAATGGCAATGTTTTCAAAATGACAACTTTATTTCACTTTTCTAAACAAGATTAAAATCAATCACTAAAATGAACAAACTGAACCCTTGCAGAGAGTGCCTTTCAGACTGCACCGACAACGGCACGGCTATGACTTCGTATGACTTTGACAATCCGATCAATCAAGCTGATGAAGGGGTTGAAGAAGAATATGAGCTTCCTGAAGAGCTAGCCAGATTGTTGAGACAAGAGGAAAAGGTTATTACTCCTCACCAGGAGGAGGTAGAGACGATCAATCTTGGTACAGATGAGAATGTGAAAGAAGTTAAGATTGGGGCCTGCCTACAAGACTCAGTGAAGAGACGACTGGTTGACCTGCTTCAAGAGTATGTGGATGCGTTTGCTTGTTCTTATCAAGATATGCCAGGTTTGGACACCGACATTGTTGTGCACAAGCTGCCTTTAAGAGAAGAATGCCCGCCGGTTAAACAGAAACTGCGCCGTACTCGCCCAGACATGGCGATGAAAATCAAAGAAGAGGTACAAAAGCAGTGGGACGCCGGGTTCCTTGCTGTAACTAGCTATCCGCCGTGGGTGGCTAATATTGTGCCTGTGCCTAAGAAGGACGACAAAGTAAGAATGTGTGTTGACTACCGGGATCTGAACAGAGCCATCCCGAAAGATGATTTCCCATTACCTCACATTGATGTATTGGTTGATAATACGGCTCAGTTCTCGGTATTCTCCTTCATGGACGGATTTTCAGGATACAATCAGATTAAAATGTCACCTGAAGACATGGAGAAGACAACCTTCATCACACCCTGGGGCACGTTCTGCTACAAGGTAATGCCGTTTGGGCTCAAGAATGCCGGTGCAACATATCAACGGGCTATGGTGACATTATTCCACGATATGATCCATAAAGAAATCGAGTGTTATGTGGATGACATGATTGCCAAGTCCCTCACTGAAGAAGACCACCTGGTAAATCTGCTGAAGCTATTCAAGCGTCTGAGGAAGTACCAACTGAAGTTGAACCCCAACAAGTGCACATTCGGGGTGCGATCCGGTAAGCTGCTGGGATTTATTGTAAGTGAGAAAGGGATTGAAGTTGACCCTGATAAAGTTAAAGCTATTCAAGAGATGCCTGCACCGAAGACAGAGAAGGAAGTTCGAGGGTTCTTAGGGCGATTGAACTACATTTCAAGGTTCATATCTCACCTTACAGCAACCTGCGAACCCTTGTTAAAATTGTTAAGAAAAGAACAGACGGTCAGGTGGAACGAAGACTGCCAAAAGGCTTTTGACAAGATCAAGGAATACTTACAAGAGCCTCCAATCCTGATGCCTCCAGTTGAAGGAAGACCTCTGATAATGTACTTGACAGTATTAGAAGAGTCAATGGGGTGTGTGCTGGGCCAGCATGACGAGTCTGGTCGAAAAGAGTATGCAATATACTACCTAAGCAAAAAGTTTACCGACTGTGAACAACGTTATTCACTGCTCGAGAAAACTTGTTGTGCTTTAGCGTGGGTTGCTCGCCGACTGAGACAGTATATGCTGACCCACACTACTTTATTGATCTCCAAAATGGACCCAGTTAAGTACATATTTGAGAAGCCAGCACTTACCGGGCGGGTTGCAAGATGGCAAATGATCCTCACAGAATATGACATCCAGTACACTTCTCAGAAAGCCATCAAGGGCAGTGTACTGTCTGAATATCTTGCTGAGCAACCTATTGATGATTACCAGCCTATGAGATTTGACTTCCCTGATGAAGACATCATGTTCATAAAAGCAAAAGATCATGAAGAGCCTATTCATACTGAAGGGCCCGACCCGGAAGAAGAATGGATTATGATGTTTGATGGGTCTGTTAATATGAATGGTCGTGGTGTTGGTGCAGTACTCATTACACCTAAAGGAGTTCACATGCCTTTCTCGGTGAAACTCACTTTCAATTGCACTAACAACGAAGCTGAATACGAAGCTTGCATTATGGGTCTTGAGGAAGCCATTGACCTCAAGATCAAGACGTTGACCGTATTCGGAGATTCAGCTCTGGTAATCAATCAAACCAACGGCAAATGATACACCCACCAGGATCATCTGATACCTTACAGGGACTATACAAGGAGGTTATTGACTTTCTTCGCAACAGTCAAGCTTGAGTATATCCCTCGGGACAAGAATCAGTTTGCAGATGCTCTGGCTACCATTTCGTCCATGATCAGAGTTCAAGCTGCCAACTTTGTACCGCAGATTTCAGTGTCCAGACTTGACAAACCAGCATATGTATTCACAGCAGATGTTGTCAAAGATGATAAGCCTTGGTTCCATGACATTAAGTGCTTCTTGGAGGATCAAACATACCCACCTGGGGCATCTTCCAATGATAAGAAGACTTTGAGAAGGCTTGCTGGTAGTTTCTTTCTGAACACTGATGGTTCCCTATACAAAAGAAACTTTGACATGGTACTCCTCAGATGCGTCGACAGGACAGAAGCAGATTTGTTAATGCATGAAGTGCACGAAGGACCCTTTGGTACCCATGCTGGAGGGCATGCCATGGCTAAAAAGTTGCTAAGATCAGGTTATTATTGGATCACAATGGATGCAGACTGTTGTGCCTACGCCAGAAAATGCCATAAATGCCAGATTTATGCGGATAAGGTGCATGTGCCTCCCAATCCTTTGAATATAATGTCTTCACCCTGGCCCTTTGCCATGTGGGGCATTGACATGATTGGCAAGATTGAGCCGACTGCTTCAAATGGCCACAGATTCATCCTAGTTGCTATTGACTATTTCACCAAGTGGGTTGAAGCAGCTTCCTATGCAAACGTCACCAGGCAAGTGGTAGCCAGATTTCTGAAAAGGGATATCATCTGTCGATACGGAGTTCCCGAGCGAATCATTACTGATAATGGTTCCAACTTGAACAACAAAATGATGGCAGAACTGTGCCGGGACTTCAAAATTCAACACCACAATTCTTCTCCTTACAGGCCAAAGATGATTGGCGCTGTCGAGGCAGCCAATAAGAATATCAAGAAGATTGTGCAGAAGATGGTAGTCACTTACAAAGACTGGCATGAAATGCTACCATTTGCCTTGCATGGGTACCGCACGTCAATCAGAACATCCACTGGGGCAACACCGTATCAGCTTGTGTATGGTATGGAAGCAGTCCTACCCGTTGAAGTTGAATTACCCTCTCTGCGGGTACTGATGGATGTGTAAACACCCCAAATTTGCCCTCACCCATTCACACATGACTTGTGATCATCTCATATGCATAAACACAATCACATCATCTCATGTCTCATTTGGTTTCACTGGATAGTTTCTAAGGCATCTGCACCTAGGGTTTGTGATCTGAGCAACCTCAGGGCATCTTGAGCCATTCCAAAGGCCACTAATCAACTCAAAGGGGTCCATGTGTGTTCTTGTATCATGTTACATCCTCACAGAGTCAAAATTGTAGAGGAATCACAAGAACTAGGGTTTGAGTGGATGCAGAGCCAGGTTGAACTGCACAGTTGACCTAAAATTAGGGTTTTGGTTTCAGAGGCCATAACCCCAAATTTTTTGGTCATTCTTGTTTCCATTGGTCTCTATATGGTATAGGGAGTATGCATATCAATTTTCATGAAGAAATTCCATGGGGAAGTCATCTGATCAAGAGTTGACTTTTCAGACAAGTCAGTGTAAAATCAGGGCATCTGAGGCCCCCAATGACCCAACCAATGGGTGATCTTCATCATTTTGAGTGTATATGATCTTTATTTGATCATGGAAGAAGGTTGAAGTTCATAAAAATCAAGAATTTAGGTTTTTTGCAAATGTTGACTTTTTGGGTATAGTTGACTTTTCAAGAATGCCTCATTTTAGGTCAATTTTCAAGCCTTGATTCATGATCCAAAAAGGCCTCAAATGGAAAAACTTTGGTCATGAAAGTTGTAGATCTCATCTTTCCCTTTTCAAAAAGTACAAGAACATGATCAAACTCTTCATGGATCAAAAGTTATGGCAATGCAAAGTTAGCAAAAATCATTGTTTTTCAAGTTATGCACCAAGTGGAAATTTTGCAAGGTCTTGAACCAAAGTCAAATGCAACCTCTAATCCACTTCAAACCAGCATGTAAGCATCCTCTAAGTTACAAAAATCAGAATTGGACTAGGTTGGCCCATGGTTTCATGTTTGGTTGGATAAAGGATCACATGTGAAACATAAAACCACAAGTTGCAAAAACTCATGAACACCTCTCACCAACTTGCAGCCTTGAGTGCTGAGTTTTGCTAGGCCCCTCCCACACCATGCTGCACCAGAACCAACATTGTACTTGCCTATGCCATGAGCTATGCATCACTTACACAAAAGGTGGACATTTTGCAAAAGTTGACTTATCTATCAAAAAAGCATGTGTCCAATCATCTGACCAATGAGAGAGAGTCATATGGACAACTTGCAAGCAAAGCATAAGGGCAGGCCAAGCTGAAACATCCTCACTCATCACTTACACAAAATCCCTTCACATTGCAAAATCTATCGAATTTGCCTCCACAGCCAAGAAACACCAAAACTTTCTTCATCACTAAACTCAATACACTCCATAGGCCTAAAACCATCAAAGCTCAGGCCTGAATCAAGCCTGATTTGAACCTCACCATTCTTCATCCTCAGAACCAGTCCTCTTCGAATCTCACTGTCCATCCCTCAAACACTTCATCTTCCTTCACCAACAAGTCAGGCACACTCAGAGGAGTCCAAACCACCCATTACACTGGCCTAAAACAGCCTGTACACCAAGGTCATTCTCTGCTACACCAGTTTGGTAGCCATTGAAATAGCTTGCTAAACTTCATCTCAAGCCTGCCATTGACACCAGGGGATTCATTAGAGCCAGCTTGCATCAAGAAACGGCTCTGGAAGCTCAGAAACAGGACTTGTCACCTCAGGTAGTCTTAAACTTCAAACTTTTTAAAGCTTGTTCCTTTTGTTCCAAATCAAAAATACATGCTCTGAGGATCACTGGGATGTGTTTAGAATTTAAAATGGTGTGAAAATGAGCATTTTATGCATCTCTGAAATTTGGCCCGTGAATGCATTTCGTTTCGATTCTCCTTGTTCATGTTAGATAGATGTATTTTGATCTTGGATTAAGGTTTAGTTAGGATAGGAGGTTGTTTCTGGGCAGGAAATTTGTTGGATGGTGGCTTGAATCGTTTTCTAGGGTTTTGGCTGGCCGGAGAAGACGACCGGAGGTCCTCTCCGGCAGCCTGAAAGTAGTTAACCCTAATCTCAGTCATTAAGTGAGGTTCAAATCTGGAACGTTAGATGGCGTTGACTGGCTGACTTCCCACCTTTTTTGATGGCCAGGATCTTGTCATTAACCCTAATCCACTTAATTAACATTAATTAATTCATTTTTAATTTAATCTGGCCAGATGCAATCTCCACCCTTCATTTGCGCGCTGGTCAGCATTTTCAAACTCAGAGCCAATCTCATTCGTCCATCTTGATTACTTTTCATTTAATTTAATTTTAATTCATTTTATTTTCAATTAACTTGTACAATTTATTTAAAATAGTTAAAAAATCATAAAAATTATGAAACTTTTTCTTTAAGGTTTTATTAATTTTTATGACACAAAAATATTTTTATTTTATTTTTTATCATTAAAAAAGTATTTTTAAATATTTAAAAGATTATTTTTAATTGATTAATGAGAATTAATTAATTAAAAATACTTTTAGGTATTTAAAAATTACAAAAAAATTCATGAAATGTTCTAAGACATTTAGAAACATTGTCCAACCTTCAAACCAAATTTCTTTTTTGATCTTGATGCATTTTAAGAATTTTTCATTGAATTAAATCATATTTTATGCATTATTTTGATCATGTGTTTAAAAATTCATTTCTGCCTTTTGGTGAAGGTTGAGACATTGATTCTTTTTGCATTGTTTTCCATTTGACATGTAGTTTCAAGGGTAAAGAGGCCATGATTTGATTTTACATTTTCTAATTGATTGGCATTTCTTTTGTTACAAACCCTAAAAAACCCTAATAACTTGTAAAAATCATAACTTGAGTTTGGTTGAGAGTTGAGAGTTCCCCTTTGGGCAGTGATTCATTATAGGTCTAGGGTTTCTTTGGGTACCATTTTCCATTTTTTATGTTAGGGTTTACTTCTGTTTTTGGTTTGTGTTTGATGTTTGATCCATGAACCCTAATTTGGGCTTCCTCTTGCATCCTTCTTGCATTTCCTTGCATAACTTGACTTGCCATTGCATTTTGTGCATTCTTATGATTCATTTGACAATCTTAAGACATATAGGAAGCATGTTTGATCATTGCATTACATATTTGCCATGTCATTTGTCCTGTATGCTTCATAACATTTCATGCTTGTTCATGCTCCTCAGCTTGCATCATTTGCATCCATGATTTTGTATGAACATCTCATTGTCTTGCCTCTTGTTTGCAGCACCTCATAACATCATTTTCATCATCACCATGCTTCTGGTTTTGTTTAGCATCATACCACTTCATCTCATTTTGCATTGCATTGCATTTCTTTCTAATATTTCAGGTGGTAAGTAAACTTGAGAAGTGAATTTGCCTTCACTTCTCATAACCTTTCTTTTCATCTCTCTTGCATCCATTGCTGCATTTCTATATGTGTTTGAGATTGAGCTTGCTCATTCTTGTTCCTCCCACTTTCTTTCTTCAAGTGACTTGACTTCTTGGATGAAGCAAGTTGCTTTGCTTCTCTTGATCCTTTCATCTGCTTCCTGGTGGTTCCATTGAAGATTGTTCTTGAAAACCTCACAAACATTAGGACCAACCAAGCATGATAATGAATTAGGGTTTTGATTAGTCTCCCCCATAGTTTTTACCTTTGTGTCTCTCCTTGAGTCATCTCCCCTCACCTCATAATCAGGGACTAAACCCTCAAGGCTTTAAGACTTTGTGATTAAGATCATGCCTGCATCCTTCTTTTAGGATGGAGTGTATAACTTTAATCCTAAGTCTTGGACCCTTAAGGTGTTGAACTCTCTTAATTAATCCATCTAATAATCATCAAGACATTACACTTGTAACTTGGGCCTTGCATTAGGGTTCTAATTCTTCCTTAATTGGTTAAGAAGGACTAACCCTAAAGTTAATGGACAAGTCCCCCTCAAGTTGTCTTACAAATCATAAAAAACACTTCATCATCATATCATTAATAAAATCCACTTAATCAAAGGTTGTTCTGTCATGGGTTTAATCCCTAATCATGGATTAAGCTGAGGATCCTTCCTCAGCTTAAACACCCTCATCTATTATCCTTCTTTTAGGATAGTGTAATGAGCCTGTTAAATCCCTGATTATGGCTTAACCTCATTACTTAACACTAAACAAAAATCACAAAAACATCTAATTAATCACAAGTAGGTTAATGATCTTAACCCTACATCAAAGGTGATTAAGTGTGAGGATCTGACTTCACACTTAAGGTAATTCTCATTACCCCTAATCAGAGGGATGATGTGATGAGTTTACCAAATCCATTGATTTAGGTTTAAGCTCATTATCTTATGACAAACTCCAAAAACAATAAAAGACTGAAAACTCAAAAACAAACAATAATCGTCTCCTTCGGGATTCTTTTCTCATCTCATTCATTCATAAACGAGAACTAGCTTCTTCCGTCTAAATGCAAGACAGTTTGCACCTGAGCCAGACAGGTCATACACTTGAGCATAGACAAGCAAGCAGTTCACAAGTCAATTCATCTTTCAGTCTCTTTGGGTCGAACTACGGTGTTCTGACTTCCTCATTGCACGGGAGGATACGTAGGCATAACTTAACAGTTATCGAACAAAAGTCTCTGTACATTCCCCCTCCTTCCAGCTTCATTTTTAGCCTCATATTCTTGAGCATTTCATTCCTGATCTCACACTGACACTGTACATTTATACACATCACATTTCTTTACACTGACACTTGTACATCTTTTCCAGCTCTTTTATGCACAAATAGCACTGACACTACCCCTTTAAAACACAAATCTTTTAAGCGTGGATCCCGTCGAGTACGGCGGACAATCTGGGTGCTAATACCTTCCCAGATTGTAACCAACCCCCTTTCTCAGTCTCTCTAGTTCGCAACCGTCTTATCCATCTCTTTCTAGGTCTATGCAGCATTACCTTTCCTCCGGGATAAAAATGCCTAGCTGGCGACTCTTTTCATTCTCCAGTGAGTTCACGGCTGTGTGTTCTCACTGTTCCCTTCGCCGACCGTTCGCGTCTGTACCTTCATTTGATCCATTTTCATTTGTCGGGAGCGACAGCTTGGCGACTCTGCTGGGGACCCTTATACTGCAACCAGGGCTTCTGGTTCTTTCTGTGGGTTCTTCCTAGCGCTTGATTGATTTGTGTTTATTGGGGGTGTTATGTGCTTGTTTGTGCTTGTATTTATTTTTATTCATTGCTTTATGTACAGTTACTTTACTGCTTTCTTTATTGCATTTATATATATCATACTGTCATGCTGTCTGTGCTGGATCTGGTTTTGTTTTAGTGGGTGGGGTTCTATTGAGAGCCAAGGTCCTATACCTGGGACCTGAGTGACACCTAGGCTAGAGTGAATCATATTCTTTCCCATTCCATTTCGGTCTGGTGCGGGAATATGAAACACGGTTCAGATATGGGTTTCTTCTTGAGAACTCTGTGCTACGGATTTCCTGTAGTGCTAGGGGGATCTGGGAAGCCTGCTAAGTCTGGATGACCTTTTAGTATTGACCTTCAGAAATTGAGGTGAATTAGAGGAGGAATTGTTATGGTTATTGTAAACACTGTACCTCCGGGTTAGAAGTGTTTACACTTCTCATAACTGATCCAAGTCTGAGGATCCTTGTTCTAGATCACTACCTGTGAGGGGGTTGGGCTGTTTACAGGTTTGCAGGTACCTTGACCTCAGAATACCCTGTTACTTTGACTTTGTTAAGAATGCTCCATGTTGGATAGTTCTTGTGATTCTAAAACCCTGGACATGTGGCTCTTTATTTGAGTCCCCCACCTTGGTTACTGGATTTATAGACCTCCATCCGGAATTCTTGAACACACATGGATCTATACCAAGGCAGTTTATCCAGATCCAGCTCAGTCACAAACCCTTTGCATATCATTTGCATACATCCTCATTGCATCATATTAACATGTGCTTATTTGTTTTTCAGGGTATCCATTTTCATCAGGTTTTGGTTTTGACCCCATCTGCAGCTTTGACCCATCTTCACCAGCATCTGCTTCAGTTTAGCTGTCTGCTTCAGCACCAGCCAGTCAGTGGTTTTCTCTACTTCAGCATTGTCATCAGCACTCTACCCAGTCTTCAGCATCATGGCTCCAAAGAAAAGCAATATCACCTATCATTTCTTCCAACCAGACTTGTCAGACATCAGGAGGGTCCAAACCCTGATGACCCCAGATCACATACCTCTGTTCAGGGAGCATTATGGGGATATACTTGACTTGGTTATAGACATGGACCCATCTCAGAGGAGCCTGATCCATACCTGCATCCAGTTCTATGACCCCCCATTGAGGTGTTTCACCTTTCAAGACTTTCAGTTGGGACCTCTCTTAGAAGAATATGCATCTTTGGTTGGTTTGCCTATCAAGAGAGAAATTCCTTTTAACCCTGAAATGGTCTTTCCCAGCAATGGAGAGATAGCAAGAGCTTTGCACCTGGAACCTGCTTTGATTGAGCAGCATATGACCTCTAAAGCTGGGATCCTTGGATTTCATCTGGACTTCCTGATTTCTCAAGCTAGTTTGAAGGCCTCCCTGGGGGATTGGAAAGCTGTTTGTGCATTGTTGGCCTTGAGTGTATATGGAATTGTGTTGTTTGCAGATGAGCCCAGATTCATCAGCAAGAATGCCATCCACCTGTTCATCCTGAAGAACCCAGTGCCAACCTTGTTGGGTGACCTCTATTACTCAGTACATCAGAGGAATGAGAAACAGAGGGGTAAGCTAGTGAGGTGTTGTGCTCCACTATTCCATGCTTGGCTTCTCAAGCATCTACCCAGGACAGATGCATTCCTGAATCCTCATCAGCAAAGCAACTGGGCTAAGAGGCTCACTACTCTCACTGCAGCAGACATCAGATGGTGCACCCAAGGCACCAAGGGCAGAGATATGATCACAAGCTGTGGGCACTTTCCCAATGTACCTTTGGTAGGAGTTAAGGGAAGTATCAACTACAACCCCCTGCTGTTCAAGAGGCAATTAGGCTATGCACTGGTTCATGCTCCTAGGGAACAAGACCTGGTTGAGACCCTCTACTGTGAGAACAAGATCAGTTTGACTGTTGTTAGGCAGGCTGCCTGGGCCTGGGATCATGTTCAAACCAAGGGAATCACCATTCTGGGGAAGTGCAATAATGTGGCATCAGCCCAATATCATGAGTGGTCCTATGCTAGGGCCCAAATCTCAGGATTGCCCTTCACCATCAAAGACATGCCTGAGTCATCATCAGCACCACCCCCTGCTACTGTCAGTTTGGAAGAGTTTGAAGGCTTGAAAGAAAGAAATGAGAAGCTATCCCAAGCCCTGCAGAAGACCCTCAGGGAGAGGAGTGAAGGTGTAAGGGAGATTGAAAGATTGGAGAAGCTGAGAGTGGAACACTTGACTAAGATTGAGAAGTCTGGAGACTATATCAACAAGTCTAAAGCTGGTGAGCAGATTCTGAAAAATGCTTGTAAAGAAGCCCAGTTCCAAAGAGCAAGGACATACTTGTACTTGAAAGAGAGTCAGGCCAGGTGGGTCCGGATCACTGAAGCCCGTACTCTAGAAGACAAGAGAGTTCAAGATAAGATGGAGCAGATGGAAAAAGCCCTGACAGCAGCCCAGGAGGAAATTTCAGAGTTAAAAATCAAAGCTGGAGTGAAGAAATCCAAAGACCAAAGCCAGAACAAGAAGTTGACTACAGCTGTTGCAACAAGAAACCTTCTCATCAGGAATCTTACGGAGCATCCGGCTGATCCTGTGACCGAAGCACTTCTTAAGGAAGTTCGCGAGGATGAGTTTGGCCTTGGAGTCTGATTATTTGCTTGTTGTTGTTCCTTTTCCATGTACTTTTGCTTTTTGGTGATGTATTTTTGACCCCTTAGAGGGCTAGTGTTGTAAAAAATGAACAATTTGTATTATTTTACCTTTGTAATATATTTGTGTTTGTTTCCATCTGGGTTCACTTCAAAAGCAACTTCAACAGCATCATCTTCAAGGGTCTGGACGGGTCAAAACTGAAGACCAAGCCGGATACCTTGATAGCAAATAAGCATACTGCATTGCATACTAACCCTTTTGTTTGTTTTGTAGGTTTTGTTTTATTGTTTCTAACCTCTGTTGTGACATTCAGGAATTATTGCTCGCCGCAGGCTATTCCCTCTCAACAGGCCACACAGGTACCCTACAAGAAACAACCTTCCGGGCATCCAGATGGACCAGTTGCAGCAAGACCTCAATGAGGCCAGAACCCAGATGGCTAATGAAAGGGTGGAGATGAGAACCCAAATAACTCAGTTCATGGAAGTGATGAATAATTTAGCTCAAAGCCAGGAGAGGCTTAGAGTTCTGGTAGAGGGGAGAACTCAAGATGACCCCCATGTGGGAACTGCTGGCACCAGTAACAATGAAAGGGTGCAACCACATGTTAACCCCCCTATATTTGGTCCACACCTACATCCTGAGATTCATATTCCTGCAAACGTTCAAGGAACAGCCACTGCAGCCAGAGTACTTCAAGAGGATCCTCAGGAGGATCAGTTTACAGTCATGGGTGCTGGAGAGGAAACCTATGACAGGAGATTGGATGAGTTGGCTGAGAAGTTGAGGTCTTTGGAATCCCAAAATTCTTTGGGGTTCGATGTCATGGACATGGGTTTAGTAGAGGGGGTCAGGATCCCTCATAAGTTCAAGCCTCCTTGTTTCGAAAGATATAATGGGACTTCATGCCCCCGGACTCATTTGCAATCGTTCCTGGGAAGGCTGAAGGCCTATACAATGGATGAGAAGCTCTGGATGTTTTACTTCGAAGACAGTTTGACTGGAGCATCAAGGGAATGGTATTCCCACTTGACAAGGGCAACTGTAAGATGCTGGAAGGACCTGGCAGAGGCCTTCATCCGACAGTATCAATACAACTTAGACATGGCACCCAACAGGACTCTCCTAATGGGAATGTCACAGTCGTCAAGGGAAAGTTTCCGAGAATATGCCCAGAGATGGAGGCAATTGGCTGCTGCTGTTCAACCACCAATGTCTGAGAGAGAAATGGCAGACATGTTTATGAACACTCTCCAGGGAACGTATATTGACAGGTTGGCTGCTTTTTCGTCCACTAGCTTCGCAGATGTTGTTATAGCTGGGGAGAGAATTGAAAGCCTGTTAAAAATGGGTAAAATTTCCGATAATGGCGCCAGTTCGTCCAGCAGTACAAGGAAGCCTTTTGCAGGCCCTAGAAGAGCTGGCGAGACCAATGCCATTCATACCAACAGGGGTAGGCCCCAATATGTTCAAAGGTCCATAGCAGCAGTCATTATCCCTGCTCCAGCACATCCTCTGCCAGTCTATCAACCTCCTCAACAAAACTTCCAACAACAACCTCCGTATCAGCAGAACCAATATCCTCCAAGGAACTACAACAACAACAACTCCAACAACAACAATCAACAGAGGCCATTCCAACAAAGGCCCTCTCAAGCTAATCGAGTGATCGACCCGATTCCAATGCCGTATGCTGCTTTGCTGCCACAGCTTCTGAAACTCAACCTGGTTGAGCTAAGAACGTTGGCACCTCCGGATCCAAACAGTCTACCAAGAAACTATGACTCTAATGCTAGGTGTGCTTTTCACTCAAACGCGCCTGGTCACAGTACAGAAAAATGCAGGGCACTGCATATGAAGGTACAAGACTTAGTAGACTCCAAGGCTTTGAACTTTGCACCTCCGCCCAACGTCAACAAAAACCCAATGCCACACCATGGTGGTCCCCGAATTAATGCTATCGAAGAAGACCAACCGTCTTATTTGATAACCAGTGTGGATCAGATCAGGACACCATTGGTGGAAATCAAGGCTCAACTCCGTGAAAGCAATATATTTCCGGGGTGTGAACTAGGGTGCCCATACTGCAATATTTCTTGGAATGGGTGTGAAGACTTGAGGAATGGCATTGACAGCCTTATTCAGAGTGGCTTACTGCAGATCACTACATCATTCCCGGCAAACCCGACGACTTCATCAGCAATGGTTTCAGATCCTCCTACAAATACAGCAACAATTGTTCCCAACAATTCATCAGCAACATCAGCAAGTACTTCATCTGTTCTACCCAATGATCAGTTTTCAACAGTTTCTCCTGCTACAACTTCAGCTTCAGTCCACTTCGACTCCCCATCAACAACAACAACAGTTCTTCCAACAGAACCTTCTACAACACCAGCAAACAATCACGAAGATGTCTCCACTGTTACCATATTCTACGATCCAGAAAACAATTCCGCTTATCATTCAGAAGGTGCTGCTCCCACTAGAGCACCAGTTACAATCTTTTATGATCCACAGACAATAACAGTCCCCTCAGCAGCAGCAATCAGTCCAGTCACCGTCACGGTACCTGGACCTGTACCATATGAAAGCAATAGGGCCATCCCTTGGCACTATGGCTCTGACTTGTACTGTGAAGGGAAAAGAATCACTCTGGAAACATCATCACCTGCACCACAAGTTGATAATGTGGGGGGAGGCGGAGGCTTCACTCGAAGCGGACGTCTCTTCGCTTCACAAGTCCAAAGACCCACTGCCGAAGCAGAAGCTGCTGCCAAGGCAAAGGGTAAAGGACCGGTGCAGGAAGATCCAGCTGCCAAAGAAGCCCTGAAGACTCCATTTGATCAGGAAGTTGATGAGTTTATGCGGATCATCAAGAAGAGTGATTATAAAGTTGTGGATCAACTTCACCAAACTCCATCCAAAATCTCCATCCTCTCACTGCTCATGTGCTCCGAAGCCCATCGGAATGCACTACTGAAAGTCCTTCACGCAGCGTACGTGCCAGAGGAGATTACTGTCAACCAGTTGGAAACGGTGGTTGGGAATGTTACTGCTAGCAACGGGCTAGGGTTTACCAATTCTGATTTGACAGTGGATGGTCGTAACCACAACAAAGCCTTGCACATAACTATGGAATGCAAAGGAGCTGTCCTTTCTCATGTGCTGGTGGACACAGGTTCCTCCCTGAATGTCTTACCAAAGAAGGCTCTGGTGAAGTTAGAATATGATGGATTGGCATTGAGACCCAGCAACCTGGTGGTTAGAGCTTTTGATGGCTCAAAGAGATCGGTTCTGGGAGAGATTGAGCTGCCCGTGACAATTGGCCCGCAGACTTTTAAAACTATCTTTCATGTGATGGACATTCAGCCCGCCTACAGCTGTTTGTTGGGTAGACCCTGGATTCACGCCGCTGGCGCTATAACGTCTACCCTTCACCAAAAGTTAAAATTTGAGTGGGAGGGTCAAGTTGTCACGATCTGTGGAGAAGAGGACATCTTTGTTAGCCACCTGGCTACCTACAAGTACATTGAGATGGATGGAGAAATCCATGAAACGATGAGCCAAGGTTTTGAAGCCTTGAATGTCAATGAAGCATCTGCTGTTTCAGGAATCTCCATGTCGTCATATCAACAAGCCCGGAAGGTTGTTGAGGAAGGAACTGCCCTAGGCTGGGGCAAGGTCTTAGCTGTGGAGGAGAAGAAGGACAAATTTGGGTTGGGTTACAAACCAACTCAACGTCAAGCAAAGGCTGCTGCAGAGCCAGGATTTGTCAGTGGGGGAATGCTAACCCCCGATGCTATCAACTGTCTGGAAGACGAGCTGGAAGAAGAACGCAACCTGGAGAATTGGATTCGTCCAAAGGTCCCGGGGAGCAGCGTCTCGAACTGGTCTTCCCAGGGAATTATAAGTGTTACTCGAGCAGAGTAATTATTATTTCCTGTATCTTTTATAGCATGCATCAAAGTCTTGCATCTTGCCCAAGATGACAAGACTCATTTTGTAATCAGGGCCATCTGTACTTTTGTGCAAACAAGATTAAATTAATGAAATATCAGACAATCTTTTTGCAAACGAGTCTTTTTCTTTTCTGCTCACTGTTTTTCCATTTTTCTTTTTGTACAAAAATAAATGGCGGTGTTTTCAAAATGATAACTTCATTTCACTTTTTTCTAAAGCAAGACTAAAATCAATCACTAAAATGAACCGACTTAACCCTTGCAGAGAGTGCCTTCCAGACAGCACCGACAACAGCACAGCTATGACATCGTATGACTTTGACAATCCGATCAATCAAGCTGATGAAGGGGTTGGTGAAGAATATGAGCTTCCTGAAGAGCTAGCCAGGTTGCTGAGACAGGAGGAAAAAGTTATTACTCCTCATCAGGAGGAGATTGAAGTGATTAATCTTGGTACGGAGGAAGACGTGAAAGAAGTCAAAATCGGGGCCTGCCTGCAAGACTCAGTGAAGAGACAGCTGATAGATCTGCTTCAAGAGTATGTTGATGTGTTTGCTTGGTCCTACCAAGATATGCCAGGGTTGGATACCGATATTGTTGTGCATAAGCTGCCTTTGAGGGAAGAATGCCCACCAGTCAAACAGAAGTTGCGCCGAACTCGCCCAGACATGGCTATGAAAATCAAGGAAGAGGTACAAAAGCAATGGGACGCCGGGTTCCTTGCTGTGACTAGCTATCCTCCGTGGGTTGCTAACATAGTACCTGTGCCTAAGAAGGACGGAAAAGTAAGAATGTGTGTTGATTACCGGGATCTGAACAGAGCCAGCCCGAAAGATGACTTCCCATTACCTCACATTGATGTATTGGTGGATAACACGGCTCAGTTCTCGGTATTCTCCTTCATGGATGGATTTTCGGGATACAATCAGATCAAGATGTCACCTGAAGACATGGAGAAGACAACATTCATCACACCTTGGGGCACGTTCTGTTATAAAGTGATGCCATTCGGACTGAAGAATGCTGGTGCAACGTATCAACGGGCTATGGTAACATTGTTTCATGACATGATCCATAAGGAAATCGAATGTTATGTGGATGATATGATCGCCAAGTCCCTTACAGAGGAAGATCACCTGGTGAATCTGCTCAAGTTATTCAAGCGTCTGAGGAAATACCAACTAAAGTTGAACCCCAACAAATGCACATTCGGGGTGCGATCCGGTAAGCTGCTGGGCTTTATTGTAAGTGAGAAAGGGATTGAAGTTGACCCTGATAAAGTCAAAGCTATTCAAGAAATGCCTGCACCGAAAACTGAGAAAGAAGTTCGAGGGTTCTTAGGTCGATTGAACTACATTTCACGGTTCATATCTCACCTTACAGCAACTTGTGAACCCTTATTCAAGCTGTTAAGAAAGGAGCAAACGGTCAGGTGGAACGAAGACTGCCAGAAAGCTTTTGACAAGATCAAGGAGTATTTGCAAGAACCTCCAATCCTTATGCCTCCAGTTGAAGGAAGACCTCTGATTATGTACTTGACAGTATTAGAAGAATCGATGGGGTGTGTACTAGGTCAGCATGACGAGTCTGGTCGAAAAGAGTATGCGATATACTACCTAAGCAAAAAGTTTACCGACTGTGAACAGCGTTATTCACTGCTCGAGAAAACTTGCTGTGCTTTAGCGTGGGCTGCTCGCCGACTGAGACAGTATATGTTGACCCATACTACTCTATTGATCTCAAAAATGGATCCAGTTAAGTACATTTTCGAGAAGCCAGCTCTTACCGGACGGGTTGCAAGATGGCAGATGATTCTCACAGAATACGACATACAGTACACATCTCAGAAAGCCATCAAGGGCAGTGTACTATCTGAATATCTTGCTGAGCAACCCATTGATGACTACCAGCCTATGAGGTTCGACTTCCCCGATGAAGACATCATGTTCATTAAAGCAAAAGATCATGAAGAGCCTATTCACACTGAAGGGCCTGACCCAGAAGAAGAATGGACTATGATGTTTGATGGGGCTGTCAACATGAATGGCCGTGGTGTTGGTGCAGTACTCATTACACCTAAAGGGGTTCACATGCCTTTCTCGGCAAAGCTCACTTTCAACTGCACTAACAACGAAGCTGAATACGAAGCTTGCATTATGGGTCTTGAGGAAGCCATTGACCTCAGGATCAAGACATTGACCGTATTCGGAGATTCAGCTTTGGTAGTCAATCAGACCAACGGAAAATGGTACACCCACCAAGATCATCTGATACCTTACAGGGATTATACAAGAAGGTTATTGACTTTCTTCACAACAGTCAAGCTTGAGTATATTCCTCGGGACGAGAATCAGTTTGCGGATGCTCTTGCTACCATTTCATCCATGATCAAAGTTCAAGCTGCTAACTTTGTACCTCAGATTTCAGTATCGAGACTTGATAGACCAGCATATGTATTTGCAGCAGATATTGCTAAAGATGATAAGCCTTGGTTCCATGACATCAAGTGCTTCTTGGAGGATCAAACGTACCCACCTGGGGCATCTTCCAATGATAAAAAGACTTTAAGAAGGCTTGCTGGAAGTTTCTTTCTGAACACTGATGGATCTTTATACAAGAGGAACTTTGATATGGTACTCCTCAGATGTGTTGACAAGACAGAAGCAGATTTGTTGATGCATGAAGTGCACGAAGGATCCTTTGGTACCCATGCAGGAGGGCATGCCATGGCTAAGAAGTTGTTAAGATCAGGCTATTACTGGATCACAATGGATGCAGACTGTTGTGCTTACGCCAGAAAATGCCATAAATGCCAGATTTATGCAGACAAGGTGCATGTGCCTCCCAATCCCCTGAACATAATGTCTTCACCATGGCCCTTTGCTATGTGGGGCATTGACATGATTGGCAAAATTGAGCCAACTGCTTCGAACGGCCACAGATTCATCCTGGTCGCCATCGATTATTTTACAAAGTGGGTTGAAGCAGCCTCATATGCAAATGTCACAAGGCAAGTGGTAGCCAGATTTCTGAAAAGAGATATCATCTGTCGGTATGGAGTGCCCGAGCGAATCATTACTGATAATGGTTCCAACTTGAACAACAAAATGATGGCAGAGCTGTGCCGGGACTTCAAGATCCAACATCACAATTCTTCTCCTTACAGGCCAAAGATGAACGGCGCTGTTGAGGCAGCAAATAAGAATATCAAGAAGATTGTGCAGAAGATGGTAGTCACTTACAAAGATTGGCATGAAATGCTACCGTTTGCCTTGCATGGGTACCGCACATCAATCAGGACATCCACTGGGGCAACACCGTATCAACTTGTGTATGGTATGGAAGCAGTCCTACCTGTTGAAGTTGAACTACCCTCCCTACGGGTACTGATGGATGTTAAGCTAAACGAAGCAGAATGGGTTCGGGCCCGATACGAACAACTAAGTCTGATCGAAGAGAAAAGATTGGCTGCAATCTGTCACGGGCAGCTATATCAGAAAAGAATGAAGAGAGCCTTCGATCAGAAAGTCAGGCACCGAGAGTACCGGGTGGGAGATCTTGTGTTGAAGAGAATCCTCCCTCCTCATACAGACCACAGGGGCAAGTGGACTCCCAATTACGAAGGACCATTTGTTGTGAAGAAAGTCTTCTCTGGTGGAGCACTGATGCTCAGCACCATGGATGGTGAAGATTTCCCGTCCCCTGTGAATTCAGATGCAGTTAAAAAATACTTCGCATAAAATGACCCGCTGGACATAAAAACAGAATGTAAGTCCAGGCAAAATAGGGCCTCCCGGCGAGTCAAAGACAGAATAAAAGACTCGGGCAAAAATAAGGGAAATAAGCAAAAAATGTACACCCGCTGAGTTGAAAAGCCGCATTGGACAGCTCAGGCAAAAATGGGTATCCCGATGGATTGAAAACCCGAAAGGGCGATCCATGCAAAATAAGGGAATAAGCGAACAACTGCATTCTGAATTCGTCTGTATCACCTACAACTTGGTAAGCTCCAAGGGATCAAGCTGCAATCAGAATCAACTCTCTCCAGAAAGCAAGACGAGAAGAACGTCATTGTCATACGAGTCATAGCAGAAGAGGAAGCTCCTTGAAAGCATCGCCAGCACCGCCAGCACTTTATTTCTCAATTTGTAACAATCTCCTCATTTCAGGAGATATGTTTCTCTGACTGTATCTTGCCAATTCAGGGCACACGAATTAATATAATCAGATTTTCAGTCATGTCTCGTTTTTTACATTTATGTTTTGCAAAGAGTTGTCTGATGTCTCTAAAAACACAATTGCATAAGTACAGATGCCTCTCTCTAAAAATAAAACACATGCTTGCAGGGAATATACTTACTCTCGAAAGTACTTATTTCCTATGACGGAATCTCAGTAAAGGATACCTCGGGACCTTTTGTGCGTTTCCTTATCTTTGCAGGATCGCAAGTATCTAGAACGCAACATGGGGCATGCAGGTTACGTCTCAGCAAGTAGGCGAATCATTATCAACTCGGTCTATCTTCCACATGGCACTGGAGGATGCCCATTTCCCCAGCGGAGCTGCCAAATCAGCATACACCCAATCTCAGCATCCGAGATGCTCTATCCCCAGCTGAGTTGCTCCCCATTGCTTTCCCCAGCTGAGTTGCCTCTCACAATTCCCCAGCTGAGTTGCTTCTCACAATTCCCCAGCCGAGTTGCCATCCTTCCTCAGCAGAATGCAGAAATCAGGGAATCATCTCCCCACAGAGTCCCCAGCCTCTATTCAGAAGAGCAACGCACGAAGAAATCACAACGGGGTGAAGAAAGCTTCTACAAACCCCAGCTGGGTCCCTCATTACCAAAATAGGTCTATCAGTGACCTATATCCCCAAGCAGAGTCCCATATGTCAGATCTACCAATGGTCTCATCCCCAGCTGGGATGTCCACTCCAAGCAGATCAATCCGAGATCTTCGCAGCAACGGGATCCGAATCCCGGATCGGTGCCTCTTTGCATAATCATAGCATTCGCATCATATTCACCCCCAGAGCGTAGCATTCCGTCTAATACGGAGCATTACGGCAAAAAATCAAATGCATAGCATAATCATAAGTCATGTTGTGATTTGAACACTTGTAAATATTGACAATCTGTCGGCATACAGAATACATCCCCATCAGAGTCCCAGCAAAAGCAGTTGCCCCATATCACAAACACCAGTGCATATCTCCTTTTTGATACCCGTCCGTATCATCATTTCCCAGCAGGTTGCCTGAATACACTTTACAAACCAAGATCACCAGTATTGCAGATACATCCTGACACTCGTCCGTGTCGTGTCACCAGCAGAAAGCCAAAGACACCCTCTTTGCACTTACATATACCTATACACTTTCTTGACACCCGTCCGTGTCATATCCCCAGCGTGGTCGCCTATACTTGTATATACACTTTCCTGACACCCGTCCGTGTCGTATCCCCAACAGATAAACACTCACCTATACATTATATACTCACTACTCATTGGTACACCTACTCAGATACTCGTCCGTATCTTATATACACCATGTATATCCCCGCAGATTCGACAGTAGTCCTTGTTCTTTGTTAACCAGTTGGTACTCGTCCGTACCATCATCTCAGAACATTGCGTCTAATGTTTGTTTCTACATGATACTCGTCCGTATCATAGTCTTAAGGATGCTCGTCCGCATCTTTAATCCATACACCGTGTCAAACACTTATGTCTTCGTGAATATAGATGCTCGTCTGTGTCTACTATTCCCCAAAAGGATACTTTCAGATGCAACACTCGTCCGTGTTCCTTGTTAACCAGTTGATACTCGTCCGTATCATCAGCTCTGAGCACGTGTCAGTTTGTTTCTACATGATACTCGTCCGTATCATAGTCTTAAGGATGCTCGTCCGCATCTTTAATCTATACACAATACCAAACACTTATACCTTTTGTTTCTTGGATGTAAACGCTCGTCCGTATTTACTATATCCCCAGTAGATCGCAGTCAAATTTCCTTTTTATCTAACACTCGTCCTGTGTTATGATAAACTTTGAGAGCAGCCGTCCCCTGCTAAGTGGTCGTCCTCCACTTCTTGATGGTCGTCCTCCATCATGCTCATCCGATGGCCGTCCCCATCGTTGATTTTAGCAGCCGTCCCCTGCTAGGTGGTCGTCCTCCACCTTTTGATGATCGTCCTTCATCACTTTATCCAATGGCCGTCCCCATTGTTGATTTTAGTTGTCTAACACTCATCCTGTGTTATGATAAACTTTGAGAGCAGCCGTCCCCTGCTGAGTGGTCGTCCTCCACTTCTTGATGGTCGTCCTCCATCATGCTCGTCCGATGGCCGTCCCCATCGTTGACCTTTTCTATCCGATGGCCGTCCCCATCGTTGATATTTTGGCAGCCGTACCCTGCCAGGTGGTCGTCCTCCACCTTTGATGGTCGTCCCCATCATATTTCTTCTATGCCCAACAGAGCAGCCGTCCCCTGCTAGGTGATCGTCCTTCACCTTTGATGGCCGTACCCCATCATCTGTTTATTTCATTTATTCTTTAACCCGATGGCCGTCCCCGTCGTGGTCCCTTTTCTTTTTTAACCCGATGGCCGTCCCCATCGTTGGTTACTTTACATTTGTGAACTTGATGGCCGTCCCCGTCATGTTTCACCAATCCCCAGAGAATGTTACTACTTTATCTTGATGGCCGTCCCCATCATATTATCTTAGTTTTCCCAGCTAGTCGGCCGTCCCCGTCTTAGCTTTATCTTTTATCCCCAGCATGTCGGTCGTCCCCGTCATCGCTTTATTTTACACACTTTCCCCAGCATGTCGGCCGTCCCCGTTTACCCAGCAGTCGTCCTCTGCTCGACGGTCGTCCTCCGTCGCCCACACTTTACAATATACTTTATTTGCTTTTACAATCTATATCCCTTTTCTTCTTCATTTCTGTGAGTGCAAATTTTGGACTGTCTTTGGTATTCAACCACAAGTTATCTTGTTTGCCTGTTAAGCCGCCGCTTACAACCTGCACAGCTAACTCATGCTTGAATAGGGGCAGCTGTAAACACCCCAAATTTGCCCTCACCCATTCACACATGACTTGTGATCATCTCATATGCATAAACACAATCACATCATCTCATGTCTCATTTGGTTTCACTGGATAGTTTCTAAGGCATCTGCACCTAGGGTTTGTGATCTGAGCAACCTCAGGGCATCTTGAGCCATTCCAAAGGCCACTAATCAACTCAAAGGGGTCCATGTGTGTTCTTGTATCATGTTACATCCTCACAGAGTCAAAATTGCAGAGGAATCACAAGAACTAGGGTTTGAGTGGATGCAGAGCCAGGTTGAACTGCACAGTTGACCTAAAATTAGGGTTTTGGTTTCAGAGGCCATAACCCCAAATTTTTTGGTCATTCTTGTTTCCATTGGTCTCTATATGGTATAGGGAGTATGCATATCAATTTTCATGAAGAAATTCCATGGGGAAGTCATCTGATCAAGAGTTGACTTTTCAGACAAGTCAGTGTAAAATCAGGGCATCTGAGGCCCCCAATGACCCAACCAATGGGTGATCTTCATCATTTTGAGTGTATATGATCTTTATTTGATCATGGAAGAAGGTTGAAGTTCATAAAAATCAAGAATTTAGGTTTTTTGCAAATGTTGACTTTTTGGGTATAGTTGACTTTTCAAGAATGCCTCATTTTAGGTCAATTTTCAAGCCTTGATTCATGATCCAAAAAGGCCTCAAATGGAAAAACTTTGGTCATGAAAGTTGTAGATCTCATCTTTCCCTTTTCAAAAAGTACAAGAACATGATCAAACTCTTCATGGATCAAAAGTTATGGCAATGCAAAGTTAGCAAAAATCATTGTTTTTCAAGTTATGCACCAAGTGGAAATTTTGCAAGGTCTTGAACCAAAGTCAAATGCAACCTCTAATCCACTTCAAACCAGCATGTAAGCATCCTCTAAGTTACAAAAATCAGAATTGGACTAGGTTGGCCCATGGTTTCATGTTTGGTTGGATAAAGGATCACATGTGAAACATAAAACCACAAGTTGCAAAAACTCATGAACACCTCTCACCAACTTGCAGCCTTGAGTGCTGAGTTTTGCTAGGCCCCTCCCACACCATGCTGCACCAGAACCAACATTGTACTTGCCTATGCCATGAGCTATGCATCACTTACACAAAAGGTGGACATTTTGCAAAAGTTGACTTATCTATCAAAAAAGCATGTGTCCAATCATCTGACCAATGAGAGAGAGTCATATGGACAACTTGCAAGCAAAGCATAAGGGCAGGCCAAGCTGAAACATCCTCACTCATCACTTACACAAAATCCCTTCACATTGCAAAATCTATCGAATTTGCCTCCACAGCCAAGAAACACCAAAACTTTCTTCATCACTAAACTCAATACACTCCATAGGCCTAAAACCATCAAAGCTCAGGCCTGAATCAAGCCTGATTTGAACCTCACCATTCTTCATCCTCAGAACCAGTCCTCTTCGAATCTCACTGTCCATCCCTCAAACACTTCATCTTCCTTCACCAACAAGTCAGGCACACTCAGAGGAGTCCAAACCACCCATTACACTGGCCTAAAACAGCCTGTACACCAAGGTCATTCTCTGCTACACCAGTTTGGTAGCCATTGAAATAGCTTGCTAAACTTCATCTCAAGCCTGCCATTGACACCAGGGGATTCATTAGAGCCAGCTTGCATCAAGAAACGGCTCTGGAAGCTCAGAAACAGGACTTGTCACCTCAGGTAGTCTTAAACTTCAAACTTTTTAAAGCTTGTTCCTTTTGTTCCAAATCAAAAATACATGCTCTGAGGATCACTGGGATGTGTTTAGAATTTAAAATGGTGTGAAAATGAGCATTTTATGCATCTCTGAAATTTGGCCCGTGAATGCATTTCGTTTCGATTCTCCTTGTTCATGTTAGATAGATGTATTTTGATCTTGGATTAAGGTTTAGTTAGGATAGGAGGTTGTTTCTGGGCAGGAAATTTGTTGGATGGTGGCTTGAATCGTTTTCTAGGGTTTTGGCTGGCCGGAGAAGACGACCGGAGGTCCTCTCCGGCAGCCTGAAAGTAGTTAACCCTAATCTCAGTCATTAAGTGAGGTTCAAATCTGGAACGTTAGATGGCGTTGACTGGCTGACTTCCCACCTTTTTTGATGGCCAGGATCTTGTCATTAACCCTAATCCACTTAATTAACATTAATTAATTCATTTTTAATTTAATCTGGCCAGATGCAATCTCCACCCTTCATTTGCGCGCTGGTCAGCATTTTCAAACTCAGAGCCAATCTCATTCGTCCATCTTGATTACTTTTCATTTAATTTAATTTTAATTCATTTTATTTTCAATTAACTTGTACAATTTATTTAAAATAGTTAAAAAATCATAAAAATTATGAAACTTTTTCTTTAAGGTTTTATTAATTTTTATGACACAAAAATATTTTTATTTTATTTTTTATCATTAAAAAAGTATTTTTAAATATTTAAAAGATTATTTTTAATTGATTAATGAGAATTAATTAATTAAAAATACTTTTAGGTATTTAAAAATTACAAAAAAATTCATGAAATGTTCTAAGACATTTAGAAACATTGTCCAACCTTCAAACCAAATTTCTTTTTTGATCTTGATGCATTTTAAGAATTTTTCATTGAATTAAATCATATTTTATGCATTATTTTGATCATGTGTTTAAAAATTCATTTCTGCCTTTTGGTGAAGGTTGAGACATTGATTCTTTTTGCATTGTTTTCCATTTGACATGTAGTTTCAAGGGTAAAGAGGCCATGATTTGATTTTACATTTTCTAATTGATTGGCATTTCTTTTGTTACAAACCCTAAAAAACCCTAATAACTTGTAAAAATCATAACTTGAGTTTGGTTGAGAGTTGAGAGTTCCCCTTTGGGCAGTGATTCATTATAGGTCTAGGGTTTCTTTGGGTACCATTTTCCATTTTTTATGTTAGGGTTTACTTCTGTTTTTGGTTTGTGTTTGATGTTTGATCCATGAACCCTAATTTGGGCTTCCTCTTGCATCCTTCTTGCATTTCCTTGCATAACTTGACTTGCCATTGCATTTTGTGCATTCTTATGATTCATTTGACAATCTTAAGACATATAGGAAGCATGTTTGATCATTGCATTACATATTTGCCATGTCATTTGTCCTGTATGCTTCATAACATTTCATGCTTGTTCATGCTCCTCAGCTTGCATCATTTGCATCCATGATTTTGTATGAACATCTCATTGTCTTGCCTCTTGTTTGCAGCACCTCATAACATCATTTTCATCATCACCATGCTTCTGGTTTTGTTTAGCATCATACCACTTCATCTCATTTTGCATTGCATTGCATTTCTTTCTAATATTTCAGGTGGTAAGTAAACTTGAGAAGTGAATTTGCCTTCACTTCTCATAACCTTTCTTTTCATCTCTCTTGCATCCATTGCTGCATTTCTATATGTGTTTGAGATTGAGCTTGCTCATTCTTGTTCCTCCCACTTTCTTTCTTCAAGTGACTTGACTTCTTGGATGAAGCAAGTTGCTTTGCTTCTCTTGATCCTTTCATCTGCTTCCTGGTGGTTCCATTGAAGATTGTTCTTGAAAACCTCACAAACATTAGGACCAACCAAGCATGATAATGAATTAGGGTTTTGATTAGTCTCCCCCATAGTTTTTACCTTTGTGTCTCTCCTTGAGTCATCTCCCCTCACCTCATAATCAGGGACTAAACCCTCAAGGCTTTAAGACTTTGTGATTAAGATCATGCCTGCATCCTTCTTTTAGGATGGAGTGTATAACTTTAATCCTAAGTCTTGGACCCTTAAGGTGTTGAACTCTCTTAATTAATCCATCTAATAATCATCAAGACATTACACTTGTAACTTGGGCCTTGCATTAGGGTTCTAATTCTTCCTTAATTGGTTAAGAAGGACTAACCCTAAAGTTAATGGACAAGTCCCCCTCAAGTTGTCTTACAAATCATAAAAAACACTTCATCATCATATCATTAATAAAATCCACTTAATCAAAGGTTGTTCTGTCATGGGTTTAATCCCTAATCATGGATTAAGCTGAGGATCCTTCCTCAGCTTAAACACCCTCATCTATTATCCTTCTTTTAGGATAGTGTAATGAGCCTGTTAAATCCCTGATTATGGCTTAACCTCATTACTTAACACTAAACAAAAATCACAAAAACATCTAATTAATCACAAGTAGGTTAATGATCTTAACCCTACATCAAAGGTGATTAAGTGTGAGGATCTGACTTCACACTTAAGGTAATTCTCATTACCCCTAATCAGAGGGATGATGTGATGAGTTTACCAAATCCATTGATTTAGGTTTAAGCTCATTATCTTATGACAAACTCCAAAAACAATAAAAGACTGAAAACTCAAAAACAAACAATAATCGTCTCCTTCGGGATTCTTTTCTCATCTCATTCATTCATAAACGAGAACTAGCTTCTTCCGTCTAAATGCAAGACAGTTTGCACCTGAGCCAGACAGGTCATACACTTGAGCATAGACAAGCAAGCAGTTCACAAGTCAATTCATCTTTCAGTCTCTTTGGGTCGAACTACGGTGTTCTGACTTCCTCATTGCACGGGAGGATACGTAGGCATAACTTAACAGTTATCGAACAAAAGTCTCTGTACATTCCCCCTCCTTCCAGCTTCATTTTTAGCCTCATATTCTTGAGCATTTCATTCCTGATCTCACACTGACACTGTACATTTATACACATCACATTTCTTTACACTGACACTTGTACATCTTTTCCAGCTCTTTTATGCACAAATAGCACTGACACTACCCCTTTAAAACACAAATCTTTTAAGCGTGGATCCCGTCGAGTACGGCGGACAATCTGGGTGCTAATACCTTCCCAGATTGTAACCAACCCCCTTTCTCAGTCTCTCTAGTTCGCAACCGTCTTATCCATCTCTTTCTAGGTCTATGCAGCATTACCTTTCCTCCGGGATAAAAATGCCTAGCTGGCGACTCTTTTCATTCTCCAGTGAGTTCACGGCTGTGTGTTCTCACTGTTCCCTTCGCCGACCGTTCGCGTCTGTACCTTCATTTGATCCATTTTCATTTGTCGGGAGCGACAGGATGTTAAACTGAGTGAAGCAGAATGGGTTCGGTCCCGATACGAACAACTGAGTCTGATTGAAGAGAAAAGATTGACTGCGATCTGTCATGGGCAGTTGTATCAGAAAAGAATGAAGAGAGCCTTCGATCAGAAAGTCAGGCACCGAGAGTACCAAGTAGGAGATCTTGTGCTGAAAAGAATCCTCCCTCCTAATACAGACCACAGGGGCAAATGGACTCCGAACTATGAAGGACCATTTGTAGTAAAGAAAGTTTTCTCTGGTGGAGCACTGATGCTCAGCACCATGGATGGTGAAGATTTCCCGTCCCCTGTGAATTCAGATGCAGTTAAAAAATACTTCGCATGAAAATGACCCGCTGGACATAAAAACAGAATGTAAGTCCAGGCAAAAATAGGGCATCCCGACGAGTCAAAAACAGAATAAAAGACTCGGGCAAAAATAAGGGAAAATAAGGAAAAAATGTACACCCGCTGAGTTGAAAAGCCGCATTGGACAACTCAGGCAAAAATGGGTATCCCGATGGATTGAAAACCCGAAAGGGCGATCCATGCAAAATAAGGGAATAAGCGAACAACTGCATTCTGGATTCGCCTGTATCTCTCACAACTTGGTAGGCTTCTAAGGGATCAAGCTTCAATCAGAAACAGCCTTCTTCAGAAAGTAAGATGAGAAGAACGTCAAAAGTCATACGAGTCATAGCAAGAAGAAGCTCCTTAAAGCGTCGTCAACATTGCCAACACATTTTGTTTCTCAATTTGTAACAATCTCCTCATCTTAGGAGATATGTTTCCTTGACTGTACCTTGCCAATTCAGGGCATTTGAATTAATAAAATCGGATTTTCAGTCATTGTTTTGTCTTGTACATTTTTATTTGCAAAAATGTCTGATGTTTTAAGAAAAACTGATTGCATAAATACAGATGCTTTTCTTCTAAAAAGTCACATGCTTGCAGAAAATATACTTACTCTCAGAAGTGCCTAAACTCCTATGAAGGAATCCAGTAAAGGATACCTCGGGATTACTTGTGCGTCTCCCTATCTTTGCAGGATTGCAGGTATCCAGAACACAACTTGGGGCATGAGAGTTTCACTCCAGCAAGCTGACAAATCAACACTCAGTCTCAACACTCAAAGTGTTTTCTCTCCAGCCGAGTTGCCACTTGTGGATTCTCCCCATCAGAATTGCCAGGCATCAGCTCTCCAACAGGGAAGTACCAGAAGGCGCACATATCCCCGGCTGAGTCAAAAATCCTCCTCAATAGAATCCCTAGGGAAATATTTCAGTGATCTCTATTTCTCCCCAGCCGAGTTTCCATTTCTCAGCTGAGTCAGGGAACCATCTCCCCACAGAGCTTCAGCCTCTATCCAGAAGAGCAACGCATGAAGGAATCACAACAGAGTGATGAAAGCTTCTACAAACCCCAGCTGGGCCTCTCATTTACTGGAATAGGTCTATCAGTGACCCATCCTTCCCCAAGCAGATATCGTCTCATCAGATCTACCAATGATCTCACCCCCAGCTAGGGTGTCCCTTTCAAACAGATCAGCCAGAGATCTTCACGGCAACGGGATCCGAGTCCCGGATTGGTATCCTCGCATAATCATAGCATTCGCATCATTTTCACCCACAAAGCGTAGCATTCCGTTTAATACGGAGCATTACGGCAAAAATCAAACATGTAGCATAATCATAAGCCATGTTTTGAACACTTGTGAATAATGACGATCCATCAACATACAGAAAACTCCCCCCAAAATCCTCCGCGGAGATTCCCCCAGCAAAAAAAAAAAAAAAACAGTTGCCTTACATTCACAAACACCAGTGTATATACTCTCTTTGGCACCCGTCCGTGTCAATACTCCCCAGTAAAGTCGCCTGAACACTCTGTATTACAGATACTTTTTGATACCCGTCCGTGTCATATCCCCAGCAGAAGGCCAAAGCATCCCCTTCGCACTCACAAATACTCATATATACATTTCCTTGACATCCGTCCGTGTCATTTTCCCCAGTACAGTAACATAAACACTTTGTATATCAGATACTTGTTTATACTATACTTTGCTTCTTTTGACACTCGTCCGTGTCACTCTCCCCAACAGTTAAACACTCATCCACATACCACTCATACTTATGCAGATACTCGTCCGTATCTTGTGTACACCATGTATATCCCCACAGATTCAACACTCGTCCGTGTTCTTTGTTAACCAGTTGGTACTCGTCCGTACCATCATCTCAGAACTTGCGTCAAGCGTTTGTTTCTACCAGATACTCGTCCATATCATAGTCTTAAGGATGCTCTTCCGCATCTTTAATCCATACACCGTGTCAAACACTTCTGTCTTCTTAAATATAGACACTCGTCTGTGTCTACTGTTCCCCAGAAGAGTCCTTTCAGATTCAACACTCGTCCGTGTTCTTTGTTAACCAGTTGGTACTCGTCCGTATCATCATCTCTGAACACGTGTCAGTATTTGTTTCTACTCGATACTCGTCCGTATCGTAGTTTTAGGGATGCTCGTCCGCATCTTTAATCTATACACGACACCTAAACACTTATACCTTTTGTTTCTTGGATATAAACACTCGTCCGTGTTTACTACTCCCCAGTAGATCGCTACCAAAGCAATTTTCTTTTTTATCTGACATTCGTCCTGTGTCATGATAAACCCTGAGAGCAGCCGTACCCTGCTAGGTGGTCGTCCTCCACCTCTTGATGGTCGTCCTCCATCATGCTCATCCGATGTCCGTCCCCATCGTTGATTTTCTATCCGGCATTCGTCCTATGTCGTGATATTTAGCAGCCGTCCCCTGCTAGGTGGTCGTCCTCCACCCCTTTTGATGATCGTCCTTCATCATTTTATCCAATGGTCGTCCCCATTGTTGATTTTGGTTATCTGGCATTCGTCCTATGTCATGATAAACCTCGAGAGCAGCCGTCCCCTGCTAGGTGGTCGTCCTCCACCTCTTGATGGTCGTCCTCCATCATGCTCATCCGATGGTCGTCCCCATCGTTGACCTTTTATCCGGCATTCGTCCTATGTCGCGATATTTTCGGCAGCCGTACCCTGCCAGGTGGTCGTCCTCCACCTTAGATGACCGTCCCTCATCTTATCCCCAACAGAGCAGCCGTCCCCTGCTAGGTGATCGTCCTTCACCTTTGATGACCGTACCTCATCATCTATTTATTTCATTTATTCTTTAACCCGATGGCCGTCCCCGTCGTGGTCCCTTTTCCTTTCAGTTTAGCCCGATGGCCGTCCCCATCGTTGGTTACTTTACTTTATGAACTTGATGGCCGTCCCCGTCATGTTTCATTAATCCCCAGAGAATTTTACAGCTTTATCTTGATGGCCGTCCCCATCATAATTCTTTTATCCCCAGCATGTCGGCCGTCCCCGTCATTGCTTTATTTTCCGCACTTTTCCCAGCATGTCGGCCGTCCCCGTCATTGCTCTTCACCCAGCAGCCGTCCTCTGCTCGACGGTCGTCCTCCGTCGCCCACACTTTACAATATACTTTATTTTCTTTTACAATCTATATCCCTTTTCTTCTTCATTCTGTGAGTGCAAATTTTGGACTGTCTTTGGTATTCAACCACAAGTTATCTTGTTTGCCTGTTAAGCCGTTGCTTACATCCTGCACAGCTAACTCATGCTTGAATAGGGGCAGCTGTAAACACCCAAATTTTCCCTCACCCATTTCACCATGGATTGTGATCATTTTCATATGCATAAACACAATCATACCATCTCATATCACATTTTGGATACATTGCATTGGTTCAAGGTCATCTGCATCTAGGGTTTGTGATCTGAGCAATCCAAGAGCTTCTTGAGCCACTCCAAAGGCCGTCAATCACTTCAAAGGGGTCTATGTGTGTTCAAGTATCATATTATATCCTCTCAAAGTCAAGATTGTCAAAGAATCACAAGAACTGGGATTGGTATGGAAGCAGAGTCAGGCTTAACTGCACAGATGACCTAAAATTAGGGTTTTGGTTTCAAAGGCCATAGCTCCAATTTTTTTGGTCATTCTTGTTTCTATTGGTCTCTATATGGTATAGGGAGTATGCATATCAATTTTCATGAAGAATTTCCATGGGGAAGTCATCTGATCAAGAGTTGACTTTTCAAGCAAGTCAGTGCAAAATCAGGGCATCTGAGGCTCCCAATGACCCAACCAAAGGGTGTTCTTCATCATTTTGATTGTATATGATCTTTATTTAATCATGGAAGAGGTTGGAAGTTCACAAAATTGAGAAATTTCAAGTCTTTTGCAAAGTTGACCTTTTGGGCAAGTTTGACTTTTAATGGAAATGTCATTTTAGGCAACTTTTTCAACCCTTACTTTTTGATTCAAAAAAGCTTCAAATGGAAAAACTTTGGTCATGAAAGTTGTAGAATAGATCTTTCCCTTTTCAAAAACTACAAGAACATGACCTAATTCGTTTTGGATCAAAAGTTATGGCTTGTCAAAGTTGGCAAAAATCACTAAATTTCAAGTCATGCACCAAAGAGGCCAAGTTGCAAATTCACTTCTCAAAGCCAATTAAGTCATCAAATGCACTTATAATCCACTCAACATGATCACACAACATCTAAAAACCAGAATAGGCCAAGGAATCACATGTTTCATGGCTTATGGATCAAGTTTCTCTCATAAGAACCAAAGGCAAGCCAAGTTGCAAAAGTCATGATAACATCTCATCCACTTGTTGCCTAGGTTGCTGAACCACCCTAGCCTTTCCACACTACATGCTGCGCAGCACACCTCCCTTGTACTTGGCTAGAACATGACCCATGCTTCTCTTACACAAAAGTTGACATTTTGCAAAAGCAACCATACCTATCACAAAAGGACATGTCACATCTTCTGACCAATGGGATTTGTTTATGTTAACCAAATGCAAGCCAAAGCACATAACAAGCAAGCCTGAAACCAGCCATAGGAAGACATTCTCATTTTCACTCCATAGAGCAAAAGCATTCGAAACACTCTCCTCAAGCCATAAACACTCAAACAAACTTCACAAACCTTCTCACCATGCTTCACTGAACCCAAACCAACCTTCAAAGTAGCCTGAAACTCAAAGAACCAGAAATACGATCCTCACCTGAGCTTGAACAAAACTTCTGTAAACTCTCAAACCAGCCCAAATAAATTTGTTCCAAGCTTTTCAGAAGCATAAGGGAGGTCATAGGAGTGGATTGCACAAAGAGAAGGGGCCAAAAAATTGCAGACTGAAAAGCTTCAAACTCAGGTAGCTTCATGAACTTTTTTTCCAGAAATGGATTTTTAAGTTCTTAATAGCTTCTACATGCTTCCCTGATCATGAATATGTGATTGTTTTCGAAAATGAGTGAGAAATGAGTATGTATGCAGTCTCTGAAACTTTTTGCCCTAGAACATGTTTGATTCGATTCTCCTTGTTTCTGAATGATAAATGTTGTTTGAATGGGGGGTTTAATTCGTTTTTGAGTGGGGAAGAGTTCTGGGCTGTTGGATTTCATTTTCATTGCGTGTAGAGTGAGTTTGTGATTTTGGGTGATCGGAGAAGATGACCGGAACACTGTTCCGGTCACCTGAGAGTCATTAAGGCTGGATTAGGGCTAATTAATTAGGGTTAGTGAGTTTGAATGTAGGCCGTCCAGATGCGCGCCAGGTCCACTCCCGCGCGTGTGAGTTTGAATTTGGACCCTTAGATGTGTTGACTTTTCTTTTTTCAGCTTTAATTCCTTTTTATTTTTCATATTTTTTCATTTAACTTCTCCATTTTATTAAAAATAGTAAAATCATTTTAAAAATTCTGAAATTTTTTATACAAGCTTCTATTAAATTTCAGAAACCAAAAATATTTTCATTTTTATTTTTTGCATTCAAAAAATATTTTTAAATATTTAAAAGTTTATTTTTAATTAATTAATGAGAATTAATTAATTAAAAATACTTTTAGGTATTTAAAAATCACCAAAAAATTCATGAAACATTTAAAAACATTTAGAAACATTGTCCAACCCTCAAACCAAATTTCTTTTTTGATCTTGATGCATTTTGAGAATTTTTCATGGAATTAAAATCATTTTGATGCATTATTTTGATCCAAACTTCCAAAAATCATTTCTGCCTAACCATTGAGAGTTGGACTTTGATTATTTTTGCATTGTGTTTAGCATATCATGTAGTTTGTGAGATTAAATGGCCATGATTTGATCTTTCATTTTCCATTTGTTTGGCATTTTTCTTGTTAAGGAACCCTAAAACCCTAGAAAACTTAGGAAAATCATATCTTGAGTTAGGTTAAGAGTTGGAACCTCTCCTTTGGGCAGTGAGTTAGTATAGGTTTAGGGATCCTTTAAGTGCATTTTCAATTTTTTATATTGATGATTGCTTCTGATTTTGGTTTGTGTTTGATGCATTTATCATAAACCCTAATTTGGGCTTCCATATGCATCCATCTTGCATTTGCATTCATACCTTGACTTTCCATAGCATTTTATGCATTCTTTTGATTCATTGAACATCTTAAGACATATTGAAAATATGTTTGATCATTGCATCATGTATTTGCCATGTTGTATGTCATTTGCATCTCATAACTTTTCATGTATGTTTTTGGTTCTTACCTTGTCCCATTTGCATCCATTTGTTCATGTGATCATCTCCATGCTTGGTTTCATGTTTGCATCATCTCAAAGCATCATTGTCATCTCATATATGCTTCTGGTTTTGTTTCTCATCATGCCATTTCATTTCATTGTGCATTGCATTGCATTTCTGTTCTAACTTTTCAGGTGGTAAGTAACTTTGAGAAGTGAATTTGCCTTCACTTCTCACATTTTCTTTTCATCTCTCTCTTGCATCCATGCTGCATTTTTGTTATGTGTTTGAGTTTGAGCTTGTTCTTTCTTCTTCTCCCCACTTTCTTTCTTCAAGTGACTTGACTTCTTGGATGAAGCAAGTTACTTTGCTTCTCCTGATCCTTTCATCTGCTTCCTGGTGGTTCCATTGAAGACTTCTCTTGTAAACCTCACAAACCTTAGGGACAACCAAGCATGACAATGATTAGGGCTTTGATTAGTCTCCCCTCTTAGTTTTACCTTTGTGTCTCTTTGATTCTTCTCTTCTCATCTCATAATCAAGGACTAAACCCTAAAGGCTTTAAGGCTTTGTGATTAAGCTTATGCCTGCATCCTTCTATTAGGATGGAGTGTATAATTTTAATCCTAAGTGTTAAACCCTTAATGTGTTTAAACCTCTTAATCAATCCACATAATAATCACTAAGACATCACACTTGTAACCTGGGCCTTGCATTAGGGTTCTAATTCTCCCTTAATTGGCTAAGAAGGACTAACCCTAGTGTTAATGGACAAGTCCCCCTCAAGTTGTCTTACAAACCCTAAAAATCACTTCATCATCATATCATTAAATAAAATCCACTTAATAAAGGCTTGTTTTGTCATGAGTTTAATCCCTAATCATGGATTAAGTTGAGGAGCTTTCCTCAGCTTAAACATTCTCATCTATTATCCTTCTATTAGGATGGTGTAATGAGTCTGTTTAATCCTTGATTATGGCTTAACCTCATTACTCAACACTAAACAAAAACCCCAAAAACATCTAAATAATCACAAGTAGGTTAATGATCTTAATTCTACATCAAAGGTGATTAAGTGTGAGAATCTGACTTCACACTTAAGGTATTCTCATTACCCCTAATCAGAGGGAAGATGTGATGAGTTTACTAAATCCATTGGTCTAGGCTTAAGCTCATTAACTTATGACAAACTTTCAAAAGTAATAAAAGACTGAAAACACAAAAAAAAACAATAATCGTCTCCTTCGGGATTCTTTCCTCATCATCTTCACTCACAAACGAGAACTCGCTTCTTCCGTCTAATGCAAGACAGTTAGCACCTGAGCCAGACAGGTCATACACTTGAGCATAGGCAAGTAAGCAGTTCACAAGTCAATTCATCTTTCAGTCTCTTTGGGTCGAACTACGGTGTTCTGACTTCCTCATTGCACGAGAGGATACGTAGGCATAACTTAACAGTTATCGAACAAAAGTCTCTGTATATTCCCCCTCTTCCTGGCCTCATTCTTTTAGCCTCATGATCTTGAGCATTTCACTCTGTTTCTTACACTGACACTGTATATATCACATTTCACATTTCCTTTACACTGACACCTGTACATCCTTTTCCAGCTCTTTTACACACAGATTGCACTGACACTACCCCTTTAAAACACAAATCTTTTAAGCGTGGATCCCGTCGAGTACGACGGACAATCTGGGTGCTAATACCTTCCCAGGTTGTAACCAACCCCCTTTCTCAGTCTCTCTGGTTCGCAACCGTCTTATCTGTATCTTTCTAGGTCTATGCAGCATTGTCTTTCCTCCGGGATAAAAATGCCTAGCTGGCGACTCTTTTCTTTTCCAGTGAGTTCACGGCTGTGTGTTCTCATTGTTCTCTTTCGCCGACCGTTCGCGTCTGTACCTTTATTTGGGCCAGTCCCATTTATCGGGAGCGACAATAGGAAATGAGAAAAATTTGCCCCTTGGTAGGATCACCGACCAAGTTTCTCAGCTGTTTGAAAATTCCTTGATGAGGAAAGTTTATTTGCAAATAAAAATGTTTGTACCAACCTGGTAATTTTAATGCAAAATTCAATGCAAAGTTTGAAATCCAGAATCATTTTTGGAATAAAATTTATTGATGTAAAGTAAATGAAAACTTGCCAAAACACGGCGGTTGAGACAACATTAAAGATAACACAACAGCAAGAAAACAAATGATTGGTAAAGAACTTGGGAGTCAGTTTACGCAACCTTGTTGTAGTATGCTTTTCAAAAGAAACCTGGATTCAATTAGGACTTTTGAAGGTTGTAACGTGGTCTGGTTCACGGTTTATGAAACAAAGGATATAGGCTCAAAGTTTATTTGTACCCAACCCAACTTCGTGATGAACTTCTAGTCCTACATTCAATTAATTCAACCTATGCATTCAAGTTTCCAGAAATTTAGGATTGCACAGATGAAGATGGTTCATAATCCAAAGGATTTTGAGATAGCAGTCACATCCTTCCTTTTGTTATTTCCAGTGAGGACTTTGGTCAACTCAACTTATTTTTGCTGAGGATTTTTGATGACCTCTTGAAAAATATTTCTTTTATTATCCCTAACTTTTGCCTGAACTGTGTCATTTGAACTTACAGCCAGCGGGATGCCCCTAGTTTTTGCCTAAGTCTCCTTCATAGGTTTTGACTTAGCGGGCTTTGATTTTTTTTTAATAATTTTTCAATATCATTTTTTTTGAAAGATAATGACTGCATGGCTTAATGATTACGGCGAACCATCATAGGCTTTTGAATTGAGAAACATCTTCAACACTTCTTGATGTGTGTGAAGGAAAGCTTGAGATTGCAACCTTTATTTGAAAGGTGTCTTGAATGATTCTTTTGTACTTGAATACACATTCGAATTAATTGAGAACTACCTATCCCCGGGTTAAAATTGCGGGTTTTTTCGAATAGAAAGAAACTTCAACTTCAAGGCTCAAAGGGGTTGACAAAGGATTAACTTCCTTATTTCTCCAGTGTTTAGGATTTGAAACAATGCTTGTATATCATCAACCAAGTCTCAATTGAAAGCATACCAACAACAGTTATGGGTATCTCGTTTTCATCATCCTCCCTCCAGTCATTGTAAAAAAATTTGAGAAAAGATAAATGAACTTGAAATGTAAAGCATAAAGATGCAAATAACAAATGAAATTGAATCAAAACAAAGCAATGTTCATTTCATTAAAACCAACGTGAAAGTACAAACAAGCTTAAAAGCAAACAACTTAATCATGATTGAAGAAAATTGCAAACATAAAGAAACAATGGCCTAGTGATCAATCAACAATAAGGATGAGCTGTCCCGTCTGATATTCTGGCCTTGAAGAAAATTTGACAATTGAAGTCTTCTTGAAGATTCACTTCCTATGATTCGGAAAAGGATTGTTGACAACATTAGGATCTGGTCATTAAAGTAAAGGATGTTGTTCCTGATAAGTTCTTGCACTTTAGCCTTCAATGCAAAACAGTGTTCTAAGTCATGACCAGTTCCACCTTGATGAAACTCACAGCGGAGATCTGCTCTAAAACCAACCGGAAGAGGATTTGGAACAGGAGGCGCAGGCCTAGTAGTAATCCAACCATTCTGGACCAAGTAAGGATACAACTCAGCATAAGTCATCGGAATAGGATCAAAGTTTGGCCTGCTCCTGGCATTACGGTTCTGGTTCTGGACAACATTCCGTTGAATAGATGGACCATTGATCATCGGAGCAACTGCAGTAGGGTATGATTGTTCATGGTGTTGTTGTCTGCGACGAGTTATCCCAACAACACTTGCTTCACCAGCAAAAACATTGACTTGAGGCATGACAATCCTCTGAGGTTGAGTTTCCCTAATGATCAAAGCCTGTAGCATCTCCATGATCTGACTCACATCGCTTTTCAACTCATCAAGGTCTTCCCTAACTTTCTTGTTGTGTTGGGCTTGACTTTCCATTCTCAATCTGATAGCTCTCAATATGATAACAGCTCTAGTACCGTATCTGTGGTGAGGAGTCAGCTTGACGGATCAACAGACAACTGAGGAAAGAAACAACCGGGATGAGTTCCCACACAACTCGAATGAATGCAAGAATATGCGAGGATGCAATGATATGCAATATTCACTTCCATTTTCAGAAAAACAACTCGATTATTGCAAACATGGTCCACATCGAGAATATGGTCATTGAAAAATCTTGACAAAAAAGGAATGTTTTACTCTTTTCCAATGTTTGCAATAATCGGAATTATCTTCCTTGAAAAATGGTTGTGATGATGATCATGATGATTATGTAGATGCAACAAACACAAACAAGATCACGCAAAGCACACAGGTTCAAAGGTTCAGATCACGAGCATGGAGTCATGGTAACAGAACACCAACCCAAACAGGCATGTACTAAGGTTTGTCTTCATTGTACCTGCAAAAAACCAGAAGGGTGGTAACAGAGGTTCCCGGAGTTAACAGCCATCTTTAGAATATCATCGGTACGTTGGATTACTCCCCAACCGATAACATTCTTAAAATAAACCTCGTCCGAGTGTAGTATCGCGTGACAACCACCTTAAGTTTACACTCAGATAGTTTCCGCACTACGTTCCTAAATTGGCTTAGATTGGTTAAGGGTTCTACGGTCCTCAGTATGATCAGCTCAAGGTCGGAAAATAATGCCACGTACGATTACTCGTCATGACATTGATAGTCCAAGAGAGCCTAACCGAGTGGAGATTATCAAATTGATATTGCTTTGGACTACTCCATCGCATATCGCTTCGAATATCGTCGTCCTATCATAAGTGTCACTCAGATCCGGGTTAGGATCTATCTCACAGAGGATCACCAAACCGAAACAGAACAACCAAGTAACAAGCAAATCAAACTAAAACAGTAAACAAATCAAAGTAGGCCGAATCCACTTAGAGATCAAAATCAACAGCAGAGTCGCCACTTTTCTGTAGCGGTAAAATCATGAGTGTAAGCTATTGATTAACTTAACTCGATATACACAGAGTCGCCCCCGCGCTTTTATTTATTTCCAAATGGAAAAAGGAAAAAGAACGAACAAAACCTTAACGAATCTCAAAAGCTAAAAAGCTCAAAGAATCAAACAGAGAATGGGTACGAGGATTGGTTACAAATCGGGAAGGTTTTAAGCACCCGACTTGTCCGTGGTACTCCACGGGAACCCTTTGAAATGTTTACTGCATTTTTTGGTTTGAAATAGTTTGCTTGAAAAAAAATTGAAGAGATGAGAAGAAGAATGTTTTTTAAGATTTTGGTGTTTGAAGAGACGAACGTCTCATGCCTACGTACCCACAAAGTGCAATGCGAGATCAAAACCCCGTAGTTCGTGGTACAAATTGTAAAAAGGCAAATGAGTTGAATTGATTTTAAAATGTAAAGATAAGTCGTCATCCTTTAGCGAATAATTCCGCTAGAAAGGATGAATCATATCTAAACATAAAAAATGGTTAAAAGGAAAACGTGCACGAGGGCACAAAAGCAATTGAATGAGTTATGAATGTTTTAAAGTTTTTTGAGAAAGAAGTTCTGATATGCTTTTGTGGTTTAGCATTTATTTAAGAAAATGAAATGAAAAGGTAAAAGCAAATGACCGAAGTCAAGGTTTGATTGAGAAAATGTTTGAAGTTTGAAAACAAAGAAAGTTTTGAAAATAGGAAGGAGATTTGAAAATTGAAGAAGATAGGAAGAGATGAAGGGACTATCCTAAAACTTGAAAATAAAAGCGAAAGGAAGAAATGATCGAACCAAATGGAAATCATCTTTGAGACAATTGGATTTCCATCTTCATAAACAAGTAACTCAACCGGAGCCAAAGTCTTCGATCCATAACAAATGAGCAAAGGGATGATCCTAGAATCTAGGTCCGAAACTCCAAGTCTCAAGCTAGGGATAGTAACCATAGTCCAAAATTAGAAGTCACCCATTTTTTAGATGTTTAATCCTTTATTAATATTTTCGTGTCCAAATGGACAAATGAAAAATAAAAAGCAACAATAATATATACAATAAGCAATATGATGAATGAATATAGAAGCATAATAAGAGAGGTAGGGAACAAGAGATTAAAATAAAAGAGGATAAGGTGCGAGAGATTTAATTAAATGTTAGTATATTCACATTATTATAATATTTACAATATAAAGTGGTATGATGAACTTAATCAAGCAACACCACGAAAAGAAAAATAAAATCGAGGCAACCGGATCCAAGTGGATCGCATTCCGAATCGGGACAACTTTAGGTCTATGTTATGCAATCGCCGAGTAATTTACGGAGTAATTACCCTACAAATGAGGCCGGCCACCACTAATTAAAGTGGAAAATATTCGTGTTAATACATGTTAGAGAAATGATATTATGAATCGTTCTCCGAAAACATGCCACACTAAAAGAAAAGGAACGGTCTAATCTTAATCGAGATTATCGTTGAATTTATCGAAAAGCAACCTATCACGATCTCAAAGTATGGAGAATGATCCAAATGATCATTCATCCATAGATTTGAAATAATGAAGATTAAACTCTTCGAAATTCAACAATCTCGAATCGGAGATTGTCATCGACCAAAAATAAAAGAAAGATGAAGAAAAATGGATCTAAAAGAATAAATCCATAAAAAAGAAATAGAATATTTCTTAATCTTTTCTTAAAAAACTCTTTTCCTAAAAAATGTTTCTAAAAAATTTTCTAAACACATTCCTAAAATTCTTTTTCTATAACATCTTTTCTAAAATGTTTTCTAAAAATTTATAAAATATGCTTCATGAAAATCTTATATCAAATTTAAACTATAACAAAAATCATAAAAAAAGCAAAACTAAACTAATGAAAAGGTAAGAAAACAAAATAAAGAAAAAAAATAGAAAATAAAAGGAATTATCTGCGGGCTAGGTCAAGTGGTGGATCAATCCAAGCCCAATGCCAACTTTCTTAAAACAAAAAGCAAAAACAAATTATAAAAAAAAGAACACAGAAGAACAAACTTCTTCTTCTTCGGCCAAGACTCACACCAAAACAGGGTGAACACACAAAACAGAGTTCCAAAAGAACTTCTCATCTCCTCACCTTCACATTAAATCAAAACAACGGAAACAACTCTTGAATCCTCTTCTCTCTCCGCGAACCAAATTCGAACCAATCTCATTCTTATCCGAAACCAAAATCGCGGATTCTCTCCCTCAATTTCTCTTTTGAAATCTGATTTTAGGGATTTGTTGTTGTGAAGATTTGAAGGTTGAAGGAGAAGAATCAAAGCGGTGAATCGGCGATGGTTTTAATTGAATGGAAAATAAAAATGTATGAAGATTGAAGACGTAGATTGAAGAAGATGGAAGGAGTTGAGACGGAGAACCGAAATAATTTCGATTGAAGCTTACGGTTTAATTTCAACAGGGTTTTGGTAAGGCTATCAAGCTTGGTAAAATGAGAGAGATGAAGTTGTATTTATAGGAAAAGAAGAGGAAGAATTTGAGTTGAGATTGTGCGTTTTGAACGGTGAGAAAATCATGTGCTAGCTGAGTTCAATTTTTGCGTTTTGATTGTGAAGCCTGCGTTTTGATTATGTATTTTGTGTGTGCAGGTGCATTTTAATTGCTGTTGTGTTTTGAAGTTTGTTACGGCGTGAAAAGCTGGAGTTGAAGCCTTGGTATGTTTTTGTGCAGGTTATTTGGGTTGAAGCTGGTATTTTTGTGCTGAGAGCTGTGGATCGAAAGAGGCTTGGGACTCGTTTTGCTTGCGGGTTGACGCGTTTGCGGCTTGTTTTTGTTGTTCATGCGGCTTACGGGCTTGCATTGGCTGGCTGTTATGCGTGTGTATGTGCAGTAAGCATTGTTGGGCCGAAGGTGCGGTGTGAAAAGCTGTTGATGTGGGCCTGCGTATTGTTGTGAAGTGGCTTCAGTGAGTTGCTTGTTGACTTGTTTTTGCTATTTATTGTGAGGCTTTAGGATGTGTGGCTGGTGTATGGAACGTGGGGCCTGCTGAGAGTTTGGCAAAGGCTAGCGTGTGCGTATGTTTATGGCTTTAGGACGCGTACGGATGGATGAGGCTGAGAGTTTTGTTGATGTCACGTGAAGCTAGGCTGGGAATTTTCGCCTTGGGCTTGGCAACTGGCGTTGTAAGCTGGGCAACTTGTGATTTAGGCAAGTGTTCATGCATACGGCGCGTCTTGGCTTGTCACGTGACTTTTTATTTTGTTTCAACGGCTTGAGAAGGTTGCTGCGGATTGATGGCTGTGACGGGAAGAATGATATGGGCTGGCTGCGTTTTGCCTGCAGCTGAGCTATGAAAGCTAATTGTTATGATGCGGAAAGGGCATTCCAATTGAAATGTCATAAAGATGAAATAAGGCCCTTTTTTTAGAAAAAAACAAATGATGGGCTAATGGATTTGTTAGCAATTTTTTATTTAATAATTTTATCACAAGATGAAATAAATGGACTCTAGAAAAAAAATATGGGCTTATAAAAAAAATGGGATTCATGAAGATTTGTGAATTAAAGTAGAAAATGGATATTGATGAATATAGAAGGGGAATAAAAAATGGACAATTTGGAAATCGGTTAAAAAAAATTGTAATTTGGATAATTGAATAAAAAAAATGAATTGGATAAATGGAAGAAAAATAGTCATTGGATAAAAATGGATAATAAGAATTGGAAAATAACAAATGGTTTAATCGAAACATGGATAATGGATATGAAGTTTGGATTTTAAGCCCACAACAAATTTCTGATTTTTCACAAACCTCCGATAACACGAAACAAGCCATTACCGAACCACTGAGCAAATTATCAATTCAACCACAATTACTGAAATCGTCTGAGAATTCCCCTGATAAATCTGAGGAAAATAAATCCACAACCGCATCACTGATGAACTGACAAATCATTGAAGATTCGGACCAAACTTCGCACAAAACACTGCCTGATAACTGATGAATTCACAGCACGTAACACAGTCTTGAACTTTTGAATACGCACCGTCTGAGAAAAATTCACTGGCACACACAGCTTGCAATTGAAACAATCTTCTGATAGTTTGACCAAGATTAGGTCAAACGTTCATCTGAATCGAATCATAATTGAACAACCACATCTGAATCGAGAATCACAGCCATGTCTTTGAAATCCTGCAACACAGAGAAGAAGAAGAGGCAACTGCAGCATATTTTTTGATATTTTGGGTTAGACGTTAGTAAAATATGAACAGATAACAGAAACTAAACAAGGTAATCCTCTGCAAGGCATAGACCTGCACCTGAAAAAGGATAAATGACCAGTGCGTGATCTTGTTTGTATGCGAAAATGCAGATGAGATGCGAAAAATCTTAGGGTCAAAAATTAGGGTCTGACACCAGGTATAGGACCTTAAACTCTCAATGGAACCCCACCTACCAAGACAGAAGAACAGATCCAGCCATGATAATGACAATATGAAATATGAAAAAACTGTAAGGAAAGCAATAAATAAAGCTATACATAAAGCAATAAATAAAGCAACTATATAAACACAATTAGCACATAACACCCCAGTAAACACAAATCAAACAAGCGCTAGGAGGAACCCACAAAAAGAACCAGAAGCCCTGGTTACAGTATAAGGGTCCCCAGCAGAGTCGCCAAGCTGTCGCTCCCACCAAAATGACACCGGGTCAAAAGGGGTACAGACGCGAACGGTCGGCCAAAGAGGAAGAGAACACACAGGGGTGAACTCAGGAGAAAAGAGTCGCCCGCTAGGCATTTTTATCCCGGAGGAAAGGCAATGCTGCATAAACCTAAGAAAAGATGGATAAGACGGTTGCGAACCAGAGACTGAGAAAGGGGGTTGGTTACAACCTGGGAAGGTATTAGCACCCAGATTGTCCGCCGTACTCGACGGGATCCACGCTTAAAAGATTTGTGTTTTAAAGGGGTAGTGTCAGTGCAATTTGTTTATCAAAGCTGGAAAGAATGCAAGTGTCAGTGTAAAAGAAATGTGAAATGTATAAGAGTGTCAGTGTAAAGAAAGAATACAATGGTCAAGACTATGAGGCTTAAAGAATGATGCTAGAAAGAGGGGGAATATACAGAGACTTTTGTTCGATAACTGTTAAGTTATGCCTACGTATCCTCTCGTGTAATGAGGAAGTCAGAATACCGTAGTTCGACTCAAAGAGACTGAAAGATAAATTGACCTGTGAACTGCTTACTTGTCTATGCTCAAGTGTATGACCTGTCTGGCTCAGGTGCAAACTGTCTTGCATTAGACGGAAGAAGCAAGTTCCCGTTTGTGAGAGAAGATGATGAGAAAAGAATCCCGGAGGAGACGATTATTGTTTGTTTTTGATGTTTTCAGTATTTTATTGCTTTTGGGAGTTTGTCATAGGAAAATGAACTTAAGCCTAAACCAAGGGTTGGTAAACTCATCACATCCTCCCTCTGATTAGGGGTAATGAGAATACCTTAAGTGTGAAGTAAGCACCTCATACTTAATTACCATGATGTAGGATTAAGATCATTAACCTACTTGCATTTATTCAGATGTTTTTGTGGTTTTTGTTTAGTGTTGAGTAATGAGATTAAGCCATAATCAAGGATTTAATGGACCCATCACACCATCCTAATAGAAGGATAATAGATGAGAACATTTAAGCTAAGGAAGATACCTCAACTTAATCCATGATTAGGGATTAACCTCATGACAAAACAAAGCCTTTATTAAATGGATTTTAGTTAATGATAAGATGAAGAAGTGATTTTTATGGTTGGTAAGACAACTTGAGGGGGACTTGTCCATTACCACTAGGGTTAGTCCTTCTTAACCAATTAAGGAAGAATTAGAACCCTAATGCAAGGCCCAAGTTACAAGTTTGATGTCTTGATGATTATTAGATGGATTGATTAAAGGATTTAAACACATTAAGGGTTTAACAATTAGGATTAAAGTTATACACTCCATCCTAATAGAAGGATGCAGGCATACGCTTAATCACAAAGCCTTAAAACCTTTAGGGTTTAGTCCTGGATTATGGGATGAGAAGAGAAGACTCAAAGATGACACAAAGGCAAAACTAAATGGGGGACTAATCAAACCCTAATTGTTATCATACTTGGTTGTTCCTAGGGTTTATGAAGCTTGCAAAAGATCTTCAAGAGAAAAGCCACCAGGAAAGAAGCAGATGAAAGGAGGAGGAAGCAAAGAGAAGCAAAACAACTTGCTTCACTTAAGAAGACAAGTTGCTTGAAGAAAGAAAGTAAGAAAGAGCAAGAATAAGCAAGCTCACACAAAGACAAGATAAAATGCAGCAATGATGCAAGAGAGATGAAGAGAGATTATGAGAAGTGAAGGCAAATTCACTTCCCAAAACAACTTACCACCTGAAAAGTTAGCAAAAGAAATGAGATGCAATGCAAATGAGATGAAATGTCATGATGCAACCAAAATCAGAAGCATAAACATGATGTTAATGATGCTAAGGGATGATGCAAACACATGACAAGAGGTGAGAATGATCATACAAGCATAAGGATGCAAATGAGGCATGCTTTGAACCATGAAAGTTCAAGAAAAGTTCATGAAATGCAATGGACATACAACATGGCAAATGAAAGATGAAATGATCAAACATGATTCTAATATGTCCTAAGATGTATTATGAATCATGTGGATGCACAAAATGTCATGGCAGGTCATTGGATGCAAGCAAATGAAAGATGGATGCAAAGGAAAGCATAAATTAGGGTTACATACAACATGCAAAGCAAAAACTCAAAACCAGAAGCAAATGGCATGACAAAAAATTCAAAAATTCAATCAAAGGTACCCTAAACCTATACAAGTTCACTGCCCAAAGGAGGGGACCTAACTCTTAACCTAGTGAAAGTTATGAGTTTCCTAAGATTACTAGGGTTTTGGGGTGCCTCACAAAGAAAAATACCAAACAAATTGAAAATGCAAGATCAAATCAAACCAATTTTATCCTATAAACTACATGCTATGGAGGATGCAATGCAAGAAGAACCATCATCAAACTCTCAAGGGTTAGGCAGAATGAATTTTTCAAAGTTTGAACCAAAATATTGCCTCAAAATGAATTTAATTCTAATGAAAATGATCAAAAGGCATAAAAAACCAAAAAGAAATTTGTTTTGAGAGTTGGATAATGTTTCTAAATGTTTTAAAATGCAATGTGAATTTTTTGGTGATTTTTAAATACCTAAATGCATTTTTAATTAATTAATTTTCATTAACTAATTAAAAATAAACACTTAAATGATTTAAAAATGATTTTTAATGCAAAAAAATAAAAATAAAAATATTTTTATGGTTCTGAAAATTAATGAAAAGCTTGACAAAAATTTTCAGAATTTTTAAACATGATTTTCTATTTTAAATAATTCGTACAAGATAAATCAAATAAAATGAAAATAAAAATGAATTAATGAGAAGTATGCACATCCACTGGCTGAGATTCAAACAAAATTGGGGGGAATTGACCCGCGCGCATCTGGACGGTCCACGTTTGAATTGGCTGGATTAAATTAAATCTGATTAATTAATTTAGTAAATCATGATTAGGGTTTAATGAAATGATCCAGGCCATTCACATGCGCGGGAGTCAACCCTGGTCAACCACATCTACGGTCCACATTTAAACTAAACCCTAAACGCAATTAATGACTTAATGACTTTCAGGTGGCCGGAAATGACCTCCGGTCATCTTCTCCGGCCACACCCCTCCCTGAAAATTGCCAACTTCTTCCCTAGGCTATTTCTGGAGCTCTAAAGCTCCAGATTAACTCCTCTCACCTCCCTGAATCCAAATCCACTCTCAAAACAAATTTATTCTCAACCAAACTCAAGATTCGAAAGGAAGAACAAAAATGGCAGAAATTTCAGTCAATCAATACAAGCTCAATTCTACACCATTTTCAAAATTTCAAAGTTCAGTGTGATCAGTGGAGCATGCTTTATCATATTGTAACATTAAAAGAGAGTTCTGGAAAAATAAATTTCAGTGGCTACCTGAGATGAAGCTTCTCAACTCTGAGCTTTCTGGCCACTTCCTTGGTGCAAAAAGACTCCCTTGAACCTCCTGAGGCAGTTGCAATGCTTAGAAAGCTTTGAAGATGGTTGGTTTGAGTGGTAGCAATCCAACTGGTCAGAAATCGTGTTTGGTGTATGGAGTGTTTTTGGCTGTTTCAATGGTTGGTTTGAGATCAGTGAATGATTTAGAGATGACTGGTGGAATTTGTTTGAAGATTGAGTGAGTATTCAGTGAGTTTCGTAGGAATTTGCAAGAGGGATGATTTTTGAGAACTTGAGGATGCTGAGGTTTTCTGGCTGGCTTGTTGTGTGTTATGGCTTAGGTTTGATCCACATAACATGTTGTGATAGGCCAGAGAGTGGGTGGTGGCTACAGCTGATTGGTATGGGCTTCTTGCCAAAAAGTCAAAAGTTTTGTACTTGAGGTATGGGCACTTGGTAGGCTAGGGACAATGGGGTGTCCTGCACAGCAAGGATTGAGGAGAACCATAGAATCAGTCTTGAGGCCAATTAGCAAGTGGATTAGGGTTTGTGTGAGGTTTTGCAACTTTGTGATCTTTTGGCCCTTTTGTGATTACTTGAAGCATAAGTCATGAAAATGGGAGGTTCTTTTGTGCAATATGATTTTTAGGTCATGGTTCATGTTTGTGCAAAGGTTAGAAGTCACTTTGAAGTCACATTTTTCCTTGGCAAGAGGTTTTGCAACTTTGCCTCTTTGGTACAAAACTTGAAATTATGTGATTTTGTCCAACTTTGACAAGCCATAACTTTTGATCCATGATGAATTAGAATGAGTTCTTGTACTTTTTGAAAAGGGAATGATCCATTCTACAACTTTCATGACCAAAGTTTCCTCATTTGAAGCATTTTTTAATCAAAAAGAAAGGGTTGAAAAACTTTCCCAAAATGGCAAGTTTTCATTATAAGTCACTTTCCCAAAAAGGCAACTTTGCAAATGGCTTGAAAGGTTCCAATTTTGTGAATTTATAACATCTTTTATGATCAAATAAATATCATACACATTCAAAATGATGGAGAATGTCCTTTGGTTGGGTCATTGGGGGCCTCAGATGCCCTGATTTTGCACTGACTTGCTCAAGAAGTCAACTCTTGATTAGGTGCCTTCCCCATGGAATTTCTTTATGAAAATTGATATGCATGATACTTATAACATATAGAGACCAATAGAAACAAGAATGACCAAAAAAATTGGAGTTATGGCCTCTGAAACCAAAACCCTAATTCTAGGTCATCTGTGCAGTTAAACCTGGCTCTGCTTCCATGCCATTCTCAGTTCTTGTGATTCTTTGACTTCCTTGACTTTGTGAGGATATAATATGATGCTTGAACATACATGGACCCCTTTGAAGTGATTGAAGACCTTTGGAGTGGCTCAAATGGCTCAGGGATGGCTCAGATCACAAACCCTAGATGCAGATGACTTAGAAGCAATGCAGTGAATCAAAAATGTGGTATGAGGTGCTATGATTGAATTTATGCATATGAAAAGATCACAAGCCATGGTGAAATGGGTGAGAGAAAATTTGGGGTGTTTACAATATCCTTATAAGACCAAGCAAAAACATCCACATATTCCCGAAGCATATCAATCAGTTGCTCTTTCACTGAATCTTGCAGGCAGGCCCCGATCTTAACTTCTTTCAGGTCTTCTTTTGTACCTAGATTAACCGTCTCAACCTCCTCCTGATGAGGAGTGATAACCTTCTCCTCTTTCCTTAACAACCTGGCTAGCTCTTCAGGTAGCTCATAATCTTCTTCAACCCCTTCATCAGCTTGATTAATCGGATTGTCAAAGTCATACGAAGTCATAGCAGTGTTGTTATCGATGCAGTCTGGAGGGCACTTTCTGCAAGGGTTTAGATTGGTTTATTTTAGTGATCAGTTTTATCTTATTTAGAAAAAGTGAAAATTAAGTTATTTATTTTGAAAAATATTGCCATTTTATTTTTGTACAAAAAATGAAAAATGAAAAACAGTGAGCGGAAAAGAAAAGACTCGTTTGCAAAAGATGTCCTGATATTCATTAATTGATCTTTGCATAAAATACAAGATGGCCCGATTACAAAATGAGTCCTGACATCTTGGGCAAGATGCAGGACTTGATGCATGCTTTTAAAATACAGGAAATAATAATTACTCTGCAGGAGTAACCCTTATAATTTCCTGGGAAGACCAGTTTGAGACATGGCTCCCCGGGATCCTTGGACGTATCCAACTTTCCAGGTTGCACTTGTCTTCTGACTCATCTTCCAAGCTATTCACAGCATCCGGGGTGAGCATTCCCCTGCTGACAAACTTGGGCTCCTTTGCAGCCTCTGGTTGATCTTGTCGAGTTGGTCTGTAACCCAACCCGAATCGGTCTTCTTTCTTCTCCACGGATAGCAGCTTGCCCCAGCCTTGGGCGGTACCTTCCTCAACAACCTTTCGTGCTTGCTGATATGATGTGATGGAGGTCCCAAGCACAGCAGATGTTTCATTAATATTAAGGGCCTCAAACCCTTGGCTCATGGTTTCATGGATCTCCCCGTCCATCTCAATGTATTTGAAAGTAGCCAACTGGCTAACAAAAATATCCTCCTCCCCACAAATAGTAATGACTTGGCCTTCCCACTCGAATTTTAACTTCTGGTGAAGGGTTGACGTCACGGCGCCGGTGGCGTGTATCCATGGTCTACCCAATAGACAGCTGTAAGCAGGCTGTATATCCATCACAAAGAAGGTTGTTTTGAAAACCTGTGGGCCAATCATTATCAGTAATTCTATCTCTCCCAGAACTGATCTTTTAGAACCGTCAAAGGATCTCACTACCAAGTTACTTGGTCGTAGTGCCAATCCATCATACTCCAGCTTCACAAGGGCTTTCTTGGGCAGGACATTGAGGGATGACCCTGTGTCCATCAGTACGTGAGAAAGAACTGCACCCTTACAATCCAAGGTAATATGCAAAGCTTTGTTGTGATTGCGACCTTCCGTTGTCAGATCAGTGTTGGTAAATCCTAGTCCATGACTAGCGTTAACATTTCCAACCACAGCCTCTAACTGATTGACGGTAATCTCCTTCGGCACATAAGCTGCGTGCAGGACTTTTAATAGTGCGTTTCGATGACCCTCGGAGCACATTAGCAACGATAGTATGGAGATTTTTGATGGTGTTTGGTGAAGCTGGTCTACCACCTTGTAATCACTTTTCTTTATGATTCTCATGAATTCATCAACCTCTTGATCAAAAGGAGTCTTCAAAGCCTCTTTGACAACTTGTTCTTCTTGCACCATGCTCTTCCCTTTTGCCTTAGCAGCAGCTTCTGCTTCAGCAACGGGTCTTGGAATTTGCGAGGCAAAGAGACGTCCGCTTCTAGTGAAGCCTCCGTCTCCCCCCACATTGTCTATCTGAGGTGAAGAAGTTGATGATTCTAAAGTGATTTTCTGCCCTTCGCAGTATAGATCTGAGCCATAATGCCAAGGGATGGCATTATTGCTTTCGTAAGGAACTGGCCCAAGCACTGTATGGTGACTGGACTGATAACAACTGCAGAAGGGACCACAATGGTGTGTGGATCATAGTATATGGTAACTGGTGCTCTGACAGGAGTAGCATTTTGTTGTGAGTTGTTGGCAGGAACATTTGCAGGATCATAGTATATTGTAACCGTTGAGACGCTTTCATCAATTGTTGTTGATGTTGTAGAAGGTACTGTTGACTGGATGGGAGTTGAAGTTGTAGCAGGAATGGTGACTGAGCTTGAATCCATTGAAGTGATTGATTGAGCGGTTGTTGGAGTTGTAGTAGAATCCGTTGGAACAATGGTTGCTGACGTTGTAGGAGTATCTGTGATTGCCGGCGAAGGAATTGTTGGATTTGTAGGCGCTGTTGTCGTAATCTGAAGGATACCATCCTTAATAAGACCATTTATGCCGTTTCTCAGCCTTTCACACCCATTGACTGCAATATTGCAATACCCACAGCCGAGTTCACACCCAGGGAATATTTGGCATTCTAAAAGTTGGGCTTTGATTTCAACCAAAGGTGTTCGAATCTGTGCAACACTGGTAATTAAGGTGGATGGTTTGCCTTCCTCAATAGCATTAATCCTAGGCCCGTTGTGACTAGGCATTGGATTCCTTGTGACATTCGGAGGAGGTGCAAAGTTGAGAGCTTTTGAGTCCACCAAGTCTTGGACTTTCATCTGTAAGGCCCTGCATTTTTCAGTATTATGCCCCGGTGCGTTTGAGTGGAATGCACACCTGGCGTTTGCATCATAATTCTTTGGCATATTGGTGGGATCCGGAGGTGCAAATGTCCTTAACTCAACTAGGTTGAGCTTTAGGAGTTGTGGTAAGAGTGCAGCATACGGCATCGGGATTGGGTCAATTACCCTGTTTGCCTGTGATGGTCTTTGTTGGAAAGGACGTTGTTGTTGGTTGTTGTTGCTATTGTTGTAGGTTCTCTGTTGCGGATACTGAACTTGTTGTTGATACTGTGGTTGTTGTTATTGAGGATATGCTGATTGTTGAGGAATCAGAGCTGGAATGGTAACCGCTGCTACTGACCGGTGAACATACTGAGGTCTGCCCCTGCTTGCATGAATGGAATTGGTCTCACCGGCTCTTCGGGGTCCCACAAAAGGCTTTCTGGGATTACAAGATGAACTTGCACCACTGTCGGAGATTTTGCCCATCTTTAAGAGGCTTTCAATCCTTTCACCAGCTATGACCACATCAGCAAAACTGGTAGAGGAGAAGGCAGCCAATCTATCAATATAAGTTCCTTGCAAAGTATTCATGAACATGTCAGCCATTTCCCTTTCTGACATGGGTGGTTGGACAGCAGCAACAAGCTGTCTCCACCTTTGGGCATATTCCCTGAAGCTCTCTCTAGAAGACTGAGACATTCCCATTAGGAGGGTCCTATAGGGGGCCATGTCCAGGTTGTATTGATATTTTCGGATGAAAGCCTCAGCCAAATCCTTCCAGCATATTATGGTGGCTCTAGACAAATGTGAATACCACTCTCTTGAAGCCCCAGTCAGACTGTCTTCAAAGTAGAACATCCACAGCTTTTCATCCATAGTATAAGCTTTAAGTCTTCCCAGGAAAGACTGCAGGTGAGTGCGAGGACAGGAGGTTCCATTATACTTTTCAAAGCATGGGGGTTTGAATTTGTGGGGAATTCTCACCCCATCCACTAGCCCCATGTCCATCACATCGAAGCCCAAAGAATTCTGAGATTCCAAAGATCTCAACTTCTCAGCAATTTCGTCCAATCTCCTGTCATATACTTCATCTCCAGCTCCCATAACAGTAAATTGTTCTTCTTGGGGATCCTCTTGCAAGATTCTCCCTCCAGCAGTATTACCTTGCACATTCCTCGGGATGTTAGCTTCCGGATCCAGATGAGGTCCAAATACGGGTGGATCAATACGAGGCTGGCCCCGCTCATTGTTACTAGTTCCTCCTGTTCCAAGATGAGTCTCCTCAGGAGTTTGTCTTTCCACCAGCTCTCTTAACCTTTCTTGACTCTGGGCTAAGCCAGTCATCACAGCCATGAATTGAGACATCTGATTTCTCATCTCCACTCTCTCATTAGCCATCTGATTTCTGACCTCAGTCAGATCCTGCTGTACTTGTTCCATTTGAATACCGGTAAGGTTGTTGCGAGTCGGGTACCGGTGCGTGCGGTTGACAGGGAACACTCGGCGACGAGCAATGTTTCCTGAGATCACAACAAAGTTAGAAACAAAAATAATAAAACCTACAAAACAAAACAAAAGTTAGTATGCAATGCAGTATGCTTATTTGTTTTCCAAGGTATCCTGTTTGGTTCTTGGTTTTGACCTTTCCAGACCTCGAGGAAGATGTTTGATGTTGCTGAGAAAAGAAACCTCATGAAAGCAAACTAATATATTACAAATGATGAACAATACATAGTCTGTTTTACAACATATACCCATGGAGGGTCAAAATACATCAAAAAGAAAAAGTACATCAAATGGAAACAACAACAAACAAAGAGTCAGACATCCAGTCCAAACTCATCCTCTTTGACCTCCTTCAGGAGTGCCTCAGTCACTGGACCAGCTGGGTGCTCTGTAATGGTCCTAATGAGAAGGTTCCTGGTGGCAATGGCAGTGGTTAGCTTCTTGTGCCTGTCCTGGTCCTTTGATATTTTCAATCTTGCTCTGAGCTTCAACTCTGAAATCTCCTTCTGTGCTGCCAACAAAGCTTCCTGCTGCTTCTTCTCATTGGCCTCTAGCTGTTCAATCTTGGCTTGAGTCTTTTGGTCTTCTTGCGTACGGGCTTCAGTGATCCTGACCCACCTAGCCTGACTCTCTTGCAGATAGAGCTCAGTCCTAGCCTTCTGAATTTTGGCCTCTTTACAGGCATTCTTCAATATTTGTTCCCCAGCCCTTGCTTTCCTTATGTAATCCTATGTCTTCTCAATTTTGGTAAGATGCTCCACCCTAAGCTTTTCCAATCTCTCAATATCCAGACGACCATCACTTCTTTCCCAGAGAGTCTTCTTCAAGGCTTGAGATAAGTTCTCATTCCTTTCTTTCAATTTCTCAAATTCTTCTAGGCTGACAGTTGTTGCAGGTTGTGCTGTAGATGGTCCAGGTATGTCCTCCAAGGTGAAAGGAATTCCGGTAATTTGAGCTCTAGTACGGGACCAGTCATAGTATTTAGTTGTAGCAATATTATTACACCTTCCAAGAATGGCCATCCCTTTTGTCTGAATGTTGTTCCAAGCCCAGGATGCTTGTCTGACAGCAGCTGAATTAGGTCTTACTTCACAATACAGGGTCTCAGCTAAATCTTGCACTATGGGAGGGTGAACCAAAGCATAGCCCAGTTGTCTCTTAAACAGTAAAGGTTTGTAGTTGATGCAACCCTTTACTCCTATCAGAGGCACATTTGGGTATTGTCCACAGCTGGTGATAATGTCCTTGCCTTTGGTGCTCTGGGTGCACCATCTAATATCATCTGAAGTCAAGGCAATGAGCCTCTTGGCCCAATTCTTCTGTTGGTGAGGGTTTAGGAAGGCATCTGATTTAGGAAGGTGTCTGAGCAGCCAGGTGTAAAACAAAGGAGCACAACATCTTACCAACTTCCCCATTTGTTTCTCATTCCTCTGATGGATGGAATAATAAAAGTCTCCCAGCAGTGTGGGTACTGGGTTCTTCAGGAGGAACAAATGGATGGCATTTTTGCTGACAAATTTGGGCTCATCTGCAAACAGTATAGCCCCATATATGCTGAGGGCTAATAGTGCACAGACTGCTCTCCATTCTCCTAATGAGGCCTTCAGGATGGCTTGAGAAATCAAGAAGTCCAAGTGCAAACCAGGGATCCCAGCTTTTTTTGTCATATTTTGCTCAATCAAGGCAGGCTCCAAGTACAGTGCTTTTGCTACTTCTCCATTTCTGGGAGCTGGCATTTCTGGGTTGAAAGGGATTCCACCCCTGATAGGTACTCCAATCAATGAGGAAAACACTTCCAGCAAAGGCTCTAGCTGAAAGTCTGGAAAGGTGAAGCATCTCAAAGGAGGGTCATAAAACTGCAAGCATGTGTGGATCATGCTCCTCTGAGAAGGGTCAAGGTCCATGACCATATCCAGGATACCTCCATAGTGTTCCCTAAACAATGGGATGTGGTCAGGTGTGATAAGTGACTGGACCTGCCTGATACCAGTCAACACAGGCCCAAAAAAGTGGTAGGATATGTTGCTCTTCCTGGGAGTAGTCATGAATGTTGCTGAAGAAACTGAAGATAACTGCTGATGAAGATCACAGACTGATGCTGGAAGTGAGCCACTGACAGGCTGATGCTGGTGATGATGAAGATAGCTGAAGCAGATAACTGATGAAGCAGAGGTCTATGTAGAAGAAGGGGTCAAAACCAAACCAGATATAATGTGGATACCCTGAAAAACAAATAAACAAATGTTAAATGATGCAATGATGATATATGCAAATGATATGCAAGGGTTTATGATCAAGCTGGATCTGATTATCTGTCTTGATATAAGGCCCATGTATGTTTAGAAGTCCAGATGGAGGCTTAGAAATCCAGTAACCAAGGTGGGGGACTCAAATAAAGAGTCTCATGTCCAGGGTTAATCACAAGAACTGTCCAAAGTGGAGTACTATTAAACAAAACAAAAAAAGGGTATGATGTGGCCAAGGGTACCTGCAAACCTGTAAACAGTCCCAACCCCCTCACAGGTAGTGTTCTAGAACAAGGATCCTCAGACTTGGATCAGTTATGAGAAGTGTAAACATTTCTAATCCGGAGATACATTGTTTACAATAACCATAAAAGATCCTCTTCTAATTCACCTCAGCTTCTAAAGGTCATAATAAAGGTCATCTAGACTTAGCAGGCTTCCCAGATAGCCCTAGCACTACAGGAAATCTGTAGTACAGAGTTCTCAAGAAGAAACCCACATCTGAATCGTGTTTCATATTCCCGCACCAGACCGAAATGGAATGGGAAAGAACATGAACCACTCTAGCCTAGGTGTCACTCATGTCCCAGGTATAGGACCTCAAACTCTCAATGGAACCCCACCCACCAAAACAGAAGCCAGATCCAACAATGATAATGACAGTATGAAATATGTAAAACTGTATAGAAAGCAGTAAATAAAACTATACATAAAGCAATAAATAAAGCAAATAAATAAACACAATTAGCACATAACACCCCAGTAAACACAAATCAAACAAGCGCTAGGAGGAACCCACAAAAAGAACCAGAAGCCCTAGTTGCAATATAAGGGTCCCCAGCAGAGTCGCCAAGCTGTCGCTCCCACCAAATGAGGCTAAGTCAAATGGGGTACAGACGCGAACGGTCGGCGAAAAGGAAAATAACACACAAGGGTGAACTGAAAAGAAAAGAGTCGTCAGCTAGGCATTTTAATCCCGAAGGAAAGGTAATGCTGCATAAACCTAAGAAAAGATGGATAAGACGGTCGCGAACCAGAGAAACTGAGAAAGGGGGTTAGTTACAACCTGGGAAGGTATTAGCACCCAGATTGTCCGTCGTACTCGACGGGATCCACGCTTGAAAGATTTGTGTTTCAAAGGGGTAGTGTCAGTGCTATTTATGTGCAAAAGCTGGAAAAGAATGCAAGTGTCAGTGCAAAAGGAAATGTAAAGTGAAGTATGAGAGTGTCAGTGTAAGAACAAGAGTGACATGCTCAAGATAATGAGGCTTAAAGAATAATGCTGGAAGGAGGGGGAATATACAGAGACGTTTGTTCAATAACTGTCAAGTTATGCCTACGTATCCTCTCGTGCAATGAGGAAGTCAGAACACCGTAGTTCGACTCAAAAAGACTGAAAGATAAATTGACTTATGAACTGCTTGCTTGTCTATGCTCAAGTGTATGACCTGTCTGGCTCAGGTGCAAACTGTCTTGCATTAGACGGAAGAAGCGAGTTCTCGTTTATGAGTGAATGAGATGAGAAAAGAATCCCGAAGGAGACGATCATTGTTGTTTTTGTGTTTTCAGTCTTTTATTGCTTTTTTTTTTAGTTTGTCATGAGTCAATGAGCTTAAGCCTAAACCAAGGGTTAGTAGACTCATCACATCCTCCCTCTGATTAGGGGTAATGAGAATACCTTAAGTATGAAGTAAGCACCTCACACTTAATCACCATGATGTAGGATTAAGATTATTAGCCTACTTGTCATTATTTAGATGTTTTTGGTATTTTGTTTAGTGTTAAGTAATGAGTTTAAGCCATAATCAGGGATTTAATGGACTCATTACACTATCCTAATAGAAGGATAATAGATGAGAACATTTAAGCTGAGGAAGGCTCCTCAACTTAATCCATGATTAGGGATTAACCTCATGACAAAACAAAGTCTTTAATAAAGTGGATTTTAGTTAATGGTAAGGTTAAGAAGTGGATTTTATGGTTTGTAAGACAACTTGAGAGGGACTTGTCCATTAACACTAGGGTTAGTCCTTCTTAACCAATTAAGGAAGAATTAGAACCCTAATGCAAGGCCCAAGTTACAAGTTTGATGTCTTAGTGATTATTAAGTGGATTGATTAAAGGAATTAAACATATGAAGGGTTTAACACTTAGGATTAAAGTTATACACTCCATCCTAATAGAAGGATGCAGGCATAAGCTTAATCACAAAGCCTTAAAACCTTTAAGGTTTAGTCCTTGATTATGAGATGAGAAGAGAAGACACAAAGACACAAAGGTAAAACTAATGGGGGACTAATCACAACCCTAATTATTGTCATGCTTGGAAGTTCCTATGGTTTGTGAGGCTTGAGAAAGATCTTCAAAGAAGCCACCAATGGAAGAAGCAGATGGAAGGAAGGAGAAGCAGAAGAAACAAGTTACTTACTTCACTGAAGAAGATAAGCAACTTAGAGAAAGAAGGTGAGAGATGAACATGAATGAGCAAGCTCACTCTAAAGCAATGAAAAATGCAGCAAAGATGCAATGAAGAAGATGAAGAGAAATGAGAAGTGAAGGCAAATTCACTTCTCAAGTTACTTACCACCTGAAAATGTTAGTACAAGGTGCATAAAGAAAGAAATGACATGAAAAGATGCATATGTAATGACAAAGAAACAAAACCAGAAGCCAACACATGATGTTAATGATGCTAAGAGATGATATGAAAGCATGTCAAGTGATATGAGTGATCATACAAGTAATGAAAGGAGCATGAAAGTTCATGTATGCACATGGAATGAAATGAAAGAATAACATGGAAAATGGATGATTCAATGATCAAACATGATTCTAATGTGTCCTAAGATGTCTTATGTGTCATGTAGATGCGTAAAATGTCATGGCAAGCTCATGTATACAATCATATGAGAGATGAATGCAAATGAAGGCAAAAATTAGGGTTTATGCACAAGACACAAGACAAAATTCAAAATCAGAAGCAAATGACCAGATAAAAAATTGAAAATGGGATCAAAGGAACCCTAACCCTACATAAGTTCACTGCCCAGAGGAGGGGACCTAACTCTTAACCTAATGGGAGTTATGATTTTCTCAAGTTATCTAGGGTTTTAAGGCACCTCTAAAAGAAAAATGCAAAACAAATCAAAAATGAAAGATGAATTCATGTCAATTTTATCCTAGAAACTACATGATATGAAGAATGCAATTCAAAAAGAACCATCATCAAACTCTTCAAGGTTAGACAGAATGGATTTTTCTAAGTTAGGGCAAAAATATTGACTTTTAAGAACTTTAATTCCAAGGAAAAATGTCAAAATATGTCAAGAACCAAAAAGAAATTTGTTTGAAGGGTTTGATAATGTTTCTAAATGTATCAAAATGCAATGTGATTTTTTTGGTGATTTTTAGAAACTTAAATGCTATTTTAATTAATTAATTCTCATTAACTAATTAAAATAAACATTTAAATATTTTTAAAATACGAAAATTATGCACAAAATAAAATAAAAATTATTTTCAGGAATAGAAAAATATTTTAAGGTATGATGCAAAAAATGAGATTTTTTAGAAGTGATTTGCTATTTTAAATAAATTAGACAAGAAAAATGAATAAAAATGAAAATAAAATTGAATTAAATGGAAAGTAATTAGATCCAAGAGTCAGGATTCAAAGCTGAGACGCGGGAGTTGACTTGGCGCGGGTTTGGAAGGCTAGGATTGGTTCTGATTAAATTCAAACTAATCCTAATTAATTAAACTAATTAAATGAGATTAAGGTCAAATGACAAATCCTGGCCATTGAGGACACGCGTGAAAGACAGATCCAACGCACCAAATTCAAACTGAGCTAAACACGTGATTAAGCCCTAATTGTGCCCTAAACATTTTCAGGTGACCGGAACAGTGTTCCGGTCATCTTCTCCGGTGAACCCAAACCCTAGATTCTTCCCTAAGCTTCTATTCTTCAAATTTTTTGCTCAGGAATGATCCCCCAATCATCCTAAACCTAAATCCCCAACCAAAACTCATTTATTTTGCATCATGAACACGAATCGAACAAAAATGTAAAAACGGGCAAAAGTTTCAGAGCTCACATACATGGTGGTTTCTCAACCATTTTCAAAAATAATCATATCCCCATGATCAGGGAAGCATATAGAACCATAAAAGAACTTAAAAGCAAGCTTCTGGGAAAAAACGTTCATCATGTTACCTGAGATGGGACCTTCTGATTCTGAGCTTTCTGGGTCCTCCCTTGATGCAAGCCCACTCCTATGAACCTCCTGAAGATTATACGAAGCTTAGAAAACTTTGAGGATGACTGGTTTTGAAGTTCCAGTTCTGGTGTAGCAGATTTTGAGGTTTTTGTATGTGATGTTTTTGGCTGTTTTGAGGGTTGATTCTTGTTCTATGGATGATATGTGACTTGTTGGTGAAGAAAAATTTGAGGTTTGATGGCTGTTTCAAGAGTTTCGAAGAGATGAAGAAGAGGGCAGTTTTTGTGGATCCTGGCTTATGGGAGGTTGCAGGCTTATGTGTGTGTCTTTCTCAAGTCCTTGAGGTCCACATATGAGGCTCTGATTGGGCAGAGGGTTGGTAGTGGCACAGTTTGATTGGCATGGGCAAAAATGCAAAAAGTCAAGATTTTGTGTACCATAGGTATGGCTCGGGTCAGAGGAGATCTTAGGGCTTGTCCTGCTTCAACTTGAGTCAAGGAAGGCCTTTGGATCTGATTTTGTGAGCTGGATGGTCTTGATCAAGAGTTTTCAATGTTCTTGCATATTTTCCTCTTTGAAATTTCTTGTGAACTAGGGCAAAAAATCTTGTGAATTCTTGGACAAATTGCAGTAAAATGAACCATATGAAGTTGTTATGGTGTCTTGAACTCACTTAGCAACTAATTCAAGCATTAAAAGTTCCTTTTGCAAAAATTCCATTTTGAAGATTCATGAGAAAATGCCTTATGTAACTTGTAATTCAAGGCATAGAAATGAGAAATCCTTTGGGCAATTCTGAATTATGGACCATGAATGATGTTTGTGTGATGATTAGAAATTGATTTGAGGTCACGTTTGGTTTTGGCAAGTGTTTTTGCAAGTTTCCTCTTTGGCACAAAAGTGAAAATTAAGTGATTTTGTCCAACTTTGCAAGGCCATAACTTTAGTTCTAGAATGAATTAGATCAAGTTCTTGTACTTTTTGAAAATGGGAGGATCCAATCTACAACTTTCATGACCAAGAATTTTCCATTTGAAGCATTTTTGAATCCAAAAGAGGAGGTTGAAAAACTTTCCCAATATGGCAAATTTCCATTACAAGTCACTTTCCCAAAATGGAAACTTTGCAAATGGCTTGAAATTATTCAATCTTGTGAACTTCTATCTTCTTCTAAGATCAAATAATGATCATACACATCCAAAATGATGGAAAAACCCTTTGGTTGGATGATTGGGGACCTCAGATGCCCTGATTTTGCACTGACTTGCTCAAGAAGTCATCTATTTATCTGATGCCTTCCCCATTGAATTTCTTCATGAAAATTGGTATGTATGATCCTTGTAACATATAGAGACCAATAGAAACAAGAATGACCAAAAAATTTGGAGTTATGGCCTCTGAAACCAAAACCCTAATTTTAGGTCATCTGTGCAGTTAAGCTTGGCTCTGCTTCCATGCCTTCCTCAGTTCTTGTGATTTTTGAATTTCTTGATCTTGGGAGAATATAATATGATGCTTGAATATACATGGACCTGTTGCGGTAAAATCATGAGTGTAAGCTATTGATTAACTTAACTCAATATACACAGAGTCGCCACCGCGCTTTTATTTATTTCCACAAGGAAAAAGGAAAAAGAACGAACAAAACCTTAAAGAATCATAAAAGCTAAAAAAGCTAAAAGAATCAAACAGAGAATGGGTACGGGGATTGGTTACAAATTGGGAAGGTTTTAAGCACCCGACTTGTCCGTGGTACTCCACGGGAACCCTTTGAAATGTTTACTGTATTTTTTGGTTTGAAATGGTTTGCTTGAAAAAAAGATTGAAGAGATGAGAAGAAGAATGTGTTTTTTAAGATTTTGGTGTTTGAAGAGACGAAAGTCTCATGCCTACGTACCCACAAAGTGCAATGCGAGATCAAAACCCCGTAGTTTGTGGTACAAATTGTGAAAAGGCAAATGAGTTGAATTGATTTTAAAATGTAAAGATAAGTCGTCATTCTTTAGCGAATAATTCCGCTAGAAAGAATGAATCATATCTAAACATAAAAAATGGTTAAAATGAAAACGTGCACGAGGGCACCAAAACAATTGAATGAGTTGTGAATGTTTTAAAGTTTTTTGAGAAAGAAAGTTTCGATATGCTTATGTGGTTTAGCATTTATTAAGAAAATGAAATGAAAAGGTAAAAGCACATGACCGAAGTCAAGGTTCGATTGAGAAAAATGTTTGAAGTTTGAATACAAAGAAGATTTGAAAATAGGAAGGAGATTTGAAAATTGAAGAAGATGGGAAGAGATGAAGGGACTATCCTAAGACTTGAAAATAAAAGCTAAAGGAAGAATGATCAAACCATATGGCAAGCACTCTTTTGAAACAATCGGATTTCCATCTTCATGAACAAGTAAACTTAATCGGAGCCAAAGTCTTCAATCCATAACAACTTGAGCAAAGGGATAATCCTAGAATCTAAGTCCGAAACTCCAATGCTAAGGATAGTAACCATAGTCCGAAATTAAAGTCACCAATTTTTTTAGATGTTTAATCCGTTATTAATATTTTGGTGTCCAAATGGACAAATGAAAAGTCACAAGTATAACAATATAAACAATAAGCAATATGATGAATGATATAGAAGCATAATAAGAGAGATAGGGAACAACAGATTGAAATAAAAGAGGATAAGGTGCGAGAGATTAAATTTAAATGTTAGTATATTCACATTATTATAATATTTACAATATAAGTGGTATGATGAACTTAATCAAGCACAACCACGAAAAGAAAAATAAAATCGAGGCAACCGGATCCAAATGGATCGCATTCCGAATAGGGACAACTTTAGGTCTATGTTAAGCAATCGTCGAGTAATTTACGGAGTAATTACCCTACAAATGAGGCTGGCCACCACTAATTAAAGTGGAAAATATTCGTGTTAATACATGTTAGAGAAACGATATTATAGATCGTTCTCCGAAAACATGCCACACTAAAAGAAGAGAACGGTCTAATCTTAATCGAGATTTTCGTTGAATTTATCGAAAAGCAACCTATCACGATCTCAAAGTATGGAGAATGATTCAAATGATCATTCATCCATAGATTTGAAATGATGAAGATTAAACCAATCGGAAATCAACAATCACGAATCGGAGATTTGTCATCGACCAAAAAGAAAAAGATGAAGGAAAAAAAATTGGATCTAAAAATAGATCCAATAAAAGAATTAAACTATTTTTTTAAATTCTTTTTTTAAAACTCTTTTTCTAAAATTCTTTTCTAAATTGCTTCTAAATATTTTTTCTAAATCTTTTTTTCTAAACATATAATTTCTAGAAAAAACTCTTGCAACAAAACCAACTATAATAATAAAATTTAAAAAAATAAAGAAAACTAAAAATTAAAAAAGAGAAAGGGGAGGGGGACGCATGGTAGGTGAGGTGGTAATGGTAAGATCAATGAGTCCACAAGGTCTTTAAGCCCAACATACACCTCTTTTACACAACAAATGTAAACAATTTTTATTATAAAAAAAACAGAAAAAAGAAAAAATGAAGGACACACTCTTCTTCTTCTTCGATAGGCACAAGCGGCTAACCCTTCTCCATCAAAACAACAAAAAACGCAGCCATTATACCTCCGAAAATGGACAGCGGCTCCTCAAAATTCACCGACGACACAAGAGCAACAAACTCACTCCAAGAAAACTCAGGTATTTCCTCTCTCTCGAAATCGCTCAAACCTCCTTCGTCTCCCTCAAGATCTTCTTCTATCTCATTCTCAGATTCAAACCGAAAGAAAATGAAAAGAGGTTATGAATTTGATGGAAGGTTGATTGAAGGTGTATTGAAGCTTTTTTTCCAATTTGGTGGTGGTGAGATTTCAACAGGGATTTTGTGGCTTTCTAAAGCCTAATGATTGAAGGTGAGAATGGCTCAATTTAAAGAAGGAGAGCTGAGAATTGGATTGCCGTTTTGCTTTGAATGAGATGCGTTTTGGCTAAATGAGATTCTTGTGTCCCGTTTGCGTTCCTCTTCTGATTTTTTTCATTTTATTCTTGTGCGTTTTGGGCCTTTTGTATTGCGTTTTGATGACTGTTGTGTATTTTCGTTTCAGGTGCGATGCATGTGTTCGTGAAGTTTGTTTCCACTATGTTTCGTATACTCCTGTTCCACGTTTTGGAGTGGCTTATTTGCAAGTGTTTGGCTTGTTGTTTGTGCCTTCAGCTTGTAGGTACGGCGTATTGTGTGGATGCGAGAGCGTGAGAAGTGTGTTGGGCTTGAGGCTTTGATGTGCAGCGGCTTGACATGAAGCTGATGGCTGGGAAGTCTTTTGATGGGCGTGGCTGTTGGCTAGTGATGTATGCTTGTGCAGCCTGTTGCTGTACGAAATGGCTGGGCGTAGCTTTGGCATAAGCCTGTAATGCTTTGGCTTGGGAAATGTTGAGTTGGGCAGGCAAAAGGGCATGCGGCTGGCTTGCATGTATTGGGCAAGCTGAAGTTGCTTGAGGTGGGGATACGGCTTGCATTGAAGCTGGGCAAAGTTGGAAGGCTGAAGCTGATTGTGAAGAGGCTCTTGCATTTGGCTGCGCGAAGGGTGAAATGGCTTGGATGTGTTTGTACTTGGCACGGCTTGTTGCTTTTGCTGTGACTGAATTGATGTGTGGGGCCTTGGAGTGTGCTGGTACTATGGTAAAGGCTTGTGAGGTATGGTTGAGCATTGCTTGTGAGTTCACGTGCGGAAAGAAATTTGGGAAATGTGCTTTTTTTTAGTTCAAATGGTGTAAAAAAGTGGACAATGGGCTTTCTTTATTCTTATTTCTTCTTTTTTTTTTACTGTGAATGGGCTATAATGAGAGGAAAAAAAATGGTTCTAAAATGTATTTAGAAAAAAAATAATGAATTTTTAATGGTTTTAGGATAAAAAATGTCAATAAAAAATAAATGGATATTTGGTTTTAAAAAAATTGAGAAAAAGAGATATGGTAAAGAAAGTGGATAATGAAATTGGATCTAATAGAAAAAATGGAATTGGTTTAGAAATGAATAGTGGAAATTAAAAAAAAAAGAATAAATGGAAAATAATCGGATAACCGAAAAATGATTAATGAATAAAATTCGAAAAAATGAAATGGATGTGAAATAATGGAAAGGTTATTGAAAAGGGAATGGTTTAATCGATAAAAGGGATAATGGATATTTGAGAAATGGAAAAGAATCGAGAATGAATTATAAAATGGTTATTGGATATTTTTTGTGAAATGGATATGGAATTGATGGTTTTAAGCCCACAGCAAACTCTGATTTTCCTTCACAAGCCATTGATAAAATGAACACAGTCATCACAAATCCACTGAATAAATCATAGCATTGAGTCACAACCACTTGAATCCTCTAAGAATTGCCCAGATTATTTGAGGAAAATAAATCCACAAACAAACCACTGATGAACTGACGATCATTGAAGATTCGGACCAAACTTCGCACAAAACACTGTCTGATAACTGATGATCACAACACATAACACAGTCTTGAGAAATAAACCACTGACACAAACAACTTGCAATCGAAACAGTTTTCTGATAGTTTGACCAAGATTAGGTCAAACGTCCATCTGAATCAAATCGTGGCTGAACAAACGCATCTGAATTGGAATCAACAGCCCTGTCTTTGAAATTCTGCAACACAAAAGAAGAAGAAGCAACTGCAACATACTTTTTTGTATTTTGGTTGGAAGTTAGTAAATATAAACAAATGACAGCAATTAAACATGGTGATCCCCTGCGAAGCAGAGACCTGCACCTGGAAAAAAAAGATACATGAACCAGTGCGTGATCTTGTTTGTATGCAAAATGCAGATGAGATGCAAAAAATCTTAGGTCAAAAATTAGGGTCTGACAGGACCCTCTTGAGATGATTGAAGACCTTTGGAGTGGCTCAGATAGCCCAGGGATGGCTCAGATCACAAACCCTAGATGCAGATGACTTAGAACCAATACAGTGAAGTAAAAATGCAATATGAGATGGTATGATTGAACTTATGCAAATTAAAAGAATCACAAGCCATGGTGAAATGAGTGAGGGCAAATTTGGGGTGTTTACACCATCCGTGTCACCATTCCCCAGCAAGTTGAACACTTTTCCGTGTCTTACTCATGTTTATTTCTACTCATACAGATACTCGTCTGTATCTTGTATACACCACTTATTTCCCCTCAGATTCAACACTCGTCTGTGTTCTTCGTTAACCAGTCGGTACTCGTTCGTATCATCATCTCTGAACATGCGTCAACGTTGTTTCTACCGATACTCGTCTGTATCGTAGTCTTAAGGATACTCGTCCGCATCTTTAATCTATACACCGCGTCAAAACACTTATATTTTATTTTCTTGGATGTAAATACTTGTCCGTGTTTACTATTCACCAATAAGTCCCCAGTGGAACAACCGTTCTCTTATCTAACATACGTCATATGTCATGATACTTTCGGCAGCCGTACCCTGCCAGGTGATCGTCCTTCACCTTTTGATGACCGTCCATCATCATTCCCCCAGTGGAGTCTCCATTATTGGAACCCTTTTCTATCCGACATTCGTCCTATGTCGTGATATTTAGCAGCCGTACCCTATTAGGTGATCGTCATTCACCTTCTTGATGATCGTCCTTCATCATTTTATCCGATGGTCGTCCCCATCGTTGATCTTGTTATCTGACATTCGTCATATGTCATGATAAACCCTGAGAGCAGCCGTACCCTGCTAGGTGATCGTCCTTCACCTCTTGATGATCGTCCTTCATCATAGTTATCTGATGGCCGTCCCCATCGTCGACTTTTTCCATCCGGCATTCGTCCTATGTCGTGATACTTTCGGTAGCCGTACCCTGCCAGGTGATCGTCCTTCACCCTGGATGACTGTCCCTCATCCTTATCCTCAACAGAGCAGCCGTCCCCTGCTTGGTGATCGTTCTTCACCTTTGATGACCGTCCCTCATCATTTATTTCTTTAAACCGATGGTCGTCCCCGTCGTTGTTTACTTTACTTTGCAAACCTGACTGTCGTCCCCATCATTGCCTTTACCTTAATCCCCATAGAATCTTGTTTCTTTACCTGATGGTCATCCCCATCATGGTCTCTTTATTTCCCCAGCATGTCGGTCGTCCCCGTCATTGCTTTATCCCCAGCAGTCGCCCTTTGCTCAACGGTCGTCCTCCATCGCCCGTACTTTATGATCATACTATACTTTCTTTTGCAATTTATATCCCTTTTCTTCTCCTTCCTAGTGAGTGCAAATTTTGGACTGTCTTTGGTATTCAACCACAAGTTATCTTGTTTGTCTGTTAAGTCAGGCGCTTACATCCTGCACAGCTAACTCATGCTTGAATAGGGGAAGCTGTAAACACCCCAAATTTTCCCTCACTAAGTTCACACCATGGCTTGTGATCTTTCATATTTTCATTAGTTCAAGCATATCATCTCATATTGCATTTTTGCTTCACTGCATTAGTTCAAATTCATCTGCATCTAGGGTTTGTGACCTGAGCCATCCAAGATTCATCTGAGCCACTCCAAAGGTCTTCAATCACTCAAAGAGGGTTCATGTATGTTCAATCATCATATTATGTCCCTCAAATATCAAAGAAGTCAAAGAATCACAAGAACTTGGAAAGCATGGAAGCAGAGCTAGGGTTTCACTGCACAGATGACCTAAAATTAGGGTTTTGGTTTCAGAGGCCATAACTCCAAATTTTTTTGGTCATTCTTGTTTATATTGGTCTCAATATGTTATAAGGATCATACATACCAAGTTTGATGAATAAATTCATTGTGGAAGTCATATGTTCACTGGGTAACTTCTTGAGCAAGTCAGAGCAAAATCAGGGCATTTGAGGCCCCACAACATGGAACCAAAGTGGGTTTTTCTTCAAATTGAAGTTATATGGTCTTTATTTGATCATTTAAGAGCTTAGAAGTTCACAAATTTGGATAAAAGTGAGCTAAACCAAAAGTTGCCAAAAATGGAAATGACTTGTAATGTAAACTTTCCATTTTGGGAAAGTTTTTCAACCTCCACTTTCTTAACCAAAAATGCTTCAAATGAAAAATTGTTGGTCATGAAAGTTGTATATTGGATCATTCCCTTTTCAAAAAGTACAAGAACAAGATTTAATTCATTTTGGAACTCAAGTTATGGCTTGTCAAAGTTGGCAAAAATCACATAATTTTCAAGAATGCACCAAAGAGGGATTTTTGCATAACCTTTTGCCAAGCTATTTTTATGACTTCAAACACACTTCTAAGCATCAAACAAACATTGTGCAATGTCTAAAACTCATAATTTCCCAAAGAATCTCAAGTTTTCATGCCTTGCCCATGAAGAAATCTCAAAGGGGCCAAACTTTCTCCAAATTGCAAAACACCCCATAACTTATTTCTCACATGCTGAATTGCCTCTAAGTGAATTCCATGGACCTCCTTGATCCTTGCTGAACCATACATACCCTTGTACCACCACTGAACCAGCCCATACCTCAAGGACAAAAACTTTTGACTTTTTTGCAAGAAGCCCATACCAATCACAATAGGGCACAACCACTCCACAGACCTATCACAACTTGATATGTAGACCAAATGCTGGTGATAGCACACAAGAACACAAGCTGAGCCCTAAGAATCACTAAGTTCACAAAAAATATCTCTTGCAAAAACCTTCGAATCTCATAACTCAACCACCCATTCTTCAAATAAACACCACCATTCATTTCTAAATCATTCACTAACCCAAAACCACCCATCAAAACAGCCAAGAACACACCACAAACAAAATACGATTTTCAGCCAGTTGAAGTGCAAACTCACAAACCAGCCTTCCACAAAGTTTTCCAAGCATTGCAAACTCTTCAGGAAGGTCATTGGAGTCATCTTGCACAAAAGAAGCAGCCTAAAAGCTCAGAATCTCAAACTCCAACTCAGGTAACCATCTCAAACTTTTTTTTCCAGAAACCTCTTTTTAAGTTATAGAAATGTTCCCCATGTTCCCCTGAGTACACTGAACTTGTTATTTTTGAAAATGGTGAAGAAATGAGCATGAACCGAATCTCTAAAATTTTTGACCTAAAAGAAGTTTGATTCGATTCATGCTTGTTTCTGAAAATAAATGGATTTCGTGCTTGGATTCTTGTTCCTTGATGTTTGTTGAGTGATTCTGAAGCTTTAGGGGGCTTGGGGTGACGTTTTGAGTGAGATAGCAAAAATGAATGGCCGGAGAAGATGACTGGAACACTGTTCTGGTCACCTGAGAGTGTTTAGGGCTTATATAGGGTTAGCTGAGTAATTAGGCTAAGTTTGAATGAGGGCCCTTGGATCTTCAGTTCCCGCGTGAGATGAGTGGACCAGATCATTTCATTAATAATTAATTAAGATTAAATAATTAATTAAATAAGATTAAGCAAGTTTGAATTTCGTCCGTAGGATTACGCGCAAGGTCAACTTAGAATTCCCCAGTTTCAATGAGAAACCTTGGATCAGCATACTTTTGTTTTATTTAATTTTTATTTCCTTTTTTCTCATTTATTTTGTACCATTTATTTAAAATACATAGAAAATCCCAAAAATATTTTCTTTTTGCATTTTGATTCTAAATAATTTTCTCAACCCAAAAATATTTTTATTTTTATTTTTCACATTAAAAAATCATTTTTTAGACATTTAAATGTTTATTTTAATTAATTAATGAAAATTAATTAATTAAAATATCATTTAGGTTTCTAAAAAATCCCAAAAAATTCATATTGCATCTTTAAACATTTAGAGACATTTTCATACCATCCACACAAATTTATTTTGGGATTTGAACCATTTTTGACATTTTTCTTGAATTTAGGGTTCATAAAATTCATATTTTAGAACCCTAACTTCAAGAATTATTTTCTGCCTAACCAAGAATGGTATGACAATGATTCTTTTTGCATTGATCTTCATTTGAAATGTAGTCTCTAACACAATTTTGTAATGAATTTATTCTGCCTTTTTGAATTGATTGACATTTTTCCCCTTTAGGTACCTTAAAACCCTAAAAAAACTTAGAAAAATCAAATCTTTCATTAGGTTAAGAGTTAGGCCTTCTCCTTTGGGGTGTGATATCATATGGGGTTAGGGTTCTTTTGATTTCATGTCATTTTCTTCTGTTTTTGAGTTTTGCATCTCATGTTTCATGAAAACCCTAATTTCTCATCTTCCTTTGCATCATCTTGCATATGCTTGCATTCATGAACTTGCCATGACATTTTATGCATTCACATGACTTCTAAGACATATTAGGACACATTAGAATCATGTTTGATCATTGCATCATCCATTTTCCATGTTATGCATTCCTCTCATTTCATGTGCATTCATGAACTTTCATGCTTCTTACATGTTTCATTTGCATTCTCATCTCTTGTATGAACATTCATAACTCTAGGTATGCTTTTGCATCATCTCTTAGCATCATTTGCATCATGAATGTGCTTCTGGTTTTGGTTTTCATCCTTGCATTCATTTCATTTTCATTTCATGTCATTTCCTCTTACTAACTTTTCAGGTGGTAAGTTACTTTGAGAAGTGAATTTGCCTTCACTTCTCACAATCTCTTCTCATCTCTCTTATGCATTAATTTCTGCATTTTGTATTTGTATTAGAGTGAGCTTGTTCATTCATGTTCCTTCTTCACTTTCTTTCTTCAATTAACTTATCTTCTTAAGTGAAGTAAGTTAGCTTGTTTCTTCTGCTTCTCCTCCTTTCATCTGCTTCTTCCTTGGTGGCCTCTCTTGAAGATCTCTTGCAAGCCTCATAAACCCTATGAATATCCAAGAATGATCACAATTAGGTTTTGATTAGTCCCCCATTAGTTTTACCTTTGTGTCATCTTTTGTGTCTTCTCTTCTCATCTCATAATCAGGGACTAAACCTTCAAGGTTTTAAGGCTTTGTGATTAAAATTGTGCCTGCATCCTTCTCTTAGGATGGAGAGTATAACTTTAATCCTAAGTGTAAAACCCTTAATGTGTTTAAATCCTTTAATCAATCCACCTTAATAATCATTAAGACATCAAATTTGTAACTTGGGCCTTGCATTAGGGTTCTAATTCTTCCTTAATTGGTTAAGAAGGACTAACCCTAGTGTTAATGGACAAGTCCCCCTCAAGTTGTCTTACAAACCATAAAATTCACTTCTTAATCTTATCATTAACTAAAAACCACTTAAATAAAGGATTTGTTTTGTCATGAGGTTAATCCCTAATCATGAATTAAGATGAGGTATCTTCTTCAGCTTAAATGTTCTCATCTATTATCCTTCTATTAGGATGGTGTAATGGGTCCATTAAATCCTTGATTATGGCTTAAACTCATTACTTAACACTAAACAAAAATACCAAAAACATCTAAATAAATGCAAGTAGGTTAATGAACTTAATCCTACATCATGGTGATTAAGTGTGAGGTGTTTACTTCATACTTAAGGAATTCTCATTACCCCTAATCAGAGGGAAGATGTGATGAGTTTACTAACCATTGGTTTATACTTAAGTTCATTTTATTATAAAAAAACTCCAAAGGCAATAAAAGATTGAAAACTCAAAAAACAAACAATAATCGTCTCCTTCAGGATTCTTTTTCTCACCTCATTCACTCATAAGCGAGAACTTGCTTCTTCCGTCTAATGCAAGACAGTTAGCACCTGAGCCAGACAGGTCATACACTTGAGCATAGACAAGTAAGCAGTTCACAAGTTAATTTATCTTTCAGTCTCTTTGAGTCAAACTACGGTGTTCTGACTTCCTCATTGCACGAGAGGATACATAGGCATAACCTAACAGTTATCGAACAAAAGTGTCTGTATATTCCCCCTCTTCCAGCATTATTCTTTTAAGCTTCATTGTCTTGAGCATTACACTCTTTCCTTACACTGGCACTCCTTTATTTTCACTTCACACTTCTTTTGCACTGACACTTGTATTCTTTTCCAGCTTTTGCACACAAAATTGCACTGACACTACCCCTTTAAACACAAATCCTTTAAGCATGGATCCCGTCGAGTACGAAGGACAATTTGGGTGCTAATACCTTCCCAGGTTGTAACCAACCCCCTTTCTCAGTTTCTCTGGTTCGCGACCGTCTTATCCATCGTTTCTTATGTTTATGCAGCATTACCTTTCCTTCGGGATAAAAATGCCTAGCTGGCGACTCTTTTCAGTTCATCTTCATGTTCCCTCTTTCGCCGACCGTTCGCGTCTATACCCCTTCTGGCCAGGTGCCATTTAGTGGGAGCGACAAATACCAAAAATCCCTCAATACTTATCTTCTTCGATTCTCCTTGCTCAAGCATCAAAACTTCAAACAAACTTCACCAATCATCTCCATACATCCTCCAGATCATTTCCCAACCATTGCCAAGCCCTAAAACCCCGAGAATAAGAAACACGATTTTGGTGCAGCTGAGGTGCAATCTCTCAAACCAGCCATTGCAAGCTTGTTCTAAGCCTTCCATTCACTCAAGGGAAGCCATTGGAGGTTGATTGCACAAAGAAAGAGGTCAAAAAGCTCCAAAAGTGAAAGCTCCAGCTCAGGTAGCCATCTTCAAACTTTTTCCAGAAATGTGTTTTTAAGTTTCTAAATGAATCTATGAACTTCCCTAATCATGCTGATGTGTTTGGTTTTGAAAATTGTTGAGTAACAAGCATGTATTTGACTTCTGAATCTTTGCCCGTGAAACATGTTCTTGCTTGATTCTCTCTTTTGATGCAAAATAAATTGTTTTTGTTTGTGGATTCTTGTTCCTTGATGTTTGTTGAGTGATTTTGGAGCTTTAGAGGGCCTGAGGTGAGGTTTTGGGGAGTTTCAGGGGAGGAGGCTGCCGGAGAAGACGACAGGAGCTATTCTCCGGTCGCCTGAGAGTGATTAGGGAAAAACCACATTAATTAGGTTGGTTTGAATTTCAGCCCTTGGATTTGTTTCCCGTGCGCGTATGAATGGTCCAAATGAATCCATTTAACCCTAATCCACTTAATTAGGATGATTAATTAGGATTAATTTGAATTTTGCCAAAACCAATCTCAGCCCTTCATTTACGCGCGTGGTCAATTCCCACCAAATTTGTTTGAATCTCAGCCACTGGATTTGCATACTTCCCATTTTAATTATTTTTATTTCATTTTATTGCATTTCTTTTGTTTAATTTATTTAAAATATCAAAAATCATTTTAAAAATTCCATTTTCTGCATTTCTTTTGTTTAATTGCATTTTAGCTTTAAAAATTCCATGTCATATGCTTCTGTTTTGGTCATTTGCATCTCATGTTGCCATGTAACCCTAATTTTGCATCTTTACTTGCATCTTCCTTTGCATTGCATGAACATATGAACTTTCCATGCCATTCCAAGCATTTGTATGCCATCTTAGACATCTTAGGACATGTTAGAATCATGCTTGATCATTTCTTCATTCATTTTCCATGATTTGCATTCATTTCATTTCATTAATTTTCATGTGTTTTCAAACTTCAAAGCATGCTTCCATTTGCATCTCATCTTTGTATGATCATACATATGCCCTTTGTATGCCTTTACATCATCTCATATGACATTACCATTACATAAACACTTCTGACTTTGCTCATTTCATCTCATATCATCTCATTTCATTTCATTTCCTTATGCTTTATACCTTATGCATTCATGCTAACATTTTCAGGTGGTAAGTTACTTTGAGAAGTGGATTTGCCTTCACTTCTCACTTCTCCTTGTCTCTTTCATTTGCATTTTGCTTGTCCTTTAAGTGAACTTGTTCACTTGTGTTCCATCTCTTTCACTTTCTTTCTTTGAGTTACTTATCTTCTTCAATGAAGTAAGTAACTTATTCTTCTGCTTCATCCTCCTTTCATCTGCTTCTTCCATTGGTGGCTTCCTTGAAGATCTTTCTTAAGCCTCACAAACCATAGGAACATCCAAGCATGATAATAATTAGGGTTGTGATTAGTCCCCCTTAGTTTTTACCTTTGAGTCTCCTTGAGTCTCTCTTCTCATCTTCATAATCAGAGACTAAACTCTTAAAGTTTTAGGACTTTGGAATTAGGGTTATGTCTGCATCCTTCTCTTAGGATGGAGTGTATAACTTTAATCCTAAGTGTTAAACCTTTAATTTGTTTAAACCTCTTAATCAAAGCATCTTAATAATCACTAAGACTTCATCTTGTAACTTGGGCCTTACATTAGGGTTATAATTCTTCCTTTATGGTTAAGAAGGACTGACCCTAGTGTTTAATGGACAAGTCCCCCTCAAGTTGTCTTACAAACCATAAAATTCACTTCTTAATCTCATCCCTTAATTAAAATCCACTTAATAAAAGATTGTTATATAATGAATTTAATCCATAACCATGGATTAAGTTGAGGTATCTTCCTCAGCTTAAGTGTTCTCGTCTATTATCCTTCTATTAGGATGGTGTAATGAGTCCAGTAATCTGTGATTAGAGATTAAACTCATTACTTAAAATTAAACAAAAAACCCAAAAACATCTAAATAATCACAAGTAGGTTAATGATCTTAATCCTACATCATCATGGTAATTAAGTTGAGATGCTTATCTCATACTTAAGTAGGCTCATTATCCCTAATCAGGGAGGATATAATGAGTTTACAAACCCTTGATTTAGGCTTAAGCTCATTAACTTATGCAAAACACCAAAAACAATAACAAAACTGAAAACATAAAAAACAAACAATAATCGTCTCCTTCGGGATTCTTTTTTCATCACATTCATTCACAAATGAGAACTTGCTTCTTCTGTCTAATGCAAGACAGTTAGCACTCGAGCCAGACGAGTCATACACTTGAGCATAGACAAGCAGGCAGTTCACAGTCAATTTATCTTTCAGTCTCTTTGAGTCAAACTACGGTGTTCTGACTTCCTCATTGCACGTGAGGATACGTAGGCATAACTTAACAGTTATCGAACAAAAGTCTTTGTGTCTTCCCCCTCTTTCAGCATTCTCTTTTAAGCCTCAATCCTGAGCATTTCATTTCACCCTTTTGCACTGACACTTGTATATTTTCCTCCCAGCTTTTACACACAGACATCACATACACTACCCCTTTTAAACACAATCTCTTAAGCGTGGATCCCATCGAGTACGACGGACAATCTGGGGGCTAATATCTTCTTAGGTTGTAACCAACCCCCTTTCTCAGTTTCTCTGGTTCGCAACCGTCTTATCCATCTTTTTCCAGGTTTATGCAGCATTACCTTTCCTTCAGGATAAAAATTCCTAACTGGCGACTCTATTCAGTTCATCTTCTTTTCTCTTTTCGCCGACCGTTAGTATCTATACCTTATCTGACCTTGGTGTCTTTTTGGGGGAGCGACACCCTACAAACCCTATGATTTATTATTGATTCTACCACCTCCAAAACTCTTGATCAAAGATTGATCAAATCACCAACAATGTCACTTCAATTCACCAATTCTTTCTACTTTCTTGCTAGGAACAGCCTAGTCCCAAGTCTTTCACACTTTCAAATTAATTCCAAGCGCACAGTTGTTGAATCCAAGATTTACCAACATAATTCATCGTCTCATGCTACTACTCCCTTGCAAGGAACCGCCTTGTCCCAAGTTTTTCACTCGATCGGATCCAAATTACGTAATCTTTTCCAAAACCTTCAAATACTCAATGATCTTGAAGGAAAACCCCAACTCGGTATTCTTATTTGAAACACTCAAAGAACTCAACCCAATATTATCGGTACAACAACCTAATTTACTACAACAAAATAGAAATTCGGTAACATAATATTATTACAGTTACACCATCCACCGTTGTAATATCTGATAATGGATGCGCCTTATGATTTTTTATTTTTTTAAGTTATTTAATCACGGTGGTGATAAAGTGACTGATACAAGATTCAAATCCTGGAAAATGCATTTTTTCCATTTTTCAAAATTGTTTATTCACGAATTTTATATGCAACTGTTGTAATTTTATCTATACATCCTTTGCTCTTCCGAAAAGAGAGAAACGTTCTTACCAACTATAATTATGATTGAAAATTTTCTTCATTTTTCAAGAAGATCATAATGTCATTCAAGAATATCAATCATTAGAGAAACGCTCTTCCCAACTATAAATCATCAAATGTTTCATCTTCATTCTCTTCTATAAATGCACAATTTCATATAATAAATTTCACTTCTTCAAAACTATATATTCTTCTTAACTTCATATAGCAACATGAGTTCTCCATCTGAAAATACTAACAGAAATGTCTCAACTAAAGTCACCACAGTACAACACCGTGATCTGCAGTCAATTGAGGAGGTCCAGCCATCTAGAACGACTACGGTCAAGGATACACTAAGGGTTGGGAAGGCCAGGAAGAAGAAGAAGAAGAAGAAGAATTTGAAGAAGAAAAAGGTGTCGAGGAATATTTTTTACTAAGATTATGATGAGGGTAGTGAGGAGAGAGTCATAGATTATGAAGGTTCCTTTGCTACTAGATGATATTGTTCTGACATTGACTAAATTATGTAATGAAATTATTTATGTATTGTTCTGTCATAGATTATGAAGATTCCTTTTAATGAAATTATTTATTATGTATTATTATCTTTCATTTATATATTTTTATTGTTTTACAATAAAAAAAATAATAAAAGACAACAAAAATAACAACAACAATATCTAAACCTTGTCTTAATGAATAACTCTAATATAGAACTCATGTCTTAATATTGAACCTCTGTCATAATATTGAACCGTTATGAAATGTGATACTTTTCTTTAAAGTTTCATCATGGTTTTTCTTTCTAATCATGATGAAATATGATATTTATACTATATAAGCGAAAGTATATATCGTTCATTAGTACATATCAGTTGTTTCTCTCAAATGAAAATCCTAAAATATTTCACTCTTCTCTCTCATAACATAACCCTAACATCCGTGTCACTCTTTAAACATACTTCAACCTTCATATTCTTCTTCACCAATCATTGTGATACTCTTTAATCATATTTTAGGTTCATTCATTAAACTTATGATTCGATTTTGTTTACATTTCTTGTTAAAAATGGGTTCTAATTTTTTTATTTGTTGTATGTTCTTATTTTTTTCAAATTTGTCTTCACCACTTTAACAAATCACATACTTTGGCTATGATACATATGGTTTGTGTAGCTATGAAAAAAATAGAAAAACTATGAAGTTATTATCTTAACTTCATTCACCTTGTACTTCTTCTTCATAACTTCATAAACTATATGAAATATTCATAATTTGTTCCAGATTCAAGATAAAAAAAGGTGTGTTCTTTAAACATTACATAATATCTTGTGTTGTTGTATGTTTTTGTATGTTATTGTTTTTGTTGTTGTTGTTGTTGGTGGTGGTGGTGGTGGTGGTGGTGGTGGTGGTGGTGGTTTTGTTGTTGTTGTTGTATGTTGTTTTTGTTTTTGTTTTTGTTGTTGTTGTTGTTTTGTTGTTTCTTGATAAATGTTATTGTATGTTGTTGTTGTTGATTAATGTTTTAAGAAAAATAACAAAACATGGCTAATCACTAGAAATAAGCTTCTTGTGACTTAGCAATATTTTGTTCTTTTATATTCTTTAAAAAAAGTACATAATATATTGTGTGGTTATATGAAGTTGAGTTTATTATACGATATCTAGATTGTTTGTTTCATTAAACATTCATTGAAAATAAAATTCATTTAAATTGACATAGAAACTTATAATATGAAAATTAAGTTGTATTTAAAAACCAACTTATATCAATAAATATTTTCCGAATTGTATTCTTTTATTGTTCATCTCACATTCCTTTACATATAAGTTGTGGTTCAATGACAATATTACTTCATCAACAATTGATTGATATTGTTCAAATTAAACTAGAGTAGAAGAAATTGATGTCATGAAGGACTCAGATCATTGAACCACATTCTATAAGCTAAAGAAAGTCAAATGAATGACAAAAGGCATGCAATTTGAAAAATAGTGGTTTGTGTAAGTTGATTTTCAAGAAAAGTTTAATTTTAAGATTATATATTTCGTTAATTTGAATGGTTGTATGTTTTTGTGTAGTTATTAAAATAAAAGGAAATCTACATATATTATAATAAAACCTGGTACTTTCAACAACAGTTATTTATTTTACCCGTGATTAAATCATATTTTCATAAATCGATATAACACAACGGTTGAGACTATTAACTGTTGTGGTATTTTGATGTCGCTCCCACCAAATGACACCTGGTCAGAAGGGGTACAGACGCGAACGGTCGGCGAAAGAAGAAAAGAAAAGAGTCGCCAGTTAGGAATTTTTATCCCGAAGGAAAGGTAATGCTGCATAAACCTAAGAAAAGATGGATAAGACGGTTGTGACCCAGAGAAACTGAGAAAGGGGGTTGGTTACAACCTGGGAAGGTATTAGCACCCAGATTGTCCGCCGTACTCAACAGGATCCACGCTTGAAAGATTTGTGTTTTAAAGGGGTAGTGTCAGTGCTATTTTGTGTGCAAAAGCTGGGAAAGAATGCAAGTGTCAGTGTAAAAGGAAATGAAGTGAAATATGAGAGTGTCGGTGTAAGAACATAGTGAAAAGCTCAAGACTATGAGGCTCAAAGAATAATGCTGAAAAAGGGGGAATATACAGAGACTTTTGTTCGATAACTGTTAAGTTATGCCTACGTATCCTCTCGTGCAATGAGGAAGTCAGAACACCGTAGTTCGACTCAAAGAGACTGAAAGCTAAATTGACTTGTGAACTGCTCATTTGTCTATGCACAAGTGTATGACCTGTCTGGCTCAGGTGCTAACTGTCTTGCATTAGACGGAAGAAGCAAGTTCTCGTTTGTGAGTGAATGAGATGAAAAAAGAATCCCGGAGGAGACGATTATTATTTGTTTTTGGTATTTTCAATCTTTTATTGATTTTGAATTTGTCATAAGTTAATGAGCTTAAGCCTAAACCAAAGGCTAGTAAACTCATCACATCCTCCCTCTGATTAGGGGTAATGAGAATACCTTAAGTATGAAGTAGACACCTCACACTTAATCACCATGATGTAGGATTAAGATCATTAACCTACTTGCAATTATTTAGATGTTTTTGGAGTTTTTGTTTAGTGTTAAGTAATGATTTTAAGCCATAATCAAGGATTCGGTGGACCCATTACACCATCTAATAGAAGGATAATAGATGGGAACATTTAAGCTGAGGAAGGCTCCTCAACTTAATCCATGATTATGGATTAACCTCATGACAAAACAAAGCCTTTATTAGAGTGGATTTTAGTTAATGGTAAGATTAAGAAGTGGATTTTATGGTTTGTAAGACAACTTGAGGGGGACTTGTCCATTAATACTAGGGTTAGTCCTTCTTAACCAATTGAGGAAGAATTAGAACCCTAATGCAAGGTCCAAGTTACAAGATTGATGTATTGATGATTATTAGATGGATTGATTAAAGGGTTTAAACACATTAAGGGTTTAACACTTAGGATTAAAATTATACACTCCATCCTAATAGAAGGATGCAGGCATAAGCTTAATCACAAAGTCTTAAAACCTTTAAGGTTTAGTCTTTGATTATGAGGTGAGAAGAGAAGACTCAAAGATGACACAAAGGTAAAACTAATAAGGGGACTAATCAAACCCTAATTGTTATCATGCTTGGATGTTCCTAGGGTTAATGAGGCTTGCAAAAGATCTTCAAGAGAAAAGCCACCAAGGAAGAAACAGATGAAAGGAGGAGGAACAGAAAGAAGCAAGTCAACTTACTTCACCTAAGAAGATAAGTTGCTTGGAGAAATAAAGTGAAGAGGAGACATGAATGAGCAAGCTCACTCTAATACAAATACAAAATGCAGCAAAGATGCATAAGATAGATGAAAGGAGATTGTGAGAAGTGAAGGCAAATTCACTTCTCAAAGTAACTTACCACCTGAAAAGTTAGTGAAAGGAAATGAAAATGAGAATGAGAATGAGAAAGATGCAAGGATGCAAACCAAAACCAGAAGCATATTAAGGTATAAATGATGCTAAGAGATGATACAAATGGTAAACATGAGATGTGGATGATCATACAAGAGATGGGAATGCAAATGGGACAAGTAAGAAGCATAAAAGTTCATGAAAACTTATGAAATGCAATGGATATAAAACATGGAAAATGGATGATGCAATGATCAAACATGATTCTGATGTGTCCTAAGATGTCTCATATGCCATGTGGATGCACAAAATGTCATGGTAAGTTCATGTATGCAAGCATATGGAAGGTGGATGCAAATGAAGGCAAAAATTAGGGTTTATGCATAAGACATAAAGCAAAATTCAAAATCAGAAGCAAATGACATGATAAAAAATTGAAAGTGGGATCAAAGGAACCCTAACCCTACATTAGTTCACTTCCCAAAGGAGGGGACCTAACTCTTAACCTAATGGGAGTTGTGATTTTCTCAAGTTAGCTAGGGTTTTAAGGCACTTCAAAAGGAAAAATTCACATAAAATTGAAAATGAAAGATAAATTCAAACCAAATTTACCCTAGAAACTACATTATATGAAGAATGCAATGCAAAAAGAACCAACATCAAACTCTTCATGGTTAGGCAGAATGAAATTTTCTAAGTTAAGGCAAAAATATTGACTTTTAAGAACTTTAATTCCAAAGAAAAATGTCAAAATATGTCAAGAACCAAAAAGAAATTTGTTTGAAGAGTTTGATAATGTATCTAAATGTATCAAAATGCAATGTGAATTTTTTTGTGATTTTTAGAAACTTAAATGCTATTTTAATTAATTAATTCTCATTAACTAATTAAAATAAACATTTAAATATTTTTAAAATACGAAAATTATGCAAAAAATAAAATAAAAATTATTTTCAGAAAGAGAAAAATATTTTAAGGTATGATGCAAAAAATGAAAATTTTTGGATGCATTTTGCTATTTTAAATAAAATGTAGAAATAAATGCAATAAAAATGAAAATAAAATTGAATTAAAGGAGAAGTAATCAGATCCAAAGGCCTGGATTTAAATGGGACACGCGGGAGTTGACTGGCGCGTGTTTGGAGTGTGAGGATTGAATCTGGGAAATTCAAATTTTAATCCTAATTAATTAATGTTAATGACTAGATTAGGGCTAAATCACAACATCTAGGCCGTTCATAGCGCGCGGGAAAGCCAGATCATGGGTCCAAATTCAAACTTGACTTAAATACAGGATTAGGGCATAACCACTTTCAGGCGACCGGAACAGTGTTCCGGTCGTCTTCTCCGACGAGCCCAAACCCTAACTTCTCCCTCAGGCCACCAATCTCCAAATTTCTTGCACAAAAATGATCTTCTAACAATCCTAAACCTAAATCCCCAACCGAAACTCATTTATTTTGCATCATGAACATGAACCGAACAAAAATGTAAAAACGGGCAAAAGTTTCAGAGCTCACATACATGGTGGTTTCTCAACCATTTTCAAAAATAATCATATCCCCATGATTAGGGAAGCATATAGAACCATAAAAGAACTTAAAAGCAAGCTTCTGGGAAAAAAGTTCATCATGTTACCTGAGATGGGACCTTCTGATTCTGAGCTTTCTGGGTCCTCCCTTGATGCAAGCCCACTCCTATGAACTTCCTGAAGATGATACGAAGCTTAGAAAACTTTGAGGATGACTGGTTTTGAAGTTCCAGTTCTGGTGTAGCAGATTTTGAGGTTTTTGTATGTGATGTTTTTGGCTGTTTTGAGAGTTGATTCTTGTTCTATGGATGATATGTGACTTGTTGGTGAAGAAAAAATTTGAGGTTTGATGGTTGTATCAAGAGTTTCGAAGAGATGAAGAAGAGGGCAGTTTTTGTGTATCCTGGCTTATGGGAGGTTGCAGGCTTGTGTGTGTGTGTGTTTCAAGTCCTTGAAGTCCACATATGAGGTTCTGATTGGGCAGAGGGTTGGTAGTGGCACAGTTTGATTGGTATGGGCAAAATGCAAAAAGTCATGACTTTGTGTACTTGAGGTATGGCTCGGGTCAGAGGGAGATTAGGGGCATGGCTGGCCTCAGCATGGATCAAGGAAGGCCCTTAGATTGCTTTTGTGCAGCTGTAATGGCTAGGGCAAGTGGTAGCATGGTTCTTGCAACTTTTCCCCTTTTGGAAGTCTTTGTGAATCAAAGCCAAGAAACCTCTAAACTCTTGGGCAAATTGCAGCCAAATGGGCCATGGGAAGTTGTTATGATGTCTTGAACTCACTTAGCAACTAATTCAAGCATTAAAAGTTCCTTTTGCAAAAATTCCAATTTTGAAGATTCATGAGAAAATGCCTTATGTAACTTGTAATTCAAGGCATAGAAATGAGAAATCCTTTGGTCAATTCTGAATTATGGATCATGAATGATGTTTGTGTGATGGTTAGAAGTTGATTTGAGGTCATATTTGGTTTTGGCAAGTGTTTTTGCAAGTTTCCTCTTTGGTACAAAAGAGAAAATTAAGTGATTTTTCTCAACTTTGCAAGGCCATAACTTTAGTTCTAAACTGAATTAGATCAAGTTCTTGTACTTTTTTAAAATGGGAGGATCCAATCTACAACTTTCATGACCAAGAATTTTTCATTTGAAGCATTTTTGAATCAAAAAGAGGAGGTTGAAAAACTTTCCCAAAATGGCAAGTTTACATTACAAGTCACTTTCCCAAAATGGCAACTTTGCAAATGGCTTGAAATTCTTCAATTTTGTGAACTTCTAACTTCTTCTAAGATCAAATAAAGATCATACACATTCAAAATGATGGAGAATACCCTTTGGTTGGATGATTGGGGGTCTCAGATGCCCTGATTTTGCACTGACTTGCTCAAGAAGTCATCTTGTGATCAGATGCCTTCCCCCATTGAATTTCTTCATGAAAATTGGTATGCATGATCCTTATGACATATAGAGACCAATAGAAACAAGAATGACCAAAAAATTTGGAGTTATGGCCTTTGAAACCAAAACCCTAATTTTAGGTCATTTGTGCAGTTAAACTTGGCTCTGCTTCCATGCCTTCCTTAGTTCTTGTGATTTTCTGACTTTCTTGATCTTGGGAGGATGTAACATGATGTTTGAACACACATGGCTCCTTTTGAAATGATTGAAGCCCCTTGGAGTGGCTCAGATAGCACTTGGATTGCTCAGATCACAAACCCTAGATGCAGATGACTTTGAATCAATGCAGTGAAGCAAAAATGCAGTATGAGATGCTATGATTGAATCTATGCAAATGAAAAGATCACAAGCCATGGTGAAATGAGTGAGGGAAAATTTGGGGTGTTTACAGTTGCACACTTCTAACCTTATTATCACAGTTTCGCAACCGTGGTAGAAAGAAATTGACATGCAATCACCCTTTACCTCACAATGGATGGTTAGGCGTTTTGGTATCCCTTTTCCAACCGTGATTGTATGGCATTTCCGTAGTAGTGATTATGTGTAGTTTGATTGTAAGTATGCATAAAAGAGAGGTTGAAGATGATGAGTATGCCTTAAAATTATGGTTTCATATAGGTTTTACACTAGAACCTTACTACAAAAAAATGCATGTATAAGTATATATATATATATATATATATATATATATATATATATATATATATATATATATATATATATAGGAATGCAAGATATGAAGCAAATGGCAAGCATGGGAAATTGAAAGGAAAACAAAATTTAAAAAAAAAATTAGTCTATAGGCCGACCTATGAAAGCGGATGTGTCAACCTATAAAGGTCTTAGGTCGACCTATTTGAGACGACACATAGGAAATGCCTACAGGCTTTATTATTGGAGCATGGGTGTCAACCTAAGTGAGTTATTCCTCGACCTATACTGAAGCAAAAACTTCTATAGGTCGACCTAAGCACGTATGTTTCGGCTTATGTAGTAGTTTTCACACTAGAAATCCCATTTTTGATGCATATACCATTCCTAAGTCATTTCCAATCATTTTCCAAAATGTTTATACACACCCTAATGCTAAAATAAATAATGCACATCTAGAATTTGGTTGATATTGTCCAATGTAAAAAAAACGCCAAAGTTTCTCCTATTTATGACGTGATTCAAAACATAACTAAACAGAAAGATGCACTCACATACTCCTTTTTTTATGATGGAAAAACTTGATATTTGAAATGATGCGTTTCTTGATACATGAAGAGCTCCTCTGAATGTGTGCATTATATATTTCATATTCTTCTCCCCCTTAGACAAAATCAAAAGAAGAGAAGCAATATATTAGTAGTATCACATAGATACGCGGGCATTACACATATACAATATACTATATAGAGGCTATTTGCAAAGATAAGTGGTGCACTCACATACAATATATATGTAAATACACAAGCTTAATAAACACAACAAGATACATAAGAGTCATCTAGGTCACACATATAGTACAACCATTTAAACATCTTAGAACCATTTTTTGTACATAACCAAAGAGTAAATAACAAACCAACAATAATGAAAATGCATGAAGACTCTAAGAAAGACTTAAAGACAAAGCACACTAAAGCTCAAGACTCAAAACATACAACACAACTTCAAAACACTTCATTGCCTTCCATTTGAATTGATATTCCTTACCGCAACATGAGAAAGCGTCGGTCAACTGGATCCAAGATCAGAGAACCCGAAGAATTAATTTGGTTTCTACTCCTCCGGGGATTATTCAAAATTTTGACATCCGAGCAATGAATGTCAATATGGTTGCATTACACTCCAGACAAAGTAAACATCATTACTTTCCATGACACGACTACCAAGGTTGTTCTGCATGTTCAGAAAATGATCAAGGATACTCCTTTGTACAGGAAGCCCTTCAGTGGCAAATGGATTTAGGATAGATTCAAGATTACCACGTAGATATTTAACAGACTTTGACTAACGGAGTAGACGACAGAGACTGATTTGTATCGTTTTAAAAATTAAGAGATCAATTTGACACAAAAAAAGGGACCAAAGTAAATCATGACCTATAGTTGAGGAACCAAAAAGGTATTTTTCCATAAAATATTAGTTCCATTTTTTAATCTTCTATAATTAACTTGATGAGATTTTATTCTAAATGAGAATTTTAGTATTTTCCATTGTGTAGGGTCCAAGAGTGAAGGTTTTTTTGTGGGTGGGCCTATGTGTTCTAAGGCCCAATCTGAAGGAAAGGGTGCTAACATTTTGTTATCGAAGCCTAGTTGTCTGTTGCCTATTACCAACGTAAGTAAAAGTCTAGAAGCCAGGGGAGTCATTTTCCAGCGGATTTTGTTCAAAGGGGATGGCTACCTCGCATTGAATACGCGGCGCACAATCCTTCAAAATCCTCTATCAGTAAGGTTGGTTACAATAATGGTTTATAGATTCTTGGAATCTCACTAGGAAACTATTCGTTGTGCATTTCACAATCCAAAGTTACACTATTCGTTGTGCATTTCACAATCCAAAGTTAACATCCATTGAGAAGATTAACTTATTGATGAGTTTCTGGATAAATCAATTGATGTTAACAACCGTACGTTTTTACCTTGAGTTTGGAAAAAAGGATCACTCCAAGGGCCTTGGTTGTGCAATTTCTTTTGAATAATGGTTTGAGAAATAAGAACGCAAGCTTAACTTATCCATTTTAGTGCCCGAGACGAAGTTATGGTATTTGAGCTTTACCTATTGCTGTTAAATATTTGATTTGAAATTTGTTTGCTAGAGACTGTAATTGGAGCTAGTTTAGGGAGAGAAAGTCACTGTGATTTTCTCTCTATCTCTATCCTATATGTGTAAATGTTTAGAAACATAGGTTGAGGAACTAATGAAACAAACCGAACTCTAGAAAGGCAATTATTTCAATATATCTTACATCAACAATTTCTAGAAACAAACAAGTAACCATATTACAATCATAATGCTCTACTTCTCTAGTACATAAATCATGTTTTTACCGGGCTTAGATAGCATCCTCCAGTAGTAAGTTGAGTAAATAATATCTGAAAATAAGGAAAACTGCAAACCTATGTACAAAAGTATAGGGAGGAAAGAAAGTAATGCAATGGAACTAGGAACCCACTTAGAACCATGGTAGTATATAATGAAGAAGGCACTGCTAAATGCTACCATCATGCTTGTTATGGAGATGAACAATGCGATCAATCCAAATATTAGCTTTAAAGGTAGTGATTTATAAAAATCATACTCTCCATAGCGCGAGACAAGTATAGACAAGAAGATCAATATTGCAGTTGAAGATGAGATAAGTGCTGATGCATCTGATATTGCAAACACTAAGAATGATGTTTTAGCTAAATAGTGTGGTTTCCCTGTGTCATCGTTTGTTCCGCCTGGTAAACTAAGTGCAGCAGCGAAAACTCCCGTAGCAATGACAGTTGAAATTAGCATACAAGACTCAGCGGTTTTTTTCATCCATGACTCTGCATTTTCCCTTAGTTTTTCATGCTCCTTTGAAAATAGTTCTTGTGCAGTGTCGCCTTTAGAGTTTCTCATTTTTATTTGTGGCGGCAGCATTATCTTCTTTACTTTCTATCATATATGAAAGTATAGTAAAATCGACATGTAAAAATAATGTATCATGAAAACTTAAAAGAATCGAGATAAATAAATTGTACCTCAAACCATAATAACTCGAGGCACATTTGAAAAGCTGCTCCTGACACCAATTCAAGTTGACTTCGTGGTGCTAATTTTGCAGCCAAATGCAGTAAAGTGTTTCCTTCATCATCTTCATATGTCACTATGACACCCTTTATATGCCCTATTTTATGTACAAGGTTGAAGATACTAGCGTGGCGATGCATTACAGCTATGTGTATTATAGTTCGTTTTTTGCCATCCACATCCCATATCAAGCTAGGATAACCACTGATAAGCTCTGATAAGAATCCAAAATTTCCAACTTTTGCAGCATCAAATATTAGTTGAGAAGGTTCATTTCTGATTTTTTTTAACTCTGCATCTGAATAGTAGTATTTATCAAGAATCGTGGTCCAAAGAAATTTAACCAGTTGGAAAACCACATGATTTTTCATGTCTGCAATAAGAAACTTTGTTACTTTACTGTTACATAAAATTCATAAAACAAATGTAAAAGAATTATGGATAAAATCAAAAGAGAATGTAATTATATACCAGGATTGATCATGATGGTTTTATCATCATGTTGTGGAGCATGACAACAAGAATCCAAAGACATTTCATTTTGAGCCAAGAAATGCAAAGCTGTCTCGTCATTCAGATCTCGTGCAAAAGCCAGCTCATTCTTACGTTTTACCATTTTCAAGGCTAAGTCTGAAATTAAAAAAAATGTAATGATCAATATTTTCACCATTGATTTGGTGGAAAATGCTCTCTGGAGTCAGAATACTTACCATAGATGCCAGTGTAGATACAAGCAAAGAACAATAAGTTCCAATCCTTTTCTTCAAAAACATGTATGGTTTTATCATATAGATGCCATGTCATTTTGTATCTTCCTTGCAAAGCAGAATACTGAATTGGAGTATATCCATTTCCACCTCTTATTGTTGGTAACTGATCGTCTTTTTGCAACATTAAATCAGCAATTTCGATGTTTCCAGCAGCAGCAGCAAAAGAAAAAGCAGTGTTGCCATTGATATCTTGCAATCTCAAGTCATTTGTATCATCCAACATTTGTAAAAGCTGCTTCACAAATTCAACGTGGTTTGCACCTGCTGCAGTATGCAGTAGTGTAGGCCACCCATATGTTATGGCAGCATTTTTCAACTTATTTTCTTTGTTAAGGATGATGTGCTTTGCTGCTGGCCAGTTCCCTTCTAAAGCAAACTTGTGAATGGGAACACAAAGGTTCAGAAATTTTTTCTTTGTATCATCACCTAAAACAAAATAATAATGGGAATTAAAAAATCAATAATATCAATATAATGTCTGAATTTAATAAAACATAAGTCATGAGATTAAAATAAACAATTCCATTTTCTTATAAAATACATGCTTTTATATATATATATATATATATATATATATATATATATATATATATATATATATATATATATATATATATATATATATATATATATATATATATATATATATATATATATATCACTTGTAAATTTCAAGATAATATTAAATGTATTTTTTGTCAAAATTACCTCTAGGTAATTATTACAGAGAAAAAAATAAAATGAATATAATAAATAACTAGAGGTAGTATAGGTAAAATGAGAATTATTATAGAAAAAGTAACAATATTGACTAACTTTTTTAGTATGTATAAAAAATAAAAAAATAACACTTCAAAAGTTGTAACTGAATGAATAAATGCTAATACTAAGTTATTTTCAAATTTAATATATCCACTTGCATATTAATTATTTATAGATATATCTTGGATTTTATGTAATTTTATATAACGGGTTCATTAATTTAATTTCTCAAGAAAAATAAGGGTTAACCTTATTTTTTATATAGAAAATGGGAAAAATATTAATGAAATATTTTCAATAATTATTAGATGACAATAACTTAATATTAATTAAAGTTGAAGCTGCATTCAAGTCAACTATAAGATAAGTTGATGAGTATTGTAGTAGTCTTAATAATTCGTGCTAAAACAAATCAGGTGGGGCCCAAGCCCTCTCAAGAAGCAACTTTGAACCATCCAGGACATTGACACCACCAATTTTTGCTTGTCATTATTACTTTTTGTCTTCTAAAAGGTAAATTGGACAGCACTCATGGATTTATGGATTGTATTACAGTAATATGAACCAAAAATAATATTTTTTCAAAATAATTAGTATCATTTTTGAAAAAATTATTTATTTTAAATTTTTGAGAAATGTTATTCTTACACCAAAATCATACACCTACACTGTATTTCACTATTTACCAATACGGTGAACAGTGAAATATTATAATAATATATATATTTTTTAAAATAATATAAAAAATTATTTTTTTAATACTTTTTAATTTTTCTGAACATTTATTAACCAATTTCATTGCTGCATTAATCAAGTTTTTACACTATACTAACCAACTTTGGTGACTGCTAAAATTATTTTTAACGCCTGAACGTTATTAACCAACTTCATTATTGCATTAACCAAGTTCTTACATTGCATTAACCAACTTGTTTCACTATTTTTAAAATCATTGTTCATGGATATTATTCACGTGTACTGTTCATGCGTTGTACTATTCATATGACACTGTTCATGTACGATTTTATTGTTCACTGACACTATTCATTAAAAATATTTTTTTAATTGAAAAATACACTATTCACCGTATAAATACGATGAACAGTACATATGGTGTATGTATTGGTGTACAAATTGGGTGTAAGAATAGCATAGCTGTAAATTTTTAATGCAATTTTAATTATTAGTTTTCAATTATCACTACTAATTAATATTTATTAATCTCTTATTATCACTTTATATTATATTAATAACAATAAAAATACACTAATAATATCAATCGTTAATTGGTTCAGTAATGATAGACACTGAACTTGATAGTAAGAACCACAATTCGGTCACTTATAAAATTGTGTCCAGAGAGTGAGAAAGGGGTAAAAACATACTTGTTTCTTGCAAGAATTCGAGGTTAGGAGTGTTGAATAGTGCTGATGCAGCCGTTTTTACTCTTGATAATACCGGTGTTTTAGAATTGTCTTCAGGTGTTGTCACTTCCCTATCAAAATATATATTTTGCAAATTTTAATTCAACACAATACTATCATAAAAAAATTTAATTCAAGAACCAACACTTACTTGTCCAGTTCATCCCACATTTTCTTTGCTGTACTGCAACTTGAAACTCTTTTAAGATCAGCCGGGTTTAAGGCACAAGATAAAATATGTTTGGCTTTTGCTTCTTGTTCCATATTCTTCATGTCTTCATCGTTGAACTCTTCTTCAGATTTCTCAATTTCTTCACTATTTATTGTTTTTTTGGGAACTTTTGGTCCATTCTTGATCACAAGCCAAAGTTTGAAGTCAAAAGATTGTATGAATATCTTCATACGCGCCTTCCACTCAGTGCAATTTTTACCATCGAAGTATGGTGGCTCTGAAATGGATCGTCTTTCCACCATGGTCATGGCCATATCCAATTTTTAAGAAATTGTATCACCTACAATGATGTATGTTTCCCTTTAGTCTATGAGATATCATATTAGTGATAACTACTTGATATTATAGCTTCAAAAAGATTAAGTTCATGCTGAAAATAAATTTAAGATTTGATAAAAGATTTTTTATAAATCGGATATTATCGGCGGATGACGGTAGAAACTAAAATCTCAAAAACTAAAAAGATCACAATAAATGACAACAAAAATACTACTATAATTATAATTATGACTAAAAATGAAGTCAAACAACTATATTCAATGATTTTATTTGCTAATTTAGACTTAAATATTTGATCCCTCCTAGATAATTAATAATCATAAGAGCATAAATTGTTTTAAAATAGTAAAATAAGTTTTAAGAAAGCATGTCTAATTTTTTATATTAAAATAAATCGATAAGGTAAACTAAATATTTCTCAACCATAACTATTAATTTTGGAAAGGTTGTTATAATTTATGAGAATTAAATGTTTAATTGTTGTGTTCCAAAATTACAAGAAAAGTGGAAGAAAAATAACATTTCGTGAAGTGTTGTTGCGGAATGAAAATAAATAATGGTTGAAAACATGACAACTTTTGGTTAAAATGTATTATTTCATCAAGGGTCGCAACCTTGTGAAACAACACATGCATGACTATAAATACCTCATTCCGGAATTTAAGAAATAAAACACAAAAACCAAATATTCTCTTATACAAAATTCCAAACAATCTTCGCTACATAATCGAGTTTTCGTCGGTCTTGTGCAAACTCAATGAAAGGCTGAATTATCCTAGGTATTCTTGTGTTCTAACTCTAAGACATTTTGGAGAGTGCTTGAAATACTTTTAAGTTTAGGTGTTTGAACTTATCCAACATTTTCTCAACATAATGTGTTTGATTAAGTTCATAACCCCCACTATTTCTTTTTTCTTTGATTCCTAATATGGTATCAACTGGCCCAAGATCTTTCATCTTGAAAGTGAAAATTAGAAATTTCTTTGTTTATAAGATCTCTTTTATGTCATTGCTAATGATTAACATATTATCAACGTATAAGCATAAAAATGTTACCATGTTTAAATGTACCTTTGTGTGCAAGCATTTGTCACAAGAATTTGGAATAAACCCATGTGAAAGTATGACAGAGTCAAACTTCTGATGTCATTGCTTTGGTGCTTGTTTCAAACCGTATAAGGATTTAAAAATTCTGCATACCTTTTGTTCGTTTCCGGGAAGCACGTAGCCTTCTGGTTGTTCCATGTAGATTTCCTCATCTAGATCTCCATTTAGGAATGCCGTTTTAACATCCATTTGGTGAACAATAAGGTTATTCAAGGAAGCTAGTGCAAACAATATTCTAATTGTTATAGTTCTTGCTATTGAAGCATATGTGTCAAAGTAATCGACACCTTCATTTTGTCTAAATCCTTTTGCTACTAATCTAGCCTTATAGGTGTCTAATGTACCATTACTATGATACTTCTGTCTAAACACCCACTTGCATCTGATGGGTATTGATCCTTTAGGAAGGTCGACAAGTTCCCGAGTGTGATTTGACATAATTGAATCCATATCATTTTGGATAACATCCTTCCAAAAATAAGTATCCTTTGAAGTTATTGCTTCATTATAGGTTTTAGGACCATCCTCTATTTGAAGAATAATAGGAATTTTATGAATATCATTCTTGTTATTTCCTTCAACTAGATAAAAAGAAATAAGTTGAGAATCAATTTCATTAGGTCCTAGAGCCTTAGATTTTCGTGCTCCTTTTCTTATTCTAGGCTCGGGTTGTGTTTCAACCATCCGTGGAGATTCTTCGTTACGAGATTCATTATTCGTGGGATTCTCAGGTTCTTTATCCTTTGTGATAAGATTTTCAAAGAATTCCACATCTCTGGATTCAACAATTACATTAGACTCAGATTTAAAAGTCTATATGCTTTACTATTTGAAGCATATCCTATGAAAGCACACCTGATCCCTCGAGGACCTAGTTTAGTTCTTTTGGGGTCCATATTTTTGTACTATGTTACACAACCCCAATTTCTAATCAATGTGAGACTTCTTCCTCACACTTGATTCTCAACAGTTAGGAGATTAATATACTTAGTTAAATTTTTTGGAAAATGTAACTAACTATTCAAGCTAATGTAAAACATACCTCTCTCACCGGTAACACAATGAATCTATAATCAATGTAACATTCTTCCATGAGAATCATTTCCCTCTCTCTATGTTATAATCTTATCTAGTATGGTATCAGTCTAGAAGGGGCCTTCATTCTATTGCATCGATCATCTTCATCATCTTCACCAGAGGTGGAGATCTAAGCTTCAAATAAGCTTCCTCATAGTTGGTGCGTGCGGGTATTGTTTGAGTTTTGTAGGTAGCTTCAAAGAAGCATTAATGGAAGAATTTGAAATCTCTCCACTCAATTCACATTTTATAGCCAATTCTTCTCAAGTGCAAACACTTTATTATATAACTGTGAATGAATTTGAGTTTCCAATTTAACGCGAAAGAATATCCTAAAAACGTTGGATATTAGAGGAGCATGATGACAAAATACTCGTAGGACCACCTATGATTCCTTACTAGTGGATGTCTAACATGTCTCCTTAAATTATTGCCGACACTTAGTGATTCGTAGATTAAAATAGAGAAAGCACATTGAAAAAGTTTTACGGCAAAACAGAGAAAACATGGAAAAATATTAAAGCGACATACCTGGAAATAGACGTAAGAGAACTTTAATTTGCTCCTTCACTCACCTACACAAATATATAACGAAAAACATGTTCAGTCAGCAATCAACAGCATGAAGTTTTCACTTCTAAGAGAAACATTATAAAAAAGAAAACTATGTAAAACAAATGTAAACAGAAATTACTCAGATATTTTGTGGGAAACCAAACCAAAGATACAGAAGTGTATATTGAGATTCAAATGGAAGCTGGACAGTGAAGGGGGAGGATAGAAACAGATGTTGTAGTGGTTGAAGTTATATATACAACACAAAGCTAAAAGGAGAGACAAGAAACATGGATAAAAAGATGATTGTGAAAAATGAAGGAGGGGAGAAGGTATGATGTGGAAAATTTGTACAGCATCTTTAAGGGATAAAATAATGAATGCGAAGAAAATTTCCTTCAAAAGCAAGTCAACCGTAAAAAGAATTTCAATTAGTTAATTAAAAAATATGAGAAAAGAGAAATCTGTATTAATTATAAGATTATGTTTTTACTACCGACCTAATATTCCACTAAACTTGTTTGATTAATATTTTAACGTACACCTTGTGTTTTTATCATTGTTTTTGAGGAGATTTATTTTTATCTTTTGCAGTTTCGAAGATCAAGTTTGTATCAATTAGTTGACACCTTATAGACAATTTAAACTATAAAGTAAGAAAAGTAAATATATATATATATATATATATATATATATATATATATATATATATATATATATATATATATATATATATATATATATATATATATATATATATATATGTGTGTGTGTTTTTTTTTTCTTTCTAATAAAAGTTTAAAAGTAATTTAAATAAAAGGAAAATTTCATATCTTTGAAAAATAAAATTGGCTCTTGGTAATATTTTGAATATATGTTTGATACGAACCACCTAAGATGGCAAAGGAACCACCTAAGAAGTCCATTTCCTTCTTTTAAAAGAAAGTTGGCAACGTGAAAAAGAATGGTGATTTTTACCCTGTTATTTGGGTAAGTTCTAGGGAGTTTGTATTCTGGTACTATGAACAAGGAAGTTGAACGAAATGTTAACCGACTTTCAGTCTTGGATGACTCTAATTATGACTATTGGAAGGTACATATGGTGGCCTTTCTAAAATGCATGGATTGCAAAACTAGGAAGGCTATCATTAAAGGTTGGGAGTATCTTGTGATTAAAGACAAAGATGGAAAATAGACCTTGAAGCTAGAAGAGAGCTGGACAGAAGAGGAGGAAAAAACTACTCTTGGAAACTCAAAAGACTTGAATGCATTGTTCAATGGTGTTGACAAAAATATGTTAAGGTTGATCAACACATGTATTATAGCAAAGGATGCTTGGGAAATTCTCAAGACTACACATGAAGGAACATCCAAGGTGAAAATGTCCAAACTTCAGTTGATGACTACCAAGTTTAAAAATCTAAGAATGATGGAGGATGAAAAATCCATGAATTTCACATGAATATCTTGGAAATAGCAAATGCCTTTAGTGCTTTGGGAGAAAGAATATTTGAAGAGATATTGGTCAGGAAAATCCTCAGATTTCTCCTCAAAGGATTTGACATAAAGGTTACAACTGTTGAAGAAGCTAAAGATATAAGTAAACTCATAATGGATGAACTTATTGGGTCTCTTCAAACATTTGAACTAATCATAAGTGACAGATCTGGACAAATAAATCAGAACACATCCCTTAACGTTAACATCAAATATGGAAATGGTAAGCTTGACTAAGACTCTGATAAGGAAATGTCTAAAGTCATTGTACTACTTGGAATGAAATTCCATAAGATTCTGGAGAATATGGAAGGGAGTCTTGAAACAGATGTCCTAGACATTGCACATGCCATCAATAAAAGAAGTATCTCCTCAAAGAAAAACTGCCTCTAAAGAGAGATAAAATATTCACAGAATCATTGAATGCCAAATGATTAGTGCATTTTAATGCATATTCTACCATGTTTGCTCTTAAGTATTTCTTTGGTTTTCTTTGTTTATTTTTATATTTTAATTTGTTTTTCTATTTTACTTTATTTTTGGCTTAATTTAATTTTCGTACTTAATTTTTAGCTTTAACAGCTTTTACGGAAATGATCATAACCGGAGTTCCAGGAATCTGATTGAGGAATTCTACTAGTCGATGGAAAGCTAAGAGAGAGAGCTACAACTTTTGTGTTGGAGTCGAAGTCAGATTCGGAGTCATATTTTCCAGAATTTCGTTTGAAGCTGCTGCATTAGTTTTATTTAGTTTCGGGTCATTTAGAATTGGGTATGGGTTATGTATTTGACCCAGTTGGGTTGTAAATGGGTTTTTTAGGTTTTTCTATTTAACCTAGCAGCTGCAGCTGTTCACGGAGACATTTTTTACGATTTTATTATTTACTTTCGAAGAGACGAATTATGGAGAACTAATTCTAAGGATTAATTTGTTGTGATCGGTTTTCGCCGACACTTTGAGGTTCTAATATTTTCCAATTAATATATTTCCTTTCAATTTTAATCTTGATATCTTTTTTGCTTAATTCGATTTATCTAAGGTTAGATTGATTTATTTCGATGATTGCATGTTCCTATACTTTAATCGCGTTTGCTTAATTCGCGTATGTTTATCGTGTTTGCTTAATTCACGATTGATATATTTCATTTGTTTGCTTAATTCGGAAATTAGGAATATTTATCATATAATATCAATTACGCTTGTTTGATTGTTATTATAATCGAAAAGAAAATAGAGTCCGCTTAGGAATTGGGAATTATTTGGGTCGATGATAAGTTGCCAAATCAAAACAGCAGATTAACCGTTTTAGCTTATTTTGATAATCACTTTTTATTTTAATTGCTTTTTCTTCAAATTAAAATCAACCCCCATTAATCGTTACTATCATTAGTTAATAAGATCAAGAATCCTTGTGAGACGATACTCGAGTTTTCGTTACCGTAACTACATTTTTAAATCACTTGTTTTTGATCCGTGAGCGACACGCGGATCACCAAACATCTTCAAAGATCCAGAAGGGAGAAAGTCTTACATTATGGTCAGAAGGGTCTGTGGAAAATAATGTGAAAAAGGCCAAAAATGTTACGGCTCTCACTGGTAGATGCAAGTCAGACATATACTTATGTAGTGAAGAAGTCACTTATGAGGAATAAGCTGCCTCATACAAAGAACTATGCACCAGAAGTGAAGAAGTGTGTATGTTTGAAGAAAAGCAAAGGAATATTATAAAGAATATTCAGGAAGAAAGAGAGATTCTTCTTGATACTATATTCAATTTGCAAGATGAAATAGGTATATTGACTACCAAGGTTAAAAGTCTAACAAATTTCAAAATGTTGAACAACGAACTTCATACCTTGGATGAAACTCTTCAAGTTGGAGAGAAATGAAAGATTTTCACAAATATAGGATTTAACTATCAATCTGGAAAAAAAGGGAAGAAAACCAATCTTGTTTTTTTCCTGACCAAAGGGAAAACTGATTGGGTAATGTCTAACCAAATATTTCAACATTTAGACAGAAAACAAAAATCCCATAGGAAAAATTCAAGCCTTGGAGATGTCATTTTTGTGGTAGATATGGACACATAAAACCTTTATGTTACAAATTACATGGTTACCATAAAAATAAAGGAAATCATGTAAGTGATAAAAAGGGAAAAGAGTTTAAGCCTGTGGAAGTTGATCTAAGCCTCATAGCTTTTGCGTCTCTTGATGATTCCACTAGAGAAAATTTGTGGTCTAAGAATAAAAAAAACAAGGAAATAAGTAAAATAACTAAAACTAAACTTCCTAGTCTGAAGGATGCTCTCACTGAAGAAGGTTTGTTGAATAATTTGATTCTCAGACAAGAGAGTATGACAAGAAATGCTTTCATAAACAATCATAAACTTGAAGAAAAGGACTTAATCTTGATGTCTAATCTTGTGTTGAAACATCCCAACCAAAAAAAACCTTCCAGGGTAAACATGGAAGTCTATTTACAACCACTCTATTGTCCATCTCCGTTACCTAGAGAAACTGTTGATTTCTTATGTCACTCAAAGTCGTCTCTTCATCTCTCATTCTAAACCATGTCATCTATCACATATGTATCTTCCCCTTGAAAGAACTCTAAAGAAGAGAGAGTGGAAACTCCGACAAAATCTAGGGTTTCTTCCTCATCAACAAAAGACCTCTCTCAAGATGTCATTATTGATGTTATGCCCTTATCTATGTTTCATCCTCAAATCTCCTCTTAAGAAGGTTTAAAACCCTCTAGAATAAAGAAGACAAAGATCTCTAAGGTAAGTAAAGATTCTTCTTCCTCAAAAACTAGTCATAAACCTCGTAGCTCTAGAAAAACAACACCCTTTAGTACAAAGAAATCCTTGTATATGAAGAATTTGTACCTTGATCCCATTCCCAACATTAGGGTTCCTATTGGATCAATCAGTAAGAAATCCAATAGTGATGATGAAAATGAACCATTAGAGGATGGTAATAAGTCTACCAATACTGATGAGGTTGTAAATAAGAGCAACTTTGACAAGATAGAGTTGAGTCATATAGCACAAGAAACCAGTGAAAAAGGTGTCTCAAGACTTCCTTATATAGCTCAAACTATTAACCCTGAATCTGATGTTGTGTCAGATGTGGTAACATCTATGGGACTGACAAAGAAGAAGGCTCTTAATGAGACTAAGAAAATATCAACGGTTAGAAAACTGCATATGTTTATTGCCAAAGTTCTAGAACATAATCGTTATGAGGCTAGTCAAAATAGTCTTAAACACTTGGTTGATATTGGTCTTCAAAAAGGTATTCCTCATAGTGAGAGGTTTACAAAATCTATTTCTTTTGACATACATAAACACTATGAAAATGACAGAGAAAAGTGCCAATAGCAAGGAAATAGCGATGTTTGATAATGTGGAAGGACAAGATGATCTGGGTACCAATATTGCTCCTATAAATATTGAAGAATTAAGCTTAGATGAAGAGACTCTATCTCAAAGACTAGTAACAAGTATTTCCAAAAGATTCAAACGAAGGAAGGAAGAGGGTGATTCATCAACAAGCAAGCAGTCAAAACCCTCCAAGAAAACATCTAGTGTGGGACCTGAAAAAGGTTGGAGCAAAGTGGTGTCTCCCACTCCAAAGAAAAATTCACTGAAAAGAAAGAAAAATATTTCAAGTGATTATGAGAAAGAGGTACATGTTGCATCAAAAGTTCAGAACATTATGCCCTCTAGTAAGAAAGTTGTTGCTGGAAGAAAGGTTCCTACAAATATTCCTGAAGTGGCCATTAATAACATATAGTGAGAGGTTTACAAAATCTATTTCTCTAGAGCCTTAAAATATCGTCTTATATTTTTGTTATAATGATTTATTGTTGATTTATGAATTCTTTTTTGAGTTGATATTGTGATATTCTAAAAATCATCAAAGTTCACAAATTCAATTTGCAAGGAAGAATGATGCTTTTGAAGGTTAGTAATAATTTATTTTCAATTGCTTTTAATTAACTATATAATTACATATAAGGAGAAATTTATTTCTAATATTATCTACTCCTTTTGGAAAATTATAAAATATGCATTTATATAAAATTATTAATTTGTAGAATATTCTAAAATAAAAATTTCTCACTTATTGTTATAAATTGATTCCTTGTTATATACTTAATTAAATTAATAAAAATCTAATTTTATGAGTATATTAGAAATCTTATTATTTTGAGAATTATATTCTTGAAATTAAATTATCATTATTAATTTGTATAATTGTAATCTCATCCATCGTGCATACAATTATGTAAATTTCTCTATTTTAAAAATATAATCATTCTTAATTTGTGATATGACCTGATCAGGAGGAACCTTCTAGTTGTGAGCAGTTTCTACGGTGGAGAAAATGGGGGGTGTACCTGCAAGGTACTCCGATGCCAAAGTTAGAAAGAGATATGGAGTGAGAAAATATAGTAAAAGGCAAGAGAATAGAATACCTGACCCTCTAGTGAAAGAGAGTTTTTATAGTGTATCCCCAACACTGGGCCAAGGTTCCCCTCATGGGCTAGACCAACTAGGCCCAAGGGGGAACTGTCAGCGTTTGCGTAGGAGCAAGTAAGACCTAGTAAGTGGTCTTGCCCTACTCCAACTGCCCTGCAAATCTAGGAGAGCATTGGGGAGGCAGTTGACTACAGGTGTGAAGCATGTGGAGGAGGTGTTTTCCCACTCCCTCATTGTTGGGCCTTGGGCTTATACCCGACAAATTGGGTTATTCCTGACATGCCTGGTGTCAGACCCAGTCCAGAACAAGAGCCTTAAGTCGCAACTCTGGTACGAAGTGATGACTTAAGGTTAAATTTTGTTGAGCACGTTGCACGAGGTGGTTTGTTGGCTTTAGGAATGAACTGGGTAGGTGTCGAGGAGGAACATCCGCTTGAGGTCCATTGTGGCCTCTATTTGGAAATGGAGGGCGTATGAGGTTTTCCTTGGCGCTTTAAGCTATCCAGGGGGCAGCGTACTGGAAGTCAGTCGTGGTCGTAGCCTGACCGTGGTTGGCACACGGGATTCCCCTTGGCGTTTTTGTGTGTCGAGGAGAAACATCTGCTAGAGGTCCGTTGTGGCTGCTGTTTAGTAAAGGCGGGCGTATGAGGTTTTCCTTGGCGCTTTAGGCTGTCTAGTGGGAGCGTGCTCGAAGTCAGTCGTGGTTGTAGCCTGACCGTGGTGGGCACACGAGATTCCCCTTGGCGCTTTCATGTGTCGAGGAAAGTTGCATGCCCGGTGCTTTGAAAGACGAAGATTAAAGGTTTTTGGGGAACCCAAAGATGACATGTTTGTCCCTTCGTTTCGTGTCATAGTGGCATTTAATGCCAGCCTCTTTGTTTACGCGTGATAGCACATTAAATGTCATGATTTCCTAGGGGAATCTAGGCAGCTTAGACAATGATGGTCTAGGCGTGTTTCCCCATGTGGGTGCTATAAAAGAGTTTGTGGGGGGACTTCCCCTCACTTCTCTCTTTTGCTATTCAACTCTCCTCAGAGAATCGCCTGAATTCTTCTGCTCTCACCGGAAAACTTCCATTCGTCGTCTCAACAGCCGTAACGTTTCCTTGTCGTCGTACATTCAAGTAAGTCTCTTCTCTTTTCTTAGTAATGGTAGTTTTCTTTGATTTTTCCTTGGTGGTTATCCACCAGAACAGTCAAGGAGGTTCTTCCTCGACATGCTCATATGAATCCTCTAATGAATCTGCCGGTCAGCGTATCTGTTTTCCGATGGAAATTCCTTAGAAATTGTCGAGGAGGACTTTCCTCGGGTGTCATGTGCTTCAACATATATTATTGGTGTTCAAAGTGAAAAAAGAATTTTACCTTGATTTATATGATGTTAAGCCAACAGGTTCATTAAGTTCTCTATAATATGCAGAAATAAGAATTTGAAAGCAAATTTAGCTTTTGTAATATAATGGTGTATTGTGTTATCTATTTGTTGCATGAAGTGGTAGACAAAGTATATATGATAATACTCATTGATAAAAGATATCTATAGGTATAGGTAATAGGTATATAGTTATAGGTTAACTCTGTCTTTATAATGACTTTTTTTTTTGTTTGTTGGAATTTTAAGCATATAAGGACACATCATGTTAGAGGTACAAGTATTGTACATACAAAGTGACATTACTTTCGAAATCTGCCTTTCCAATGAGCATCCAATATGACCAGATCCACATGGGTATAATATTATCATGGTAAATAATAATGGGCATAATCAAATGAATAACATATGCCCTCTCTCTCACTTAATTTTTTTTTTTAATTTAAAAAAGAAACAAATTATTTATTTGGGATATTAATGCACATAAAGCAAAGAAATCATGAGAATCAAACGTTTCCTTATAAAAAAAGAAACTCACACGCTTACTCTTTTCTTTAGATTATTTTTTTTCTTCTAATAAATCAATCATATATAATGTAAAAAAATCAATCATATATAATGTAAAAAAATCAATCTTAATATACAATTAAATATTAATTAATTTCTGTTATTGTTATTTATTTTTATTTTTATTTTTAAATAAATAAAAAATAAATTATTTTTTATTATTTGAATTTCTATTTTTTTACCATAAATTATTCGAGTTTCTTAATAACAAGATATCTTTAATTCTTATAATATTTAAATCTAACAAATTTTTTATTTTTTTCAATTTAAAAAAAATAATATTTAGTAAATTTCTTTTATTCCTATTCATATTCACAATAAAACATCTATAAATTCATTTTTTAATGGAAAAATGTTAAAAATCGATCTAAACTTTTATTTTAAATTACTAATCATTTTTAATATCTCTAAACTTTTTATATAAATAGTGTCAAAAAATTATTATTTATATACGGGAAAAAATACATTGTTCATTAAAATACTTTTATATAGAGAAGAAAATATTATATATTGTTATAAACGAGAACAACTTTACTATTGATTCAAATATTTTTATAAAGACTGTCAAAACAAAAATAATATTTTGATTTAAATATTTATATAAATGAGAATAACTTTAGTACTATTGATTCAAATATATTTATAAATAATGTCAAAACCAAAATAATATTTATATATGGAAAATAATACATCGTTGATTAAAATATTTTTATATACGGAAACAAATACTATTGTTATAAACGGGATCAATTCTACTACTAATTCAAATATTAAATAATAGAAATTTATCAATAATTGTATTTTCTCTTATAATATAATTGTCTTATTTGTTAAAAAACTTAAACGGTTAATTAATCTTAATATTTATATACGAAATCAAATTCGTTGTTGATTAATTAATTTTTATATACGGAAAAAATATCATTATTATAAACGGGAGCAATTTTTATTGTTCCAAATAATGAATACTATAAATGTATTGATCATAAAACAATTATAACATGAAGTTAATGATCAAAATATTGTTTCTTTTTATTTTCAAGTAATTTTAATTTTGGATATTTATTTATCTCATTTATTAAAATTTATAAATATTTTTATTATTACACCTCTATCAATCCTAAATTTTTTTTTCAAATATTTTTTACAATTTCTTTTACAAATTATATTTTTAATAGTTTTTCTAACAATAATTTTTTTAAAAAATTTATACAATATTCTATTCTTTTTTTGTTTCTTTTTTCTAAAGATATTTTTAAGTTTGTTTGAATTCTTATGATAAACTGAAAATATATCCGCGGTCCAAACAAATTTTCCACAGTTTTGCATGATAGCGTGGATTCAAATCTCAGTAGCTTAAAAACTAATTATTTTAAATACTAACCAATGACACATTTCACCATAAATAACCATTGATTTAACACATGGCATCATGAACTAATTATGTTGAATATTAACCAATGACACATTTCACCATGAATAACCATGGTTTTAATGACACATGGCACCATGTATAATTTAATAAATATTATTCAAATTATATTAAATAAAAAAATTTAAAATTATTTTTATTTTAAAAATATGATGTAGCAAAATTTTTCTAATATGACACCAAATACACTATGCGTTGTCAAGGCCATGTCATAAAATGAAATGTCAACTAAACAAAATTGAAAGGAAACCCCAAAAAATCCAAAAAGTATTAAATATTGCTATTAAAATTTGGATTTTGTTAAAAGAATACTAAAATGTTATAAAAATCAATATAGGAGAATAAAAATTGTATTTAAGCCTTTTATTTTTTATTGCAAACCAGTTGAGTGTGCTGTAGATGATGGATTCACAATCTATATTTCATTAGTTTTAAAAAAATCTTATAAACAGTTATTGTTCCTAGAAATAAAATGACTTTAAATTTTGACTAAAATTTTATAGATGTATTTAAAATATTTACAAAAGAAAAAATAAAAAAAATAAAAAGTAAACTCAAAATTCAAATATAGTCACATTGATTTGATGGAGGGGAAAGTTGTCCACTCCTAAGTCCTACCAACCCTTTGATTGATTATGAGGCATAAACGTCATTCTTCTGCAATAGAATAATACGAGTCCACCAAAGATTTAGATATGATTACCCTCTTGGAATATCTTGACCAGACCAACAGCCATTAGAATATTCCATCACATACTTTTGTAAGAAATATTTTCTAACTCTTGGACCAATAATTTCTTTTTAATTGAAACGAATTCATATTTCAATTAGAAAAGAAAATTTTTCATTCAAACCTTTTCGCAAATATCTTAAAAAAAAAAAAATATATATATATATATATATATATATATATATATATATATATATATATATATATATATATATATATATATATATATATATAAGTTTTAAGTTACTTACGAATTTACTTACCTGCAGACGACTTTATTTGTGGATTTAAATAAAATAGATCTATTAAAAAATTTGTTCATAACAAGAAAAATTAAAAAAAATATAGGAACCTTAAGTGAGATATATTGGGAAAAATCGCAAATAAACTGGCATCTACTTTTTAATTTTTTATAAAGTGAAGAATTAATTTGAAAGATGTTGAGGTATTAGCATAAGTGCTTCATGTATGTTTGAAGAGAGAGAAGTTGCGCCTTCTCTCTAACTTGTGTCTTTTGGTGGGTTTTTTTACTCTGTGTTTATTGCTTCTTCTTCATGGCGTGGACTTATGTGAACAGAAGGAAACGTACGCAAAAGGTTGCTAAATGGGACATGTTCCCATTTGCAGGAGGTTGTTCTAGGGATTTTCATAAGGAAATTTCTTCTTATTATGTGTCGGAATTCCTGGATAGAATTTGTGCGCGAGACTTATTTGTGCTCTTCGGTTGTATAGATAATATTGTGGAGGTTGTTATTTCTCCTAAGAGGAATAGATTGGGAAAAAGGTTCGGCTTTGCAAGATTCGGAGAAGTCGAAGATGTTCGTTTATTATGAGTAAAGCTGGATAACGTTGTTGTCGATGGTCGGAAGATTCATGCTAACGCCCCGAGGTTTGAAAGAAGAAGTCTGGTTTCGAAGGGCGTTGTTCTGTGTTTGAAGGGTGCAGGGGGCAAGGGAATACAACCTAATCGAATTAACTCTGGTGGTAATTTTGTTGATGCAACGGGCAAACTTGATAACAAAGCGAGAACTTTCGCGGATGTGGTGACACAGAAGGATACTCATACTGTGGCTGCGGTTAATTTTGTATCTCCTTTGGAAGTTAAGGAGGAGATGAAAAGAGCTTTTGTGGGATTTACGCATTTGCACGGTATGGCCCATAGTATGCAGAGGATTTTTGAATCCGAAGGTGTGTTTTATATCAAAGTGATCCCTTTAGGTTCCAGGATGGTGTTGCTAAGTGAAAGAGAAGAGGGAGCCATGAAAGATTTAATTAGTGATGCGAACTTTTGGTGGAACCAATGGTTTTCTTCTATCAGAGAATGGAGGGAGGACGACATCAATCAAGACAGAGTGTTTTGGATTCAGATATATGGATTACTTTGTCATGCTTGGTGTGTTGAATTCTTTGAATCATTTGCAAGTTCGTTCGGTAGTTTCATTAGTTGTGATGAGGATACTTCTGTTAGATCCAAGATGGATGTGGAAAGGATTAAAGTTAGAGCTCCTATTAACTTCGTTGTGCAAGAAAAGATAGCAGTTGAGGTCGACGGAAAATTGTTTTCTCTGATTGTTAGAGAGGACTCTTTTGATTCGATGAACATATTATCGGGAAGGAAATCCATACCATCGGAAGGTGAGGTTTCATCTTCTTATTTTCAAGATGAAGGTAGTTCTCACATGATGGATTCTGAAGATTTGGAGGAGGAAGACATGAGAGAGGAAGAAGATAGAACTTGCAGCGGTTTATCCAAAGGGTTTTCCAAAGGTTTACACAAAGGGCACTAGCTGGTTAACAACAGTGATAAGGATGGTGGAGTAAACGATAAAGCTGAAGGCACGTACCTCGAGAGCAGCAACTTTATCCTTGATTCCTGTAGCAGCAGAAGTAGGGGCAGAAGTAGCTTTGATGATGCAATTCGCATGGTGAGAGAGTCACCTTTTAACTCTTTGGACATTGACCAAAGTGCTCAAATTATTCACACCGCGCCTGTGGTTTCAGATGTTCCCATTAGTAAGGATGTTGTTGCGTTAGAAATACAAAGTCAACCTATTCCTGGTGGGGCCCAGTCATATGGAGATGAAATTAATCTGACTTGTCAAGCCATGACGAAGAAAGCATGTACTGCGGATAAAGATACAATCAGTAAGAAGGATATAGTTAAAAGTTTTTCTCTTAATGGTGGGGCACACAGACTTGTTTCTTTTAAGTGCAATAATAATCAAACTACTAAAAATATTATTTTCAAGAAGTTGGAAGGTTTTTCGGGCATCAGGAAGAGCAACAGGAGGAAAGGACGCAAACCTAAGGAAAAGGATGGAAGTTTTAAGGCTTCTGATCCTATTTCATCTTTTATGAATGAGATCTCAACTGGGTCTAAGGCTGATTCTCTTAGAGGGGTCCATGGTAACAATTCGGAAAATTCCTGCATCAACAGGTGCAATGGGAGATTATGGCATAATCTGAACACTAAGGCAGATGACAAATTGCTCAAGGAGATTGTTAATCTTGGGGTTGCGATGTCTGATACAATGATTGATTTCAGCAATAAAGTTGATGATGCAGAGAGGAGTAACAAGGAAATCTATGCTGGTGGTAAGGAGTCTATCAAAATGTTTTAATGATTATCGGATCATTAAACATTAGAGGGGGAGGCATCCGTTTGAAGAGAAGAAGAATTTGTAAAATCATTAAGGAGGGTAAAGCTGATATTTTTCTGATTCAGGAATCTAAGTTGGGGGAGGTTTCAGATTCGATGGCCAAGAGTTTTTGGGACGAAGGGGCTGGATGGTCGTGCTCTGGTTCTTCAGGTCTTTCGGGCGGCATTATTACCTTGTGGAGCCATAAGGTGGAGGTTTTATGTAGCTTTAGAGGAGAGGGCTACGTCGGCATTAAATTTATTTGGAAGAACAAAGTGTACTACATCATTAATGTTTATTCGCCTTGCGAGATTGTTTTGAAAAGGAAATTATGGAGAGATTTGGTTACGTTAAAATCTAAATTCGCGGATGGTGAATGGTGCATTGGAGGGGATTTTAATGCTATAACCAATCATAGTGAAAGGAGGGGGAGGGCCACTAATCAAAGATTATCCGAAATGAAGGATTTTGGGGAGTTTATCTCGGATTGTGAGTTGGTTGATGTCCCTTGTAAAGTTAATAGATTCACTTAGTTCAGTGGGGATGGTTTTTCCATGAGTAGACTCGATCGATTTCTTATTTCGAAAAAAGCAATTATTGAGTGGGGTATTGTTGGTCAAAAGATTGGCTTGAGGGACATTTCAGACCATTGCCTCGTTTGGTTGATTTCAGACTTTTCCAATTGGGGGCCTAAACCGTTCAAGTTCAACAACGAGTGGTTTGGGGATAGGCGGTTCCTTCCGTTTGTTGAAAACGAATGGAATAAGCTTAGGATCCATGGTAGGAGCGATTTTGTCCTAAAGGAGAAGCTCTGTTTTCTAAAATGTAGTCTTCAAAAGTAGAATTTAGAGGTCTTCAGAAAATTTGATTTAGAAGTTGAAGAAGGTGTGAAGGGCATTAATGAGGTCGATGCGGCATTAGGCTCTTGCGAGGAGAAAGATGTGGAGGTTCTCAATGTTAGTAGGAAGAGAGAGTCGATTCGCTTTTGGTTGAATTTGAGGATTAAAGAGAATATGATTCTTCAAAAGGCTAGATTTAAGTGGTTGAACGATGGGGATGATAATAATAGATTCTTTCATGGTGTTATGAAGGAAAGAAGAAGAAGGAATTTTTTGGGGTACATATCCACGAAGGAAGGAGTAGTGGATTCGGTGGACGGTATAAAGAGGGAGGTGCGGGAGCACTTTGGTAGGAAGTTTAAGGAACCGAATGCTCGTAGGCCTATTTTAGAAGGGGTAACTTTTAAAAGGTTATCTAATGTGGAGAAAGAAAGTTTGGAAAACCCTTTTTTGGAGGTTGAGATTAAGGCAGCTATTTGGAATTGTGGTGGATCAAAGAGCCCGGGCCCGGATGGGTATTCTTTGACTTTTATTAAGAATTGTTGGTACTTCATTAAGAGTGATTTCTTGCGTTTCTTTTCGGATTTTCATCAAAGTGTTATGTTGTCTAAATCGATTGTGTCTTCTTTCCTTACTTTTATTTCGAAGAAGGACAACCTGTTGGGTCTTGATGATTATAGGTCAATTTTCCTAGTGGGTGCCTTTATAAGGTGTTGGCAAAGCTTCTCGCGGCTAGATTGAATTTGGTTTTGAATTCCATTATTGCTCCTAATCAAACGGCTTTTGTCTTGGGTCGTCAACTCCTTGATGGGGTCCTTGTTATTAATGAGTTGGTGGATTTTGTTATCAAAGAAAAGAAAGATTGTACTCTCTTCAAAGTGGAATTTGAAAAAGCTTATGAAAAAGTTTCTTGGAATTTCCTTAGATTCTTGATGTCTAGAATGGGATTTGGTGGTTTATCGATGCGGTGGATGGAATCATTGATCTTTAATAGCAAGATGTCTGTTTTGGTCAATGGTAGTCCGACCGATGAGTTTGTGGTGGAAAGAGGTTTGAGACAAGGAGATCCATTATCGTCTTTTCTATTCGTTTTGGTAATGGAAGGGCTTTCGGGGCTGATTCGCAATTCGGTGAGGTTGAGCGATTTTTCCGGTTTTAATATTAATCAGAGGTGCTTCATTGATGTCCTTCAATTTGCGGACGATACTCTCTTAGTGGGGGATGGTAGTTGGAATCACTTATGGGCTATCAAATCGGTTCTTCGTGCCTTTGAATTAGTGTCGGGGCTTGGTATTAATTTTCATAAGAGCAAAATCATCGGCATTAATGTGAAAGATAATTTTGTGGAAGCGGCGGCTAATTTTTTGGCTTGTAGATCGGAATCTTATTGTTTCACTTTCCTTGGAATTCCCATTGGATATAATCCTAGGAGAATTGCCTCTTGGTCGTCTCTCCTTGCTAAGTTTCGTAGAAGACTTTCCTTTTGGCATGGGCGTGTTTTTATCTTTTGGAGGGAGAATCACTCTAATTAAATTCGTGTTCAGTAGCTTGTCTATTTTTCACTTATCGTTCTATAAAGCTCCGGTGAAAGTTTGGAAGGAAATGATGAGGATTCAATGTAGTTTTCTTTGGGGTAGTTCGGAGGGTAAGAGGAAAATTCATTGGAGAGAATTTAGATCTTTATGTCTTCCGTATGCTTTTGGAGGTATTAGATTAAGGAGGATGGACGTTTTCAACGAAACTCTCATCAATAAATGGAAGTGGAAGATCATGAATGGATCGGAGGAGTTATGGTTTAGAGTGTTGAAGGAAAAGTATGGAGATATCAAAATGATGATGTGGAACGGGGAACTCATCGATAACAAATGCAGAAAAGTTTCCACTTGGTTCTCGGATTTATTCGATTTTCAAAAAAATACTAAGATTGATACTCTTGTGGATAACTGTACCGCTTCTATTGGGGATGGTTTTGGTGTTTCTTTTTGGAAAGCTAATTGGACGGGAGTTGGTCCGCTCTCGCAAGCCTTTCTGAATGTTTTTTCTATAACTGCTTTGGACAATGTTTCGGTCGCAGCTATGGGCGGTGGTCGGATGGGCAGTGGTGTTGGGGCAATTTTGGATGTAACCGTTGCGATGCTACTGATTTGGAATCAGTCATGATCGAAGGAGGTGGGGAGGGTGTTCAGGTGAATAACGATTTTTTTATGCAGGATGCAGGTTCGGTGGCAGGTCTTTCCTCAACTTCGTACGTGGATCATATTTGCCTCTGGTTAGTGATCAGGACGCAGGGCATCTCCTGCATGCTGCGGTTTCTGTGCTACTGCCGGATTTGGAGAACTGTGGTTCGCTTGCCGTGGGCAATGAGGTTGTTTCTCAGATGGCAATCAGTAGATGTTTCGGGGAGGGGCCTGCTGTTTCTGTAGCAGGTTCTTCTGCAGCTTCGCAGCCGGCTGTTGTGCGCTTCTCTCAAACCGCTACCTCTCTTTCGGATTCCGTAAATCTCACTGTTATCAACTCAGTTGTGGACACTTCCGAAATTCAGCTCAGCAGTTTCAGCGGTTTATCTCCAGAAGGCTTTGTTTCGCAGCTCCAGGCCCATGATCCGGTGGATTTGGTGCTGGAGGAACTTCATCGTTTGCAAGTTTTCTTGGGTGGTTTTCGGCCTTGTTTGGGGCAGAAAGATGCGGTTCTTTGGTGTGATGGGGAGTTGGGATCTTTCAACGTTAACTCGTACTATCACAAGGCCTTTTCCTATCTCATTCCTTTTGGTCCTCCGAATAGGAACGATCGGGCTTTCGATCTTATTTGGAAATGTATTGCTCCTCATAAGGTTAAGGCGTTTGGGTGACGGTGTTTTACTAATTGTATTCCGAGCAAGAATGCCCTTTTACGGAGAGGGGTGTTTTCGGGTGATAATGACATTTCTTGTCCATTTTGTTCCAATTATGCCGAGACTATCAATCATCTTCTTCTTGAGTGTGTGCTTGCTAAGATTATTTGGGAGGAATTGGCTAATTGGCTTGATTTCAAAGTCCATTTGGACTTAGATCTCTTGGGTGGTTTTTTGGAGTGGTTTTATTTCTGCAAATTTAAAAAAGTTGCAAAGGGTAGAGAAGGAAGTGTGTGGTTAGCGATAGTTTGGAACATCTGGTTGATAAGGAATGAAATCGTTTTTTGCAACGTTAATTGGAACGTGTTAGACATTATATGGAAAATCAAACTCTCAATTTGGAGGTGGTCTTCGATGAGGAATATTACCCATCCAAATTATAATCTTTACGAGTTGGACAAAGACCCTTTGTTATTCTTGTCTTAATGCAATTGGTTTGTAATTTTCTCTTTTGTTAATGGCAAGCTTCACCTTGACCTTTTCGTTATTTTCAGGTGGGGTACCCTTAGTACCCATTCTCATTAATATATCTCTTATTTATTTTAAATTTTTTTTGAAAGATGTTTAGTTGGAATTAAAACTGAAAAAAATTGATTATTTTGATAAAGTTTTCTAAAGAAGACATTTGTTAAGATTTTCAAGTCAATGATGAATTTTTAAATTATTCTTTTGAATAAATAAATTTAAAAAAATATAAAGCAGAATAATTTAACAACCAAAATGCAGACGTGTCTTCATAGGAACCTTATTTTTTTTGTTAGAGATTTTATATGAACTTTCTCTATCCAACAAAAATAATACTAGCCGTCTTTGAGGACCAACACTACAACCACATGATATTTTGTGTGGAAAAATGTTTTTTTTTTCTATTCCTCTTGCCACATCCTCATTCTAAAAAATTATTTTATTTTTCATGTTTTTTGTTGTTGTCATTTTTGAAACCTCATTTTCCTTTTTTCTTTTCAACGATGAAGAATACTTAATATCTCTTGTCTTTTTTCTTTTTGAAGTTAGAAATACTTTAATAAAATGAAATTCTGACTCCCTAAATTACTATAAAATTAATTTATGATGTAATATATAAAAAGAAAAAAGTGTTAAGTTCTAATATACTTTAGAAATCAAAAGGATTATGCATAAATTATTCTTTTTGTTGAAAAATTGACTAGATTTTCATACAAAGTGTTGACATTTTGATTTGTTTATGTAATGGCCAACGTATTCTCATTAACGAAGCTTTCCTTGATGTGTATATCTACTCCATCTTTTATTGTGCCAAAATTATATTATATTTCATTATTTTTATAGAAAAGTTATTATATTTTCATTAATATAATTTGGTCATTTAGTTTGTTGAAGACTTTTACTGTCAAATCTTTGTAGTTAGAAATCTATGTTTGAAATTGGTACGACAAGCAACGGGTTCTTCTGTAAAATTAAAGGTGTTTGTATGGAGACTAGTCATCGATAGACTTTTTACTCATGAATATTGTTAGGTCACATGACTAGAAATACTCTATTTTCACGTGGAATTGATTAAACTTTCGCAGAAAACGTATTATCTATAATTTTTTCCGTTGTTTTTAATTGTCAGCTAAAATCTTTGTGGGTAATTATTTTCATCTTAGCAAAACGTCACAGGTAAATCCATAGAAAATATTTGCTGGAAACAAACACAAATTCGAAAATAAAAGGCAGATAATTGAAGTTTTCGCAGATAAAATCGCAGCAAATTTTAAATCCGCTGGTAAATTCGCAAGTAATTTCTTTCTCAAATTTTTAATTTTTAATATTAATTGTGTTTTATTCATTTTTAAATTATAGTTAATGTTAAATATCAAAGTAACAATAATATATAAATAAAAAATTAATTTGAAATAGACAATTCAAAACTAATCACATTCAAATTTTTAAAAGTCAAATACAAGTACTTCTAGAGTTACATTAGTAAAAATGATACAACCAAACTATTAATAATCACTTGTTCAACCAAGTTAATAAGAAAAAACAATATAAATTTAAGACAAGTTTACAATCAAAATTCACTACAAATATATTCACTAATATTTTAATCTGATTCACCAACACCGTCTTCATTTGATTGATCAGTTACTCTAAAGACCAAATACTCTCCATTTCTTCTTTCCAAATCACTCCACACATAAACTTTATAGTAGGTTGATTATCAACTTCATCCTCATCTAGAACAGTTGAATCCTAAAAAGAAATTTTAAAAAATATAATAAGGAATTAAAATTTTACACACAGCTTCATCTCATATCTCATATGAATCAAAAAACTTTAAACACACATAAACTAACCAAATTTCCATGCAAAAGAAAACCCAACTAATGAAATATGCCAAACATCTTGAACTACCATATAAAAATATTGTCATATAGTTGAAAAATTAATAATTCTGATGATAATGAAATAAATATTAAGAATAGTAATTGTAGGTTTAAGACAATACTCACCAACTTATTTACACGCCATGAGCTACCAAATATTACAGCAAATATTTATGTTAGTAGACAAGTTTATAAAAATGATCAAACTCCAACAAATTACGCAAACTAAGAAGTTTAAAGAAGGGAAATTCCTGCTAAACCATGATGTAGAAGATTATAAGCAATAACACACCTCAAGCTTTCAAAGAACCAACCAATTACAAACCAACTTCAGGAACCATTTTAATATCAAAACTTTTGACTAATAAGTACTTATTTCTTCTATATCAATGTTTAAAAACAATTCATCTATTGAACCAATTATACTTCAGTATGATGTAACTTTCTCTAATCACGTGCTTTTCAATATATTGATGTCCAGGATCTGTTATATATTTAAGAAGATATATAAGGAGATAAATAACAAGTTTATGTTAAAACAAGAATTGATTCTACTCTCTTTAATTAAGTTTTAATATAATATTTTTTTATATAAAGAACAAAATATATTTCTTGAAATTATTTGTTTTAATGTGCAAAATATCTGAGGTAAAACAAGAAATTTTTGAGATGATAGAAGTTCTGACGCAACAACAAGAAGTTCCCCATATAACATAAGTTCTTCAACAAGAAATATTCTCAAAGTCTTTATGGAAGATCTGAATGTGTAACGCTCAGCACAAGCTGCTAATTTGATCAAACTCAGATATTCACATTCACGCAAACTCTGATTTCATAATTAGCCTCATTAATTGAGTATCAAAGAATTAACGGCAATCAGACATGAATCTTTATTTTTGGAAATCTTCAAAGATATTTATCTTCATCCAAAAATATGTTTAGGTGTCTCCAACTGTTCAAATATCTACATCTATATAAATGAGTCACTTGGAAGAAATTTGTACAACACTCTCGCGCGCATAACCTCGTGTAATAATATCACAGTTGTGATAATAGCTTTTTAGAAGTAATTCTTTTTACACACTTGTAATTAAACATTTGATAATCCTTGAGTGACTAAAGTGTTAGTCAGTAGACTCAAGAAGACTTTGACAATAGGTCATTATGAGTTGTAATCTTTATTGATTAGTGGATTAAGACCTCATTGAGAGAGGTGAAATCACCTTGGCGGGTGGACTGAATGTTGTTCGAGTTCAAACGAACCAGGATAAATTGATTGTGTTCATTGCCTTTAATTTACAAAAACCTCAATTCAAACCCCTATTTCTTGTGTTTTTCGTCCCTTCAATTGGTATTAGAGCGTCTGGTTCTGGGTGCTAACACTTAATCATGTCAGAAAAAGTTCCTTAAGAAAAACACTTTGGCGAAACAATTCCAGAACAACAATGACAATCAAAATAACAATATCAATGGCAAACCTCCAGTGTTCAATGGTGAGAACTTTGACTACTGGAAGCATGTTCTGGAAAGCTTCTTTCTGGCTTTTGATGGAGACCTTTGGGATATGGTAACTGATGGTTACACTCATCTAGTTGGAGACAACAGTCAGAAGATTGAAAGAAAATATATGACTGTCCAACAGAAGAAAAAGTTCAGAAATCATCAGAAGGCCAAAACAATTCTTCTGAGTGCCATCTCATACACAGAGTATGAGAAGATCACAAATAGAGAATTTGCCAAACATATGTTTGACTCTCTGAGAATGACGCATGAAGGTAACACTTAAGTTAAGGAGACCAAAGCTCTGGCACTCATTCAGAAGTATGAAGCGTTCAAAATGGAAGAAGATGAAACAATTGAGAAAACTGAGTGAAGGGAAAACCGAGTGACTGAAAATGAAATCACTTATCACCAAAGGATGATAAGGCGAGTGAAATTTAAATGCGACCCCACCACTAAAGGGGAAATCGAGTGACTGAAAATGAAATCACTTATCACCAAAGGATGATAAGGCGAGTGAAATTTAAATGTGACCCCGCCACAAAAGCAAAAATCGAGTGACTGAAAATGAAATCACTTATCACCAAAGGATGATAAGGCGAGTGAAATTTAAATGCGACCCCGCCACTAAAGGGAAAATCGAGTGACTGAAAATGAAATCACTTATACCCAAAGAATGATAAGGCGAGTGAAATTTAAATGCGACCCCCGCCACTAAAGGGAAAACCGAGTGACTGAAAATGAAATCACTTATCACCAAAGGATGATAAGGCGAGTGAAATTTAAATGCGACCCCGCCACTAAAGGGAAAACCGAGTGACTGAAAATGAAATGACTTATCACCAAAGGATGATAAGGCGAGTGAAATTTAAATGCGACCCCGCCACTAAAGGGAAAATCGAGTGACTAAAAATTAAATAAACGACCACCGCCACCAAAGGGTAAACCGGGTGACTGCAAATTAAACGATCTGGTTGTGGAATACTGGAAAAAAATTAGTAAAATTGCTTGGGGAACAAAAGGTTGAAGAAAAATTATCCAACGGGAGACGGCCACTGAGTAAAACTTGATAGAAATGCTTGGAGAAAAACTAATTGACTGACAATCAAAATTTTAATAACAAAAGTTGAAGGGAAAATATCCAATGGGAATGCCCACTTGAAATGCCGAGGAGATGTCTGGAATCTTCGATCGATCCTAGATCCTGACTAATGCATGTATACTGGTTTGATTTTTTGAAATGTCATTCCATAATGATGGAAATGCAATGCAAATGTTTATGCAATGAGTTGAAAGTTGAAAATGTTGGGGATATGGAAAGTTGATTTATTTATGTATGCAAATGATGCGTATGCTACAAATGATTGATGTAAATGATGCATAATGATGCATATGAGTAATTGGAATGATGAAAGGTGCCAGCTTGGTGGACTTTTGGTCTGGTAGTTGTCAATAATGATTGGACTTTAGGTGGATGGAGGGTTTGATTCCCCGACACTCGATCTTCGACGATGTATGGTCAGAAGATGGGTCTGAATGCTCCAAGTTCGTTTATTTACTGATGAGCGAAGCGACTTGGTTGAGACATGAAGATTGCTTTGCTTTGAAAAGTTTCCAATGTCTGGCAAGAACTGCTTGTTCAGATGGGGAGTAGAGATAGGAAGATTTGCTCCTTGTTTAATTGCCCCTGTCTGTTGGGTATTTAAAGGAACTCTTGTGGGAAAGCTTTGATAATGGCCATGGCATGGTCTTCCCCAGTGTTTGGATTTGGTAGGAGTTTGCCCCTAATTGAGCTGTTGAAGATGATTTTGCCCCTGATTGGGCCGTTTGAAATGATTCGCCCCTGATTGAGCTGTTTGAAGATGATTTTCCCCTGATTGGGCCGTTGAGAATACTTTTGCCCCTGATTGAGCTGATTTTGAAGAAGTATTGATTCAAGTTCCTCTTTCGATTGCCCCTTGTTGGGATTGCACTGATGTCAAGCACTTATTTGCAATTAAATTGTTCATACACAAATGGTAGTGTTAATGCAACGTTCATACAAGTTTTGAAAAAGTCAATTTGTTTAAATGTTGTGAAAGTGTGACGAATGGACCGTTAGTCCAAACGAGGTGCTGGTTTAGAAAGTGCGTGAAAGAGGCATCAAGAATAATATGCAAACGAGATTTAAGATTAGCAAATATATGGGAGTCAGTTTACGCAACCTTGTTGATAGCATGCTTTCAGAATAAACCGCACCTCAATTAAGACTTTTGAGGGTTGTAATGTGGTCTGGTCAATGGTTTGAGAAACAAAGGATATAAGGCTCAAAGTTTGATTTGTACCCACCCCTTCTTTGTAATGTTCTCCAGTCCTATGTTCAGTTAACTTCTATACATGAATTTGTGTTGACGTTGTAAGAGAGAAGATGAAGCTTCAAAGTTTGCTTGAAGTGACAGTCATCTTATTTTGCTGGTGACCCTTTGATTCTTGATTTGGTTGTCACTGATATTTGTTTTGCTTTTGCTGAGGATCTGGGCTCCTCTTTTGATTTGTTCTCTTTTTTTTACGACTAAGTCTCCCTCCGGGTGCTCAACTTAGTGTTTTTCCTTTTCTATATTTTTTCTATTTTGTTGAATGTTGTGACTGCCAAGTCATTTGTTGATGGTCTTCCGACAGGATGTCTCATCTTGCGATTTAAGGTGTAGCCAGGTCAACTGAACAACTACCCTGCCTCGGGTTAAGAGTAAGGGTTGTATCCGAAAGAAACCCATACTTCTAGGCTCGAAGTGGTTAACTAGGGATTAACTCCTTATCTCTCTAGTGTTTGGGGATTTGAAAGAATGTCTGTACATCATTGACGAGGTTTTATCCGAAAGCATACCGCAACAGTTATGGGTATTTCGTTTTCATCATCCTCCTTCAAATATTTGCTAAAGTGAAGTGAGGGAAATATTTTTGTGATTTTGTGATAAATGATAAATAATGAGCGAATGCGAATAGACTGATTCAAAACAGGCATAAACATAATATTAACAAAAACAAGTACAAACAACAATGTTCAAAGCAAATAGTACTTAAACAAACAATACAAAATAACAAGAATGCGGAAAGATAAATGGCATATGATGGCCTTGATTTGAGGAATGAACTTCTCTTGATTTGACTTGTTCAGAGTTGGAGACTATTCAGCTTGGTCTCCAATAACCCCTTCAAAAGAAATCACTTGCGGGCCTCATGCGGCGGCATTGGATTGTTCTGAACATTCAGATTCTTTTGAGTGAAGGTGAGATCCTTGGAGTCGATCAGGTCTTGAACTTTGTGCTTGAAAGCCTTGCATTTCACAATTGTGTGACCTGGAGCACCTTTGTGAAACTCACAATGAGCATCGGCATCATAGTCCCGAGGAAAACCAGTTTGAGGTGGCATGTCCCTTAAAGCAATAGTTCCCTTTGCCATCAGCCCATTAAAGAGTTCTCCATATGACATAGGCAGTGGATCAAAACTTCTTTCAAGCCTCATCTTTTGATTAGGCTGACGCTGTTGAGGAGCGCGTTGTTGTTGTTGGCCAGGCTGTTGTGGATAAGTCGGTTGCTGGTATGGAACAGGTGTAAGATTAGAATTTTGGGGATATGGACATGGTTGATAAGCCATCTGAGGTGGAAATGGAGCTTGAGTAGCTGGCTGATAAGGCATTAGAGGAACAGGCTGATAAGACACAACCATTCTAGCTAAGGCTTGTATGGCCTCCTGAATCTGGTCGATCTTGCTTTTGACGGAGTTTATCTCTTCCCTCATGGCAGCTTGCTCTTGTTGAATCTGATCCATCAGTCTTCTAGTGTTGGCTCGAGTTAAATACAGATGTCTAGAAAGATACGTGCGTCGGGAAACCATCTTAATTTACTGAAGATGAAGGAACAGGTAATGAGTTTACGACTTTGGAATGAAATGCAAGATGAACAATTAATGCAAATGAAATTAATATGCGCATGGATGCAATGCAAGATCCAGGATCACGAGTATAATCTGCTCTGAGGTTAACCATAGTAATGAGTAAATAACCGGTATCTCTGATAAAAGTACCCTTAACATGTAGGCTGTTATAGGATTGTTTTAAGTTCTTTACCCGTAAAACCACTCACAGGATAGTTTCTACGGTTATGGATAAGATACTCAAGGCCACGGACGTTAATCGTACTAATGTCCTTCCATAGGCTAGCAGTATTATGACGATAATAACGATAAGTGTAGCGGTAAAATCATGAGTGTAAGCTATTGGTTAACTTAACTCAAGGTAAACAGAGTCTCCACCGCGCTTTTATTTTATTCCAAATGGAAAAGGGAAAAAAGAACGAATAAAACCTAATGAATCTAAAAGCAAAAGCTAAAAGAAACAAACAGAGAATGGGTAAGGGGATAGGTTACAAATTGGGAAGGTTTTACGCACCCAAAATGTCCGTGGTACTCCACGGGAGCCCTTTGAAATATTTACGGCTTTTTTGGTTTGAAATGGTTTGCTTGAAAAAGATTGAAGAGATGAGAAGAGGAATGTTTTTTTATGATTTTTGTGTTTGAAGAGGTTTAACGCCTCATGCCTACGTACCCACAAAGTGCAATGCGAGATCAAAACCTCGTAGTACGTGGTACAAAATTTGAAAAGAAACAATGAGTTGAATGGATTTTAAAATGTAGAGATAAGTCGTCATTCTTTAGCGAATAATTCCGCCAGAAAGAATGAATCATATCTAAACATATGAAAAGAAAAGTGCACAAAGGCACAAAAACAATTGAGTGAGTTTTGGATTCTTTTAAAAGTATTTAAGAAACTAATTTCGATATATTTACATGAATTAGAATTTATTAAGAAAATAAAGTGAAAAGGACAAAATCACTTGACCTAAGTCAAGGTTTGATTATGAAAACATTTGAAGTTTGAAAACAAAGAAGATTTTTGAAATAGGGAAAAGATTTGAAAATTTAAGAAGTGGGAAGAGATGAAGTGACTATCCTAATACTTGAATTTAAAAGTTAAGAGAAGAGCAATCAAACCATATTACGAATGTTTCTTCAAGGTAAACGGAATTCCATCTTCAAAGACAAATGAAGTTAATTTGAGGCCAAGGTCTTCAATCGATCACAACTTGAGCAAAGGGGGAGGTCCTAAAATCTAAGTCCAAACTCCAATGCTAAGGATAGTGGCCGTAGTCCGAAATTAAAAGTCACAAGTCTTTTAGGTGTTTAATCCATTATTAATGTTTTTGTGTCCAAATGGACAAAAGGAAAATCAACATCAAAATAATAAGAACAAATAATAAACATGATATGGATGAATAAAGCAAAATAAAATAAAGACAATAAAATGCAAGAAATTAAATGTTAGTAACAAAAGAAATAAAAATGCAAGAATCTAAAATATTAATAGTAGTAATAGTATAATAATATTCACATAATAATGGTATGGTGAACTTAATCAACCACAACCAAAAAGGAAAGTAACCAAAATCGAAGGCAACCGGATCCGCTTAGCATCTTACACTATAGCGATTAATCAAGGCAAAACGAACCGAATTCAATGAAATTTGAAAGGCGATTGGGAGACCCAAAGCACCTACGCATCAAAAATTCACAAGTCTCGATTCTTGATGCAATATGACTAACTACTTTGGGATTACGCGATCAACAAGAGATCCGGTTCACGAAAGTGTAAGTACCCAATTAGATTGTTATTCCAAAGTTGGGACACATTTAGGTCTATGTTAAGCAATCGCCGAGTAATTTACGAAGTAATTACCCTACAAATGAGTCCGGCCACCACCAATTAAGGTGCATAATGTTAGTGCTAATTCATGCGAGATAAACGATATGTAAATCGTTATCCGAACGCGATACCGCACAAAACTAAAGATGAATACCATATTGAGCCGTACTTATGGAATTCTTCCATCCTTAAGTTCAATCACTCATCTTGGTGGATTCAAGCATGAAAATGTATCACTAATGCAAAGTACCTTAAATGAATTGAATAATCCACTTAAAGGTAGTTTTGAATTAATGAACATTAACTACTCTAATCTACACCTAAAGTCCATTGAAATTAAAGAGGAATTACTCCCAAAAGTGCTTCCCAAGGTAAAAATAAAAGGGGGGAAGAAGAAGAAGAAAGAGGAACCAAAAAGAGGCTTGAAACAAGCCAAAAACACCATTCTGACTTGTGTTAACCGGTTAACCAATTGGTTAACCGGTTAACCAATTGGTTAACCGGTTAACGCAAGCAGATTTTGAACAATTTGCGCTGTTTTTAAACTGGTTAACCGGTTAACGCTGTACCAGAAGCTAAAAAATGCAGAAAATTCAGCATGATCCATTTTGAAACCTTTTCTCGAACATTGGATGATCATGATCTGAATTTGCACGAATTTTAAAACCAAAATACAGTGGAATCCCTGCAATCAAACAACAAATAAAGATCCAAAGGATCTAGAAACAAGAGCACCAAAGATCTACATCTTGAATGTTGATGGTGAATATGGGTTTATGGAGGAAGGTGAATTACCAAGAGCTTTTCTTCAAATTGAAACAACACAAGCTTAGATCTACTGAAATTGATGAGCAAAAGAATGAAAGGATGAAGGTCTAGCTCAAGTTAATCAAGAATTCAATGTGAATTCTTGATAACTTCAAAAGAAAGAAAGATGAGCTTTGTAGAATTTTGATGTTGGGGGAGTATTTTGCAAGAGGTTTTGTGGCTATCAAAAGCTTGTGAAATGAATGAAATTGAGGTCCTATTTAAAGGCATTAGGTATGGAAATTTGGTGGAATGGAGCTTGCTTTGGTAATTTGAATTTAGGTTTGGTAATTGAAAATTTGGTGGGAAATGGAAAAGAGTGGTGATTAGTGAGGGTTTATGGTAGGAAATGATCAAAGTGATGTAGAGAAATCAGAAACCAATGGATATAGAATATTCCAATTAAATCAATGATCTAAGGGTGCTGAATTTGAACAAAAAATTCAAATTTCGCACTGGTTAACCGGTTAACCATTTGGTTAACCGGTTAACCAAGCTGAATTTTGAATTTTTTTGTTCAAAAATAGTTGCTTGGTTGTTTCGGCCCGATTCTTGTGTACGTCGAAGAAATAAACACGTGAACCTTGGAGATCCTTTGAATGAATCAATTAACTTGGGAAATCCTTGCTCTGATAATTTTGGATTATTTGCGGATCGTCTTCGACTTTTTTTGTGAAATTTACTCGAGCTGCAGGACTGCTTTTTTTTGGCATTTTTATATGGTTCCTCTTCCTGGAAAAAAAATTAGCAAAAGGAAACAAAATATTTTTGGATTTTGATTAATGGTTAGTAAACACAATAAAAAAGAACAATTAAAAACAACGGTGATCCCCCGCGAGGCATAATCCTAACCCGAGAAGAACCGTGCAACCAATGCGATCTTGTTTGTATACGAAATGCATATGAGATTCGAAGAATTCTTAGGACAAAAATTAGAGTGTTACAATAAGGTCTACCTCGAGTGGAGTTCTCATGTTAGGCGTATGAGGAGAGGGTCCTCGGAGACTAACACTACACAACTACCAACATTGAAACCGGTTCTAAAAGTGGTCCCAGAGTCACAACCCTTTCATGAATCAAATCATGCGACATGCTAGCTGTGTTATGACGAAATTTGTGAATAGGTCTACTCTCTGGGGGGAGATTTCATGCTAGACTTGCAAGGAGCGAGTCCTTGGAGAATAACACTAATAACTTCCAATTCTAAACTATGTGTTCCCTCTTCTTTTTCGAAAACTTAGGTGTCATCCCGGGATCCAACAAGCAAGTATGATAATGATCATAATAAGAAGAGCGAATAACAAGCATAAATAGAAAGCATGGAGAAAACAAATAAGCAAAGTAAACATTGATCGCAAAGTAAACTAAGTTAGGCTTGACTCTCTAGTTGTCCCCAGCAGAGTCGCCAGCTGTCGCACCTTGAAAAATATGACCTTGCGATAAAAGATATACCACGGATAAAAATTAAACAACAGAGTCGCCACCGAAATTATTTTATTCCAATTAAGCAAAAGGAAAATATCGAGAAGCCTTTTTGAAAAACGGATGGATAGAACATGGTCTTTGAAACCAAATTCTAGGTTCGGGAGTCGATTCCGTAAGGGGAAGGTATTAGCACCCCTTAGGTCTGTTGTACTCAATGGGAACCTCTTAGTTTAATTTGCAATTTAATGTTGACTTATGCTTTCTATTTTCTTCGAATAATAAAATAAATACGAACGATTCTAAGCTAAGGTTAATAGGGGAAATGGGTTATTTTGGTCCTAGGGTGCTCGGCAAGGAGTAAGATCTGGTTGCCTACGTATTCCCTTGTGCAATGGGAAAGTCAGAGCCTCGTAGTTCGTGGTACTAAGGTTGGTTGGTTAGTTTGTTTTAATGAACGATTATTTAAACCGCATTCTAACTACTAAGCGTTGGCTTGTCTGCTCGCGATAGGAGGCGGAAGCGTTAGCTTGTTTGCAAGATAGAAAGGATTTAAATAATGTTCGTTTGAAAAAATGTTTGATTCGATTAGTGTTTTAGGAACGAGATGGCGAATGAACCACATTCTGTGAGGCGAGCCTCAAGAGCGTTCATTCAAGAATTTGAGGAAGGCTAGACTCCATAATTCAATTCTTTCGTTATTTGATGTGTTGATTAAGCGTTTTGGTTACAGAAAGTCAAATGAACAACATCCCGTGGGGCGAGCCTCAGGAGCGTTCATTTAAGAATTCGAGGAATACTAGACTCCAGAATTCAGTTTTTCCGTTATTTAATTATAAAAAGATTTTGCATATTCAAGTTCGAAGAGGTTTGATGGCGAGGCACGACGCGCTCGACTTACATGGTTTGAGACTAAATTAAAGCGATAGAATGCGAAAAAATAAATTAAAGACAACTATTCGGAGGCGTTGGACCTTTTCGGAATCAAGGCGTCGAAATATAATTCGTTTACTTCCATAGAGCCGATTTAAAGTTGAAATCGTTCTATGAGGAGTCGAGTCGTTTTATGTATTAAAATGCGATAAATTGAATTAAATAAAGTGACTAAATTGAATTGCGGAAATTAAATCGGTATAGAATAATGAATAAAATAAATTAAATTGAATTTAAATTTGATAACATAACAAATAATAGAAATAATACAAGAAATAAACTAAACTAAATAAAATGGCCTCATATTGATTAAACGTTTCGGCTTAATAAAATCGGAACAAATTTAATCGTTTAGTATATCATCGGCTCAAAAATAAAATAAAAATTAAATTGAAAAGAGAAGAAATAAAAAAGAACTAAATGGTCTAACTTATAAAGGAATAAAATTTGCTAAATATAAACAAGAACAGAAGGATTTAAAATTACTTTCTAAAATATAAACTACAGCATTTAAATTAAGTAATATTTTCTCTTAATAAAAACAAAAATAGTTTTAAAAGAAATAAAAAGATGCAGGGAATGAAATGCTGGATTAAGGGCGCGTACAAAAATAATCACGGGCCACAGAGCCCAATAAACAACTACAAAAGCATAACAACATAACAAGCTAAATAATAAATAAATGGGAGGGTAGCGCTGGTATCTGTGTTGTGTGCATAGCAGATTCGGATGGGCTGTGTAGTGATATCCTTCACTGGGCTATCAAGCCCACAATATGAACATAAAAAAATAAGGAAAAGGTTCAGTATAGCATCATCATGTGTGTAACAGTTGGGTCAAAAGGATGGCTTTGAAGCCCAAATCCATAAGCATCATTAGGTCTTAAATAAAAAAGGCAGAAAATCAGTGAAAATAAAAAGGAAGAGACCGTGCTCTTCTTCTATATTTTCAAAGGAAACATTTCTAAAAGGTCAACACAGTTCAGAAAAAAAAGAAACAACCTCAAACGCAGGCTTCATCTATCTCGCTAAGACACGTTTCTGTTTCAACTCATCTCTCTCTCTCACGTCTATATCTCACGGATCGTTCGGCCAAACACTCGCGGATGGGTCTTGGATTAGCGCGGTGGTGAACGGATCGGTGTTGGTGAAGCTTTACGGTAAAGGGTTCGCGGAGGATCCAGGTTTTTTGGTTGGGTGGTTTCAGATTTGGCGTATGTGGTTCGCGATTGGGGTGCGATTGTCAACAAAGATTCGCAGTTTGTTGTGGTGAGCTGTGTGAGTTCTGAATAAATGGAGTTTAACTGAAGGTTTTGTGGTGATTTATTTGAAGGGTTTGTTGGTGGATATGAGTTGTTTAGGATTTTGTTGGTTTAATGGAAAAACATGCAGGATTTTGTTTCGATTTCGTATTCTGTTTTCACAACTTTCGTTTCTCAATCACTCATCTCATTTTTTTTGTTTTGATTTGGTTTTTTCAGATTTATGTGAGTTTGTGAAAGAAAGAGGTTTGGAGGTGGATTTGAGGAAGGTTAAAGTTATTGTATATTTTTGTGAATTTTTTTTCTTCTGTGAAGCTTGAATTTGGATATATTTTTGCAGAGTGTTAATATGTTGTCCAAGCTTTAGGATGTGATGGATGAAGGGCTTATTTTATAGTAGAAATTGGAGAGGGATAAAGTTGGAAATCTTGAGGCAAAAGATTGAAAAAATATGATTTTGTGAGATTTTTTGAGCTGTGATCATCAAAAGTTTGTTGCATAAAAATGAGTGGAAAATTAGTGTTGGTGGTGGAATTGAGGTAGTCACATGGAGAGTTTTTTGTTAAAACAAATTGTAATAATAGTAATACTAATAATAAAAATAAAAATAATAATAAAAAGTATATAAAAATAAAGATATAATAATAATAATAATAATAATAATAATAGAAATAATAAAAAAGTGAATAATAAAAAATAATAACTATGATAATAAGAATAAAAAGTTAATGATAATGGTAATAATGGAAAATGGTTTGGTAATAATAATAAAGTGGTAATAGAAAATAATAATGGTAATAATATTGATAGAAATAATAATAGCTATAAAAAATAGTAATATGCAAAATTGTGATAGAAATTGAATGTAGAAAGTATGAATTAAAAAAAGGGACATAATTTTTTTATTTTTGTGAAATGGGCATAGAAGAAGAAAAAGTGATAATGGATTTGGAAATAAAATTAAAATGATTTTAAAATAGAATAATGGAAAATAAAAAGAAATTAAAATATAGGTGGCATTTTTTTTGTAGAATTTTTATAATGACTAAATAATAAAGAAAAGAATAAAAACTTGAAATAAGAAGAGAATGCATTTTTTTTTAATTTTTCGAATAAAAGGAAATGGGACATATTTTTGAATTTTTATAATATCAGACAGAAAATATAAAATGGTACACATTATTGAATTTTAGACAGTAGAATAAAATAATGCATATTTTGGATTTTGCAATATTTGTTAGACACAAAAATAAAATGGTGCGAGTAGGACAAATTTGGGGTATGACAGCAGGACCTCGTTTTATCCTTTCCCTAGGTTTGCGCAGCATTACCTTTCCCTTTCCTGGGAATAAAAATGTCTGGCTAGCGACTCTTCTTCATTTTCCTTGCCACTTTCGTGTTTGTACTAGGTTGAAAATCCGGGGAGTGACACTTGGCGTAGTTCCATTGGAAGCTATCTCGCGTTCTCGTGGGAATTAGATGTAATATTGTTTAAGCTTTTCAATATTCCATGGTCGAGCAAATGGATCCCTATTCAATTCTTTGAGGTAGTTGGCTCCCATGCCAATTTTGTATTTGACCCGATATGGGCCCTCCTAGTTCGCGACGAGTTTGCCCCCGCATGAAACTTTATGAGTACAAGATTACCTACTATGAATTTTCTTTTGATGATCTTGGCGTCATAGCGTAGGGTGATCTTTTGTTTCAGGGATGCTTCACGAAAAGCTGTCCCTAAGAATATCTCCTCTGCTAGATCGAGCTCTTCTCTCAATGCGTCGTTATTAAGCTCTTCCTTCAGGGGAGACACTGTCTGCCTAGAAGGTTCTCTAATTTCAACGGGGATGATTGATTATTTCCCATATGTCATTCGGAATTGAGTTTCCCCGATGGTCGAATATGGAGTTGTCAGGTAGGCCCAAAATACAATGTGGAGTTCTTCAACCCACCTTTTCTTTGCTTCGCCAAGTCTTCGCCTAAGGCCTTGCAGAATGACTTTGTTAGCTGCCTTATCTTTCCCATTAGTCTGAGGATGCTCGACTAATGCAAAGTATATATTGGTTCCTGTCTTGGCTTGGGGTATGCCGAACCTAGCTAGGATGTTTCATTTGTAAAAGTGAAAAATATTGAATGCAGTTATTCTATCCAGATCCTCAGCTTCTATCCATTTGGTGAAATAGTCGACGACCACAATTAGATATTTATTTTAAAAGGAAACTATTATGAAAAGACCGAGGATGTCCATTCCCTATTGAGAAAACAACCACGGTGAAGACATTGTCTTAAGTGCGTTGGGGGGTGCGAGGTGCATCTCCCCATATAGTTGGAACTTGTCACACCTCTTCACATCTTCTTTGGTGTCATTCTACATGGTCGGCCAATAGTATCCTTCCCTTAATGCCTTTTGGGCTAAGGACCTTTCTCCTAAGTGTTGTACATTTATACTTTCGTGTATCTCCTACAAGATGTCAGATATGCCTTCTTCCCCGGCACACTTGAGAAGGGAGATAGAGAATTATCAGCGATAAAGCTTGTTGTCTATCAGGACTTAAGAAGATGCGCGATTCCTGGTGGCACTGGCTTCCTTGCTGTCCTCGGGCAACTCGCCTGTTGTCAGGTAGTGATATACTGGAGTCATCCAACAATTTTTGTCAACTATAATGTTGACGTCGATGATCTCGGAGGTCTTTTCGATACTGGGGCGAGGAAGTGTTTCATCAATGACGAAATTGTTCCCTCCTTTCCTTCGTGTACTTGCTAATTTCGACAAGACATATGCTCGTGAATTATGATCGCAAGGAATGTATTGGACTTCCCATGACCAGAATTGTGCTAACTTCTGCTGCACCAATGCCAGATATTCGACGAAGTGATCGTTCTTGGCTTATGATGCTACGAGCTGGGAGTCGGTGTAAATTTTAATTTCATGCGTGCCCTTGATTCCTCTTTCTGTAAGATAGAAACCTAGGAACTTCCCTACTCTTACGCTGAAAGTGCATTTTTCGGGGTTAAAGCGCACTCTGCACTTCCTCGCCTGGTCGAAGACTTTTTGGAGGTGGGATGTGTGATCGGATTCCTGGGTGAATTTGACGATCATGTCGTCCATGTATACTTAGAGCATGTCCCCAATCTTGGATTGGAAGACCTTGTTTATCATGCGTTTATATGTGGCCCATGTGTTCTTTAGTCCGAAGGGCATTAAATTTTAGTAATATTTGCTTGACAGGGTCATGAAGGAAGTGTTCCTCTTATCTTTTTCGGCCATATTCATCTGATTTTACCCAGAATAGGCATCCATGAAGGACATGAGTTTAAAACCTGTAGAACTATATACCAATTTGTCTATGATAGGTAACAGATAAGAATCTTTCGGGAAAGCCTGGTTGAGATTGGTATAATCAATGCAGAGCCTCAATTTTCCTTTACAACCTCGGGAAGCCCTATGCCGATGCAAACTACTTTGTCTCGGCTGTCCCCGAAAGTTATTACCTCGAACTCTCGTGCGGGAAAAGGGTGTGACATGGTCGAATTTTCCCTAGGCATGGCATTTTCGGATTCTAATGGGTTTCGAGAGTCAAGGTCGATACTATTGATCAGCAGAGTAGGATTTTTCTCGGGTTGGACTTCTTCTACTAGGACGTCCTCGTCTCTTGCACACTTGTTACCCTTGGGTGCAAATTATATCATAGTCTTCCCTTTGGTAGCGACTTCAAAGCATCTTCGTGCGTGTTCGATATCTCAGTGAAGAGTAGCCACATGTCCATTCTCTGTGTAGTATTTCATTTTTGAGATGGACGGTGTATGGAACAACGATTAGCTCGGCTAGTTTCGGTCTTCCCAAGATGAATTTGTATCGATATGGACAGTCGATGACCAAGAAATGAGTCTTGATTGTTTTGGAGGCATCTCCTTCCCCGAACGTGACCATCTAATTGAAGTAGCCCCATGATTTAGCGGTTTCACCATTGAACCCTTGCAAATCAGATTCAACGTATGGGGACTGGTTCTTTTGAGCGAGCAACAAAGCTTTTAAGAGGGGGGTGTACATTATGTTGACTGAACTTCCCTGGTCAAAAAGTATGCTACGAACATTTGGCTTCACCATCTTGGCACGTATCAGCAAAGGGATGGGAAAGTTGATTTGGTGATGAATGGACCAAATGCTCGAGCCTTCTTCTCACTGAACTGATGGTTATCTTGTTGTATCCCTAACCTGAGATGAGCATGTCCGAACGAAATTCTTCCCAAGGGTTATGCATAGGAAAATACCCTGTATCGTTGAGGTGTCGAGGAATAAAGAAATCTTCGGGTCTAGTGACCAACAAAGCGATTGGCATGGGAACAACTTCTTCTAAAACTTCGTCGACCCTCTTGGTTTCCTCCTATCGAGGAGATCCATCCTTGACATACTTCTTTACGTTCCCCTCCTTGATGAGGATATCAATGGCATCTTTGAGGTGTCTGTAGTCTTCGGTCATATGCCCGTGGCTGCGGTGAAAACTACATTACTTACTTTTGTCAGTATTGGTCTTAGAAGTTGTTGGTTTGTGAAAGCAAACACCTCATTGATTGAAATCGATATTGATGCACTCAATCATAATATTTTCATGGGGAGCTATAAGGAAGGTATATTCTGAGAAATGTCTTGCGAGTCCCTTGCTCTCATGAGGACGATCATTTTTGTGTTTCTCGCATCGAAGAGCTTCAGAGTCGTCCCTTTGTTTGTGAGCTCGTGAGTTCTCCTAATTCCTTGAATCTATGGTCTTATATGCGGACTTTTTCTCTTTATACTAGATGTAGGTTTGTGCTTTGTGGAGGAGTTTGGCAAGCGACTGAGGAGGCTCGATCCCCACGGCTTTACGAAACTCGTTATTGGGACACAAACCTTTCTCCATAATGTATCTTTTCATGCCATTGCTTCTTTGTTGAACATGTCTATGTAATCTTGTAGAGGTTGTTCTTTACATTGAATAATTCCTTCAAGGGTGGTCTCTGAGTTAGGGTGATGCCTAGAAGCGGTGAAGTGCCTTGTAAATTGAATTCGCAAGACTCTCCTTGACACGATGGATCCCGAGGGAAGGTGTTTATAATAGGACATGGCCCCTTTTTGTAACGTGACGGGGAATAGCCTACACTTGATGGCTCCTTCAAAGTTATGATAGTGGAGCATGGCCTCGAGGTTTTCTATATGATCGTCAGGATCTATGGTCCCGTCATAATTTGCTAAAGGAGTGGGTTACTCGAGTCCGCGAGAAATATGGGTTTCCATGATTTTGCGACTCAAGGGCCCGCGATTTCCTTCATCGTCGTTTCTAATGGATGAGGGATAAGGGAATCGGCTTTGGAGAGGACTTATACTTTGGAGACGGGTACGTCGAATATCGTCGTATCGAGACTTCTTTGTGCCTTGGTTCCTTTCATCTGGGTTGCGACGTGGTTTGCGAGGAGGAGAACGAGTGTGGTTCTTTGCCCATTATGTATGGGATCCTTCTGGCCTTTCTTGATCTCTTGGGGGAGAAATATTTTTGGAATATTTCTTCTTGTTTTTTCATTGAGGAGACCGTGAGCGATGTGGAGGCTCGTGAGTTTCTCTACAACGGTGTTTCCTAGAAGGAGAAGGAGAACAACGATCACCCTCGAGCATCTATATGCGCTCGTTTTGCTGGAAGAGAGCGAGGTTTATATTTTTGAGCATGGTGATGAGAGTCTGGGTACTGTCCTCGGCGTCTGGCGGGATGGGGATCGGTACGAACATGTAATCTCCACGAGGGACCGACAACTACTTCAGATTGTCTTCATCACTATGGATGATGGTGACAAGTTCGTTTACAATCTCGCTAATATGGGAAGCCATGAAGATGAAAAGAAGACATGAGCTTTGATCTTGCATTGAAAAGAAATGATCTTGTTCAAGAAAGATGGGGGGAGCTGATGTTTCCCACAGACGGTGCCACTGTAAAGAAATGATCCGGATAGGTCCTTGTGGCCTTTAGCTGGGATGCAACGATGTTTGTAGGAGAGAGGGTGGTGTACCTGAAAGGTACTCCAACGCTCAAGTAAATTTCAGGGTGAAGTAAACCAAAGCGTTAAGAAAATATGTCAGTTATTAGAATTGAATACCTGACCCTCCAAAGGCGGAGAGTTTTTATAAGGGCATATGGTCAAGATTTGCGAGCGTGTGGCCATTGACTAAGTTCAACTGTATCCAATAATCTCGAGGACAGTTGGCCGCATAACATACGTTAAGCGAGTGTGGGGGAGATCCCCAGCCGTTAAATTCTAACAGCTTACTCAATAGTCACAAGTTCTTGGATCGCTTGTTGGGCTTGTGCCCAGAGTTAAGTTGGATTGGGCCTCAATTGGGCGCAGGGCACCAACTAGGCTTGTCCAAAAAAAAAAAACTTCCATAATGCTTTTAGGACAAAGAAGACAAACCGATTCTTGGGAGACACATGCATCCAAGAGGACATCATCCTCGGATCCGGTAACAGACAATTGCTTCTTCGACTATGTAACACGGTGGGAGAACTGACTTTAGTTATGTTGCGGATAGCAAGAGTCGCCACCGACTTTTATTTTATCCAAAGGAAAGGCATAAAAGAACAGGAAAGACCTTTTAAAAGATTTTTGGGTCCGGGGGGTAGGTTATGTAAAGGGAAGGTGTTAGCACCCTTTACATCCATGGTTATCCATGGGCTCTTAGTTACTTAGCTCACTTTAAATTGTTTTTGAAATGTGAAGTGTGTGAATAGAAATTTTCTTAAGTATTTTATAATGATCCATGTACGGATGTATATAAAACCTTTGTTTTGAAAATTGTTTGAAATGTATGAAGTGTTTGAATTGTTTTGAAGAGTGAGCAAGTATCTAAGAGGAACCTACCCTAAGTTAAAGTCTTTCCTGTTCTTGAATCCTTTAAATGGTAAGACTATCTCTATTATTAAGCAATAGGTAGTCATTACCTTGGATATGAGGGACAAGTGAAGGGACATCTGTTATTTAGGCAACTGTAGGGTGTATAAGCAATTCGAAGGGACTTATCATCTTTATTCGAAAGGGACAAGATCATTACGAAGGCAACATTCGAAGGGACTTGATCTTTTTATCTGTTTAGGGACTAGATGAAGTGTAATGAGGGACTTTGCTTTATACACCATACTTGACCTTTTGTTTAGGCAACATGAGAGGTAACCCTTAAGAAGTGAGATGGCGATCCAGGATCGACTTACGTGTGTGAGTGTACAATTTTTAAATATTTATCTTTTAAGTTAATGATCTAAATCAATTTTAAATACAAATACGTTTCACTCCCTATTTTACTAACCATAGCATTTAAAAATAAATATTAAACATTGCTACTAAAATATTACATAAAGGAGACAATTACATAATAATGATAATAATTAAAACATATTAAATAAATAAGCAAAATAAGTAATAATAAATAATTGGGTTAGTAACAATAATCACAATATATATATAAATGGGCTTAGTAACAATAAAATAAATATCATATGAGAATAAATAGAATTAATAAAATAAACAAGAATATTAGCAAAATAATTAAAAGTTCAATTTTCTTATAAGCAATTATTTTTTAAGATTAAGAAGAAAACATAAACAATTATATACTAATTATTATAAAGTATTTTAAATTATATACATATTATAAAAAATAAAGTTAATTATAAACATATTATGAAAATAAATTATATTTACAAAATTAAATTAAGAGTTTTAATTATTTTTAAGCATACACTAAAAATTATTTACATACAAGAATTAAATAATAATTATAAACAAATTATAAAATATATACATATAATTAAAGTTTATTAAAAGTTATAACTAACAAATAAATTAATATTTATAATTAGGGTTTATAAAAAAAAATTAGGTTTTTAAAAAATATTTTAGAGTTTTAGAAAATTAGGGTTTATATGTTTTTTAGAATAACAAATTAGGATTAATTAATAACTATATAAAATTATACAATATTAATAATTTACAAAAAATAAATAATTTTTCTAATAAGATTTAATTAAAAAGGATGAATTCTAAATTGTAATAAGAAAATAATAATATAAACATTATATTTTTTTATTATTTAAATTTATTTAACTATAATATAAATTAATTAAATAAGAAAAACAGAAAAAAGAATGAAAAACAAAACTTACCTGGGCTGGGATTTGAACCCAGTCCCTAAGCTTTCAACCCTCAAGACCAATACACCAGCCACTGGGCCATGCGCGTGCAGGTGGTAGGGAGAACACTCCATTTGGTTTTGTTGTTTAACCTGGAAAAATCATGACAAAACAAAAAGAAACAACACAAAAAGGCCTGGGGAGGGATTCGAACCCAGGACCTTCACACAACACGCAAGCACACTTACCATCCAGCCGGGAGGGCGCAACTGATATTTAAACCACAACAATGAATAATATATTAAGTTTGATGATTAAATGGAAAAATCATAAAAAGGTTGCTGCATTCAGGATTCGAACCAAGGACCTAACCCTCATAAGGACAAGCTTCCAACCTTCAGGCCAACGCGCACGCTGTGAAATACAAACCAAACACAAATAACAAAAAAAACAAACAAATATTTGAATTCTGGAATTCGCGCCAGGGGTCTTCTTCCTCCTCCAGACCTGCGTTTTTTCCTGCGAATCTTCCTGGGCAATTTCCTGCGAATTTTTCAAAACCCTAAACCTGTGTTTTTCGAAACATCACGCAAACCATCATAACAACCAAAATTAATAACCCAGATCAATTGTACAAAGCTCATACATCACAGCCATGGTCTTAGAATTGATTTTAAAGTCCTAAATGTAGGGTTCCCGTTTTGAAACTCCAAACCCTAACAATGGCAATCTTCAATACAGTCCACAATAATTCAATTAATCTATGCAAAAAGCTTCTAAACATCACAACAAACACAAATATATGATTAGTTTTCAATATTAATACATGAATCAATCAAATCGAAAAAATTCAAAATGTGAAAGGGATGCATTCGGTTTGTGCGATTTAGGGCATGAATGAACAATGTTATGATCCAAAATCACTCTATGAACATCCAGGAACAAGTTGCAACCTTCCAATTGTCTTGAAAGGGCTTGAATGATGGAATCTGAATTTGAGTTTTGGTGAGTTTTTTTTTAATGTGCAAACTTACTCTTGAGGCTGTGGAATTCGTCCCTCTGCATTGTGTTCTCTTCATATACTTATAGTGAATGAATTAGGTCAGAAAGATTGGATCATTGTATGGATTTTTTTGATTTTGGAGATTGAAAAAGATAAGATCTTAAATTTCATATATTTTTGAATAAGACCTTTCTATTTCAAGCCAATCATCATCAATTGTGTATCAATTCAATCCAATTCATGTTAATGACTTTCTAGAACAAAAATATATTTTAAATTTTCATATTTGATATTTTATTTAAATTTAAAATGATTTTTAACATAAAAAATCATAATAAATAACATACATAAAATAAAATTATGAAAATATCAAATAATTTTCGTGCATGATGTCATGGAACACTTTGGGTCACAAAAAGTTCAGCCCACTTAGAAAAATTTGGTTTTAAGACCCTATTTTCTTCATACACCACCCAAAAATTTCCCAACTTTGCAAGGGCACACATCCTTCAATTTTAATGCTATGAGGGTGTTCTTGGAAATTTTGGAAAGCTTGAAGAGTCCTATAACCAACCCCATTGGTTTCATGTCCATATCATTTACCATTCTCAAGTTATGCCCTTTTGAAGTTGTTGACTTTTTGTTGACTTTTAAAAGGACCTATAATGTCTTAGCTCATACCTTCCAAATGAAGCATTTTTGGGCTTGGCTTGTGAGACACAAAGTTGTAGAGAATTCAATTTCCTTCAAAATGAGCTTTGGATGGAAAAAATGTGATGAAGCATGTGAAAGTTATGGCTGGTCAAAGTTCAGTTGACTTTTCCTAAGGAAACCCTAATTTAGAAACCCCTGATTCTTGATGATCTGAAATCTCCTTGATGAATCATGATCAACCCTTGATCAAATGATGAATTTTACTTCATATACTTGATGTTGGCAAAAAATCATGAAGTTTGACTTTGGTTTGACCACAGTTGACCTCAGTTTGACTTTTTAACTGCTTTGACTGATTTTGACTTATCTGATCATTTGACTGAGCAAACCTTTGAGAAAAGTTCTGAAATTTGTCATGGGGATTCTTAAGCACATATAAGATGTTATGAAGCTCACTTGAAGTCTTGGAAGTCCATTTAGACTGATTAAAGTCAAAACCCTAGTTTTGGATGCACTGCTTAGGAGGATGCATTGTCTGAGGGAATTGTCAAATCTTCTGACTAATTGTGAACTTAGTGAACCTTGTGAACATCATTGTGAACCTTGTGAGCCTCATAAGATGTCTTGTGAACCTTGTGAACCTCATAAGATGTATTGTGAATCTTGTGAACCTCATAAAATGTCTTGTGAACCTTGTGAACCTCATAAGGTGTCTTATGAACCTCGTGAACCTCATAAGGTGTCTTGTAAACTTCATGAACCTCATGAGAGGTCTTGTGAATCTCATAAGGTGTCTTGTAAACTTCATGAACCTCATGAGAGGTCTTGTGAACCTTGTGAACCTCATAATGTGTCTTGTGAACCTTGTGAACCTCTTAGCACACAAAGTCTTGTATTGTGAGGGCAAATTTTGGGGTGCAACAGACTGCAACTCGGTAATCCCTTCATTATCTACAATACTTTGCTCATGGTTCATAACGTCAAGATCGAAAGCGATGACAGTTGACATCAAAACTTCTGTGAAACCCGGGGAAGATGAGCCAGAAGCAAAATTAATTTCAGGCATGAGAATGTCACCATAAACTTCGTAATATAATTCTCCCAAATTCCTCTGGCCCTAGAACATTCTCCATCTCCCACATGCATTTATCTCTCTACCTTTTTCTTTCTGAGGCGTTCATATGAACTATCCAACTACTACCCTTACTACCCCCTATGTTATAATCTATCACAATATCTAAATATAAACGAGTATGCTATAAAAATAGAGTTAAAAGCGTAAAAGGATTTTACCAGAGAATGGGAGAAGTCTTGGAAGAATGAAAATGCTCTTTTTTCGTTGAAAGAAAATAAGGATTGGCATAAAGGAAAAAGCAAGAAAATATGGATTGAAAGGAAAGTTCAATATTCAAAGTGGCTAGTGAATAGACACCTACGGTCATTGATGTGCTAAAGAAATGAAAGGGAACGACCCTCCAAGGGAATTCTGCCACATAAAAACCGGGGTATGAAACCAGAAAATATATATGGGATCAAGGTACTTCCAAGCATTGTACACGCAAAACGGGAACAGGACTTGGGGGGCTTATGTTCATACCCAATATATTTTCAGGTCGGGCTATGTATCCGAACATGATAAGTCATGAACTAATCTTTTAAAGGAATAAGTAATTAAACTAGCATAAGGATACGAACAACAACTACTACAACCTGGAACAATCACTAACCTACAACCCCCCTCCTATAAGGTCGAATACCATATCTCCATAAACCGCCACCCGAGCACGTACTCACAATTCAAACCAGAGGATTGTAACTGTTACGACACATCAATGAGGATGTTACCAAGCCTTCAAAGCATGTAATCACGAAAGGAAGTTACACATTCAAAGCCCTGCAATGGTGGAAGGCCAAGAGACTTCTCTTAATGGACTCTCTTAAATAAATACTTCAAAGACGACTACAAATGGGGCTTCCTCCAGAGGGATAAGTGTCGTTCCCAGGATTTTCATCCTAGTACAAACGTGAAAATGGTGCGGAAAAAAAACAGAGTCACCAGCCAGGCATTTTTATCTGAAGGAAAGGGAAAGGTAATGCTTCACAAACCGAAGGGAAAGGAAAGAACAAGGTCTTATGAACCAAAGAGACTTGGTTCGGGAGTCTGTTACGTGAAGGGAAGGTATTAACACCCCTTCACATCCGTTATACCCGACGGGATCCATGCTTTCTAGTACTACTTCAAAGGGTGAGAAAAATTGCTGCTAAACTGAAAAAGAGAAAAAATGTATGGGAAATAAAGAGTGTGCTCGAATGGGCCCTACGCCACTGCCTATGTATCTCATGGGAAGTGAAAATCATAGTCAACTTAGTTCCCCTGACTTGAGATGAAATTTTTTGTTTTTGTCTTTTATGGAGATGTTGCCATAGTTCTAACTCAGGTGTTGCAGGTGTAAACACCCCAAATTTGCCCTCACCCATTCACACCATGGCTTGTGATCATTTCATATGCATAAACACAATCACATCATCTCACATCTCATTTTTGATTCACTGCATAGTTTCTAAGTCATCTGCACCTAGGGTTTGTGATTTGAGCAATCCAAGAGCTTCTTGAGCCATTCCAAAGGCAACCAATCACTTCAAAGGGATCCATATGTGTTCTTATATCATATTACATCCTCTCAAAGTCAAGATTTCAAAAGAATCACAAGAACTAGGGTTTGAATGGATGCAGAGCCAGGATAGACTGCACAGTTGACCTAAAATTAGGGTTTTGGTTTCAGAGGCCATAACCCCAAATTTTTTGGTCATTCTTGTTTCCATTGGTCTCTATATGGTATAAGGAGTATGCATATCAATTTTCATGAAGAAATTCCATGGGGAAGTCATCTGATCAAGGGTTGACTTTCTGGACAAGTCAGTGCAAAATCAGGGCATCTGAGGCCCCCAATGACCCAACCAATGGGTGATCTTCATCATTTTGAGTGTATATGATCTTTATTTGATCATAGAAGAAGGTTGAAGTTCACAAAAAATCAAGAATTTGGAGTTTTTGCAAATGTTGACTTTTTGGGCATAGTTGACTTTTCAAGAATGCTTCATTTTAGGTCATTTTTCAAGCCTTGATTCTTGATCCAAAAATGCTTCAAATGAAAAAACTTTGGTCATGAAAGTTGTAGATTACATCTTTCCCTTTTCAAAAAGTACAAGAACATGATCAAATTCTTCTTGGATCAAAAGTTATGGTGTGACAAAGTTGGCAAAAATCATTGATTTTCAAGGCATGCTTCAAATGTGAATTTTGCAAAACCATGAACCAATGCCTTTTGTAACCTCTAGTTCATTTCAAACCATGACACAAACATTCTATAAGTCATAAAAATCAGAATTGAACCAAGAATGCTCATGTATTATGGCTTGTGGGATAAGGAAATCACATGTGAACCATAAAGCAACAACTTGCAAAACTCATGATCACACTTCCTACAACTTGCAACCTTGGATGCTGACTTTGGCTAGCCTTTCCCCTCACCCTTGCTGCACAGCCCATGCCTTGTACTAAGCCTAGAACCAAGCCATACTTTCCTTACACAAAATTTGACTTTTTGCAAAAGTAAACTTACCAATCAAAAAAGCACATGTCATGTCATCTGACCAATGAGAGAGGTTTATGTGGACAAAGAGCAAGACATTTCATACATGAAGCAAGGCTGAAACTCTCTAAAGCATCACATACAACAAAACACACCATTTTTGCATATTCCTTCGAATCTGCCTCCACAAACATCAAATATCCAAACCATCTTCACCAATCAACTCACCATGTTTCATTGAGTAGAAAGCAACAAGATTCAAGCCTGAAACCAGCCTGAATTGAACTGCACCATTTCTCATCCCTCAAACCAGAACTCTTCGAATCCCTTCATCCAGCCATCAAACACTCCATTTTTCTTCACCAACAAGTCAAGCACATCACAAGGAGTCAAAACCACCCTTCACATTGATCTGAAGCTGCCTGTACAAAGATCCCCATTTCTGCTACACCAGAGTTGGATCTTTCAAGCCAGCCACTCTCCAAGCTTTCTGAGTCTCATTTTGTCCTCAGGAGGTTCAAGGAAGCAAGCCTGTGCAAAGAAAAAGTCCAGAGAGCTCATAAACAGAGAAGCTTCATCTCAGGTGAGCTTCATGAACATTTTTCCCAGAAAGTGATTTTTAAGTTCTTTTATGATGCCTTGTGTTCCTCTGATCATGAATGTATGCTTGCTTTTGAAAATAGTGGTGAAACCAGCATGTATGAAGCTTCTGAACATTTGCCCGTGTTTTGAATTTTGTTTCGATTCAGGCTTGTGGGAGAAAATAAATGAATTTAGGTTGAGGGTTTAGGTTTAGATGGATGAGAGAGTCATTTTGGTGGAAGAAATTTGTTGTTTGGTGACCTAGAGAAGAACCTAGGGTTTTGGCTCGCCGGAGAAGACGACCGGAAGTCTTCTCCGGCCGCCTGTAAGTCATTAGCCCTAATCTGAGTGTTTAATGAAGTTTGAATGAGGATCGTTGGATGGCCTCTCCCGCGCGTGGATGGATGGCTGAGATGAGTCATTAGAAGCCCTAATCCCTGATTATCCATTTAATTTGTGTTTAATTAATTCATAAGATTATTTAGCCAGATTTGAATCTGGGCCCTTGGATCTGGCGCGCAGTCAACCAGACCAAGCCCAGATCAAATCCTGGCCTTCCCTTCTAATTACTTTCATTTTAACCTATTTTATTTTCCATTTAATATCATTTCTTTTCTCTAATTTATTTAAAATAGTAAAAAGTCTTAAAAAATTATGAAACTTTTTCTCTTAAGTTTTGTTAATTTTTATGACCCAAAAATATTTTCATTTTATTTTTTATCATTAAAAAAGTATTTTTAAATATTTAAAATATTATTTTTAATTGATTAATGGAAATTAATTTATTAAAAATACTTTTAGGTATTTAAAAATCACCAAAAAATTCATGAAATGTTCTAAGACATTTAGAAACATTGTCCAACCTTCAAACCAAATTTCTTTTTTGATCTTGATGCATTTTAAGAATTTTTCATTGAATTAAAATCATTTTTGTGCATTATTTTGATCCTAAGTTCAAAAATTCATTTCTGCCTATCCATGAGGAGTTGGACATTGATTATTCTTGAATTGCATTGTGTTTGGCATGTAGTTTCTAAGATAAAATGGCCATGATTTGATCTTGCATTTTCCAATTGTTTGGCATTTCTTTTGTTTAGGAACCCTAAAAACCCTAATAACTTGTAAAAATCATAACTTGAGATTGGTTAAGAGTTGAGACCTCCCCTTTGGACATTGGTTTAGTATAGGTTTAGGGATTCTTTGTGTGGCATTTTCAATTTTTTTATCTTAGGGATTGCTTCTGTTTTTGGTTTTTGTTTGATGTATGATCCATAAACCCTAATTTGGGATTCCATATGCATCCTTCTTGCATTATCTTGCATAACATGACTTGCCATGACATTTCAAGCATCCATTTGACTCATTTGACATCATAAGACATATAGAAAGCATGTGTGATCATTGCATCTTGCATTTGCCATGTTGTTTGCCATGTATGTTTCATAACTTTTCATGTAAGTTCATGCTCCTTAACTTGTCTCATTTGCATCCATAAACTTGTATGATCATTTCCATGTGCTGCCTCATGCTTGTAGCATCTCATAGCATCATTATCATCATCAACATGCTTCTGGTTTGGTTTTGCATCATGTCATCTCATCCCATTTTGTATTGCTTTGCATTTCTTTCTAACATTTCAGGTGGTAAGTGAACTTGGGAAGTGAATTTGCCTTCACTTCTCATAACTTTTCTTCATCTCCCTTGCATCCATTGCTGCATTTTTATATGTGTTTGAGTTTGAGCTTGCTCATTCTTCTTCTTCCCACTTTCTTTCTTCAAGTGACTTGACTTCTTGAATGAAGCAAGTCACTTTGCTTCTCTTGATCTTGTTCATCTGCTTCCTGGTGGCTCCTTTGAAGATCTTTCTTGTTAAACTTCACAAACCTTAGGAACAACCAAGCATGATAATGAATTAGGGTTTTGATTAGTCTCCCCTCATAGTTTTACCTTTGTGTCTCTTTTGAGTCTCCTCTTCTCATCTCATAATCAGGGACTAAACCATAAAGGCTTTAAGGCTTTGTGATTAAGTTTATGCCTGCATCCTTCTATTAGGATGGAGTGTATAACTTTAATCCTAAGTGTTAAACCCTTAATGTGTTTAAATCTCTTAATCAATCCACATAATAATCATCAAGACATCACACTTGTAACTTGGGCCTTGCATTAGGGTTCTAATTCTTCCTTAATTGGTTAAGAAGGACTAACCCTAGTGTTAATGGACAAGTCCCCCTCAAGTTGTCTTACAAATCATAAAAATCACTTCATCATCATATCACTAAATAAAGTCCACTTAATCAAAGGCTTGTTTTGTCATGAGTTTAATCCCTAATCATGGATTAAGTTGAGGAGCTTCCCTCAGCTTAAACATTCTCATCTATTATCCTTCTATTAGGATGGTGTAATGAGTCTGTTTAATCCTTGATTATGGCTTAATCTCATTACTCAACACTAAACAAAAACACCAAAAATACCTAAATAATCTCAAGTAGGTTAATGATCTTGATCCTACATCAAAGGTGATTAAGTGTGAGAATCTGACTTCACACTTAAGGTACTCTCATTACCCCTAATCAGAGGGAAGATGTGATGAGTTTACTAAATCCATTGGTTTAGGCTTAAGCTCATTAACTTATGACAAACTTTCAAAAGCAATAAAAGACTGAAAAATCAAAAACACAATAACCGTCTCCTCCGGGATTCTTTTCTCATCTCATTCACTCACAACCGAGAACTCGCTCCTTCCGTCTAATGCAAGACAGTTTGCATCTGTGCCAGACAGATCATACACTTGAGCATAGACAAGTAAGCGGTTCACAAGTCAATTAACCTTTCAGTCTCTTTGGGTCGAACTACGGTGTTCTGACTTCCTCATTGCACGAGAGGATACGTAGGCATAACTTAACAGTTATCGAACAAAAGTCTCTGTACATTCCCCCTCCTTCCAACTTCATTCTTTAGCCTCATGATCTTGAGCATACTCTCATCCTTACACTGACACTGTATATATCACACTTCACATTTCTTTTTACACTGGCACCTGTACATCCTTTTCCAGCTCTTTTACACACAAATTGCACCGACACTACCCCTTTAAAACACAAATCTTTTAAGCGCGGATCCAGTCGAGTACGACGGACAATCTGGGTGCTAATACCTTCCCAGGTTGTAACCAACCCCCTTTCTCAGTCTCTCTGGTTCGCAACCGTCTTATCCATATCTTTCTAGGTCTATGCAGCATTACCTTTCCTCCGGGATAAAAATGCCTAGCTGGCGACTCTATTCATCTCCAGTGAGTTCACGGCTGTGTGTTCTCATTGTTCTTTTCGCCGACCGTTCGCGCTTGTACCTGGATGCAAATCTTTGGGAGCGACAGCTTAGCGACTCTGCTGGGGACCTTATATTGCAACCAGGGCTTCTGGTTCTTTTTTGTGGGTTCCTCCTAGCGCTTGTTTGATTTGTGTTTACTGGGGTGTTATGTGCTTATTTGTGTTTGTATATTTGTATTTACTTTATGTACAGTTTGCTTTGTTGCTTTCTTTATTGCTTTTGCATTATATCATACTGTCATATTGCTGCTGGCTGGATCTGTTGTTTGCTTTGGTGGGTGGGTATTCCATTGAGAGTTAAGGCCCTATACCTGGGACCTGAGTGACACCTAGGCTAGAGTGAATCATATTCTTTCCCATTCCATTTCGGTCTGGTGCGGGAATATGAAACACGGTTCAGATGTGGGTTTCTTCTTGAGAACTCTGTGTTGCAGATTTCCTGCAATGCTAGGGCTATCTGGGAAGCCTGCTAAGTCTGGATGACCTTTTAGTATTGACCTTCAGAAACTGAGGTGAATTAGAGGAGGAACTTTTATGGTTATTGTAAACACTATACCTCCGGGTTAGAAGTGTTTACACTTCTCATAACTAATCCAAGTCTGAGGATCCTTGTTTTAGAACACCACCTGTGAGGGGGTTGGGCTGTTTACAGGTTTGCAGGTACCTTGACCTCAGAATACCCTGTTACTTTGATTTGATAAGAGTACTCCATCTTGGAACATTTTTTGTGATTCTAAAACCTTGGACCTGTGACTCTTTATTTGAGTCCCCTACCCTGGTTACTGGACTTATGGACCTCCATCTGGATTTCTTACACACATGGACCTATATCAGAGCACTTGATCAGATCCAGCTCGGTCACAAACCCTTGCATATCATTTGCATACATAATCATTGCATCATATTGACATTTGCTTATTTGTGTTTCAGGGTATCCATCTTCTTCTGGTTTTGGTTTTGACCCCATCTTCAGTATTGACCTACCTTCATCAGCACTTGTTACCAGCTATCTATTCCAGCCAATCAGTGGCCCTTCTCTTCAGTATCTTCATCAAAACTTGTCTCTACTCAGTTTCAACATCATGGCTCCAAAGAAAAGCAACATCACTTACCACTTCTTCCAGCCAGAGCTATCTGACATCAGGAGGATTCAGACCCTGATCACTCCAGACCATATACCATTGTTCAGGGAACACCATGGGGATATACTTGATATGGTTATGGATCTGGACCCTTCACAGAGAAGCCTGATCCACACCTGCTTGCAGTTTTATGATCCCCCACTGAGATGTTTCACTTTCCAGGACTTTCAGTTGGACCCTTTATTAGAAGAATACTCATCATTAGTTGGCATACCTATCAGGAGAGAAGTCCCTTTCAACCCTGAGATGGTTTTCCCAAGTAATGAGGAGGTAGCAAGGGCATTGCATATGGAGCCAGTCTTGATTGGGCAACATATGACTTCCAAGTCTGGAATCCCTGGCCTGCATCTGGATTTCTTGATTTCTCAAGCTGCTTTGAAGGCTTCTTTAGGAGATTGGAAAGCAGTCTGTACTTTACTGGCCTTGAGCATCTATGGGATTGTACTGTTTGCAGATGAGCCTCGATTCATCAGTAAGAATGCAATTCATCTGTTCATTCTAAGGAACCCAGTGCCAACTTTATTGGGTGATCTCTACTATTCAGTGCATCAGAGGAATGAAAAACAGAGAGGGAGACTAGTGAGGTGTTGTGCTCCATTATTCCATACTTGGCTTCTCAGGCATCTACCCAGGACAGATGCATTTCTGAACCCTCATCAACAGAAAAACTGGGCTGGAAGGCTTACTACTCTCACTTCAGCTGATATCAGGTGGTGCACTCAGAGCACAAAAGGCAGGGATATCATCACCAGCTGTGGGCATTTTCCCAATGTGCCCCTAGTAGGAGTTAAGGGTAGTATTAATTACAACCCTCTGCTGTTCAAAAGACAACTGGGCTATGCACTGGTCCACACTCCTAAGGCACAGGACTTGGTTGAGACTCTTTACTGTGAGAACAAGATTAGTTTGGCAATTGTTAGGCAGGCAGCCTGGGCCTGGGATAATGTTCAAACTAAGGGGATAACCATCTTGGGAAAATGTAACAATGTGGCATCAGCACAATACTATGATTGGTCCTATGCTAGGGCTCAATTCTCTGGGATGCCCTTTACTATTGAAGATGTGCCTGGGCCTTCCACAGCACCACCTCCAGCAACTGTCAGTCTAGAGGAGTTTGAAAAGTTGAAGGAGAGAAATGAGAAGTTAACCCAAGCTTTGCAGAAGACCCTCTATGAGAGGAGTGATGGAAGACTGGATATTGAAAGATTGGAGAAGCTGAAGAAAGAGCATCTGGCTAAGATAGAAAGGTCTGAAGATTACATTAAAAAGTCTAGGGCTGGAGAACAAATCCTGAAGAATGCTTGCAAGGAAGCCCAATTCCAGAAAGCTAGGACAGACTTGTATCTGAAAGAGAGTCAGGCTAGGTGGGTCAGGATCACCGAGGCTCGTACTCTGGAGGACAAGAGAGTTCAAGACAAGATGGAGCAGATGGAAGCAAGTGCTAAAGAGCAGCATGAAGCCCTGACAGCAGCCCAGAGGGAGATATCAGAGCTGAAGATCAGAGCCGGAGTGAAGAGGTCAAAGGACCAAGGTCAACACAAGAAGCTGGCTGCAGCTATTGCTACAAGGAACCTTCTTATCAGGAACCTTACGGAGCGTCCGGCTGATCCTGTGACCGAGGCACTTCTCAAGGAAGTTCGGGAGGATGAGTTTGGACTTGGTGTTTGACCATTTGCTTGTTGTTGTTTTCTTTCCATGTACTTTTTACTTTCTTATGATGTATTTTGACCCCTTTGAGGGCTCGTGTTGTAAAATGAACAAATTGTATTATTTCCCCTTCTGTAATATATATTTGTGTTGTTTTGATTCGTCTGAGTTTCTTCAAGCAACATCAACAGCATCTTCGAGGGTCTGGAAGGGTCAAAACTGAATGCCAAGCCGGATACCTTGAGAGCAAATAAGCATACTGCATTGCATGCTAACACTTTGTTTGTTTTGTAGGTTTTGTTTTTTGTTGTTGCTAACTCTGTTGTGATGTTCAGGAATTATTGCTCGGCGACGAGGATTCCCACTCAACAGGCCACACAGATACCCTACCAGAAACAATCTTCCGGGCATTCAGATGGATCAGATGCAGCAGGACCTTACGGAGGTCAGAAACCAGATGACCACCGAGCGGTTGGAAATGAGAACTCAAATGACGCAGTTTATGGAAGTAATAAACAACATGGCTCAAAGTCAGGAGAGGCTCAGGGCACTGGTAGAAGGTAGAAACCAGGAGGATCATCAGCCAGGGACTGCTGGGACTAGCAACAATGAAAGAGTCCAACCACATGCTAATCCCCCAGTTTTTGGACCTCATCTCCATCCAGAGGCCAACATTCCAGTCAATATACCAGGAACTGCTACAGCCGGGAGGGTACTGCAAGAAGATCCTCAAGAAGACCAGTTCACAGTAATGGGAGCCGGGGAAGAGGCTTATGATAGAAGATTGGACAAGATAGCTGAAAAATTAAGGTCCTTAGAGTCTCAAAACTCTTTGGGGTTTGATGTCATGGATATGGGCTTGGTAGACGGGGTCAGGATTCCCCACAAGTTTAAGCCTCCATGCTTTGAAAAGTATAATGGGACTTCCTGTCCCCGAACTCATCTGCAATCTTTTCTTGGAAGATTAAAAGCTTATACCATGGATGAGAAGTTGTGGATGTTCTACTTCGAAGATAGCTTGACTGGAGCTTCGAGGGGATGGTATTCCCATCTGACAAGGGCAACTGTAAGATGCTGGAAGGACCTGGCAGAGGCCTTCATCAGACAGTATCAATATAACCTAGATATGGCACCCAACAGGACCCTCCTAATGGGAATGTCACAATCATCTAGAGAGAGCTTTAGAGAATATGCTCAAAGATGGAGACAGCTCGCTGCTGCTGTCCAGCCACCTATGCCTGAACGGGAAATGGCTGATATGTTCATGAACACCCTTCAGGGAACCTATATTGATAGGCTAGCTGCTTTCTCATCTACCAGCTTTGCAGATGTTGTCATAGCAGGGGAGAGAATTGAAAGCCTGTTGAAAATGGGGAAGATCTCAGACAATGGTGCAAGCTCATCCAGTAATGCGAGAAAGCCTTTTGCAGGCCCGAGAAGGACTGGTGAGACTAATGCCATCCACACCAACAGGGGTAGGCCCCAATATGTTCACAGATCTGTGGCTGCAGTCACTATCCCTGCTCCAGCTCATCCACAACCCGTTTATCAACCTCCTCAGCAAAACTATCAGCATCAACCTCAGTATCAACAACAAAATCAGTATCCTCCAAGAAATTACAACAACAGCAACACCAACAACAATAACCAGCAAAGGCCATTCCAGCAAAGGCCATCTCAAGCTAACAGAGTGATCGACCCGATCCCCATGCCATATGCTACATTGCTGCCACAGCTTCTGAAACTCAACCTAGTTGAGCTAAGAACGTTGGCACCTCCAGATCCCAACAGTCTACCCAGGAATTACGACTCCAACGCAAGGTGTGCCTTTCATTCGAACGCACCTGGCCATAGTACAGAAAAGTGTAGAGCCCTGCACATGAAGGTACAAGACCTGGTGGACTCAAAAGCTCTGAATTTTGCACCACCACCCAATGTCAACAAAAATCCTATGCCAAATCATGGTGGTCCCCGAATTAACGCTATTGAAGAAGACAAACCGTCTTATTTAATAACCAGTGTGGGACAGATCAGGACACCATTGGTAGAAATCAAGGCTCAACTCTTGGAATGCAACATGTTCCCAGGATGCGAGTTAGGGTGTGCTTACTGCAATATCTCAGTAAATGGGTGCGATAATCTGAGGAATGGCATAGATGGCCTTATTCGGAGTGGCCAACTTCAGATCACTACATCATTTCCAACAAATCCAGCAGTCTCATCAGCAACGGTTTCAGAACCTCCTACAACTGCAGCAACCATTGTTCCTGACAATTCCTCGGCTTCATCAACAAGTACTTCATCTATCATCTCAACTGATCAGTTTTCAACAATTTTTCCTGCTACAACTTCAGCTTCATTCCATTTTGAATCTCCTACAACAACAACATCCGTTCTTCCAACAATGTCTCCTACAACTCCAGCAATCAATCATGAAGATGTCTCTACTGTCACCATATTCTATGATCCTGAAAGCAACTCTGCCTACAATTCAGAAGGTGCTGCTCCCATTAGAGCACCGGTCACTATTTATTACGATCCACAAACAATTACAGTCCCTTCAGCAGCTGCAATCAGTCCAGTCACTGTCACGGTGCCTGGACCAGTACCATATGAAAGCAATAGGGCCATCCCTTGGCACTATGGCTCTGACGTGTACTGCGAAGGAAAAAGAATCACTCTTGAAACATCAACACCTGCACCACAAGTAGATAATGTGGGAGGAGGCGGAGGCTTCACTCGAAGCGGACGTCTCTTTGCTCCACCAATTCAAAGACCCACTGCCGAAGCAGAAGCTGCTGCCAAGGCAAAGGGAAAGAGCCCGGTGCAGGAAGATCAAGCTGTTAAAGAAGCTGTAAAAACACCGTTCGATCAAGAAGTTGATGAGTTTATGAGGATCATCAAAAAGAGTGATTACAAAATTGTGGATCAGCTTCACCAGACGCCATCCAAGATCTCTATCCTCTCACTGCTTATGTGCTCCGAAGCTCATCGGAATGCACTACTCAAAGTCTTGCACGCAGCTTACGTGCCTGAAGAGATCACTGTCATCAATTGGAAACCGTGGTTGGAAATGTTACTGCTAGCAATGGGCTAGGGTTCACCAATACTGACTTGACAACGGATGGCCGCAACCACAACAAAGCCTTGCACATCACCATGGAATGCAAAGGGGCAGTCCTTTCACATGTGCTGGTGGACACAGGGTCATCCCTGAATGTCTTACCAAAGAAGGCTCTGGTGAAGCTAGAGTATGAAGGATTAGCGTTAAGACCCAGTAACCTGGTGGTAAGAGCCTTTGATGGTTCTAAGAGGTCGGTTCTGGGGGAAATAGAGCTGCCTGTGACAATTGGCCCGCAGACCTTTACAACTATCTTCTATGTGATGGACATTCAGCCTGCCTATAGCTGTTTGTTGGGTAGACCCTGGATTCACGCCGCAGGCGCAGTAACGTCTACCCTTCACCAGAAGTTAAAATTTGAATGGGAAGGCCAAGTTGTTACAATCTGTGGGGAGGAGGATATATTTGTTAGCCATCTGGCTACTTATAAGTACATTGAGATGGATGGGGAGATCCATGAAACAATGAGCCAAGGTTTTGAGGCCTTGAATGTCAATGAAGCATCTGCTGTATCTGGAGTCTCCATGTCATCTTATCAACAAGCCCGGAAGGTTGTTGAAGAAGGAACTGCCCAAGGCTGGGGCAAGGTCGTATCTGTGGAGGAGAAGAAGGACAAATTTGGGTTGGGTTACAGACCAACTCAACAACATCAAGTGGAGGCTGCTGAGAAGCCTGGTTTTGTCAGTGGGGGGATGCTCACCCCCGATGCTATCAACAATTTGGAAGACGAGCTGGAAGAGGAGCGCAATCTGGAGAATTGGATTCGTCCAAAGATCCCGGGGAGCAGTATCTCGAACTGGTCTTCCCAGGAAATTATAAGAGTTACTCATGCAGAGTAATTATTATTTCCTGTATTTTTATAGCATGCATCAAAGTCTTGCATCTTGCCCAAGATGACAAGACTCATTTTGTAATCGGGCCATCTGTACTTTTTGTGCAAACAAGATTAAATCAATGAAATATCAGACATCTTTTTGCAAATGAGTCTTTTTCTTTTCTGCTCACTGTTTTTCTTTTTTCTTTTTTGTACAAAAAAATAAATGGCGATGTTTTTCAAAATGATAACTTTATTTCACTTTTTCTAAGCAAGATTAAAATCAATCACTAAAATGAACAAACTGAACCCTTGCAGAGAGTGCCTTCCTGACAGCACCGACAACAGCACGGCTACGACTTCGTATGACTTTGACAATCCGATCAATCAAGCTGATGAAGAGGTTGAAGAAGAATATGAGCTTCCGGAAGAGCTAGCCAGGTTGTTGAGACAAGAGGAAAAGGTTATTACTCCTCATCAGGAGGAGGTTGAAGTGATTAATCTTGGTACCGATGAAGACGTGAAAGAAGTTAAAATCGGGGCCTGCCTGCAAGACTCAGTGAAGAGACAACTGATAGATCTGCTTCAAGAGTATGTTGATGTGTTTGCTTGGTCGTATCAAGATATGCCAGGGTTGGATACCGATATAGTTGTGCACAAGCTGCCTCTGAGGGAAGAATGCCCACCAGTTAAACAGAAACTGCGCCGTACTCGCCCAGACATGGCTATGAAGATCAAGGAAGAGGTACAAAAGCAGTGGGACGCCGGGTTCCTTGCTGTGACTAGCTACCCGCCGTGGGTTGCTAACATAGTACCTGTGCCTAAGAAAGACGGCAAAGTAAGAATGTGTGTTGATTACCGGGATCTGAACAGAGCTAGCCCGAAAGACGATTTCCCATTACCTCACATTGACGTATTGGTGGATAATACGGCTCAGTTCTCGGTATTCTCCTTCATGGACGGATTTTCAGGATATAATCAGATCAAGATGTCACCTGAAGACATGGAGAAGACAACATTCATTACACCTTGGGGCACGTTCTGTTACAAAGTGATGCCATTCGGACTGAAGAATGCTGGTGCCACATATCAACGGGCTATGGTAACATTATTCCACGATATGATCCATAAGGAAATAGAATGTTATGTGGATGATATGATTGCCAAGTCCCTTACAGAGGAAGACCACCTGGTGAATCTGCTCAAGTTGTTCAAGCGTCTGAGGAAGTACCAACTGAAGTTGAACCCCAACAAATGCACATTCGGGGTGCGATCCGGTAAGCTGCTGGGCTTTATTGTAAGCGAGAAAGGGATTGAGGTTGACCCTGATAAAGTCAAAGCTATTCAAGAGATGCCTGCACCGAAGACAGAGAAAGAAGTTCGAGGGTTCTTAGGTCGGTTGAACTACATTTCACGATTCATATCTCACCTTACAGCAACCTGTGAACCCTTATTCAAACTGTTAAGAAAAGAACAGACGGTCAGGTGGAATGAAGACTGCCAGAAGGCTTTCGACAAAATCAAAGAATATCTGCAAGAACCTCCAATCCTTATGCCTCCAGTTGAAGGAAGACCTCTGATAATGTACTTGACAGTATTAGAAGAGTCAATGGGGTGTGTGCTGGGCCAGCATGACGAGTCTGGTCGAAAAGAGTATGCAATATACTACCTAAGCAAAAAGTTTACCGACTGTGAACAGCGTTATTCACTGCTCGAGAAAACTTGCTGTGCTTTAGCGTGGGCTGCTCGCCGACTAAGGTAGTATATGTTGACCCACACCACTTTGTTGATATCCAAGATGGACCCAGTCAAGTACATTTTCGAGAAGCCAGCTCTTACCGGACGGGTTGCAAGATGGCAGATGATTCTCACAGAATACGACATACAGTACACATCTCAGAAAGCCATCAAGGGCAGTGTACTATCTGAATATCTTGCTGAGCAACCTATTGATGACTACCAGCCTGTGAGATTTGACTTCCCTGATGAAGACATCATGTTCATAAAATCAAAAGATCATGAAGAGCCTGTTCACACTGAAGGGCCTGACCCGGAGGAAGAATGGACTATGATGTTTGACGGGGCTGTTAACATGAACAGTCGTGGTGTTGGTGCAGTACTCATTACACCCAAAGGAGTTCACATGCCTTTCTCGGCAAAACTCACTTTCAACTGCACTAACAACGAAGCTGAATACGAAGCTTGCATTATGGGTCTTGAGGAAGCCATTGACCTCAGGATCAAGACATTAACCGTGTTCGGAGATTCAGCTTTGGTAGTCAATCAAACCAACGGAAAATGGTACACACACCAGGATCATCTGATACCTTACAGGGATTATACAAGGAGGTTATTGACTTTCTTCACAACGGTCAAGCTTGAGTATATCCCCCGAGATGAGAATCAGTTTGCAGATGCTCTTGCTACCATTTCATCCATGATCAAAGTTCAAGCTGCCAACTTTGTACCTCAGATTTCAGTGTCCAGACTTGATAGACCAGCATACGTATTTACAGCAGATGTTGTCAAAGATGATAAGCCTTGGTTCCATGACATTAAATGCTTCTTGGAGGATCAAACATACCCACCTGGGGCATCTTCCAATGATAAGAAGACTTTGAGAAGGCTTGCTGGTAGTTTCTTTCTGAACACTGATGGGTCTTTATACAAAAGGAACTTTGATATGGTACTCCTCAGATGTGTTGATAAGACAGAAGCAGATTTGTTGATGCATGAAGTGCACGAAGGGTCTTTTGGTACCCATGCTGGAGGACATGCCATGGCCAAGAAGTTGTTAAGATCAGGTTATTACTGGATCACAATGGATGCAGACTGTTGTGCCTATGCCAGAAAATGCCATAAATGTCAGATCTATGCAGATAAGGTGCATGTGCCTCCCAATCCTCTGAATATAATGTCTTCACCATGGCCCTTTGCTATGTGGGGCATTGATATGATTGGCAAGATTGAGCCAACTGCTTCAAACGGCCACAGATTCATCTTGGTTGCCATTGACTATTTCACCAAGTGGGTTGAAGCAGCCTCATATGCAAATGTTACAAGGCAAGTGGTAGCCAGATTTCTGAAGAGAGATATCATCTGTCGATATGGAGTTCCCGAGCGAATCATTACTGATAATGGTTCCAATCTAAACAACAAGATGATGGCAGAACTGTGCCGGGACTTCAAGATCCAACATCACAATTCTTCTCCTTACAGGCCAAAGATGAACGGCGCTGTGGAGGCAGCTAATAAGAATATCAAGAAGATTGTGCAGAAGATGGTAGTCACATACAAAGACTGGCACGAAATGCTACCGTTTGCCTTGCATGGGTATCGCACGTCAATCAGAACATCCACTGGGGCAACACCGTATCAACTTGTGTATGGTATGGAAGCGGTCCTACCTGTTGAAGTTGAATTACCCTCCCTGCGGGTACTAATGGATGTTAAACTGAGTGAAGCAGAATGGGTTCGGGCCCGATACGAGCAACTGAGTCTGATCGAAGAGAAAAGATTGGCTGCAATCTGTCATGGGCAGTTATATCAGAAGAGAATGAAGAAAGCCTTCGATCAGAAAGTCAGGCACCGAGAATACCAAGTAGGAGACCTTGTGCTGAAGAGAATCCTCCCTCCTCATACAGACCACAGGGGCAAATGGACTCCGAATTATGAAGGACCATTTGTTGTAAAGAAAGTTTTTTCCGGTGGAGCACTGATGCTCAGCACCATGGATGGTGAAGATTTCCCGTCCCCTGTGAATTCAGATGCAGTTAAAAAATACTTCGCATAAAAATGACCCGCTGGACACAAAAACAGAATGTAAGTCCAGGCAAAAAAATAGGGCATCCCGGCGAGTCAAAAACAAAATAAAAGACTCGGGCAAAAATAAGGGAAATAGACAAAAAATGTACACCCGCTGAGTTGAAAAGCCGCATTGGACAGCTCAGGCAAAAATGGGTGTCCCGATGGATTGAAAACCCGAAAGGGCGATCCATGCAAAATAAGGGAATAAGCGAACAACTGCATTCTGAATTCGTCTGTATCACTTACAACTTGGTAAGCCTCGAAAGGATCAAGCTTCAGTCAGAATCAGCCTCCTTCAGAAAGCAAGACGAGAAGAACGTCATTGTCATACGAGTCATAGCAGAAGAGGAAGCTCCTTGAAAGCGTCGTCAACATCGCCAGCACTTTGTTTTTTTTCAATTTATAACAGTCTCTTCATTTTAGGAGATTTGTTTCTTTGACTGTATCTTGCCAATTCAGGGCACATGAATTAATAAAATCAGAGTTTTCAGTCATGTTTCGTCTTGTACATTTTTATTTGCAAAGAATGTCTGATATCTCTAAAACTAATTGCATAAGTACAAATGCTTTTCTCTAAATAATAAAAACACATGCTTACAGGGAATATACTTACTCTCAAGAATACTTAACTCCTATGACGGAATCCAGTAAAGGATACCTCGGGACCTTGTGTGCGTTTCCTTATTGCAGGTATCCAGAACGCAACTTGGGACATGTAAGCCGCATCCCAGCAAGCTGGCAAATCAACAAACAGTCTTAGCACTCAAGATGCTCTCTCACCAGCTGAGTTGCCTCTCATTACTCTCCCCAGCTGAGTTGCCAACAACATTCCCCAGCCGTAGTACCAATCATCCTTCCTCAGCAGAATATGAAGAGTCAGGGAGCCCTCTCCCCACAGAATCATCAGCCTCTGTTCAGAAGAGCAACACATGAAGAAGTCACAACAGAGTACAGAAGACTGCTACAAACCCCAGCTGGGTCCCATTACAAGAATATGTCAGTCAGTGACTTATTCCCCAAGCAAATATATCTCATCAGATCTACCAATGATCTCACCCCCGGCTGGGATGTCTCACCTCCACAGATCAACCAGAGATCTTCGCAGCAACGGGATCCGAATCCCGGACCTGTACCTCTTTGCATAATCATAGCATTCGCATCATATTATCCCCTCAGAGCGTAGCATTCCGTCTAATACGGAGCATTACGGCAAAAATCAAATACATAGCTTAATCATAAGTCATGTTGTGAATTGAACACTTGTGAATAATAATCCATCAGGATACAGAGTACTTTCCTCAAAATCCCCCAGAGTCCCCAGCAAAAGCAGTTGCCTCACAATTCCCAAACACCAGTATACACCCTTTGGCACCCGTCCGTGTCATCACTCCCCAGTAAAGTTGCCTGAATACACTTTACAAACCAAGATCACCCGTATTACAGATACTACCTGGCACCCGTCCGTGTCAAATCACCAGCAGAAAGCCAAAGACATCCTCTTTGCACCCACATACACCTATATATACACTTTCTTGACACCCGTCCGTGTCATATCCCCAGCGCAGTCGCTTACACTTTCATCACCCATATACTTGTTATTATACTTTTCTTTCTTGACACTCGTCCGTGTCACTCTCCCCAACAGTTTAAACATTCATCCATACAATACAATACTCACTACTCATGATACACTTATACAGATACTCGTCCGTATCTTGTATACATCACTTATCTATATCTCCACAGATTCGACAGTAGTCCTTGTTTTTTGTTAACCAGTTGGTACTCGTCCGTACCATCATCTCAGAACATTGCGTCTAGTGTTTGTTTCTACATGATACTCGTCCGTATCATAGTCTTAAGGATGCTCGTCCGCATCTTTAATCCATATACCGTGTCAAACACTCATGTCTTCTTGAATATAGATACTCGTCTGTGTCTATTATTCCCCAGGAGAGTCCTTTCAGATTCAACACTCGTCCGTGTTCTTTGTTAACCCGTTGATACTCGTCCGTATCATCATATCTGAACATGTGTCAGTTTGTTTCTACATGATACTCGTCCGTATCATAGTCCTAAGGATGCTCGTCCGCATCTTTAATCTATACGCAAACATCTAAACACTTGTACCTTTTACTTCTTGAATGTAGATACTCGTCCGTATTTACTATTCCCCAGTAGATCGCCAACAAAGCAAATTTTCTTTTTATCTAACACTCGTCCTGTGTTATGATAACCCTGAGAGCAGCCGTACCCTGCTAAGTGGTCGTCCTCCACTTCCTGATGGTCGTCCTCCATCATGCTCATCCGATGGCCGTCCCCATCGTTGATTTTTAGCAGCCGTCCCCTGCTAGGTGGTCGTCCTCCACCTCTTGATGATCGTCCTTCATCACTTTATCCAATGGCCGTCCCCATTGTTGATTTTGGTTATCTGGCATTCATCCTGTGTCATGATAAACCCTGAGAGCAGCCGTCCCCTGCTAGGTGGTCGTCCTCCACCTCTTGATGGTCGTCCTCCATCATGCTCGTCCGATGGCCGTCCCCATCGTTGACCCTTTTATCCGACATTCGTCCTATGTCGCGATACTTTTTGGCAGCCGTACCCTGCCAGGTGGTCGTCCTCCACCTTAGATGACCGTCCCTCATCTTAACCCGACAGAGCAGCCGTCCCCTGCTAGGTGATCGTCCTTCACCTTTGATGACCATACCTCATCATCTGTTTATTTCATTTATTCTTTAACCCGATGGCCGTCCCTGTCGTGGTCCCTTTTCTTTTAGCCCGATGGCCGTCCCCATCGTCGGTTACTTTGCTTTATGAACTTGATGGCCGTCCCCGTCATGTTTCATTCGATTCCCAGAGAATATTACAGCTTTATCTTGATGGCCGTCCCCATCATGATATCCTATTTTCCCCAGCTAGTCGGCCGTCCCCGTCTTGGCTTTACTTTTTATCCCCAGCATGTCGGCCGTCCCCGTCATCGCTTTACTTCACATTTTTCCAGCATGTCGGCCGTCCCCGTCATGGCTTTACCCAGCAGTCGTCCTCTGCTCGACGGTCGTCCTCCGTCGCCCACACTTTACAATATACTTTACTTTCCTTTTACAATCTATATCCCTTTTCTTCTTCATTCTGTGAGTGCAAATTTTGGACTGTCTTTGGTATTCAACCACAAGTTATCTTGTTTGCCTGTTAAGCTGTTGCTTACATCCTGCACAGCTAACTCATGTTTGAATAGGGGCAGCTGTAAACACCCGAAATTTGCCCTCACCCATTCACACCATGGCTTGTGATCATTTCATATGCATAAACATAATCACATCATCTCACATCTCATTTTTGATTCACTGCATAGTTTCTAAGTCATCTGCACCTAGGGTTTGTGATTTGAGCAATCCAAGAGCTTCTTGAGCCATTCCAAAGGCAACCAATCACTTCAAAGGGATCCATATGTGTTCTTATATCATATTACATCCTCTCAAAGTCAAGATTTCAAAAGAATCACAAGAACTAGGGTTTGAATGGATGCAGAGCCATGATAGACTGCACAGTTGACCTAAAATTAGGGTTTTGGTTTCAGAGGCCATAACCCCAAATTTTTTGGTCATTATTGTTTCCATTGGTCTCTATATGGTATAAGGAGTATGCATATCAATTTTCATGAAGAAATTCCATGGGGAAGTCATCTGATCAAGGGTTGACTTTCTGGACAAGTCAGTGCAAAATCAGGGCATCTGAGGCCCCCAATGACCCAACCAATGGGTGATATTCATCATTTTGAGTGTATATGATCTTTATTTGATCATAGAAGAAGGTTGAATTTCACAAAAAATCAAGAATTTGGAGTTTTTGCAAATGTTGACTTTTTGGGCATAGTTGACTTTTCAAGAATGCTTCATTTTAGGTAATTTTTCAAGCCTTGATTCTTGATCCAAAAATGCTTCAAATGAAAAAACTTTGGTCATGAAAGTTGTAGATTACATCTTTCCCTTTTCAAAAAGTACAAGAACATGATCAAATTCTTCTTGGATCAAAAGTTATGGTGTGACAAAGTTGGCAAAAATCATTGATTTTCAAGGCATGCTTCAAATGTGAATTTTGCAAAACCATGAACCAATGCCTTTTGTAACCTCTAGTTCATTTCAAACCATGACACAAACATTCTATAAGTCATAAAAATCAGAATTGAACCAAGAATGCTCATGTATTATGGCTTGTGGGATAAGGAAATCACATGTGAACCATAAAGCAACAACTTGCAAAACTCATGATCACACTTCCTACAACTTGCAACCTTGGATGCTGACTTTGGCTAGCCTTTCCCCTCACCCTTGCTGCACAGCCCATGCCTTGTACTAAGCCTAGAACCAAGCCATACTTTCCTTACACAAAATTTGACTTTTTGCAAAAGTAAACTTACCAATCAAAAAAGCACATGTCATGTCATCTGACCAATGAGAGAGGTTTATGTGGACAAAGAGCAAGACATTTCATACATGAAGCAAGGCTGAAACTCTCTAAAGCATCACATACAACAAAACACACCATTTTTGCATATTCCTTCGAATTTTCCTCCACAAACATCAAATATCCAAACCATCTTCACCAATCAACTCACCATGTTTCATTGAGTAGAAAGCAACAAGATTCAAGCCTGAAACCAGCCTGAATTGAACTGCACCATTTCTCATCCCTCAAACCAGAACTCTTTGAATCCCTTCATCCAGCCATCAAACACTCCATTTTTCTTCACCAACAAGTCAAGCACATCACAAGGAGTCAAAACCACCCTTCACATTGATCTGAAGCTGCCTGTACAAAGATCCCCATTTCTGCTACACCAGAGTTGGATCTTTCAAGCCAGCCACTCTCCAAGCTTTCTGAGTCTCATTTTGTCCTCAGGAGGTTCAAGGAAGCAAGCCTGTGCAAAGAAAAAGTCCAGAGAGCTCATAAACAGAGAAGCTTCATCTCAGGTGAGCTTCATGAACATTTTTCCCAGAAAGTGATTTTTAAGTTCTTTTATGATGCCTTGTGTTCCTCTGATCATGAATGTATGCTTGCTTTTGAAAATAGTGGTGAAACCAGCATGTATGAAGCTTCTGAACATTTGCCCGTGTTTTGAATTTTGTTTCGATTCAGGCTTGTGGGAGAAAATAAATGAATTTAGGTTGAGGGTTTAGGTTTAGATGGATGAGAGAGTCATTTTGGTGGAAGAAATTTGTTGTTTGGTGACCTAGAGAAGAACCTAGGGTTTTGGCTCGCCGGAGAAGACGACCGGAAGTCTTCTCCGGCCGCCTGTAAGTCATTAGCCCTAATCTGAGTGTTTAATGAAGTTTGAATGAGGATCGTTGGATGGCCTCTCCCGCGCGTGGATGGATGGCTGAGATGAGTCATTAGAAGCCCTAATCCCTGATTATCCATTTAATTTGTGTTTAATTAATTCATAAGATTATTTAGCCAGATTTGAATCTGGGCCCTTGGATCTGGCGCGCAGTCAACCAGACCAAGCCCAGATCAAATCCTGGCCTTCCCTTCTAATTACTTTCATTTTAACCTATTTTATTTTCCATTTAATATCATTTCTTTTCTCTAATTTATTTAAAATAGTAAAAAGTCTTAAAAAATTATGAAACTTTTTCTCTTAAGTTTTGTTAATTTTTATGACCCAAAAATATTTTCATTTTATTTTTTATCATTAAAAAAGTATTTTTAAATATTTAAAATATTATTTTTAATTGATTAATGGAAATTAATTTATTAAAAATACTTTTAGGTATTTAAAAATCACCAAAAAATTCATGAAATGTTCTAAGACATTTAGAAACATTGTCCAACCTTCAAACCAAATTTCTTTTTTGATCTTGATGCATTTTAAGAATTTTTCATTGAATTAAAATCATTTTTGTGCATTATTTTGATCCTAAGTTCAAAAATTCATTTCTGCCTATCCATGAGGAGTTGGACATTGATTATTCTTGAATTGCATTGTGTTTGGCATGTAGTTTCTAAGATAAAATGGCCATGATTTGATCTTGCATTTTCCAATTGTTTGGCATTTCTTTTGTTTAGGAACCCTAAAAACCCTAATAACTTGTAAAAATCATAACTTGAGATTGGTTAAGAGTTGAGACCTCCCCTTTGGACATTGGTTTAGTATAGGTTTAGGGATTCTTTGTGTGGCATTTTCAATTTTTTTATCTTAGGGATTGCTTCTGTTTTTGGTTTTTGTTTGATGTATGATCCATAAACCCTAATTTGGGATTCCATATGCATCCTTCTTGCATTCTCTTGCATAACATGACTTGCCATGACATTTCAAGCATCCATTTGACTCATTTGACATCATAAGACATATAGAAAGCATGTGTGATCATTGCATCTTGCATTTGCCATGTTGTTTGCCATGTATGTTTCATAACTTTTCATGTAAGTTCATGCTCCTTAACTTGTCTCATTTGCATCCATAAACTTGTATGATCATTTCCATGTGTTGCCTCATGCTTGTAGCATCTCATAGCATCATTATCATCATCAACATGCTTCTGGTTTGGTTTTGCATCATGTCATCTCATCCCATTTTGTATTGCTTTGCATTTCTTTCTAACATTTCAGGTGGTAAGTGAACTTGGGAAGTGAATTTGCCTTCACTTCTCATAACTTTTCTTCATCTCCCTTGCATCCATTGCTGCATTTTTATATGTGTTTGAGTTTGAGCTTGCTCATTCTTCTTCTTCCCACTTTCTTTCTTCAAGTGACTTGACTTCTTGAATGAAGCAAGTCACTTTGCTTCTCTTGATCTTGTTCATCTGCTTCCTGGTGGCTCCTTTGAAGATCTTTCTTGTTAAACTTCACAAACCTTAGGAACAACCAAGCATGATAATGAATTAGGGTTTTGATTAGTCTCCCCTCATAGTTTTACCTTTGTGTCTCTTTTGAGTCTCCTCTTCTCATCTCATAATCAGGGACTAAACCATAAAGGCTTTAAGGCTTTGTGATTAAGTTTATGCCTGCATCCTTCTATTAGGATGGAGTGTATAACTTTAATCCTAAGTGTTAAACCCTTAATGTGTTTAAATCTCTTAATCAATCCACATAATAATCATCAAGACATCACACTTGTAACTTGGGCCTTGCATTAGGGTTCTAATTCTTCCTTAATTGGTTAAGAAGGACTAACCCTAGTGTTAATGGACAAGTCCCCCTCAAGTTGTCTTACAAATCATAAAAATCACTTCATCATCATATCACTAAATAAAGTCCACTTAATCAAAGGCTTTTTTTGTCATGAGTTTAATCCCTAATCATGGATTAAGTTGAGGAGCTTCCCTCAGCTTAAACATTCTCATCTATTATCCTTCTATTAGGATGGTGTAATGAGTCTGTTTAATCCTTGATTATGGCTTAATCTCATTACTCAACACTAAACAAAAACACCAAAAATACCTAAATAATCTCAAGTAGGTTAATGATCTTGATCCTACATCAAAGGTGATTAAGTGTGAGAATCTGACTTCACACTTAAGGTACTCTCATTACCCCTAATCAGAGGGAAGATGTGATGAGTTTACTAAATCCATTGGTTTAGGCTTAAGCTCATTAACTTATGACAAACTTTCAAAAGCAATAAAAGACTGAAAAATCAAAAACACAATAACCGTCTCCTCCGGGATTCTTTTCTCATCTCATTCACTCACAACCGAGAACTCGCTCCTTCCGTCTAATGCAAGACAGTTTGCATCTGTGCCAGACAGATCATACACTTGAGCATAGACAAGTAAGCGGTTCACAAGTCAATTAACCTTTCAGTCTCTTTGGGTCGAACTACGGTGTTCTGACTTCCTCATTGCACGAGAGGATACGTAGGCATAACTTAACAGTTATCGAACAAAAGTCTCTGTACATTCCCCCTCCTTCCAACTTCATTCTTTAGCCTCATGATCTTGAGCATACTCTCATCCTTACACTGACACTGTATATATCACACTTCACATTTCTTTTTACACTGGCACCTGTACATCCTTTTCCAGCTCTTTTACACACAAATTGCACCGACACTACCCCTTTAAAACACAAATCTTTTAAGCGCGGATCCCGTCGAGTACGACGGACAATCTGGGTGCTAATACCTTCCCAGGTTGTAACCAACCCCCTTTCTCAGTCTCTCTGGTTCACAACCGTCTTATCCATATCTTTCTAGGTCTATGCAGCATTACCTTTCCTCCGGGATAAAAATGCCTAGCTGGCGACTCTATTCATCTCCAGTGAGTTCACGGTTGTGTGTTCTCATTGTTCTTTTCGCCGACCGTTCGCGCTTGTACCTGGATGCAAATCTTTGGGAGCGACAGCAGGATCACTGAATCGAGTGCGTTACCGTCTTGTTATCGAACTGTTGAGACAAGTCAGAAATCATCCGCAAATAGTGGGATATGAGAAGAGAAGACGGGTTGTCTGCTTATTGTTTTATAGAAGAAGTGTTATGATTATGTGTGTGTCGTATGAATAGCACTATAGAGTATGATACATGAACGAATACTTTGGAAGATCTCCCCCAATGGGAAGTTTGCAAAACATTCTAGAAGAGTGGAGGAGAACTCCACTAATCGTTTCCTATATAGCTTAAGGCTCGTGGTGCACAATCCATACTCTTATCATTAAGTTTTTTTTGCTTTTCTTTGAAGATGAGGAGAGAGACTCAAGGTTAGGGAAAAGGAAAACTCTAAGGGAAACTAAGACTCGTCCTATGTTTCTATGCAATGGAGATCCTAAGGTTAGTGAGGTTTGAAGGAGAAATCTACCTATGTTAGCATACATGGATGACTATCCTAAAGCCTATCACACATTGGCTTTAATCGAGAATTAAATCCAAGTTATGAATCATAAGGGATCATGTAAGTCAATCACAAGTAAGTATACAATAAACGTGAAACATGAAAATTCAAAGAGATAATGATTATGGATCTCCTATGTTATGGTAGGTGAAACATGTAACGAATCGGAAAATGAGTGGAGTGATGGATCAGGTGGGTCAGTTAAGTTGTGCTAGACAGTCAACTTATGCTCGAATCATACGAGGTTTTGCTTTGGGTTTAATGGAGTGGAACGAGTGTGAATTCATGGGAAATCCTAAGAGCATGTGAGATCCATTTATTATTTTTAAAGTAATCTGACGTTGAATCAGATATTACGTTTTCTCTTTGAAAATATTGTGTTTCTAAGCATTTTATTTTTATCTTTTTCTTCCCTATTTATATGTGTCATACAAGCATACATCAAAGGTAAATAATATCCTAAGATATTACATCGTGGAGGAATTAAAATCGATAAAACCATACAAATACATCAAAATACAACAAAAATCCAAGTCCATGAGCATCAAATCCTCGAATAGTACCTTATAAGACAAGATAAATTGTTACTGGGCAGAATACGATGTTAGTATGCAAAATGCAATGTATAAGTGGATCAAAATGATTAATATACAAAGATATAAAAATATCTAAGTACATGTAAATCAAATAATCAAAATAAAATGCAAAAAATCGAGAAATCGAGTATTAAAAAATACCAAAAATTTATTAACATACTAAAATATCAACATTATTTTTTTATGGAATGTTTTTAGTATTTAAACTAGTAAAAAACCTGTGCACCTGCACGGGTGATTTGCCGAATATATTGACATAATTTATACATACATAATAGGAAATGAGAAAAATTTAATAACAAGGATATCATCCTAAAATAACAAAATGTAATAGTGTTAATGTCAAAACACTTGTATTGTAAACAAAGAAGAACAAAAATCAACATATGTTACAAAGGATGATGTAATTGTATTGTAACACACTTTTGCAAAATGAATCCAATGGCCGAACCTGAAATAGATGAAAAAAATGTATACTCAGTTTGTAAGTAAATGACATAAATGGTATTTTTTTGCATGGAATTATTAGAGGAAGTTTAAAAAACATACCATTCAAATGTTTTGGAATACTTCTTTGAAGACATCATTGGTGGTAGTAGACAATGCTTCTCTATCTTTGTTATGTAGAAGAATTTTGAGGCCCTTTTTGGATTTAACTCTAGAGGTAGCCACATAAAGTTGGACATGACTAAAAACCTCTTTTGGAAAGTACAACCCAACATTGTCTAGAGATTGTCCTTGAGACTTCTTAATTGCCATTGCAAAGGAAAGAATGATTGGAAATTGGCGTCTTACCAATTTAAAAGGCCATGGTGATTGTGACGGTGACAAAGACATTCTAGGAATACAAATGGTATTCCCAATATTTTTACTAGAAATGATCTTTGATTCAATGACATGATTGGCAAGCCTAGTTACAGTGAGTCGTGTACCATTGCATAATCCTTCAGACTGATCAAGATTGTGCATTAACATTATAGTTGCCCCAACTTTCAACCTTATTGCATGATTAGGTAATCCGAAAGTTTTTAGAGCATTCAAAAACTCAGGTGTGACATGCTCATATGCATCAATGTTAGTAGCATCAGATTTATCTTTAGAATCACTACTGAAGTATTCTTTCTCATCTCCTACAATAATTCAAAAATATAATTAATGACTAAATAAGTATGTTTGGAAAAATAAAGCCATTAGCACAATTGAAAACGTCTATTAACAACCATATTTTAAATATTAACATAAGTAAGTACTGACTAAATGCTAATTACATACCTGGTAGAAGGTCTGTGATATATTGGTTGATCTCATCTACTACTTCAATTGTTGAAGCTAAGATTGCACGACTTTGAAGATAATATGAATCAAGATAGTTATGAATAAGACTAGGGTATGTATCCTCAACAATTGCCTTAATCAGATCAGAAAATTTTGAAATTAAAAACTCTTCGGGAATACAAATATCAACATAACCTTCATTTGGCTCACCCATGGTCCCATCTCCAATTTTTAAAATCCACTCAGAAAAACATCTAATCTCTTCAAAGGTAGAAGTGTTTGCACCTGATTGCAAGCGCATGTTCTTTGTAAGCTTCAAGACTCTACATTCATCCCAAATATAAGAATCATTGATGGTTGCATGGATATTATCAGATCTAGAGTTTACAGCTGTCATAACTAATTTTCATTTTCATCAACCAACTCAACTCAGTTATAACAGAATTGACTCAGTTAACCAGGGTTCTAACCCTGGTTCTAACTGTTAATTGAGGGATAGGTTCTTTATAAAAGCATGAGATCTAATTTAATGCAGGGTTGGCTTCATTTTCTGAATCGAATCACATCACAAAGTTCATCATTTTTTGCTCTGCTCTCTCGGCAAGTTCAGTGCAATTTGAGTGGAGTTAACTTCATATCTCACTGGCATTCTTCTTCTCATTTGACTGAGTATCATCATCATCATTGTAGAGCTCCATTTCCATGGCTGCATTCAAATGAACTTCTCAAACTTCACCATTGAAGATTGCTGCATAACATCAGGATTTACACTGCATTTCATTCGCAACATTGCAATCCTCCTCAAGTCCTCGTCAACATGTTGATCTGCACCATTTCCATGAATCAGAAGGATTGAATACATCAAGGTCTGAGTTCTGCAACCTACCTGCAATTTTCAAACTGCACCAGGATTCATCATCAAGTGAGTGTTTATTTCACTCTGAAGCCATTCAAAGCCAAGCATAGAGTGCATTGGAGTCTCCTCTCTGGTTTTCTACAACCTTGAAATTCTCTGCAACTCAGGTTCTCATTCCATTTCCATTTTCGTGTTTTCATTTGTTCTTGATGGATTTGTGTTGTCTGAAGCTTACTAGAAGCAATGTTATCACTGGCTAGTTGATAGGCCTCTTACAGACGTAGATTCAATTTTTAGGCATGGATCTGATGGCTTCGATTTAGGTCATTCTTGAGTGATAAATGGAAAATAAGACTGGATTAGTGAAGTAGGAGAAAAGGTGAATGTTTATGTGTCCTTGATTTTCATTTTCATACAGTTTTGTGATGAACCCTAACTAGGGGTCACCGGAGAAGACAACCGGAAATCTCCTCCGGTGACCGGAACAGAAACCCTAGAATTAATGCAAGATTATAACATAGCCATTGGATTGTCTTGATCCCACGCTCCAGAAACTGACAGCGCATTAAACAACATGTGTCTGGCATGTGGTTGAAAAGTCAACAAAAAGTCATCAGAGTGCTCTTCACACCCCCTGCGCGTTTGCCTTAGGCCCATCTATGTGAATTTCTTCACTCTTTGCACCCCCAAGGCCCATCTCACATTATTCATTTTTTAATTCTTTTTATCATTTTATTCCATTTCCGTTTCTTATTTTTAAAAATAGTAAAAAGCTTCCAAAAATCCCCAATTAATTCATGGACATTCCTCCCATTTTTTTTATTTTCCATAATTTTAGATATTATTTTTGTTCATTTTTGAGCTCAGAATTAATTTTTCATTTTATTTAATTCCATTTTTCTCATATTTTGACCAATCACCTTGTACAATTTCTCCCTCTCAAACCATAAAACATAAATGGCCCATTCTTTTTGCATCCTTTTAAAAGCTCGCTAAACATCTCCAAAATATTTTTCTCTGAATTTTTAGTTCTTTGTTTGGGTCTTTTGAGTCCATGTTTTCCACATTGATCACATAAACCCTAATTGTGTTCCAATGAGCCTTACACCACTCAAAAATAGGAATTGTCAAGAGATTTTTTGTACACATGCTACTCTTTAGATTTTGTATTGAGTTGTCAAGTTGCATAATTTTTTAAGGTCATTTGGTATTTTTTTCAAGTTACTTAAGTCCTTAGGTCATTTTTGGTCCCTTTTAGAAACCTCCCTCATTCCTTTTGAATAAGGCATTCATGCCATTAGTATAAGGTCTTGATTTTGAGTCTTCTAGGCCATATCATAGGTCTTCTAACATTGAAAGCCATCCTTGGGTCCTCACCTTTTATTTTCGGGGTTTACTTGAGTCCTAAGTCACACATGTCCCATTTTAACCTAATTCTTTCTTCATCTCTCATCTTAACCACTCAAAACTTCTTGAATACACCAAATAAACAACGTCCTGAGGTATAAACATAACCTTTGGGAGGATAAACAACGGCCCAAGGTCATGATAGCTTTCAGGAGGATAAACAACGTCCTGAGGTATAAACATAACCTTTGGGAGGATAAACAACGGCCCAAGGTCATGATTGCTTTCAGGAAGATAAACAACGTCCTGAGGTATAAACATAACCTTTGGGAGGATAAACAACGGCCCAAGGTCATGATTGCTTTCAGGAAGATAAACAACGTCCTGAGGTATAAACATAACCTTTGGGAGGATAAACAACGGCCCAAGGTCATGATTGCTTTCAGGAAGATAAACAACGTCCTGAGGTATAAGAGGCTTTCAGGAGGATAAACAACGTCCTGAGGTATAAGAAGCTTTCAGGAGGATAAACAACGTCCTGAGGTATGATGATAACTTTTGGGAGGATAAACAACGGCCCAATAGTAATGATAGCTTTCAGGAGGATAAACAACGTCCTGATAGTCACAAGTTGTTGATGAAGTTTGTCTGCTGGAGAATTAATCTGAAAAACAAGATTATAACATTTTGTATGATAATATTAGTTTATGCATTATGTATGCATGTATAATATGATGCACTTAAGTAATGTATTATGTATTTATGTATATGTATGTTATGGTATGATGTAAATGATGTATGTATGCATCATGCAGCTTGAAGCGCCTGGATATCTTTGTATAACAACTGCTGGCCAGGGAAAATAAATCCCGATTTGTTGCTGAAGAATATGAGGAACTTGTTCCCGTCTTGTTTGATAATAAGGTATCCATAACCTCCCGTCTTCGTTTGATAGTAAGGTGTACACAACCTCCCGTCTTCGTTTGATAGTAAGGTGTACATAACCTCCCGTCTTCGTTCGTCGTACTCCTATTGGAGGAATAAATTCCCGATTATCCGTATGAGGATAAAAGAGATGGATATAAATTCCAAGGGAGATGTGACTCGAAGTATTTATGAAGATGGATTTGTCCTACTGAGGGATTTGTAGCTGTCTGGTAGGGATGAACCGGCGAAGCTTCGTTTAATTCCTCCCCTCGTTCGTCCTTAGTAAATACTATTACTGCATTTTCATGCATTTCTGGTAAACATCAATCATATTAAGCATCTATGCATTTCTGGTAAACATCAATCATATTCAAAAGCATACATACATTCAAACACAACCAATGGACGTTTCGCTTATGTAAATAGGGTAAAAGTAAATCAGGACTCAAAGATGGAATTTTATTTATATCAAAAAGTGGCCTATACACGGGTAAGTTTGTACAAGGAGACATAAATCCTAGTAAGAGGAATTTGTCATAAAGTTTTTACAAAACAAAGAAAATCAGCTATGTGGGAAATAATCCTATTGAGTTTCAATTCTACCATTGCCATTATCTTCAAGTATCTCATCTTCTGTTGTTGAGACAGAATGATTGGATTGAGCTTTATCTGTTCGAGCTTGAGTACGTAGCACAACTGGTAGTAGTTACATGGGTGATCCAAACGAGACATAGTCATACGCTTTAATCCCTAACTTTTGCCTGGATTGCCCTTTCAGGTTTTCAATCCACCGGGATACCCTTTTTTTGCCCAAGCCGCCTTTTCAGGTTTTCGACTTGCCGGGTGTACACATTTTTTTTATATATATCCCTAATTTTTGCCCGAACCCTTTTGGTTCGCCGGGATGCCCTTATTTTTGCCTAGGCAAGTCAACCTAGCGGGTCTCTTTTTATGCGTAGTATTTTTTAACTATGTCTACGTTTACAGGCTGTGGGAAGTCTTCACCATCCATAGTAGTAAGTATCATGGCACCTCCTGAGAATACTGTCTTGACTACAAATGGTCCTTCATATGTAGGAGTCCACTTGCCCCTGGGATCACCCTGTGGTAGTATGATACGCTTGATTACCAAGTCACCAGCCTGATATACCTTTGGCTTAACCTTCTTGTTAAAAGCTTTGATCATTCGTTTCTGGTACATCTGGCCATGACAAACTGTTGCTAACCTCTTCTCATCAACCAAATTTATCTGGTCAAGTCGAGTCTGAATCCACTCATCTTCATCCAAGCCTGCATCCTTCATAATTCTTAAGGAGGGAATCTGAACTTCAATGGGCAGAACTGCTTCCATGCCATAGACTAAGGAGAATGGAGTTGCTCCTGTTGAAGTACGTATTGTAGTACGATAACCATGAAGATCAAATGGTAACATCTCATGCCAATCCTTATAAGTAACAGTCATCTTCTGTATAATCTTCTTGATATTCTTGTTAGCAGCTTCAACTGCCCCATTCATCTTTGGACGATACGGAGAAGAGTTGTGATGCTTAATCTTGAACTGCATGCAGAGATCAGTAATCATAGTGTTGTTCAGATTAGAGCCATTGTCAGTAATAATCCTTTCAGGGATGCCATACCTACATATGAGATTATTCTTGATGAATCGAGCCACCACATTCTTAGTAACAGATGCAAATGAAGCTGCCTCTACCCACTTCGTGAAGTAATCAATAGCAACCAGGATGAAACGATACCCATTAGAAGCAATGGGTTTGATCTCACCAATCATATCAATTCCCCACATAGCAAAAGGCCAAGGAGCAATCAACACATTCAATGGTGATGGAGGTATATGCACTTTATCAGCATAGATTTGACACTTGTGACATGTTCTGGAGTGTTGATAGCAATCAGCTTCCATGGTAGACCAATAATGACCTGCTCTCAATATCTTCTTTGCCATGGTATGTCCACTAGAATGAGTGCCAAAGATCCCATCATGCATATCTTCCATAATCTCAATTGCTTCCTTCTTATCCACACAACGAAGCATAGTTGAATCATGATTGCGCTTGTACAAAATCCCATTACTCAAAAAGAACTTAGCAGAAAACCTTCTCAGAAACTTCCTATCTTTGACAGATGCCCCTTCAGGGAACTCTTGTGCTTCAAGATATCTTTTCACTTCATAAAACCAAGGCTTTTCTTCTGCTTCTTCAGTGCCAATCTCATTGCAGTATGCAGGCTTCTCAAATCTATCAATAGTAATCTTGGGAGCTTCATCATCCCAGCTGATCTCAAACATGGATGCCATGGTAGCTAATGCATCTGCCAACTGATTCTCTCTTCGTGGAATATGTCCAAAGGTAATCTCTTTGAAATGTGGGATCAAAGACAACACATGCTCTCTGTAAGGAATGAGGTTATCATGTTTGGTATCCCAATCTCCTTTAATCTGACTTACTACCAGGGCTGAATCTCCATACACGTCAAGGAACTGAATCTTCATATTAATGGCAGCTTTGATACCCAGGATACATGCCTCATACTCAGCCATGTTATTAGTGCAATAGAAACAAAGTCTGGCAGTAATCGGGGTATGACAACCTTCAGGGGAACTAATCACAACACCAACACCATTACCAAGTGCAATAGAAGCTCCATCAAAAACCATGGTCCATCGGGATCCTTGTTCAGGTCTGTCATATTGTCCAGGTTCTTTGGTGATAATCATAATGTCTTCATCAGGGAACTCAAAACTCATTGACTGGTAATCATCCACTGCTTGATGAGCCAAATGATCAGCCACAACACTTCCTTTAATGGCCTTCTGAGTAGTATACTGTATATCATATTCTGTCAAGATCATTTGCCATCTCGCTATTCTTCCGGAGAGAGCAGGTTTCTCGATAAGGTAGTATGAGTCAAATGACAAGCTCTACAGGTACTTCACAATCGTCCTCATTTCCGTCTTCAGCTTGATAGATCGGATTCTTGAAATTATAATTGGCAATAGTAGAACTGTTATCAACAGGATCCAGAGTGGATGAGGATCTGCATTTTAGTGATGTGGGTGTGTGTAAGAACACATAGCTGATAAAACAAAACAAAAATAAAAGAAAGACAAGGAACACAATATTTACGAAAACGAAACGTCCACTGATTTTTATTGAATGAGGTATGAAAATGAAATGACATCCCGTAACAAGCACACCATTGTGCCCCGGGTAAGGCACAAGGCTTGAGAGTTTAATTGTTCAAAAATTACAAATTTTAAAAGCGACAACACAGTAATAGTATTTACTCCTGACTAAAGGAGATAGGAATAACATCTTCAGCTTTCCTGTTGTTGAGCCCAGCACCCATAGTAGGAAAAATACAAGCATCCAAGTTGTAGTCTTCATCATAGTCACCCACAACATTGATCTGATATTTCATAATCCCCTGATTGGTGATACGAACAGCACGAGCACGACGAACAGCCTTCTGGGACTCTGCAGTGAAACCCAAACCAAACTTGTCAGACTTGTAAGGAATGTCAGGAAGCTGACCCCAAATAGTACAACCACCTTCATCCACCACAACTCTAGCATCTTTGAGGGAGGCCATTGTTGGAGGGACTCTGGTGACCACAGGAACTTTCTTGACAACAGGAGGAGCTTCATAGTCATTAACAATCCAAGGAACCACTTCAAATGTCTGACACGGAGTTTCAACATATTCACCTTCCACTTCAAGATATTTAAAGGTGTTCACATGGCTAATCATATACCCTTCCTCTCCGTAGACAGTAACAACCTTCCCTTCTACTGGATACCTCAGCTTTTGATGTAATGTAGAGGTTACAGCACCTGCCCCATGGATCCAAGGACGCCCAAGCAAACAAGAATACGAAGGACGAATATCCATTACATAAAAGGTAACATTAAAAACCTGAGAACCAACTTTGATTGGGAGATCAATTTCTCCATGCACCACTCTTCTCGAGCCATCAAAAGCCTTCACCACTATATTGCTGGGCTTCAACACAACATCTTCAGGACTAAGCTTATTCAGGACTTCTTTGGGCAACACATTCAAAGAGGAACCATTGTCTATCAATACATGTGACAGGGTAGTGCCCCTGCATTCAATAGAGATATGTAGAGCCCTATTATGATCTCTCTTGGCCGGAGTCAAATCAGCATCGGAGAAACCTAACCCATTATCATAGGTCAAGTGTGCAACACAACTTTCAAATTGGTCTACAGATATCTCATTGGGTACATGAGCAGTCTTCAAAAATTTAATCAGGGCCTTGGCATGCGCCTCAGAGCACAACAATAAAGACAGCATAGAAATCTTGGAGGGAGTATGCCCTAATTGATCAACAATGTCATAATCACTCTTGCGAATTATTTTCAATACTTCTTCCATCTTCTTAGAAAGATCATCAGCAGCTGGCACATTATTTGGTATAGGTTCAATAACAGGACCTTTGCCCCGAGCATCAGTGGTGGAGGTAGCAGCTGGAGTAACTGCATTCTTGGAGGTAACTGGAGGAGAGAAAACTCTTCCGCTTCGTGTGATCTTACTAGATCTAACAATATTATCAACATCAACAGGCATATCAGCTAAGGGTTCCTGCTTAACACCATGGATATAAACATCAGACCCATAATGCCAAGGCACAGCTCTATCAGAAGTATACGGAATAGGACCAGGAGTGGTAATGATCATAGGAGCCACTCTAGCTTCAGCAACGATCTTCACAGGGCCTTCAGCAGTAATTTTAATTGGACCCTTATGAGTGATTTTGACAGGACCCTTGGAAGTAATCTTTACCGGCACTTTATCAACCATATCCACCTCTTCAACCTTCGCACGCTTAGTTATATGATCAACCATACTCTCTACAGAAGGTGGAGTCCTCTCAAACACTATGGTGTAGTTATTCATGAGACGTTGAATTCCATCTCTCAACCTCCAGCAGCTATCCGACTTATAGGTACAATATAAACAATCTTCACGACAACCTGGAAAGAACCCAACTTGTACTAGCTTCTTCTTGATAACAGATAATGGTGTAGTCAACTCTGCAACTGAGGAAATATGTGAATCTTCATCAATAGCATTGACAGTCTTCTCATGATTTGGCATGGGAGCAGTGATCACATTTGGAGTACTCGGAGGGTCAAACTCAATCTCTCCTGCATCAATCATACCTTGAATTTTGTTCTTCAATACCCAGCAACTATTGGTATCATGTCCCTGACAATTCGAATGATATGCACATCGTGCATTAGGATTGTACCTGGGAGAGGTAACATTAGGATTCTGAGGAGGATCTTTCAGAGTGATAAGTTCAGCCTTCAACAAGTGTTGCAAGGCTTGGGCCATTGACATGTTGATCTTAGTGAACTGCCTTCTAGCCCTCTGTTGATTTCCCTGTGGCTGCTCTGGTGTTGCAGGAGTTGGATTGGAGATATGAACTACACTCACAGACGGATGCCTTCTATTACGATCAGGTTGACCATAAACAACATTTGACTCTTTCTTCCCGCTAGGGGGCTTCTTTGTAGTACTGGATGAAGAAGCACCCACTTGGATCTTGCCACTCCTGATACCACTTTCTACGCGCTCTCCTGTCATTATCAACTCAGTGAAGCTAGATGACGAGCTTCCAATGAGATGACTGTAAAAAGGACCATTCAACGTACACATGAACATATCAACTAACTCCCTGTCAGTTAGAGGTGGTTGCACTCTTCCAGCCAAGTCTCTCCACTTCTGAGCATACTCCTTGAAGCTCTCTTTAGCACCCATAGACATGCTCTGAAGTTGCATGCGAGTAGGGGCTAAATCAGCATTGTATTGATACTTCTTATAGAAGGCTTCAGCAAGATCATTCCAATCACGGATGTTGACACTCTCCAACTGATAATACCATTCCAATTGAGCTCCAGATAAGCTCTCTTGGAAGAAATGGATCCACAACTTCTTATCAGCAGTATGGGGTTGGATTCTCCAGACATAAGACCTCAAATGCAGCTTGGGACAAGAGACACCATCATAAACAACGAAAGTAGGAACCTTGAAACCAATGGGTATAACCACCCCAGATATCAAACTCAGGTCTTCAAAATCCAGCCCAGAAGACTTCTACAATTCCATAGCATCCATTCTATCCACCAACATCTTGAACTTATCTTCACTAGGCTCATGATAGTAGTTAGCTTCAGAATCAGAATCCCCCATTGTGTTGTGGAGACTTCCTCCCTCTTTCTCAGACTCTTCAGACTCATAGTCTTCAACCTGTTCTTTGGTCTTGACAGGACCTCTGAACCTTCTTCCCATGTTGATCAGGCCACCTGACCTCCTAGTTTTCTTAGTCTTCTTGGCCAGCAGTGTCTTCAATTCATCCTGCCCCTTGGACAAGTTCAGGATCAGCTCTTGGAACTGTGCATTTTGTGCCTGGAGATCCTTAACTGTTTGCTCAAGAGCCATTGCTGAAATAAACAGCGAGAAGGTGAGAAACCTGTACACAAGAAACCTGTGATGCAATGATATTGAATGTAAATGCGTATGCAATGTTTTCAAGGACCGCAGGATTTTAATTTGTTTAAACAAACAAGAAGGCAAACTTTTATTAGTAATAAATTTGTTTTGCCTCATGGGCTTACAGAAAATGAAATGCAATAAATACAAAAGATGGAGTTTTAAGTCTCCCATGGACGCTTCCTCTTTGTGTTGAGGTATGAGTTGAGATTCCATTCCTCGTGAAGTTGCTTTGTTAGTTCCAGGATTCTTTCTTGGCTTGCTTTGTAATGAGCCTCGAAAGTATCCCTTTGCTCCTTCAACTGGACCCAAGATCTCTGTAAGTCTTCCATGTCAGTAGGCATGTCTGGGTGAAGGATGGTATAAGAAGTATCTCCTTCAGCAACAGGTTCCATGGTAACTGGCAGGATAGCAGGATATGGCATCATAAGAGTCTGAGCACGAGATCGCACCCACCTGAGGTAAGCTTCCATAGGAATAGTGTACTTGTGCTCCAGAGTCTTGTTGTCAACCTTGTTCACTTTCCCCCATGCTCGTATGAACCTTTGACGGCAACCTTGCAGATCGTTGTCGTAGTCAAACACAATACCCTGAATCAACATGTCATGTGGACCATCACTCCGAGCATAACCAAACTGACGTAAAGCTAGAGAAGGGTTATAGGTAATGCCTCCTCTTATGCCTAGAAGTGGCACATTAGGAAACTCCCCACAACGGTCAATGATAGTGACATTCTCCATAGATCTAGAGCACCAATGGATATCTGAATGAGAGAGTGACATGATCCTTTTGGACCACCTGAATCCTTATTCATTCTTCATTACTGAACGAGGAAGGTGAGAAATAAACCACCTAGATAGCAAAGGTATGCAGCACATCAGAGTTCCTCATGCCTTCGTAGTGCGAGTATGAAGAGAATGCAGGATGTCTCAAAGTAATGTAGGCACTGGATTGTGACTCGGGAATATATTGATGGCACGAACGTCTATGAACTGATCAGGATTGGGGAACAACACTAAGCCATAAATCATCAAGGCTAAGATCTCCTCAAAAGCATCATAGCTCATAGCCTTTAAGAACATTTGAGCCTTCTCTATCAACACTTTAGCAAGGATACCCTTAACTCCGCTTCTCGTTTCTAGAACAATGTCTGACTTCTTCAGATGTAGAGCTGCAGCAATAACCTTAGGTTTAGGATCTTTTTCCAAGCCTGAGAATGGTTTCTGATCAAGTACAGGTATACCCAGAAGTTTAGAGAACTCTTCCATTGTAGGAACCAGCTGATAGTCGGGGAATGTGAAGCAATGGTGCTTAGGATCAAAGAACTGAAACAGAACACTCATCATGTCTTCATTGAACCCTGAAGTAACTAGATCCAGTAGCTGACCATGTCTCTTGATGAACTGGGAGTTTTCAGACACTTGAGAAACCAACTCTTTAAGTTTAACAGGTATCCCTACAAAGTCGACCCTGATAGTGTTTCTACGAGCAAAAGCCATGACCTGCAACAAAGAACAAAAATAAATCCTTTGGTCCTTGAAATGGTTAGTGAAAATGCTATGCTTATGATGCATGATGATGTCATGATGTTATGCTCAATCACAAACATGTGGCACACACAAACAAGTCACACCATAGCCCTAGGTTTAAAGGCTTGCATGAGGTTCAAAGGTAAGTACCCTCCCCTGAAGTTAGTTGGTTCATCCTGTCCTACAAAAGTAACCATGTTCTAAGGGATCTCAAAATCATTGATCCTTCACAAGGGTGGTTGTTCAGTAGGCAACTTACTTGCCAACCAAAACCCTCCAAGTTTAGAATCTCAATGAGCGTAGCATCGAGTATCAACCAACTTCAGTCTTCACCAAAGCCGGTTATCTCACTACTTTTCTAAGGGCCAAGATGGGATAACTAGGGTTCTAAAAGTTAGTTAGTGTATTGACAACATATGGCAGCCTCATATTATCCTCAACTTGACTTAAGGAACATAAGCACCAACCAAGAAGTCACACTAACTATGGCCACCAGATCAACCATATCGGTATACGCCGTACAGTTTCCTTGGTCTATTGCCATTTACCTAAGGTACACTAGATCCGGGTTAGGATCTTTCACACATAAGAGCACCCCAACAGATAAGTATAAAGCAAACAAGGCAAACAATTTTAAAGTGATCTAATTCCTAAGGGTACCCCTCTTTAATATTAATTCCCTAGCAGAGTCGCCAGTTCTATAACACGGTGGGAGAACTGACTTTAGTTATGTTGCAGATAGCAAGAGTCGCCACCGACTTTTATTTTATCCAAAGGAAAGGCATAAAAGAACAGGAAAGACCTTTTAAAAGATTTTTGGGTCCGGGGGGTAGGTTATGTAAAGGGAAGGTGTTAGCACCCTTTACATCCATGGTTATCCATGGGCTCTTAGTTACTTAGCTCACTTTAAATTATTTTTGAAATGTGAAGCGTGTGAATAGAAATTTTCTTAAGTATTTTATAATGATCCATGTACGGATGTATATAAAACCTTTGTTTTGAAAATTGTTTGAAATGTATGAAGTGTTTGAATTGTTTTGAAGAGTGAGCAAGTATCTAAGAGGAACCTACCCTAAGTTAAAGTCTTTCCTGTTCTTGAATCCTTTAAATGGTAAGACTATCTCTATTATTAAGGAATAGGTAGTCATTACCTTGGATATGAGGGACAAGTGAAGGGACATCTGTTATTTAGGCAACTGTAGGGTGTATAAGCAATTCGAAGGGACTTATCATCTTTATTCGAAAGGGACAAGATCATTACGAAGGCAACATTCGAAGGGACTTGATCTTTTTATCTGTTTAGGGACTAGATGATGTGTAATGAGGGACTTTGCTTTATACACCCTACTTGACCTTTTGTTTAGGCAACATGAGAGGTAACCCTTAAGAAGTGAGATGGCGATCCAGGATCGACTTACGTGTGTGAGTGTACAATTTTTAAATATTTATCTTTTAAGTTAATGATCTAAATCAATTTTAAATACAAATACATTTCACTCCCTATTTTACTAACCATAGCATTTAAAAATAAATATTAAACATTGCTACTAAAATATTACATAAAGGAGACAATTACATAATAATGATAATAATTAAAACAAATTAAATAAATAAGCAAAATAAGTAATAATAAATAATTAGGTTAGTAACAATAATCACAATATATATATATATATAAATGGGGTTAGTAACAATAAAATAAATATCATATGAGAATAAATAGAATTAATAAAATAAACAAGAATATTAGCATAATAATTAAAAGTTCAATTTTCTTATAAGCAATTATTTTTTAAGATTAAGAAGAAAACATAAACAATTATATACTAATTATTATAAAGTTTTTTAAATTATATACATATTATAAAAAATAAAGTTAATTATAAACATATTATGAAAATAAATTATATTTACAAAATTAAATTAAGAGTTTTAATTATTTTCAAGCATACACTAAAAATTATTTACATACAAGAATTAAATAATAATTATAAACAAATTATAAAATATATACATATAATTAAAGTTTATTAAAAGTTATAACTAACAAATAAATTAATATTTATAATTAGGGTTTATAAAAAAAAAATTAGGTTTTTAAAAAATATTTTAGAGTTTTAGAAAATTAGGGTTTATATGTTTTTTAGAATAACAAATTAGGATTAATTAATAACTATATAAAATTATACAATATTAATAATTTACAAAAAATAAATAATTTTTCTAATAAGATTTAATTAAAAAGGATGAATTCTAAATTGTAATAAGAAAATAATAATATAAACATTATATTTTTTTATTATTTAAATTTATTTAACTATAATATAAATTAATTAAATAAGAAAAACAGAAAAAAGAATGAAAAACAAAACTTACCTGGGCTGGGATTTGAACCCAGTCCCTAAGCTTTCAACCCTCAAGACCAATACACCAGCCACTGGGCCATGCGCGTGCAGGTGGTAGGGAGAACACTCCATTTGGTTTTGTTGTTTAACCTGGAAAAATCATGACAAAACAAAAAGAAACAACACAAAAAGGCCTGGGGAGGGATTCGAACCCAGGACCTTCACACAACACGCAAGCACACTTACCATCCAGCCGGGAGGGCGCAACTGATATTTAAACCACAACAATGAATAATATATTAAGTTTGATGATTAAATGGAAAAATCATAAAAAGGTTGCTGCATTCAGGATTCGAACCAAGGACCTAACCCTCATAAGGACAAGCTTCCAACCATCAGGCCAACGCGCACGCTGTGAAATACAAACCAAACACAAATAATAAAAAAAACAAACAAATATTTGAATTCTGGAATTCGCGCCAGGGGTCTTCTACCTCCTCCAGACCTGCGTTTTTTCCTGCGAATCTTCCTGGGCAATTTCCTGCGAATTTTTCAAAACCCTAAACCTGTGTTTTTCGAAACATCACGCAAACCATCATAACAACCAAAATTAATAACCCAGATCAATTGTACAAAGCTCATACATCATAGCCATGGTCTTAGAATTGATTTTAAAGTCCTAAATGTAGGGTTCCCGTTTTGAAACTCCAAACCCTAACAATGGCAATCTTCAATACAGTCCACAATAATTCAATTAATCTATGCAAAAAGCTTCTAAACATCACAACAAACACAAATATATGATTAGTTTTCAATATTAATACATGAATCAATCAAATCGAAAAAATTCAAAATGTGAAAGGGATGCATTCGGTTTGTGCGATTTAGGGCATGAATGAACAATGTTATGATCCAAAATCACTCTATGAACATCCAGGAACAAGTTGCAACCTTCCAATTGTCTTGAAAGGGCTTGAATGATGGAATCCGAATTTGAGTTTTGGTGAGTTTTTTTTGAATGTGCAAACTTACTCTTGAGGCTGTGGAATTCGTCCCTCTGCATTGTGTTCTCTTCATATACTTATAGTGAATGAATTAGGTCAGAAAGATTGGATCATTGTATGGATTTTTTTGATTTTGGAGATTGAAAAAGATAAGATCTTAAATTTCATATATTTTTGAATAAGACCTTTCTATTTCAAGCCAATCATCATCAATTGTGTATCAATTCAATCCAATTCATGTTAATGACTTTCTAGAACAAAAATATATTTTAAATTTTCATATTTGATATTTTATTTAAATTTAAAATGATTTTTAACATAAAAAATCATAATAAATAACATAAATAAAATAAAATTATGAAAATATCAAATAATTTTCGTGCATGATGTCATGGAACACTTTGGGTCACAAAAAGTTCAGCCCACTTAGAAAAATTTGGTTTTAAGACCCTATTTTCTTCATACACCACCCAAAAATTTCCCAACTTTGCAAGGGCACACATCCTTCAATTTTAATGCTATGAGGGTGTTCTTGGAAATTTTGGAAAGCTTGAAGAGTCCTATAACCAACCCCATTGGTTTCATGTCCATATCATTTACCATTCTCAAGTTATGCCCTTTTGAAGTTGTTGACTTTTTGTTGACTTTTAAAAGGACCTATAATGTCTTAGCTCATACCTTCCAAATGAAGCATTTTTGGGCTTGGCTTGTGAGACACAAAGTTGTAGAGAATTCAATTTCCTTCAAAATGAGCTTTGGATGGAAAAAATTTGATGAAGCATGTGAAAGTTATGGCTGGTCAAAGTTCAGTTGACTTTTCCTAAGGAAACCCTAATTTAGAAACCCCTGATTCTTGATGATCTGAAATCTCCTTGATGAATCATGATCAACCCTTGATCAAATGATGAATTTTACTTCATATACTTGATGTTGGCAAAAAATCATGAAGTTTGACTTTGGTTTGACCACAGTTGACCTCAGTTTGACTTTTTAACTACTTTGACTGATTTTGACTTATCTGATCATTTGACTGAGCAAACCTTTGAGAAAAGTTCTGAAATTTGTCATGGGAATTCTTAAGCACATATAAGATGTTATGAAGCTCACTTGAAGTCTTGGAAGTCCATTTAGACTGATTAAAGTCAAAACCCTAGTTTTGGATGCACTGCTTAGGAGGATGCATTGTCTGAGGGAATTGTCAAATCTTCTGACTAATTGTGAACTTAGTGAACCTTGTGAACATCATTGTGAACCTTATGAACCTCATAAGATGTATTGTGAACCTTGTGAACCTCATAAGATGTCTTGTGAATCTTGTGAACCTCATAAAATGTCTTGTGAACCTTGTGAACCTCATAAGGTGTCTTATGAACCTTGTGAACCTCATAAGGTGTCTTGTAAACTTCATGAACCTCATGAGAGGTCTTGTGAATCTCATAAGGTGTCTTGTAAACTTCATGAACCTCATGAGAGGTCTTGTGAACCTTGTGAACCTCATAATGTGTCTTGTGAACCTTGTGAACCTCTTAACACACAAAGTCTTGTATTGTGAGGGCAAATTTTGGGGTGCAACAGATTGCAACTCGGTAATCCCTTCATTATCTACAATACTTTGCTCATGGTTCATAACGTCAAGATCGAAAGCAATGACAGTTGACATCAAAACTTCTGTGAAACCTGGGGAAGATGAGCCAGAAGCAAAATTAATTTCAGGCATGAGAATGTCACCATAAACTTCGTAATATAATTCTCCCAAATTCCTCTGGCCCTAGAACATTCTCCATCTCCCACATGCATTTATCTCTCTACCTTTTTCTTTCTGAGGCGTTCATATGAACTATCCAACTACTACCCTTACTACCCCCTATGTTATAATCTATCACAATATCTAAATATAAACGAGTATGCTATAAAAATAGAGTTAAAAGCATAAAAGGATTTTACCAGAGAATGGGAGAAGTCTTGGAAGAATGAAAATGCTCTTTTTTCGTTGAAAGAAAATAAGGATTGGCATAAAGGAAAAAGCAAGAAAATATGGATTGAAAGGAAAGTTCAATATTCAAAGTGGCTAGTGAATAGACACCTACGGTCATTGATGTGCTAAAGAAATGAAAGGGAACGACCCTCCAAGGGAATTCTGCCACATAAAAACCGGGGTATGAAACCAGAAAATATATATGGGATCAAGGTACTTCCAAGCATTGTACGCGCAAAACGGGAACAGGACTTGGGGGGCTTATGTTCATACCCAATATATTTTCAGGTCGGGCTATGTATCCGAACATGATAAGTCATGAACTAATCTTTTAAAGGAATAAGTAATTAAACTAGCATAAGGATACGAACAACAACTACTACAACCTGGACCAATCACTAACCTACAACCCCCCTCCTATAAGGTCGAATACCATATCTCCATAAACCGCCACCCGAGCACGTACTCACCAATCAGACCAGAGGATTGTAACTGTTACGACACATCAATGAGGATGTTACCAAGCCTTCAAAGCATGTAATCACGAAAGGAAGTTACACATTCAAAGCCCTGCAATGGTGGAAGGCCAAGAGACTTCTCTTAATGGACTCTCTTAAATAAAGACTTCAAAGACGACTACAAATGGGGCTTCCTCCAGAGGGATAAGTGTCATTCCCAGGATTTTCATCCTAGTACAAACGTGAAAGTGGTGCGGAAAAAAAACAGAGTCACCAGCCAGGCATTTTTATCTGAAGGAAAGGGAAAGGTAATGCTTCACAAACCGAAGGGAAAGGAAAGAACAAGGTCTTATGAACCAAAGAGACTTGGTTCGGGAGTCTGTTACGTGAAGGGAAGGTATTAACACCCCTTCACATCCGTTATACCCGACGGGATCCATGCTTTCTAGTACTACTTCAAAGGGTGAGAAAAATTGCTGCTAAATTGAAAAAGAGAAAAAATGTATGGAAAATAAAGAGTGTGCTCGAATGGGCCCTACGCCACTGCCTATGTATCTCATGGGAAGTGAAAATCATAGTCAACTTAGTTCCCCTGACTTGAGATGAAATTTTTGTTTTTGTCTTTTATGGTGATGTTGCCATAGTTCTAACTCAGGTGTTGCAGGATCACTGAATCGAGTGCGTTACCGTCTTGTTATCGAACTGTTGAGACAAGTTAGAAATCATCCGCAAATAGTGGGATATGAGAAGAGAAGACGGGTTGTCTGCTTATTGTTTTATAGAAGAAGTGTTATGATTATGTGTGTGTCGTATGAATAGCACTACAAAGTATGATACATGAACGAATACTTTGGAAGATCTCCCCCAATGGGAAGTTTGCAAAACATTCTAGAAGAGTGGAGGAGAACTCCACTAATCGTTTCCTATATAGCTTAAGGATCGTGGTGCACAATCCATACTCTTATCATTAAGTTTTTTTTGCTTTTCTTTGAAGATGAGGAGAGAGACTCAAGGTTAGGGAAAAGGAAAACTCTAAGGGAAACTAAGACTCGTCCTATGTTGCTATGCAATGGAGATCCTAAGGTTAGTGAGGTTTGAAGGAGAAATCTACCTATGTTAGCATACATGGATGACTATCCTAAAGCCTATCACACATTGGCTTTAATCGAGAATTAAATCCAAGTTATGAATCCTAAGGGATCATGTAAGTCAATCACAAGTAAGTATACAATAAACGTGAAACATGAAAATTCAAAGAGATAATGATTATGGATCTCCTATGTTATGGTAGGTGAAACATGTAACGAATCAGAAAATGAGTGGAGTGATGGATCAGGTGGGTCAGTTAAGTTGTGCTAGACAGTCAACTTATGCTCGAATCATACAAGGTTTTGCTTTGGGTTTAATGGAGTGGAACGAGTGTGAATTTATGGGAAATCCTAAGAGCATGTGAGATCCATTTATTATTTTTAAAGTAATCTAACGTTGAATCAGATATTACGTTTTCTCTTTGAAAATATTGTGTTTCTAAGCATTTTATTTTTATCTTTTTCTTCCCTATTTATATGTGTCATACAAGCATACATCAAAGGTAAATAATATCCTAAGATATTACATCGTGGAGGAATTAAAATCGATAAAACCATACAAATACATAAAAAATACAACAAAAATCCAAGTCCACGAGCATCAAATCCTCGAATAGTACCTTATAAGACAAGATAAATTGTTACTGGGCAGAATACGATGTTAGTATGCAAAATGCAATGTATAAGTGGATAAAAATGATTAATATACAAAGATATAAAAATATCTAAGTACATGTAAATCAAATAATCAAAATAAAATGCAAAAAATCGAGAAATCGAGTATTAAAAAATACCAAAAATTTATTAACATACTAAAATATCAACATTATTTTTTTATGGAATGTTTTTAGTATTTAAACTAGTAAAAAACCTGTGCATCTGCACGGGTGATTTGCCGAATATATTGACATAATTTATACATACATAATAGGAAATGAGAAAAATTTAATAACAAGGATATCATCCTAAAATAACAAAATGTAATAGTGTTAATGTCAAAACACTTGTATTGTAAACAAAGAAGAACAAAAATCAACATGTGTTACAAAGGATGATGTAATTGTATTGTAACACACTTTTGCAAAATGAATCCAATGGCCGAACCTGAAATAGATGAAAAAAATGTATACTCAGTTTGTAAGTAAATGACATAAATGGTATTTTTTTGCATGGAATTATTAGAGGAAGTTTAAAAAACATACCATTCAAATGTTTTGGAATACTTCTTTGAAGACATCATTGGTGGTAGTAGACAATGCTTCTCTATCTTTGTCATGTATAAGAATTTTGAGGCCCTTTTTGGATTTAACTCTAGAGGTAGCCACATAAAGTTGGACATGACTAAAAACCTCTTTTGGAAAGTACAACCCAACATTGTCTAGAGATTGTCCTTGAGACTTCTTAATTGCCATTGCAAAGGAAAGAATGATTGGAAATTGGCGTCTTACCAATTTAAAAGGCCATGGTGATTGTGACGGTGACAAAGACATTCTAGGAATACAAATGGTATTCCCAATATTTTTACTAGAAATGATCTTTGATTCAATGACATGATTGGCAAGCCTAGTTACAGTGAGTCGTGTACCATTGCATAATCCTTCAGACTGATCAAGATTGTGCATTAACATTATAGTTGCCCCAACTTTCAACCTTATTGCATGATTAGGTAATTCGAAAGTTTTTAGAGCATTCAAAAACTCAGGTGTGACATGCTCATATGCATCAATGTTAGTAGCATCAGATTTATCTTTAGAATCACTACTGAAGTATTCTTTCTCATCTCCTACAATAATTCAAAAATATAATTAATGACTAAATAAGTATGTTTGGAAAAATAAAGCCATTAGCACAATTGAAAACGTCTATTAACAACCATATTTTAAATATTAACATAAGTAAGTACTGACTAAATGCTAATTACATACTTGGTAGAAGGTCTGTGATATATTGGTTGATCTCATCTACTACTTCAATTGTTGAAGCTAAGATTGCACGAATTTGAAGATAATATGAATCAAGATAGTTATGAATAAGACTAGGGTATGTATCCTCAACAATTGCCTTAATCAGATCAGAAAATTTTGAAATCAAAATCTCTTCGGGAATACAAATATCAACATAACCTTCATTTGGATCACCCATGGTCCCATCTCTAATTTTTAAAATCCACTCAGAAAAACATCTAATCTCTTCAAAGGTAGAAGTGTTTGCACCTGATTGCAAGCGCATGTTCTTTGTAAGCTTCAAGACTCTACATTCATCCCAAATATAAGAATCATTGATGGTTGCATGGATATTATCAGATCTAGAGTTTACAGTTGTCATAACTAATTTTCATTTTCATCAACAAACTCAACTCAGTTATAACAGAATTGACTCAGTTAACCAGGGTTCTAACCCTGGTTCTAACTGTTAATTGAGGGATAAGTTCTTTATAAAAGCATGAGATCTAATTTAATGCAGGGTTGGCTTCATTTTCTGAATCAAATCACATCACAAAGTTCATCATTTTTTGCTCTGCTCTCTCGGCAAGTTCAGTGCAATTTGAGTGGAGTTAACTTCATATCTCACTGGCATTCTTCTTCTCATTTGACTGAGTATCATCATCATCATTGTAGAGCTCCATTTCCATGGCTGCATTCAAATGAACTTCTCAAACTGCACCATTGAAGATTGCTGCATAACATCAGGATTTACACTGCATTTCATCCGCAACATTGCAATCCTCCTCAAGTCCTCGTCAACATGTTGATCTGCACCATTTCCATGAATCAGAAGGATTGAATACATCAAGGTCTGAGTTCTGCAACCTACCTGCAATTTTCAAACTGCACTAGGATTCATCATCAAGTGAGTGTTTATTTCACTCTGAAGCCATTCAAAGCCAAGCATAGAGTGCATTGGAGTCTCCTCTCTGGTTTTCTACAACCTTGAAATTCTCTGCAACTCAGGTTCTCATTCCATTTCCATTTTCGTGTTTTCATTTGTTCTTGATGGATTTGTGTTATCTGAAGCTTACTAGAAGCAATGTTATCACTGGCTAGTTGATAGGCCTCTTACAGACGTAGATTCAATTTTTAGGCATGGATCTGATGGCTTCGATTTAGGTCATTCTTGAGTGATAAATGGAAAATAAGACTGGATTAGTGAAGTAGGAGAAAAGGTGAATGTTTATGTGTCCTTGATTTTCATTTTCATACAGTTTTGTGATGAACCCTAACCAGGGGTCACCGGAGAAGACAACCGGAAATCTCCTCCGGTGACCGGAACAGAAACCCTAGAATTAATGCAAGATTATAACATAGCCATTGGATTGTCTTGATCCCACGCTCCAGAAACTGACAGCGCATTAAACAACATATGTCTGGCATGTGGTTGAAAAGTCAACAAAAAGTCATCAGAGTGCTCTTCACACCCCCTGCGCGTTTGCCTTAGGCCCATCTATGTGAATTTCTTCATTCTTTGCACCCCAAGGCCCATCTCACATTATTCATTTTTTAATTCTTTTTATCATTTTATTCCATTTTCGTTTCTTATTTTTAAAAATAGTAAAAAGCTTCCAAAAATCCCCAATTAATTCATGGACATTCCTCACATTTTTTTTTATTTTCCATAATTTTAGATATTATTTTTGTTCATTTTTGAGCTCAGAATTAATTTCTCATTTTATTTAATTCCATTTTTCTCATATTTTGACCAATCACCTTGTACAATTTCTCCCTCTCAAACCATAAAACATAAATGGCCCATTCTTTTTTCATCCTTTTAAAAGCTCGCTAAACATCTCCAAAATATTTTTCTCTGAATTTTTAGTTCTTTGTTTGGGTCTTTTGAGTCCATGTTTTCCACATTGATCACATAAACCCTAATTGTGTTCCAATGAGCCTTACACCACTCAAAAATAGGAATTGTCAAGAGATTTTTTGTACACATGCTACTCTCTAGATTTTGTATTGAGTTGTCAAGTTGCATAATTTTTTAAGGTCATTTGGTATTTTTTTCAAGTTACTTAAGTCCTTAGGTCATTTTTGGTCCCTTTTAGAAACCTCCCTCATTCCTTTTGAATAAGGCATTCATGCCATTAGTATAAGGTCTTGATTTTGAGTCTTCTAGGCCATATCATAGGTCTTCTAACATTGAAAGCCATCCTTGGGTCCTCACCTTTTATTTTCGGGGTTTACTTGAGTCCTAAGTCACACATGTCCCATTTTAACCTAATTCTTTCTTCATCTCTCATCTTAACCACTCAAAACTTCTTGAATACACCAAATAAATTTGTTTTGCCATTGTTTGGGGTCTTATAAAGGTTTTATGATCATCCATACTCATTCATGTCTTTGTTAGAACCATTTTGTTTTGTTTTGAACCCCATTTGTCATTTAAAGGACCCTAGAAACCCTAATTTGAACACCTAGCCTTAGGGTGTTTCTTAACCCACCATTTGTGAACATTTTCCAAGTTTGATTTCCATTCCATTTTGTTGTCAAGCCCCTGGTTTTTGTATGGGGAAGTCAAGTCCCTTTGGTTATTTTTGAATATTATCCTAAGTCTTTTTGTTTCACCTTTTATAACCATGCTTCTATATGATTCATCTCCCCTCTCAATCTCATACTTGATTATCCTTAATTTGGATCTCTTTCTTCTCATATTAATATTCATTTCCTTTATTTCCCAATAGTGTTAAGTTCTGAATTTTTCATTTACCTTTGAGTTTAAGAGATTTTAGCAATAGTAAGCACTTAGGTGATCCTTCTAACCTCATCCTTAGGTTTTAGTGGTACTTTAGGGCATAGTTTGACTTTAATTCATTTAATTCCTTTAGGAACTTTTGAATTGATTTAGCTACTGAGTTTTTTAAGTGTGTTACCTTATAGGATACCTTAGACTTAGGCATTGACCTTAGGAGTTCACTAACATCTTTCATAAGCTAGTGTGAGTTCTTGTGAGAAGTTTGCCATTGTTTATGCTTTCAATATGCATTGTCATGCTAACATTTGTTTTGCAGGGGGAGATGAGGTAATCATACTTAATTCTTTTATTTTATTTTGCCTTAGCACCTTTGTGCTTTTTTCATAGGTTCCCCTTTCTCTCTTTAGATTCAACTTAACTTCCTTAGGAAGTAAGTTGAATTCTAACTTGTTCTTTCTTCTCCTTAAGTTAGAATACCTCATTAACCATAGGACCTCTTTGAATATAATAACTAACATAGGGTTGTGTCTTAGTCCCCCATTAACTTTGACCTTTTGCCTTTTGAGTCTTCTCTTCTCATCTTCAAACAAATTCAAAAAGACTTAATAAATGCATGAAAGGATCCCTTGTGTATAGCCTTATTCCATGGGGCACTTACATTCATTCCATCTTGGAATGGTGTAAGCTTGTCTAGCATGATGTACAAGTCTTATCAAGGGGTTGTTTCACAAAGAAAAACATAAAAGATACTTCTTCAGAAAAGCAACAAAAACACTTAATAAAGTTCAACAGGCTAGTGAACTTAAACCCTAATTCATGGAAAAAAGCCTTGGATAAATTCTCCTTGCTTGGTGTGCTTGTTCTATTATTCCATCTTGGAATGTAGTAGCAAGTACACATTCCATGGAAAAGAGTTTGAATTCACTTCCTTGTGCCAATTCATACAAAACTCTTAAAAATCAAACAACAAACAATAAGCAACTTTCCTGCGGGAACTTCTCTTCTCATCTCATTCACTCATAACGCGAACTTGCGACGACTTGTCTCGCATACAAGACGGTAAACACACTCGTACCAGACGAGACTGCAACACCTGAGCATAGACATACGCAGTTCCTGTATAAAAAACACAAACAAATAGTTCCCGCCTTAGTTAGGCGAACTACGTCGACTCTGATCCTCATTTTCCCGATGAGGTACGTAGGCAGTGGGGTAGGGCCCATTCGAGCACATTCTTTATTTTCCCTACATTTTCCCCATTCTTTCTTTTCATTCTCTTTTCCAATTCCTTTCCTTATTTCCATTCTCATTCCAGTCAATAGTTTTATTCAGCAGCATTTACTTCTCACCCTTTGAAAAAAGCAAACAAGCGTGGATCCCGTCGGGTACGGCGGACGATCTGGGGTGCTAATACCTTCCCAGGTCGTAATTGACTCCCGAACCCAGAGCTTTGGTTCGCAGGACCTTGTCTTTTCCTTCTTCCTCAGGTTTGTGCAGCATTACCTTTCCCATTCCTTCGGGATAAAAATTCTTGGCTGGCGACTCTACCTTTTCCGCGCCATTTTCGCGTTTGTACTAGTATGAAAATCCCGAGAGTGACAGCTGGAGACTCTGCTGGGGAACGAACCGAGAATCTCTGGTTTCCCTCGTAGAGTCAATCCTAGCTCCTGTTTGTTTTTGTTTCTTTGGGTGTTTATTTGTTTGCTGCTATGTGCTTTAGTTTAGTTTTACTGTTTTCGTTTACAGTTTTACTTTACAGCTTTACTTTACCGCATTTATTTACTACTTTCAGTATTTATTTTCCATGCATCATATTATATTAGATTGTCTAGTTGTGCTGGTTTTCATTTTTTCTGCAGGATGGGAGTTACTGTGAGATAAGCCAAATACCCAGCTTGAGTGCACCTAGGATTTAGAGTGGTTCCACTTTGGCTTCATAGCATCTTTCTATGTTGGTACTAGTGAGTTCCACACCTTGACTTGCGACCTTCTCGGAAATGTATTGACGCCGAAATCTTTTTGGGACAATACACTACCTTGATAGTTATGTGCAGTCAGGGGACCGATCATTGAGAACCTTTGTGGAAACATCCCTCTCCAGTGATGACAGTGACAGACCACATTTGTTGGCAAACCCACTCGAATCCGAGGGCCCACTGGGAACTTGCATAGGATGGCCTGGTTCTCTCATAGGTACCCAGTTAAGGCAAACTGTTCGTATGATGATAGTATTGTACCATTCGGGATGAATGTACTATTGTTTCTCGATTCAGCGCTTGAAGCTAAGGACTTACGAGGGATGCTTGTTTCCTTGGACTCAGCTGAGACCTCCCTGAGTAGTACATAATGCCAAACTAATTCCCTGATTTGGTCACGAGCCATTTCTCGGAAATGGTGAATGTATTATTGCTATTCGGCTTTGAGAGTCCATGATGTTTGACCCGAGTAGCACACCCGTGAGATTGGGAGGGGTTTACAGGTTTGCAGGAACCCTAAACTTCAACATACCCATGTATGCCAGCACACTTCAGTGATATGATCTTATTCTGTTAATTATGGATTCTGAAATCATGAACTCCTGATCAGAAAGATACTTGTGATGATGTTGTGGCCTTGCACAGACACTTGATTACCTGATTCACTACACATAAACATCACTGATCACATGCCTTGCCTTGCATAACATTATAACATCATTAATCATTTTGTGTTCTTTTTATTCTCAGGGTTCATTACCTCCTATTCTCGGTCATATTTGCTGCTTCAACATAGAGATTCTAAGGAAGAGAAATGTCCATTATACTTTCCCGCATCCAGAGACAGATGTTATTCAGAAGTTAATTGGCTTTATAGGTGACAAAGTGCTTGGTGATTTCAGAAAAGAATTTGGAAAGATCCTAGACTATGTGAATAAGCCAACCACTGACCAGAGGGATAACTTGCATTCTCTGCTGCAGATTTATGATCCACAACTGAGGGTTTTTGTTTTCCCTGACTACATCTTGGCTCCCACATTAGAAGAGATATCTAGCATACTCAAAATACCCATAAAAAATGGTGCTCCTTACTATGGCTTAGAGAAGATGCTTTCATCCAAAGATATAGCTGAGGCTTTTCTTCTATACTTGTCCAAGGTTAGTAGAGAATTGGATGCCACCAAGGGTAAAGGACTTTTCTTTGATTTTCTTATCAAGGAAGCTCAGGACCTGGCCCTGAAAACAAATGGCCTAAGTTTAGCACCTTGCTTGCTTTGATAGTGTATGGGACCAGTTTGTTTCCAGGAGAGAAGGGTTTAATCAACATGGAAGCTGTCACTATATTTGACAGAAGAAATCCAATACCCACTTTGCTAGGTGACTTTTATTATGGAGTTCACCATAGGAATGAAAAGAGGAAGGGACATATAAATTTTTGTGCCCCCCTATTTGCTGATTGGTTTGTAAGGAAACTCCCTAAATCAGGGCCTTTTCAGGATTTGAAACAATCTTGGAAGTGGTCCAAAAGATTAATGGGCTTAACCTCAGCTGACATTTTATGGGGATGCAACAGAGACCTTGTGGGCAAAGAAATATTAGTCAGTTGTGGTAGCTTCCTAAGTGTTCCTTTGATAGGAAGGAGAGGTGGGATCAGTTATAATCCTATCTTGTCCAGGAAGCAGATTGGTTATCCATTAAGAGTTGTGCCTTTGATTGAAGAGGCAAATGAATCTTTTTACTTTCTAGCAGAAGGAAATCTTAAGAAGAGTATGATGATATCCCAAGCTTGGGAGGTTAGAGTGATAAAAGGAAAGAAAGACTTTGGGAGAGTAGATCCCAACACTTATGATCCTTTTGCCAGCTAGTTGGAGGATCGTGTGAAGACCATGTTACTCCCATTTTCTAGAGAAACACCTCTTTACCCTAAGGAGGTAGCGCCCACAACTTCAGTGCCTTTTCAAGATTATGAAAAGTTGGAAGCCTTGGTTCAACAACTCAGGTTGGAGAATCAAGAAGCTTACAATTCATGCCAGAAACTGAAGATGCAAAATCAAAAGTTGGAGGAAAGAGCTCACAAAGCTGAAGAGATGGTTATGCTCAAACATCAAGATTTTCAAGAGAGAGAGCTCTACTTCAAGAAAAGGGGATTAGCTGAAACTCACAAGGCGGCCCAACGTCGGAAGGAGAGGAAGGATTTGAATGAAGCCAATGAAGCTGTCACCTTATGGCAAGAGAAGTGGGATGACAATTTGAGGAAGCAGAGGGAGCTGGAAGTCAAGCACAAGCTAGAAGTCAAGAATCTTCAAGATTATTTAGATGGACAGAGAGAACTCCTTCAGAAGGCTTATCATCAAGAGAATAGTCGTCTCCAAAGTTTAGCAGAAAGCCAACAAGAAGTAAAGGAAGCTCAAAAAGAAATAGAAGATTTGAAGTTGAAAGCTGATGTCAAGAGAGCCAAGAATGATTCTATTACAAACCAGGAAATTGAAAAGGTATTCCTACAGCAAATTGAGGAATTGCATGCCTCCTTTGACCTTAGGGATATCCTAATACAGAAGCTTGTACAGGAGCCTACAAATCCAGATATAGCTCAGATGTTGCAAAATGTCAAGCGCCTCAGTTGGAGATTACAGGATGTAGACTTTCCTAAGCTTTAGTTGTATGTGCATATGACTTAGATTATCCACAGGCTTGTTGTGGGAATCCCTTCTTTCTTGATGTACTTTTTCTTTCGTGACATATTGAATTTTTAACTTGTGAGGATCTTTGTTATTCCAATTGTCTTCTGATTTACCTAAGGTCTCTGGTTATACCTGTTGCACGAACACAAAATAAATGCCACCACTTCAAGTTTGAATGTCAGACAAGTTTTTCTTGCAAGGAATATTTTTCTCAACACCATAATGGGAAAGTAGTGGAAGCCCTAGGAATAAAAGGAACACATTGCATTGCATACACATCATTTAAATTTCTTCTTTATATTGTAGGATTTCTACGGGTTGCTTAACTTATTTGCATTTCAGGCAAAGATTGCGAGGGCTTCGAAGACCCGTCATCTCCGACAGAATATCCCGCATCGTTACGCAACTCGCAATAACTAGAGGGCAGTCATGGATGCTATGCAAACTGAGCTTAATGAGTTTCGCACCAGAATAGGAAAGTTCATGGTCATGATGCAAGGGATGGCTTAGTGACAACAAGAGTTAAGAAATGCAATTCAGGGGCTCAACTCTCCTCAGACTAAAGTAAAAGTGACTCCTCCCAACACCAACAATGGTCTAGGTGGGCCTCAAGTTCCAGAACAGGGCACAACAACTTTCATTCTAGTACAAGACATGCAGGATGATCAGTTCCCTTCTTTCAACAATGGTATGGGGTTCGGCGGAGAAGGAAATCTTCAAGACTTTTTTATGCTTGCGGAGAAATTCAAAGCCCTCGAGTGTAGAGATACTTTGGGGATAGATGTGTCAGACATAGGTCTAGTCCCCGGGGTGGTTATTCCTCACAAATTCAGGCCACCGACTTTTGACAAGTATAACGGTAGTTCCTTCCCTAAAACTCACCTGCTGACATTCTACTAGAAAAATTCCGCCCATACTACGGATGAAAAGCTTTGGATGTACTACTTCCAGGATAGTCTCTCCGGAGGATCCTTGGAATGGTATATGACGCTAGAGAGAAGCTCTGTGAGGAGTTGGAAGGAATTGGGAGAAGCATTCCTCAAGCAATATCAGTATAATATCGACATGGCGCCCAGTCGTACTCAATTTCAAAGTCTGACTCAGAAGAACTTCGAGAGTTTCAAAGATTACGCACAAAGGTGGCGCAAAGTGGCCGCCAGAGTACAACCACCTTTGTTAGAGAGAGAAATGGTAGACTTATTCCTGGATACCCTCCCTGGGAATTTCATGGAGAGGCTAGCTGAATGTTCCTCAAGTGGATTCTCAGATATCATCTTGACTGGCGAAAGGGTAGAGAGCTGGATCAAGCAAGGGAAGATTCAGAATGGGGGCGCTTCGAGTTCTGGTGTCAAGAAGCCCTTTGTGAAGAGGAGAGAAGGAGAGACCGGGGCAGTGTACATGCAGAAGGGAGGAAATAACAGAGGGTTTAATCAAAAAGTGGCCCCTGTCACTATCTCAGCTCAACCTGTTCAACAACAAGTCCAACCACCGCAGTCGCAACGCCAACAAGGGTATCAACAAAGAACTCCTCGTTCATATTACCCCCAGAAGAACGGAGAAAGACATCTCGAAACTCCGCCAATTTCTTATTCACAGCTTTTGAAGAATCTCCTACAGATCCATATGGTTCAACTCCAAACTTTAAAACCCCCGAAGCCAGGCCAAATCCCCGAGGGTTATGATATAAACACCAGATGCGAATTTCATTCCGGAGCTCCCGGGCATACCATCGAAAATTGCAAAGCTTTGAAGCATGTTATTCAAGACCTACTGGATTCTAAAGCGATTAATTTTGCTCATACTCCTAATGTAATACAGAACCCCATGCCTCCTCACGGGGGTACGGTTGGGGCAATTGACAATGGGGAGAATCTAAACTGGGTGTGTGATATCGACGACCTGCAAACTCCATTGAGTGTTGTTAAAGCATGTTTGGCCCAGAGGGGTGTGTTTACAGGTTGTGGAAGTGATTGTCCAGGGTGTGTTGAAGCTCCAAATGGTTGTGAGCGGTTGAAAACAGAGATCCAAAGTATGATTAGTGAAGGAGTGTTGCAATTTGAACAATTTGTAAGGGAAAGAGAAGTCTCCATAGTAACCATTTTCTACGATCCATGTCAAGTTCCTACACGAGCCAGATGGGCACCTATAACGATTACCACTACAGGACCAGTAATGTATCAGAGCGATAAAGTCATTCCCTAGAATTATGCTGGCGAAGTATATTGTAACGGCCAGAAGCAAGAGTTGGCCACGTCTAGTACGACCCCAACACAAGTAGAAAACGTTGGAGTGGGGGGCTTTACTAGAAGTGGAAGGTTATTTGCGCCGGAAACATTAAGAAATAGTGTGATACCACCCAGAGACACCGCAGACGCCCAGGCTAGGGCAAAAGGGAAGCAGCCAGTGGTTGTCAATGAGCCCGCGCCAGTGACTGATCCAGACATTACATTTCATAAAGAAGCTGAAGAATATTTGAGAATTATCAAAAAGAGCGATTACAAGATTGTGGACCATCTGCAGCTGACCCCATCGAAAATTTCCATCTTGTCTTTGCTAATGTGTTCCGAATCCCACAGGAAAGCTCTCTTGAATATCCTGAATAAGGCTTATGTGCCTCAGGATATTTCAGTAAATCAGTTAGAAGCGGTGGTATCTAGTGTCAATTCCAGTCATGGATTGAGTTTTACAGACATGGATCTAACATCTGAAGGTCGTTCTCATAATCGGGTGCTGCATATCTCTTTAGAATGTAAATGTGCGTTACTTTCTCACGTGTTGGTAGATACCGGATCATCGTTGAATGTTCTGCCTAAGAAGGCATTGATGAAGTTGGATTATGATGGAGTAGTTTTAAAGCCTAGTGACCTGGTAGTTAGAGCATTTGATGGGTCAAGAAGATCAGTATTTGGGGAGGTGGAATTACCAATTAAGGTAGGTCCACAAATATTCAATACCACATTCTACATAATGGATATACAGCCTGCATACAATTGTTTGCTGGGAAGACCTTGGATACATTCAGCAGGAGCAATATCGTCCACACTTCATCAAAAACTAAAGTTCGTCTGGGAAGGCCAAATTGTAACAGTCAGTGGGGAAGAAGACATTTTCGTCAGTCATCTAGCTTCATTCAAGTATGTGGATATGGACGGCGAGATAATTGAAACTCCATGCCAGGCTTTTGAACCCCTGAAAAATGAACAAGCATCTTCATTGGCAGCTTCTTTTGAAGAACCAAAGAAGGGGGTTTCCATAGCCTCTTATAAGCAAGCTCTTGAAGTTGTAGAATCTGGGATACAAGAAGGCTGGGGCAGTCCAGTAGAAGTGCTAGAAAAGAAAGATATGTTTGGGATTGGTTACCATCCTGGGCAGTCTTCACATGGACCGAGTGCTAGAGGTCGTCAAGGCCCGATTACTTTCACAATTGCGGGAGTTGTGGATTACGGAAGCATCAGTGTCATGCAAGACGATACAGTTGATAGTGACTGTGACTTAGATGAGTGGATCAGGTATCTGTTCCAGGGACTCAACTTAGCAACTGGTCGTCCGAAAGGCTTATCTCAGTCACCCCCTTCAAAGAGTAATGATTTTTGTTTTTGTCTTTTCTGTACTCAAGCACTATGTCTTGCCCGAGGCATAGTAGCTTTTTGTAAGGGTTCTTTTGTTCCTAACACAGTACATAATCATAAATAAAGTTGACGTTTCACATTCATCCATGTTGTTTTTTGCCTTTCATTTTTTTGCTTTTGTTTTTCAAAAAGAAAGAAAAGTTTTAAAATGGCAATGTTTCTGTTTTTTCTCAAACTCTTTCTAAAGCCTTGCATGAATCACCATTCATGCAGGTGCTCGTCACCGGATCTTATCAATGACAACCCTGTTCTGGAAATGTATGACTTTGACAATCCAATCTATCAAGCCGATGAGGAGGGTAAAGAAGATTGCGAACTACCTGAAGAATTGGCCAGACTTCTTAAACAGGAGGTGAAGATGATTCAGCCACATGAAGAGGCCGTCAAAGTGATAAACCTGGGTACCAAAGAAGATAAGAAAGAAGTTAAGATCGGGTCCGCATTAGAAGATTCTATCAAGACTCGTCTAGTTGTTATGCTTCGAGAGTATGTGTTGTCTTCGCATGGTCCTACCAAGATATGCCTGGTTTAGACACTGACATTGTGGTACACAAGCTGCCTCTAAAAGAAGACTCCCCGCTAGTGAAGCAAAAGTTGAGACGCACACGCCCTAATATGGCCATCAAAATAAAAGAGGAAGTACAAATGCAATTTGATGATGTTTTCTTGGCCGTGACCAGTTACCCTCCGCGGGTTGCCAATATTGTGCTGGTCCCTAAAAAAGGCGGTAAGGTCAGGATGTGTGTAAACTACAAGGATTTGAACAGGGCCAGCCCTAAAGATGATTTCCCTTTGCCTCACATAGATGTGCTTGTTGACAATACCGCTCAGTTTTCTGTGTTCTCTTTCATGGACGGGTTTTTAGGTTATAACCAGATTAAGATGTCTCCCGATGATATGGAAAATACAACTCTCATCACGCCTTGGGGCACTTTCTGTTACAAGGTCATGTCGTTTGGTCTGAAGAATGCTGAGGCCACTTACCAAAGGGCGATGGTGACGCTCTTTCACGACATGATTCATCATGAAATTGAGGTTTATGTTGATGATATGATAGCGAAATCCCAAACAGAAGAAGAGCACTTTGTCAATCTAGCAAAGTTGTTTGACAGACTCCGAAAGTTCAGATTGAGGTTGAATCCGAACAAGTGCACCTTCGGGGTCCGTTCCGGCAAGCTACTTGGCTTCATTGTTTGTGAGCGGGGAATTGAGATTGATCCAACCAAAGTAAAAGCCATCCAAGAGATGCTTGAGCCAAAGACTGAAAAGCAAGTGCGTGGTTTCTTAGGGAGACTAAATTACATTGCACGGTTTATCTCTCACCTAACGGCCACGTGTGAACCCATCCTTAAGCTTCTAATAAAAAATCATGCCATTAAATGGAATGAAGACTGCCAGCAAGCCTTTGACCGAATCAAGGAATACCTGCTAGAACCTCCAATTCTCATGCCTCCGGTGCCAGGGAGACCCTTGATCATGTATCTTACTATGCTCGAAGGATCAATGGGATGTGTGTTGGGTCAGCAAGACGAGTCTGGTCCAAAAGAGCACGCCATTTATTACCTTAGCAAAAATCTTACCGATTGTGAGACACGCTACTCACTACTCGAGAAAACTTGATGCGCTTTGGCATGGGCTGCTCGCCGACTAAGACAGTACATGCTGACCCACACCAGTCTCTTGATTTCCAAGATGGATCTTGTGAAATATATTTTCGAGAAGCCGGCTCTGATAGAAAGGGTAGCCCGATGGCAGATGATACTAACAGAGTATGATATCCATTACACTTTGCAAAAAGCAATAAAAGGGAGTGTATTGTCATAATACTTGGCTCAGCAGCCAATCGACGACTATCAACCCATGAAATTCGAGTTTCCGGATGAGGACATCATGTTCCTCAAGTTGAAAGACTGTGAAAAACCACTTCCGGAGGAGGGGCCAGACCCTGAATCCAAATGGAAGTTGATGTTTGACGGAGCTGTGAACATGAACGGAAGCGGGGTAGGTGATGTTAACATCTCACCAGAAGGGGTCCATACACCTTTACCTGCTCGGTTGACTTTCGAATGCACTAACAACGAGGTAGAGTATGAAGCTTGCATCATGGGGGTTGAAGAAGCAATCCACTTGCGAGTCAAGAACCTCGAGATCTTCGGAGATTCCGCTCTGGTAGTGAACCAAGTCAATGGCAAATGGTTAGTGTCGCTCCCCGGATTTCTATCCTGGTACAAAAGCGAAAGTGGCACGGAAAGAGGTTAGAGTCGCCAGCCAGGCATTTTCATCCCGAAAGAACGGGAATGGCAATGCTGCACAAACCAGAGGAAAAGAAAAGGAAGGACACGGGTCCTGCGAACCAAAGAGACTGAGTTCGGGAGTCGGTTACGACCTGGGAAGGTATTAGCTCCCAGATCGTCCGCCGTACCCGACGGGATCCACGCTTGCAAAGAAAAAGTTTCAAAGGGTGAATAAATGAAAACTGCTGCAAAAGAAAAAGAAAAGCAACTGGAACTGGAAAAGAAACTGAGAAAAGAAATGAATGAGAAAACAAAGAGAGAAAAAATGTAGGGAAAATAAAGATTGTGCTCGAACGGGCCCTACCCCGCTGCCTACGTACCTCATCAGGACAATGAGGATCAGAGACGCCGTAGTTCCCCTAACTAGGGGTAGAAAAGAAATTGCTTGTGAATTAAGGCTTGAACTGCCTATGCCAATGCTCAGGTGTTGCAGACTCGGACGACGAGTGCGTAGCCGTCTTGCAAAGTGACAAGTAGGAGCAAGTTCGCATACGGAGCGAATGAGATGAGAAAAGAATTCCCGAAGGAAAGACACTTATTATTTGTTTGGTGTTTTTTAGAAGCTTTTTATGAATGGAGTTTGCATAGGTAAGTGTACCTAAGTCTTACTCACTGGGATGTGTATGTCTCACATCATCCCGAAATGGAATGCGCAAGAGGCACACCTATCTATAGAGTAAATCCTAAAGCTAGTCCCACAAGTGAAGGCTCAGACACACTGACTTATTAACATTTATTAAGTGTTTTTGTGATTTTATGATTAAGAAGTGTTTTTTTTGCTTTTCTTTGTGAGATAATCTCATGCTAAGACCTATCCACCACGAGAGATAACTTACACCTCGCCCCGAAACGGAACGCGTGCAAGTATCTCATAGCAAAGTCTCATGTCACATGAAAATACTCAATATTTATTAAGTGAATTAGAATTAAGTTTGAAGATGAGAAGAGAAAGCACCAAAGGATCACAAAGGCAAAAGTCTAAAGGGGGACTAAAGAATCCTAAGTGTTGTCATGCATGGAGATCCTAAGGTTAGTGTGGTTTACCTATCCTAATGAAGAAAGAAAGAAGAAGAGAAGAAGAAGAAAGAAGAAGATATGAGTAAAAGGGTTAGTACAAATGTGAATAAGAAGAGAAGAGATGAGATTTGGAGATGTGGGAATCACTTCCACACCTCTCACTTACCATAGCCCCTACAAGGTTAGCAACATAAGCATAAAAGCAAAACCAAATGAACAAAATGGCATGCCAACATCATACAAACAGAAGTGAAGTCATATATATAAAAGCTCAATGGATATGCAAGTTACAAGAATGAGGAAAGAAGCATGCAAGCTAATTATGAAGCAACATGAAACACATGGCAAAACAAAGTGAACTTAAGAAGGATGCAAAGCAAAATGCACAAAACATGAACTCAAGTCACCCAACCAGAACCAATTCAAGTCAAAGAAATGCTTAAGAAGCAAGAGAGATGAAGTGAAGAAAAGTACAAGGTCAAACAATCAACTTATTTCAAGGAAAGAAGTAAGGAGATGAGGTGAAAGCACATAAGAAACGGAAGAACTTAAAACGCAAGCCAAACACAAAATTTCTAAGACACAAACCCTAAGCTAAGATCAGAATGGTGCCCATACCCTAAAGAGATCCCAAATGAGAAGAAGAAGTTGGCACAAGTGCCCCTTTAAGCTAATAAGAGAGCTTATGGTCAAAAGGAAGCAAAATGAGACAAGGTAAGAACAAAAATTCACATCAAATCAACAATGCATCTAAAAATTCCACAACTTAGGACAAATGATCCTCAAACATGATATAACAATGAGCCAAAAGGGATGGGAGAAATTCAGAAGCTAGATAGGTCAAAAGAAGGCTTAAACATAAACTAGGGTTAAGAAACTTCACTTACAAGGCAAGGACCAAAAACCAATGAATAAATTTCTAAAAATCAGGGGAAAAATCACACATGAACTACATCTTCTTATGAATTCAGAGCAGAAAGAACCAACACAAAACTCAAAAAGATGAACACTATGGAAATTGAACATACAGGGTGCTCAAAAAGGACTTAAAAATGAATTAATTAAGATGAACAATTAATTGACACGTGGTTGATTAAAATAAATGGAAAATAAAAATATAGAAAATTAGAGAAAACACAAATGAACACTCAAGAATTATTTTGGAATTTTTAGACACTTGGAAGTATTTTTAATAATTGAAAACCAAAATGGATTAAAAGAAATAAAATAAGAAAAAGATATAAAATGTAGAAAGGATGGGGGTGTGGAAAGCAGGGAATTATAGCTGAAATGGTTTGGGCTTGAAATACAGGGGGGTGCGAATAGAAACTATGGCCCATTAGCCTGCGCAGGAATACAAAAGACTGGGTGGAAATTCAGGAAATGAATGGAAAAAAAGAAAAGCCATCAGATTGATCCAACGCGTCCTGAACTTCATCTCATTAAATGACGTGGCAGGAGTATTGGATGAGAGGCTGAGGAGCACGCAAGTTGTGGTGAGGTGCGTTACATGTTGAATTAAAACATAAATAGGTTTGCACGTGAGAGAGAGGCTGGTTCACTAAAAACGTGGCATGATCCTGGACGCTGGGCAAGAAGATCCAAGGGCAGAGGAATTGTCTTCTTCATTGAGAAACCCTAACAACAAATTTGCAGATTCCGGTGACCGGAGCTAGGGCTCCGGCACCGGAAATTACACCAGATGAACAAATCATAATAAAAATAAACATGAAGCTCCAGATTGACTAATTCAACTACCCTGAGTCCAAAAATGGCATTGAAAAGTTCATTGAATCAAAGAATCTCACAGATCGAAGGCAAATAGTTGTGACCAAGAAAATTGAAAATCAAATATCTAACTCAATATTGCACCAATTTTGAAACCAAGACTAGCAGAATGATCAGTGAAGCAAGAGGATTATAATGCACACGATCAATTTCATTTTCAGATCTGAAGATTTGGATGTTACCTGAACTTGCAGATCTTGAGAAAACTTGCTAGAAGTCCAGATGATGAAGCCAATCAACTCCAAATGCTCTCTAGTTGCAAAATAAATGCAACTAGAGCCTTGAATCTTGCTGGATCTTGAGGTTTGCAAGCAACTGCCCTGAAATGGCAAGGTTGTGATTCTTGAGAGATAGCTTGAACAATGGTGAGATTAATGATCCTGAGCTCTCAAGGATGAAGGATCTATGATTTTTTTTTGGAGAGAGCTAGTGTGTGAGCAGATTTGAGAGAAAATGCAAATTATGCAAAAACTTGGAAGCTGAGCAATGAGAGAGAACTGAGGCAAGCTAAAACTCTAATTTGGTTTTATACCATCTCATGAGGAAATGCTGAAGAGATGAGATGATTTGCACGTGTAGATAACAAGTTTTGGTGATTTTTGCCAATTTTTAAATTTTGGTGTGATATCATGTAACCCTCATGCACTCTCTTGCCTTCATCCCATGTGCACTCTAAATCCAACCCTTAATTTGAATCCAAAAGATCTTGGCCATTGGATTAGAGTATCACACTATTTTCATGTTCATTCCTTTTTTGCACTTATGAAGTAACATTCTTGTTGTGCACGAATTTTGTGAATTTCTTTGATCAAAGTATGCCAAATACATTGTATTTTAACATTGTAAACTTAATTGATCCATATCAACACTTAAAATCAAGTTTCATGTTATTTGGCTCTTGGTGCATGCATGAAAATCAACATTTGCCCTAAATTGGAAGGAATGTTCGAGGGGCATAACTCCCTAACCATGAATGCTATGAAAAAGTACTTGTAGGATCATTGTGTAGGAGCTTTGCCCTAGCTTGAATTCCCTAATGATCTCTCAACCTCCTAGGCTTTTGTGAATGTTCTTGAGCTTGTGAATGCAATGTAGACTCCTCATAGGACTTGAGAAAATCCATTGGACCTCTTGTTATAGCTTGTGATGCTTCAAAACCTTCCAAAGATGATCATATTCCTAATGCTAGGTCATGAGAATGTTATGCCTCATATTTCCATGCTAAGATGCTAAGAATATGATATGTTCATGATGAATATGATATGATATGATGCTTAAAAATAAGAGGGCAAATTTGGGGTGTTACATCTGTCCCTATTCAAATAACTATTAATCTGAAAAGGACGGTAGCACGGGCTATCGACCGTTCAAGATAAACTGTGGTTGAATACCAAGAAAACCTGAAATTTGCGCTTTGATGGAGAATACAAAATTGGGAAATAAACCCAACCAAATGACGCTTTGGCGACTGCAGGGGAGAAGAAAGCAGACGAGCTTCTTCCAAATTGGAACCATTATCTGGAATAAGAATACATTGACAGACGAGTCTTCTTCAAACAATCATGTGACGCCAGGAACTGGACATACGAGTCCTCACACTGCAAGAACATGTGACCTGAGACAGACGAATCTCCTTCGGATATACCTGTTACGCCAGAGCCGAGATGCACTTAAGTCTGTGGGATAGACATGCATAATCAAGGTACACGAACCTTTTTCATATATTATCCGTGGATATATGGTATAAGACAGACGAGTCTTCTTCGAGAAATCCTGTTACGCCAGGTGCAACATTAATAACTGGTGCCTGAGACAGACGAGCCTTCTTCAGATATACCTGTTACGCCAGGACCGGTAACCATTTTGACATTTATTCCCACAGTCAGGTTTTTAAACCTCTTCAATACGGACGAGTATTGGATGATCATCAAGATAACACAGACGAGTACCAAAGATCAATGATACAGACGAGTATCAGACGATGATCTAAGAAACACAGACGAGCGCTTCAAGCAATGATATAGACGAGTATCAGCCACTGGTACAAAAGAATACCAGAAATTCAAACACAGACGAGCATTTGGAGTAGCCATACAAATAAGTACCAGGATAATCAGCAAATCCACACATACAGATATAAGCTAACACAGACGAGTGCTGGGGATGATACAAACGAGTATCCAAACAAAGCAAACAGCTTCAAACAGATAACACACAGACGAGTGTTGGAGAATGCAGACGAGCAACCACAAATATTGGATACCAAACACAGACGAGTGTTGGAAAGTGCAGACGAGCAACACCAAAGTGAAATACCAAACACAGACGAGTGCTTAGAAGTGCAGACGAGCAATATCGGAGTGATAACACAGACGAGTGTTGAGAATTGAAAACAAGCAAACAACAAATATCATATACCAAACCCAGACGAGTGTTGGGAAAGTGCAGACAAGCAACAGCAAAGAAATCATGGACCACTGCTGGGGAAAGCAAACGAGCAATACCAAAATGATAACACAGACGAGTGTTGAAAGATGCAGACGTGCAACAATAAAGTACGAACACAGACGAGTGCTGGAGAGGTGCAGACGAGAAACAAACAAATGCCTGATTGGCCACAAGAGTTACAACTCTGCAAGGGAAGAACAAGTCAAGAGGCCTTGACATCTAACTCTGACTGGGGTGATGAATACATGTCTGTATCACCATATTAACCAAAAGAATGGCAGCTTCGCTGGGGAATATTTCACTGATAGGAGTGAAAATCAAATATGAACTCTGTGGGGACATCATGCATTCAGCCTCTTGCTGGGCATACCCCACTGGGGAATAATAAACTGCTTGGGCTGCCTGTCAAGACTTAGCTGAGGAAACTCTGCTTGGGAGAATGTGACGCCATCCTGGAACCTACAACAACAGAAAACACATATGTGCCCCGGGGACTTGCATGGTATGATTTGTTCATCCATCGTCACCCAACACTCAAAGAGGGTTTCATGTATTTCCTTGCAATGTCATTTTCTTTCAAATTATCACCATGTTTTAATGCAATGCTATTTTTTCCAAAAATTCAGGACATTTTGCAAACAAAAATAAACACAACACAACTTTTTGACTGAATATTCTTTTTATTGAAAAGCCTCTGAATAGGCAAAGATTTACATCAGGAAGCAACCACCTGGAAAGAGGTAGCCACCATAAAATTGAGAAAGTAAACTATCCTAATGGCAATGGGCACGGCATCCCAATGAGTTCCATATCTGCTATGACCAGCATGTCTTCAAAACTCTCCATTCTTGCCTTTGCTTTCTGAGAAGGTGAGGGGACTGATTCCTATCCTTCTGATATTGTAAAGCTGTACAAAACGATGATTTGGTTCAGATTACTCGGATCGCAGTTGTTCGCTTATTCCCTTGTTTTGCGTGGATCTCCCTTTCGGGTTTTCAATCCACCGGGATACCCTTTTTTTCCTGAGCTGTCCAATGTGACTTTTCAACTCAACGGGTGTACATTTTTTTTATTTTTTTCCCCTAACTTTTGCCCTAGCTTTTTATTCTGTTTTTACCTCGCCGGGATGCCCTTTTCTTGCCTGGACTTTAATTCTATTTTTGTGTCCAGCGGGTCTTTTTATGCGAAGTATTTTTTAACTGCGTCCGAGTTAACATGGGATTGGAAATCATCTCCATCCATAGTGGTGAGCATCAGTGCTCCTCCTGAGAAAACTTTCTTCACTATGAATGGTCCTTCGTAGTTCGGGGTCCACTTGCCCCTGTGATCTGAACCTGGAGGAATGATCCTTTTCAGCACAAGCTCTCCCACTTGATACTCTCGAGTACGTACTCGTTGGTCGAATGCTCGCTTCATTCTCCTTTGATAAAGCTGACCATGACAGATAGCTGCTAATCTCTTTTCCTCAATTAGACATAGCTGATTGTAACGAGCACGCACCCATTCAGCCTCATCAAGCTTCACATCCATCATCACACGCAATGAAGGAATCTCTACTTCAACGGGCAAGACTGCCTCCATGCCATATACCAGAGAGAAGGGAGTTGCCCCAGTTGACGTCCTGACTGACGTTCGGTACCCATGCAGCGCAAATGGTAACATCTCATGCCAATATTTGTAAGTGACAACCATTTTTTGCACAATCTTCTTGATATTCTTGTTTGCTGCCTCTACTGCACCATTCATCTTTGGTCGGTAAGGAGAAGAATTGTGGTGTTGGATCTTGAAGTCCCGACACAACTCTTCCATCATCTTGTTGTTAAGATTAGAACCATTGTCAGTGATGATTCTTTCGGACACTCCGTATCTACAAATAATGTCTCTTTTCAAAAATCTGGCGACCACTTGACGAGTGACGTTGGCATAAGATTCTGCTTCCACCCATTTAGTGAAGTAATCAATCGCGACCAAGATGAAGCGATGACCATTTGAAGCAGTAGGCTCTATCTTCCCGATCATGTCAATGCCCCACATAGAAAAGGGACAAGGAGATGACATGAAGTTGAGCGGGCTTGGAGGAACATGCATTTTGTCTGCATAAATCTGGCACTTGTGGCACTTGCGAGCGAATGAACAACAGTCAGCATCCATTGTCATCCGGTAATACCCCGATCTCGGCAATTTCTTAGCCATAGCATGCCCTCCTGCATGGGTACCAAAAGATCCCTCGTGGACTTCCTACATTAACAGGCCTGCTTTGTGTCTATTCACGCATCTGAGCAAGACCATGTCAAAGTTTCTCTTGTACAAAACCCCGTTTGTGTTCAAGAAGAAGCTAGCAGCAAGTCGCCTTAAGGTCTTCTTGTCATTAGAAGATGCCCCAGCTGGGTATTCTTGCTTTTCCAGGAAAATCTTGATATCAAAGTACCAAGGTTTCTCGTCAGACACAGCGTCTACAGAGAAGGCATAAGCTGGAGCGTCAAGCCTGGAGATGTCAATTCTGGGCACATAATTCCAGCACAAGACTTTGATAGACGAAGAAAGTGTGGCCAATACGTCGGCAAACTGATTTTCATCACGTGGTATGTACTGAAGCTTAACCGTTTTGAAGAACGTCAACAGTTTTCTGGCATAATCCCTGTAAGGAATTAGATGCTCTTGATGTGTATACCATTTGCTGGTAACTTGGTTAATAACAAGGGCTGAATCTCTGAATATATCGAGGTTCTTAATCCGAAGATTAATTGCCTCCTCTATTCCCATTATGCATGCCTCATATTCCGCTTCATTGTTGGTGCAACCAAAAGTAATTCTGGCAGCGAAGGGAAAGTGAACACCTTCAGGAGTAATAAGAAAGGCACCAACTCCATGTCCATTGATATTGACTGCCCCATCAAACATAAACTTCCATTTGGATTCAGGGTCAGGCCCCTCCTCTGGAAGTGATTCCTCACAATCGTTTTCTTTGAGGTACATGATGTCCTCATCAGGGAAATCAAACTTCATTGGCTGATAATCATCTTCAAGAGGTTGCTGTGCAAGGTAATCCGACAACACACTTCCCTTGATGGATTTCTGAGAAGTATACTGGATGTCGTATTCTGTTAAAATCATCTGCCACCTTGCAACCCTTCCGGTTAACGCTGGTTTCTCAAAGATGTACTTGACAGGATCCATTTTGGAAATTAGCAGTGTGGTATGAGTCAACAAGTACTGTCTCAGTCGGCGAGCAACCCATACCAAAGCGCGGCAAGTTTTCTCGAGCAGTGAGTAACGGGATTCATAGTCGGTAAACTTTTTGCTAAGGTAATAAATAGCGTACTCTTTTCGACCAGACTCGTCATGTTGGCCTAGAACACACCCCATTGACCCTTCAAGCACAGTTAAGTACATAATTAAAGGTCTTCCTTCAAATGGAGGCATTAGAATTGGAGGCTCCTGCAAATATTTTTTTATCTTGTCGAAAGCTCTTTGGCAGTCTTTGTTCCACCTGACCGTTTGCTCTTTTCTTAGCAATTTGAATATTGGTTCGCACGTGGCAGTTAGATGAGATATGAACCGTGAAATGTAGTTCAACCTCCCTAAGAACCCGCACACTTCTTTTTCTGTTCTCGATGCAGGCATATCTTGAATTGCTTTTACCTTTGCAGGATCTACCTCAATCCCTTTCTGACTAACAATGAAACCCATCAGTTTCCCGGAACGCACTCTGAAAGTGCACTTGTTTGGATTCAACCTCAGCTTGTATTTTATCAGTCTATCAAACAACTTCTTGAGATTGACCAGATGCTCTTCTTCGTCTCGGGACTTAGCAATCATATCGTCCACATAACACTCAATCTCCTTGTGTATCATGTCGTGGAACAATGTGACCATAGCCCGCTGATACGTTGCCCCGGCGTTCTTCAAACCAAAGGGCATGCCCTTATAGCAGAATGTACCCCACGGGGTAATGAACGTTGTTTTCTCCATGTCCTCCGACTCCATCTTAATCTGATTATATCCGGAGAAGCCATCCATGAAGGAGAATACCGAGAATTGAGCAGTGTGGTCTACCAACACGTCAATGTGTGGCAACAGAAAGTCATCTTTTGGGCTCGCTCTATTCAAATCCCGGTAGTCAACGCACATCCGGACCTTGCCGTCCTTCTTTGGTACAGGTACAGTGTTAGCTACCCAAGATGGGTAACTAGTTACGGCAAGGAACCCGACATCCCATTGCTTCTGAACCTCCTCTTTAATCTTCATCGCCATGTCAGGACGAGTTCTTCTCAACTTCTGTTTCACAGGAGGACAGTCTTCTCTCAATGGTAGCTTATACACAACGATGTCGGTATCCAACCCTGGCATATCTTGATATGACCAAGCAAAGATATCCACATACTCACGCAACATACCAATCAACTCTTTCTTGACTTCGGCCTGCAGACTGGCCCCAATCTTGATCTCTTTCTTCACATCTTCAGTGTCGATGTTGATGATCTAAATCTCTTCCTGATGAGGCTGAATAACTCGTTCCTCTTGTTTCAACAATCTGACCAATTCTTTAGGGAGTTCACAGTCTTCCTCAACCCTTTCATCAGCTTGGTAGATAGGATTGTCAAAGCCATGCGTGGTCATAGCAGGAATGTTATCAATGGAATCCGGATGATCAACACTGCACAGATGATGTGCTTATTTCAGAATCTGCTTATTTTTTTAAAAAAAAAGAGACGCAAACACAAAAACAAAAAGGAAAAACACACTGCCATTTTTATCTATTTTTGTGAAAAATTTAAAACGAAAGAAAGAGAACACAATTTGTCTGAAAATGTCCTTTATTTCATGGTAAAATAAGTGCATAACAAACATGGTGGCCCAATACAATGGATCCTAGCATCTTGGGCAAAATGCTGGATTTGACAATGCAGTATGATAAGAAAAAGGAAACAAATAAATTACTTTGAGTGCCAGGTAACTTGGACAATGTCTTCAGCAGACCAGTTCTTCAGCTCCTCTCCGGGCGCACATGGATGAATCCAGTTGTTCCAGTCACCATCACTGTCTCCACTTTGGCTTGTCACGCAGATTTGGTTGCGGTCGAGAATCCCAGCGCTTGTAAAGGTAATGGCTTTACCACCTGGAGTAGATCCACCAGGCTGATAACCCAACCCAAACATGTCGTCTTTCTTTTCTAGCTCCAGCAATTTGCCCCAGCCTTGGGCGCTTCCTGATTGAACCACCTCCTTTGCCTGCTTGTAAGAATGGATGGAGGTACCTTCTTTCTCACTGCTTTTCTCTACAGGAGTCAAAATGCTGACGTTAACTGCTTCGAAGGCTTGGCATAGAGTCTCATGAATCTCTCTGTCCATCTCTACATATTTGAAAGTTGATAAGTGGCTTACAAAGATGTCTTCCTCTCCGCACACTGTGATTACTTGGCCATCAACCACATATTTGAGCTTCTGGTGCAGAGTGAAGGTTACAGCTCCGACAGCATGAATCCACGGGCATGAATCCTTGCACTCTATAGTAATATGTAGTGCTTAGTTATGGTTACCACCCTCTGATGTAAGGTCTCAGTCTGTAAAGCCCAGCCCGTGGCTTGCATTCACACTGCCCACTACAACTTCAAGTTGATTGATAGTGATTTCTTGAGGAACATAGGCCATCTGCAGCACTTTCAACAGGGCTTCTCTATGTGTCGGAGAACACATCAGCAAAGACAAAATTGATATCTTGGAAGGTTTCTGGTTCAACTGCTCGACCACCTTATAATCACTCTTTTTAATTATGCGCATAAATTCCTCGACCTCCTTCTCGAAGGTACCCTGTCCAGCAACAAGAGTTGTTGACTCTTCAGTCACAGCTTGCTTCCCTTTAGCCTTTGCCTCAGCCTCAGCCTCAGCCTCAGGATCTCCTCTCAGAACTGGGGGAGAAAATAGACGACCACTTCTTGTGAAACCTCCAACTCCTCCGACGTTCACTACAGCCGGGTCAATAGCAACAGACTTGCTCTCAACTTTCTGTCCAGCCACATACACATCTGAGCCGTAATGCCATGGAATGGCTTTATCATCTGTATAAGGAACGGGCCCAGGCACGGTGATAGTCACAGGACTAACTTCGGGAACATAAATGGTCACCGGCTCTCTTCTAGCAGGCATCTCAGCTTCATCATAGAAAATAGTTATTGTGGACACATCATCGACTTCATTATCAACCTTGTTAAACTGCAAAGATCCTTCATCAATCAGCTTCTGCAGCCCTCTCTTCAGGTCTTTACACCCATTCTCTGAAATGAAACACTTCTTACAATCAGAACTGCATCCTGGAAACACTTGACCTTTCAACAACCTCTCCTTCACTACAAATAGCGGAGTCCTCACTTCTTCTATGCTTAGAATCAGACTTAACTTCTCACCACTCTCAACAACATTTATTCTTGCCCCTCCATGATTCGGAATAGGGTTCGACGTAACATTTGGCGGTGGTGCAAAGTTAATCGCCTTGGAGTCTATCAGATCTTGAACTTTGTGCTGTAGTTCCCTGCACTTCTCAGTTGAGTGCCCGGGTGCCCCTGTATGGAAAGCGCATCTAGCATTGACATCGTACCCCACTGGAAGCTCTCCAGGTGGTGGTGGTGCCAAAGTCCTTAGTTGTATCAGATTCAGGTCCAACAATCTTGGTAGCAGAGTAGCATATGTCATGGGGATTGCCTCAAGCATCCTATTAGCTGGGCGAGTCTGCCTTGGCTGATAAGGTCTTTGTTGATAGATGTTACGTTGTGGCTATTGTTGTTGCTGTTGTTGTTGAGGTTGCACCTGCTGCACAGGAGTGGAAGGAATTGTGACTGCTGCCACTTGTTCATACGATCTTCTATATCCTCGGCCCCGTCCTCGGCCAAACACAACATTAGTCTCACCCTCCCTTCATCTTGGGGGTCCACTGAAAGCTTTTCTTGCTCCATTAGAACTGCTGGCACTTGTATCCTGAATCTTTCCCATCTTTAACAAGGTCTCAACCCTCTCTCCAGCAATTACTATATCGTTGAACTTGGTAGCCGAACAAGACGCTAATCTTTCGATAAACACACCTTGCAATGTCCCCATGAACATATCAGCCATCTCATCCTCCAGCAATGGTGGTTGCACTCTGGCAGCGAGCTGACGCCATCTCTAAGCATATTCTTTGAATCCCTCCTTAGCAGTTTGAGACATGTGTTGCAATTAAGTGCGATTTGGAGCCATGTCCAAATTATACTGGTATTGTCTCACAAAAGCCTCTTCCAGGTCCTTCCAGCTTTTAATGTTGACTCTGCTTAGCTTCATATACCATTCCAAGGAGGCCCCAACCAGGCTGTCCTGGAAATAGTACATCCAAAGCTTTTCATCATCAGTGTGAGCAGCAATCCTTCCTACAAAGGACTGAAGATGAGTCTTCGGGCATGCTGTGCCGTTGTATTTCTAACCCCTGGAACCTTGTAAGGGATTCTAACCCCTGGAACCAAGCCCAAGTCAGTAATGTCAAATCCCAAAGAGTTCTGGGATTGAATAGCTTTGATCTGTTCTGCCATTTCCTCAAACTTCCTGTTCATCTCAGCCCCCTGGCCTTCAGCTTCGTCCAGCAACGTGAACTGTTCATCTTGACCATCCATTTGCATATTGTTCAGTCCATCATTGATTATGGTAACCCCTGGCTATGTTACAGGGATTTCAACCCGACAGGCGCCCGCACCGTTACGATTACCTCCTTCAGCAGTACCGTTGTTTCTGGCTTGACCATTTTCTATCAACTCCCGCAGACGCTCTTGATTCTGACCCATGCCTGCCATCAAGGTCATGAAATTGTCCATCCTTAGTCTCAAGTCAGCTAAGTCAGCTTGCATCTGATCCATGATTCTCTCTCTGTTGACCTTTGTTGGATATCTGTGTGCGACTGGCTGTTCTCGAACTTTCCTGGGAGTTATAGTGCCTGAAACAGAAAAGACATTAGGAACTGGTGGCCATACCTACAAAACAAAAAAACAGGTGATATGTATGCAATGCAGTTGTTTATGTTTCCAATCCCAAGTCATTCATGCCCCGGTTCCGGTATTTAGCAAAGAAAACCAGATGGATACTGATCCTCGACTCTCAGAAACCTTCGCATAGAAACCACATTCAAACCATAACAGCAGGCACACAAAGAACTGGTGAACTGAAAAACTGCATAACATAAATCAGCCCATTAGGCAAACATAACAGAACTCCCCGTAGGGTACAAATTTCTAAGGAGAAAAGCAAACAGCCAGGATTCCTACAACATGTCTGTAGGTAATCCAAATTAAGGGAAAACAAACTAAGAAGCAAAACCACTTCCTGAGGACCCTGAACCTCCCTTACTAAGCCCCAATTCAGACCTAGCCTTCTTGACTCCAGCCATCAACTTGAGGTCTTCAATCTCTTTAAGTGCTGCTTCTAAGGCTTGCTGACTATCTGCTAGTTGCTGAGTCTTCTCCATTCGAATCTGGTGGACTTGCTCCACCTCTTCCTTCTTGAAATCCATTTGCACTTCTAAGAACTCTTCTTTTTCTTTATATCTCTTCAACTCTTGCTCTCTCTGTCCCTGCAACTAGACGATATACTGACGAGCTTCCTTGAGAGTCTTCGAATTCTTCTTTCGTTCAGCTTCTCTTTTTGCTTCCATCATACCTAACCTGTGAAAGTGAGCTTCCCTTCCAGCAAAGTCTTTCTCTTTAGCCTCCAAGGTGGTCTGCATCTTCAGCAATTTCTCTTCAGCTTCATTCTTGGCTCGGTTGGCAAGATGGTACAAATTAACCATTTCAGTGTTCTCCACCCTGACTTCATGTAGTCGGGCTTCCAACTTCTTAAACTCTTCCAAAGACACAATATCATTAGACTCAGCAGTTGGAGGAACTGGAGGTGAGAATGGCAGCAATACCCTTCTGGCTCTGTCTCTCAACCAAGCTTCATACTCCGGGAAGGTCTGATAGTTGCACTTTCCAAAGCTAGCTATCCCTTCTCCCTTGATACACTTCCAAGCTCCAACAACTTTCCTCACTAAAGGCATATTGTCCTTTACCGGGAAGTAGAAAATAGGGGTCAACTTCAGTTCTTCTGGTACCTCTCTCAAGGCATATCCCAACTGTCTTCTTAGCAATATTGGATTGTAATTGATCCCTCCAGTTACTCCCAATAAAGGTACACTAAGATAGCTCCCACAACTGGTGATGAAATGGGCACCCTGAAGCCTCTGAGTAATCCACCTGACATCCTTGGCAAGTAACCTTTCCAGCTTCTGAGCCCATACCAAGGTATGATCACTAAACACTCCAGTACTAGGCAGATGCCTCATGAACCACATATGAAATAAAGGAGCGCAGCAACGAACTAAACCTCCCCTCTTCTTCTCAGTCTTGTAGTGCACCGAGTAATACAAATCTCCGAGCAGCGTAGGCACAGGATTCTTCAGCAAAAAGAGATGTATGGCATTCATGTCTATATACTTCTCCATATCTGCAAACAAAACAATGCCATAGATAGAAAGAGCCAAGATAGCACAGACAACATTCCATTCTTCCTCAACAGCCAATTCTTCCACCTTCTTTACTAAAGCCTCTAAAGAAAACCCATGTAACCCTCATGCACTCTCTTGCCTTCATCCCATGTGCACTCTAAATCCAACCCTTAATTTGAATCCAAAAGATCTTGGCCATTGGATTAGAGTATCACACTATTTTCATGTTCATGCATTTTTTGCACTTATGAAGTAACATTCTTGTTGTGCACGAATTTTGTGAATTTCTTTGAGCAAAGTATGCCAAATACATTGTATTTTAACATTGTAAACTTAATTGATCCATATCAACACTTAAAATCAAGTTTCGTGTTATTTGGCTCTTGGTGCATGCATGAAAATCAACATTTGCCCTAATTTGGAAGGAATGTTCGAGGGGCATAACTCCCTAACCAAGAATGCTATGAAAAAGTACTTGTACTTTTTGAAAATGGGAGGCCTTAATCTCCAACTTTCATGTTTTACTTTGGTCCATTAGAGGAATTTTTGATTAAGTTATGATCATTTGAATTTTAGGGCAAAAGTTGCCAAAAATGGCATTTTCTCAAAACCAACTTTGTACCAATTTCGCAAAAACCCTCAAAACTTCATGATTCTTGATCTTTGAACTTGCCAAACCTCTTATAACATTGTAAGAACATACCTTGGCTAGAAAAATTGGGTTGGACCCCTTGAAATCACATTGTTGACTTTTTTAAGGCACAGTTGACCAATTACTTCATCTGCAAGCAACTGAAGAATTTCTTGACTTCCACAAGGCATTTTCTCACCAAAATTGGTACCTAGGATCCTCTTAACATATGAGAGACTTTTACCAAATGAAATGGCCAAAGTCACAAGGTTTTCATGCTTGAAGCTCAAACCCTAATTTGGGATCATTGTGTAGGAGCTTTTCCCTAGCTTGAATTCCCTGATGATCTCTCAATCTCCCGGGCTTTTGTGAATGATCTTGAGCTTGTGAATGCAATGTAGACTCCTCATAGGACTTAATCAAATCCATTGGACCTCTTGTTATAGCTTGTGATGCTTCAAAACCTTCCACAGATGATCATATGGCTAATGCTAGGTCATGAGAATGTTATGCCTCATCTTTCCATGCTAAGATGCTAAGAATATGATATGTTCATGATGAATATGATATGATATGATGCTTAAAAAGAAGAGGGCAAATTTGGGGTGTTACAGTTAGTTCATCAACCTCACTTGGTTCCTTACAGGGGTTATACCAGGAGGCTGTTAACTTTCTACACCAGGGTCAAGTTGAATTATATTCCTCGAGATGAAAACCAGTTCGCTGATGCTCTAGCAACTTTGTCATCTATGATTAAAGTTTGTCAAGAGAATTTCGTGCCTCGAATCATGGTTTCCCGTCTTGAAAGACCGACTTATGTCTTTGCAGTTGACAGTGGTGAAGATAACAAACCTTGGTATCATGATATCAAGCAATTCTTGAAGACTCAAGAATACCCGGCTGGGGCATCCAATAAAGACAAGAAGACCCTCAGAAGACTGGAAAGTGGTTTCTTCTTGAATCAAGATGGTGTGCTATACAAGCGAAACTTCGACATGGTTCTGCTCAAATGTGTGGATAGACACGAAGCAGACCTGTTGATGTAAGAGGTTCATGAAGGCTCATTCGGTACCTATGTTGGAGGACATGATATGGCCAAGAATTGTTGAGATCGGGATATTATTGGATCACCATTGAATCTGATTGCTATAAATACTCCCGTAAATGTCACAAGTGTCAGATTTATGCCGATAAGGTCCATGTGCCTTCGAATCCATTGAGTGTCATGTCTTCACCATGGCCGTTCGCCATGTGGGGCATTGATATGATTTTCAAGATCGAGCCGACAGCTTCCAACGATCACCGTTTCATCCTGGTTGCTAAAGACTATTTCACGAAGTGGGTCGAAGTGGCATCTTATGTCAATTTTACTAAACAAGTGGTAGCCCGGTTTATTAAAAGAGACATAATTTGCCGGTACGGAATTCCCGAAAGAATAATTACTGATAATGGTTCTAATATCAACAATAAGATGATGGTTGACTTGTGTCGGGATTTCAAAATAGAACATCACAACTCTTCTTCATATCACCCAAAGATGAATGGCACCGTCGAGGCGGCCAACAAGAACATCAAGAAGATCGTGCAAAAGATGGTTGTGACATACAAAGACTGACATGAGATACTACTATTTGCTTTACATGGGTACAGAATGTCAGTGCGTACCTCAATAGGGGAAACCCCGTTCTCACTAGTATATGGTATGGAGGCTGTCTTACCAATTGAAGTGGAAATCCCCTTGTTGAGGTTAATGATGGACATTAAGCTAGATGAAGCTGAGTGGCTCCGATCTATATATAATCAATTGAGCCTCATTGAAGAAAAACGTCTAGTAGCTGTATGCCATGGGCAGTTGTATCAACGGCGGATGAAGTAGGCTTTTGACAAGAAGGTACGGCCACAAAGGTACATACCAGGTGACCTGGTGCTGAAAAGGATTCTTCCTCCTCTTAACGATCACAGGGGCAAGTGGACACCTAATTATGAAGGGCCATTCGTGGTTAAAAAGGTTTTCTCAAGTGGAGCCTTGATGCTGACAACCATGGATGGAGAAGACTTCCAGTCCCCTGTAAACGCAGACGCGATAAGAAAATACTTGGTGTAAAAAGGGACCCGCTGGATAAAAACAGAATAGAGATCAAGGAAAAAAGTGGGCACCCCGGTGAGCCAAAAACAGAATAAAAGGCTCGGGAAAAAATTAGGGAAAATTGAAAAAAACGTACACCCGCTGAGTTGAAAAGCCACATCGGACAGCTCAGACAAAAATGGGTATCCCGGTGGATTGAAAACCCGAAAGGGCGATCCACGCAAAAGAGGGACTAACACGAACGTCTGTAATCTGCGAAATTCGTAATTCATCTGCAATTGAGGTTATTCTAAGGGTTGAAGACCAGTTCAATCACCTTTCTCAAGGGGTAGAGCAAGCAGATAGTCTTGAAGATATACGAGCCCTAACCGGGGGTTAAACTTGATGAGATCCACTTCTTACATTGCCAATAGGATAGTTTGTTTTCCTTTTTGGCTATTTCCTCTTTCTAGGGAATTTCTTCCTTTGTAATGCCTATTCATGGCCATTTTTCCAAATCAATAAAAATTCAATTTCAGTCAGCTTGTGACTATTTCGCTTCTGGGTTTTATTTTTCATCTAGCATTGATTGATTGTGAGAACGTCCAGCAAATTGTGATTTATATTGTGTTGCGAACATTTAAATGCTTTCTAACTCACGCAGGAGGACAGAAACATTTAATACAACTCTGAAAAGGTGTCAAGGTGCCTAGATAATGATTCTTGCTATGAGCCTGGGGCACACAGGTCCAAACTAACTCTCCATGTTGCAGGCACTATAAATTGTGTTTATGCAGGTACAGGTACGGGTGTTGCTAACAGAGCTAAAAGCAGATTTCCAGAAAGAACATTTCTTTATGCTTTAACAAGAATGGGTGTTTTCCAGGGTGTCTCCAGTTATCCCCGGTGGGAGTGAAGTTGATGTTCTCTTCCAGTATTAGTGGCAAGAAATGTTTTCCCTCCCCAAGCAGTAGTTTTCTTTCAACACAGGGGCAACCCCCAGCAATGTAAGGTGTGTCTTTCCTCTCCCAGCAGTTTGCTTCCTCAGCAGAGCCATGTCTTTGGTTCCCAGCCAAGTCAGGAGGTCTCCATTTCCAAACTAGAATTAAAAGAAAGATCCATCTCTAGCAGGGTCTTGGATCTCCAATCTTAAAGTCCAATTTATTTTTGGCAATGGCGGCAGTTTAGAGTCGGCATATCAATAACAGCTTTCCCCGCAGAGTTGTTTCCTCCTCACCGGGATTAATCAGATAAGTGCAGTGATCATCGGTTCTCCCCAGTCAAGCCATCTGGGATACTTGCAGTCGCCTTATCAGGAAATCTCTTTGCATTTACATTTAGTAATCATCATTACATTTGCATCCTCTAAAGCGTAGCATTTCCATTATTATGGAGCATTACGCCATAAAATCTAAACATATGCATACCAGCATGGGCCAGTTTTAAGGTACATTACATATGACCTGTAACACCTTCTCAACCTGAGATATTCCCCATAGAAAATACTTGTACCATCTGCCAGACATCTTTGTCTTTCCAAGTAAATGTTGTCATTTTCTTTTTGTGGCTTGATTCCCTCAGCAATCACATTTCCGAGTTCCATTTTGTACAATGGTCTCGTTCAAAGCCCTATTTTGTACAACAGACCCTTTCTTTTTGTGGCTTGATTCGCTCAACAGTCACATTTCCGAGTTCCATTTTGTACAATGGTCTCGTTCAAAGCCCTGTTTTGTACAACAGGCCCTTTCTTTTTGTGGATTGATTCGCACAGTAGTCACATCTCCGAGTTCCGTTTTGTACAATGGTCTCGTTCAAAGCCCTGTTTTGTTCAACATGCCCTTTCTTTTTTGTGGCTTGATTCGCTCAGCAGTCACATTTCTGAGTTCCATTTTGTACAATGGTCTCGTTCAAAGCCCTATTATGTACAACATGCACTTCCTTTCTGTGGCTTGATTCTCTCAGCAGTCACGTCGCAGGTTATTGTTTTGTACAACGATCTTGTTTGCCTGGGCTCTCGTTTATGTACAACGATCTCATTCCCCCAGTTATTTTCCCGCTACCTATTCAGAGGTCAAAACAAAAAATAATAAAAATAACAAAACAAATAAGAAGAAGATGGAATTTCTATTATCCACCGAGTTCAAATATCCAGGTTTATTCGAGTATTCAATTACTCCGTATCTTTAATGTCTAAGAGCTTTCGCAATTAGTCATTCTAGCTTGCAGATAATTGAATAGGGGTAAATGTAATACCTCAAAATTTTCCCTCTCATATCCTCAACATTTTGCATATCATTTAGCATACATGAGTTCATAAGAATAACCAAAAACATTGCATCATGTGTAGCATAGTTGAGGCATAGGTATGTGGTTAATGACTGGAGCAACTGAAGGCTATGCAAAGACAATCAAAGGGCCACAACGCTCCTCAATCATGTGCAAAGGGTCCACAACATCCCACAAGTTCTCATTTAAAGCCATAAGTTATGGAAAGATTTGGTTTGATCAAGGAAGTTAAGTAGTGCAACATCTCCTGAAGAAATGATCAAAATTAGGGTTTCAATTGTGAAGGGCTTCTCCATGAATTTCTGAGCAAACGTGGATTCCATTGTGTTCTATATGACAACAATTGTATAGGGTTCAAATTTCATCCACAAATTCATTTTGGAAGAGGTTCAATTGGTCAGATGATTGAAAATCAGGAATTTGGGGAAAAGTCAACCATGCTAAAGAAAAAGTCAACTCCTGACTTTTTGAGATCAAAATCATGAAATTAAGGTTACAAGGATCCTATGGTTCAAATTTGATCAAGAAATGATAGAGGAATCAAGAGAAATCAAGAAAACCAAAACTTACCATTTTTGGAAAATTAGGGTTTCCAAAAATGGCAAGTTTTAGTCATTTTTTGCAGCCACTTTGAATGAGGCCTTCTCCCAAAATATGAAAGATATGAAAATTCTACTTAGATCCAATTAAAGAGGGCATCTTAAGCTTCAAATCCATAGGTGGAACTCACCCATATCATAAAAAAGGAGAGAGATATGATCTTGCAAAGTTGAGGAAAATCAAAGCAAAACTAGGCCATGGGCGAGGCAACTTGCAGGCCAGCGCGTGCCCTGCCCGGCAGTTCATCAAACATGTGGTGGTCAGAATGTCAAGCCATTTTTCCTGGTCAAGAAGACTTCAAATCAAATTTTATTGAACTACAAAGTTGTTCACCTATGTGTTTGCAACAATTTTCATGTTCAAGGTTTTTCCATTGGATCAACGGATTGAGAGTTATGGGAAGGCAAAGAGAGGGTGTTCAAACTGAAAATGTGCAGAGAATTTTGTCAAGCCTAGGGCAGGCCATGCAGGCCCATAATGCAGTGTTGATTTATGATGTTCAAGATGATATTTGAGGTATCTAGAGTCATTATTTCATGATGGCTTGAACTACAAACTTGCTATGGGAAACATCTCCTTCAACTTGAGCCAAAGGATCACATGTTTTGGTGGCTTGTTCATGAAGAAACATTCAAAATAAGATGACAACATGCCATCTGTTTTCTTGCAACCTAAGGCAAAGCATCTTAGGCTTGATTCAGTTCAGTCTAAGTGTTTTTATTCATTCATCATGCAAGAGTCACTTTGCATTGTAGTAAAAGTTTCAATTTATCTCATGTCCACAAGATCATGCTAACTATCATGCACCATTGGAAAGTTCAAGCAAAAGAAGGCTTCCGTAACATGATACATCTAGTTTCTGCCTTGGATCAAGACAGTTCCATTACATCACACTAAGCTTCATGTTAAGCAATAGGAATATCACCACATGGGATCTAACTCGAGCATTACAAATCCAGTATTGCATCACTTGCTTCAAATTCATAAGCAGGCTGCAATTGTGTGCAGGCCTGACCACACTAATTTTCATACATTTCATGTGAATCAAGTAAGGGATGAACTTCCAAGGATTGAATTCAGGTTGCTATGATCAACTTCCTCACACTACATCAAGCTTACCATGAACACCATGCATTACTCCACATATGGTCCAGCTTGAGGAAAATAAGTTTATCATGCATTCCATCACCTCAGGTGCACCATAATTGTCATTACCCTCATGACATGGGACCTAATTCAAGCAATGGAAGTTTCTAGAGTTTACAACTGGCATAATTGATTTTCATTTCAATCAACCAACTCAACTCAGTTAAAACAGAATTGACTCAGTTAACCAGGGTTCTAACACTGGTTCTAACTGTTAACTGAGGGTTAGGTTCCTTATAAAAGCATGAGATCTAATTGAATGCAGGGTTGGCTTCATTTTCTGAATCGAATCACATCACAAAGTTCATCATTTTTTGCTCTGCTCTCTCTGCAAGTTCAATGAAATTTGAGTGGAGTTAAATTCATATCTCACTGGCATTCTTATTCTCATTTGACTGAGTATCATCATCAACATTGCAGAGCTCCATTTCCATGTCTGAATTTAGATGAACTTCTCAAACTGCACCATTGAAGATTGCTGCATAACATCAGGATTTACACTGTATTTCATTCGCAGCATTGCAATCCTCCTCAAGTCCTCATCAACATGTTGATCTTCACCATTTCCATGAATCAGAAGGTTTGAATACATCAAGGTCTGAGTTCTGCAACCTCCCTGCATTTTTCAAACTGCACCAGGATTCATTATCAAGTGAGTGTTTATATCACTCTGAAGCCATTCAAAGCCAAGCATAGAGTGCATTGGAGTCTCCTCTCTGGTTTTCTACAACCTTGAAATTCTCTACAACTCAGGTTCTCATTCCATTTCCATTTTCGTGTTTTCATTTTTTCTTGATGGATTTGTGTTGTCTGAAGCTTACTAGAAGCAGTGTTATCACTGGCTAGTTGATAGGCCTCTTACAGGCGTAGATTCAATTTTTAGGCATGGATCTGATGGCTTCGATTTAGGTCATTCCTGAGTGATAAATGGAAAATAAGACTGGATTAGTGAAGTGGGAGAAGAGGAGAATGTTTCTGTGTCCTTGATTTTCATTTTCATATAGTTTTGTGATGAACCCTAACCAGGGGTCACCGGAGAAGACAACTGGAAATCTCCTCCGGTGACCGGAACAGAAACCCTAGAATTAATGCAAGATTATAACATAGCCCTTGGATTGTCTTGATCCTAAGCTCCAGAAATTGACAGCGCATTAAAAAACATGTGTCTGGCATGTGCTTGAAAAGTCAACCAAAAGTCATCAGAGTGCTCTTCACACCCCCTGCGCGTTTGCCCTAGGCCCATCTATGTGGATTTCTTCACTCTTTGCACCCCCAAGCCCCAAGCCCCATCTCACATTATTCATTTTTTAATTCTTTTTATCATTTTATTCCATTTTCGTTTCTTATTTTTAAAAATAGTAAAAAGCTTCCAAAAATCCCCAATTAATTCATGGACATTCCTCACATTTTTCTTTTATGTTCCATAATTTTAGATATTATTTTTGTTCATTTTTGAGCTCAGAATTAATTTCTCATTTGATTTAATTCCATTTTTCTCATATTTTGACCAATCACCTTGTACAATTTCTCCCTCTCAAACCATAAAACATAAATGGTCCATTCTTTTTGCATCCTTTTAACAGCTAACTAAAATTCCCCAAAATATTTTTCTCTGAATTTTTAAGTCTTTGTTTGGGTCTTTTGAGTCCATGTTTTCCACATTGATCACATAAACCCTAATTGTGTTCCAATGAGCCTTACACCACTCAAAAATAGGAATTGTCAAGAGATTTTTTGTACACATGCTACTCTCTGGATATTGTATTGAGTTGTCAAGTTGCATAAATATTTAAGGTCGTTTGATATTTTTCACAAGTTACTTAAGTCCTTAGGTCATTTTTGGTCCCTTTTAGAAACCTCCCTCATTCCTTTTGAATAAGGCATTCACGACATTAGTATAAGGTCTTGATTTTGAGTCTTCTAGGCCATATCATAAGTCTTCTAACATTGAAAGCCATCCTTGGGTCCTCACCTTTTATTTTTGGGGTTTACTTGAGTCCTAAGTCACACATGTCCCATTTTAACCTAATTATTTCTTCATCTCTCACCTTAACCACTCAAAACTTCTTGAATACACCAAATAATTTTTTTTGTCATTGTTTGGGGTCTTATAAAGGTTTTATGATCATCCATACTCATTCATGTCTTTGTTAGAACCATTTTGTTTTCTTTTGAACCCCATTTGTCACTTAAAGGACCCTAGAAACCCTAATTTGAACACCTAGACTTAGGGTGCTTCTTAACCCACCATTTGTGAACATTTTCCAAGTTTGATTTCAATTCCATTTTGTTGTCAAGCTCCTGGTTTTTGTATGGGGAAGTTAAGTCCCTTTGGTTATTTTTGAATATTTTCCTAAGTCTTTTTGTTTCACCTTTTATAACCATGCTTCTATATGATTCATCTCCCCTCTCAATCTCATACTTGATTATCCTTAATTTGGATCTCTTTCTTCTCATATTAATATCCATTTCCTTCATTTCCCTATAGTGTTAAGTTCTGAATTTTTCATTTACCTTTGAGTTTAAGAGATTTTAGCAATAGTAAGCACTTAGGTTATCCTTCTAACCTCATCCTTAGGTTTTAGTGGTACTTTAGGGCATAGTTTGACTTTAATTCATTTAATTCCTTTATGCACTTTTGAATTGATTTAGATACTAACTTTTTTAAGTGTGTTACCTTATAGGATACCTTAGACTTAGGTATTGACCTTCGGAGTTCACTAACATCTTTCCTAAGCTAGTGTGAGTTATTGTGAGAAGTTTGCCATTGTTTATGCTTTCAATATGCATTGTCATGCTAACATTTGTTTTGTAGGGGGGAGATGAGGTAATCATACTTCATTCTTTTCTTTTATTTTGCCTTAGCACCTTTGTGCTTTGTTAATAGGTTCCTCTTTCTCTCTTTAGATTCAACTAAACTTCCTTAGGAAGTAAGTTTAATTCTAACTTGTTCTTTTTTCTCCTTAGGTTAGAATACCTCATTAACCATAGGACCTCTTTGAATATAATAACTAACTTAGTGTTGTGTCTTAGTCCCCCATTAGCTTTGACCTTTTGCCTTTTGAGTCTTCTCTTCTCATCTTCAAACAAAAATCCAAAAAGACTTAATAAATGCATGAAAGGATCCCTTGTGTATAGCCTTATTCCATGGGGCACTTACATTCTTTCCATCTTGTAATGGTGTATGCTTGTCTAGCCTGATGTACAAGTCTTATCAAGGGGTTGTTTCACAAATAAAAACATAAAAGATGCTTCTTCACAAAAGCAACAAAAACACTTAATAACGTTCAACAGGCTAGTGAACTTAAACCCTAATTCATGGAAACAAGCCTTGGATAAATTCTCCTTGCTTGGTGTGTGTAAACACCCCAAATTTTCCCTCACTAAGTTCACAAAATTGCTTGTGATCTTTCATATTTACATTAGTTCAAACATATCATATCATATTGCATTTTTGCTTCACTGCATTGGTTCAAGGTCATCTGCATCTAGGGTTTGTGATCTGAGCAATCCCTGAGATATATTAGCCACTCAAAAGGTCTTCAATCATCTCAAGAGGGTCCATGTATGTTCAAATATCATATTATATCCTCCCAAGATCAAGGAAGTCAGAAAATAACAAGAACTGAGAGAGGCATGGAAGCAGAGCCAAGCTTAACTGCACAGATGACCTAAAATTAGGGTTTTTGTTTCAGAGGCCATAACTCCAAATTTTTTGGTCATTCTTGTTTCTATTGGTCTCTATATGTTATAAGGATCCTACACACCAATTTTCATGAAGAAATTCAATTGGGAAGGCATCTGATCAATAGATGACTTCTTGAGCAAGTCAGTGCAAAATCAGGGCATCTGAGGCCCCCATCATCCAACCTGTAGATGTTTAAGAATTGGCAGAATTTTTGACCAAACAAGAAATGTTAAATTCAGTTCAGAATGTCCTATCAGATGTTGGGACATTAGCAAACAGAGTATGTAAACTTATTTCAGGATGTCTCATCAGATGTTGGGACATTGTGTAAATGACTAAGTTCAGTTTTGTCAGGATGTCCCAACAGATGTTGAGACATCTCAGACCTGCTACCAGAATTAATTATTGATTAACAGATCAGAGATATTTAAGGAGAACTATCTGGAATTAATTAATGCTGGATAAAAACAGAACAAGGCGCATCTGTAGGGAGTTTTAAATTGAAGATTCAGATTAAAACAGAAGACCTAATGCACCTAGAATATAGGAGGTAACAAACCCTAAATTCAAGGTGACAGTTGCTGCACATTAGGGCTGGATCATTCTACAGAAAGCCCAAAATTCAGATACCTATTTAAACAACAGAAACTCATAGAATTGAGTACGAATTTCAGAAGACTAAATAGGGTGTCTAGTGTTTTAATAGCAGGTTGTTTTTATGTACCACTTTATGAGCTTTTAAGCAAAAGTGCATTTGTGACTTGATTGAAACTGTGAAGTAAGATCAAGCTGTTATTGTTTGAAGGATGTCTTCAACTTTTGTAAACTTGTAAACTTGATCACTGGGTGATTGAGGGGGAGTGAGTAGGGTACTCTTATCTAAGTGAGTCTTAGGTAGAAATTGCATTGGGTAAGTATTAAGTGATAGATTAAACAGGGTGGTTTAAGTCTAGAATTAATATTACTAATAGTGGATTTCCTCCTGGCTTGGTAGCCTCCAGATGTAGGTGTGGTTATACACTGAACTGGGTTAACAAACTTCTGTGTTGTTTACTTTTCTTGCTGTTTAAGTTTTGGTTAAATCTGTCAAATGTCCTATTAAGTGTTGGGACATCTCTTAGGACATCTCATACCTGATCACAGAATTTCAATTGGCATAAGAGCAGGCACCCTGCCTGTTTATACTGGGTGAGATCTAGGGAAAACAAATTCTGTAACATGGACAGAGATATAGGGTCAGTAAATAGACCACCTATACTGGATGGTTCTAATTATGACTACTGGAAGCCAAGAATGATTGCATTCTTAAAGTCACTTGACAACAGGGCATGGAGAGCAGTAAATGTTGGATGGAAACATCCTGTTCAAGACACCAAAGATGGATCAATAGTTCTGAAACCTGAAGAAGAATGGAGTAAAGAGGAAGAAGATTCAGAACTAGGCAACTCAAAAGCCCTAAATGCTTTATTCAATGGCATTGATAGAAATATTTTCAGACTGGTGCATCATTGTGAGTTGGCCAAAGATGTGTGGGATACCCTCAAGACAACTCATGAAGGAACATCAAAAGTAAAAATGTCAAGACTTCAACTTCTCACCACCAAGTTTGAAAACTTGAGAATGAAGGAAGATGAATCAATTCATGAGTTCTACATGAACATCTTGGATATAGCCAATACTTCTGGAGCCTTGGGAGAAAAGATGACTGATGAAAAGCTTGTAAGGAAGATTCTCAGATCTTTGCCAAAAAGATTTGACATGAAAGTCACAGCAATAGAAGAAGCTCAAGACATATGTTCTATGAAAACTGAAGAACTCATTGGTTCCCTTCAAACTTTTGAGATGGGAATGAATGACACACATGCTAAAAAGAACAAAAGCATAGCCTTGGTTTCAAATACAGATGAAGAAGAAGATGATGAATCAGCAAATGATAAAAGCTTATCAGAAAACCTTGCACTGATTGGAAGACAATTCAAACAGATTCTCAGAGGAATGGAAGGAAAATCCAAACCGAGTGGAAGAAACACAAACTCTGAGAACAGAAGACCTTATGATGCTAACAAAAGAGTAAAGTATGCTGAAAAGACCAGTCAAGATAAAGGAGTCAAATGCCATGAATGTGAAGGATATGGACATATCAAGTTTGAATGTCCTACCTACTTAAAGAGGCAAAAGAAAGGACTCTCTGTGACCTGGTCTGATGAAGACTCAGGAGATTCAGAAGAAGAATCAGCTAAGCACATTACTGCTTTAGCTGGACTGTGTGAATATGATAGTGATTCCAGCTGTGGAGAGCTTACTTATGCAGATCTTGAGCAAGCCTTCAAGGATCTGTACAAGAGTAGTACTGAAGTATGCAGTGAGGTCATAAAGCTAAAGAAGCAGAATGAAGTACTAGAAGAAGAAAAAGCAAGTGATCAAGTAATCATTGATACCTTAAAAAGTGAAGTAACTCTTCTCAATTCTAAGCTGGAACATATGTCCAAATCTGTTAGAATGATGAACAGCAGCTCAAATACACTGGATGCTATTCTCTGCAATAATAAACATTCAGGGGACAAAAGTGGACTGGGATATAACAGAGATGAAGCCAGCTCTAGCAAAACTACTTCAAAAATTACACAGTCAAACAAGATGTCCCAACAGATGCTTCAACATCAGAACACAAAGACAAACATAATGTTCCAACAGATGTCACAACATTCTGGAAAGAACAAAATGAAGAAGAAGTATCAAAGATGGAGATGCCATCACTGTGGAAGATTTGGGCATATCAAACCTCACTGTTATAAGCTACATGGATATCCAAATCAGATGTGTCAGCAACCTTCCAAGCAGAAAGTAGAAGGTACCAAGAAAGTGCTGCATAGAAATCAGCAATCTCCTAAGCAAAAGACAGAAGTAATCAAGAAAGTTTGGAGACCAAAAGCTGACATTCAGACTGATCAAAGTCACATACCCAAGAACAAGATCAACAATCAAGCTTGGAGATCAGCTGAACAACACTCAGAGCAGAGGCATCAAAAGAAATCTCAACTCATCTGGTCAAAGAAAAGTACTGCATACATAGCACATACATCATTGAAAGTATCAGCTAAAGAAGACTGGTACTTTGACAGTGGATGCTCAAGACACATGACTGGATTGAAGAATTTGCTAGTAAACTTAAAGTCATATTCATCCAGGTATGTTACCTTTGGAGATGGAGCTAAAGGAGAGATCAAGGGAGTTGGAACCTTGGATTGTCAAGATGTTCCAAGATTAGATGATGTGCTGCTTGTTAAAGGTTTAACTGCTAACCTGATCAGTGTAAGTCAACTATGTGATCAAGGATACAATGTAAACTTTACAAAAACTGAATGCATAGTGACTAACCAAGAGCAAGAAGTTGTCATGAAAGGTGCAAGTTCTAAAGACAATTGTTACATGTGGGAGCCACTAGACTTCAGTCCCACTTCAACTTGTTCTCTAGCTAGAGAAGAAGAAGTAAAACTATGGCACCAAAGGCTAGGTCATCTTCATTTCAGAGGCATAAAGAAGATCATATCTATGGATGCTGTAAGAGGTATCCCTAAACTGAAGATTGATGATGGCAAAATCTGTGGTGAATGTCAAATAGGCAAACAAACCAAGATGTCCCATCCAAAGCTCCAACATCTGACAACTTCCAAAGTTTTGGAATTGTTACATATGGATCTCATGGGACCTATGCAAGTTGAAAGCCTTGGTGGTAAGAGGTATGCATATGTGGTGGTTGATGACTTTTCAAGATATACATGGATAAATTTCATTAAAGAAAAGTCAGATGTCTTTGATGTATTCAAGGAATTATGTCAAAGATTACAAAGGGAAAAATCCAGCTGTGTGATCAGAATTAGAAGTGATCATGGAAAGGAATTTGAGAATAAAAAATTCTTAGATTTCTGCTCTTCAGAAGGAATCAATCATGAATACTCTTCTCCTATCACTCCTCAACAGAATGGGATTGTTGAGAGAAAAAATAGAACTATTCAAGAATCTGCAAGAGCTATGATACATGCTAAAAAGCTACCTCTGTATTTCTGGGCTGAAGCCATGAACACTTCCTGCTATATCCATAACAGAGTTACCTTGAGAAAAGGAACTTTGTGCACAATATATGAAGTCTGGAAGGGCAGAAAACCCACTGTTAAGTACTTTCATGTGTTTGGAAGTAACTGCTACATTCTGGCAGACAGGGAGCAAAGGAGAAAAATGGATCCTAAAAGTGATGAAGGGATTTTCCTTGGATACTCTACAAACAGCAGAGCATACAGAGTATTTAATTCTAGAACCAAGGTTATCATGGAGTCCATAAATGTGATAATTGATGATGCTCCTACAGATGTCCCAGAAGATGTTGGAACATCTGCTGATATCAAGATTGAAGCTGAAGAAAAGGATGATCAATATAACTGCACTCAATCTGATACAAGGACAGAAGAATCCAGTAAACCTCCCTCCATCAGAATACAGAAGGATCATCCCAAAGATTTAATAATTGGTGATCCCAACAGAGGTGTGAGCACTAGATCAAGAGAAATGATTTCAGGTTCTTGTTTTGTGTCCAAAATAGAACCTAAAAACATCAAGGAGGCTCTCACTGATGAATACTGGATTTGTGCTATGCAAGAGGAATTAGGTCAATTCACAAGGAATGAAGTGTGGAATCTTGTTCCTAGACCTAATGACATAAATGTGATTGGTACAAAATGGGTGTACAAGAACAAGTCAAATGAACAAGGAATTGTTACAAAGAACAAAGCTAGACTTGTGGCTCAAGGATACACTCAAATTGAAGGGGTAGACTTTGATGAAACCTTTGCACCAGTAGCAAGGCTTGAATCAATAAGACTACTGTTGGGAATTGCTTGTATCTTAAAGTTCAAGCTATTTCAAATGGATGTGAAAAGTGCCTTTCTTAATGGTTATCTTAATGAAGAGGTATATGTAGAACAGCCTAAAGGATTTGTTGATCCAAGCTGTCCAAATCATGTATACAAACTCAAGAAAGTACTTTATGGTCTGAAGCAAGCTCCAAGGGCATGGTATGAAAGACTTACCACATTTCTTATCAAGCAAGGATACAGAAAAGGTGGGATTGATAAAACCCTGTTTGTTAAAGATGAAGAAGGAAATGTCATGATTGCACAAATATATGTTGATGACATTGTGTTTGGTGGGATGTCTGATAAGATGGTCAAACATTTTGTCAAGCAGATGGAAGCTGAATTTGAAATGAGTCTAGTAGGTGAATTAACCTATTTTCTTGGTCTGCAAGTTAAGCAAATGGAAGACTCAATGTTCATCTCACAAAGCAAGTACTCCAAGAACATAGTGAAGAAATTTGGAATGGAAAATGCTTCTCATAAAAGAACTCCTGCTCCTACACATTTAAAGCTGACTAAAGATGAGAAGGGTGAGAATGTAGATCATAGTTTATATAGAAGCATGATTGGAAGCTTGTTATACTTGACTGCTAGCAGACCAGACATTGCATTTGCAGTAGGAGTTTGTGCAAGATATCAAGCTGATCCAAAAGTCAATCATCTCAATCAAGTCAAGAGAATCCTTAAATATGTTAATGGTACTTGTGACTATGGCATAATGTACTTTCATGGTTGCAAACCTATTCTCACTGGCTTCTGTGATGCTGATTGGGCAGGAAGTGCTGATGACAGAAAAAGCACTTCAGGAGGATGCTTCTTTCTAGGAAACAATCTGATTTCTTGATTCAGTAAGAAGCAGAATTGTGTATCTTTATCTACAGCTGAAGCTGAGTACATAGCAGCAGGTAGCAGTTGTTCTCAGTTGGTTTGGATGAAGCAGATGCTCACTGAGTACAATGTCCCACAGGATGTCATGACATTGTACTGTGACAACTTAAGTGCAATCAACATATCTAAAAATCCTATTCAACATAGCAGGACAAAGCATATTGATATCAGACATCATTTCATCAGAGATCTTGTAGAAGAGAAGGTGATTTCATTGGAGCATGTTGCTACAGATCTGCAATTAGCTGATATCTTTACCAAAGCATTGGATGCTACACAATTTGAGAACTTAAGGGGCAAACTTGGAATATGTTTATGTGATATTTAGCAGTTAATGAGATGTGCCAACATGTCATATGACATTGCATGGCATAAGTTCCAGATGGCAAAGCTAGTCTGGACAAGATCCTTGGGAATTCCATTCTTAATCATTTGGACTATAACGGCTAATTATTTAGTAACTACTTATAAGAAGCTATCAAGATTCTCATCATATCATCACAAGCGAATCACATTAACTCTCAATTCTTCAGAAATCATAAACCCTAAAGCTGCTCATCCTTCTTCCTCTACAATGTCTCAAAACCCTAAAACAGCTGAGGAAATTCTCAACAAGGAAGACGTGGTTCATGCCACTCCAATCTCTGTTGTGCCAATGCCATCAACACCATTGGACGAGCTCAGGGGAAGCGCCTCTCACACTAAAAAGGCAAGAACACCAAAGAGATGTAAAGATCAAATCAGAAGCAAAGCTAAAGGCATTCCCTCTCCTGCTAACATGTCTACAAGATACTCCAAATATGTTGATGATTCCATCAAGGAGATTGTTAACCAAGTCTTTTCTGAACAAAGAGTGGTGAAAGGGATCTCTGTTCCTTTGAACACCATTCCTGCACCTCAAGAAGAACCAGCTCAAGCTACAAAGGACACTGCTGCAGAACAAGATGTCCCAACAGATGTTGGAACATCTGAAGATAAGAAAAAGAACTCATCTGATGTTGATCTGGAACAATCTAAGGACAAAGTCTCAAATGAAAATGATGAAGAGGTCTCTGAAGAACAGGCTCAAGGCTCAAATGAAGATCAAATCCCTGCTGATCAACCAGCTGAAGAGGAGGCTGCTCAATCTCCTCCAGTGGTCAATCTGGAGCAGGACTCTGATGCAGAAATCATAACATCTGTCAAACCCAGCATAGCCAAAAGACTAAGGTCCAGGAAAGGAAAGATGCAAGATGAACCTGTCATCCCTGAGAAGAAGAAGGCTAGTCCAAAGAAAGGCAAGGCTAAAGCCACTTTCGGTCCAGCAAAACCATGGAGCAAGGTTCAAACCCAGAAGAGAAAAGCTGCAACACCATCAGATTCAGATGTTGGATCAGATGTCCCAACATCTCCTCTCAAGAAGAAACTAGCACCAGCTAGAGCTTCAACTGTTGTTCCAGAAGCTCCCTTGGACAACATATCCTTCCATCATGTCTCCAGTGTCAACAGATGGAAATATGTGTACCAAAGAAGGGTTGCTTTGGAAAGAGAACTAAGCAGTAATGCACTTGAGTGCACAGAACTCATTGACCTAATCTCTGCTGCAGGACTATTCAAGACAGTCTCAGAGTTCTCTCCCTGCTATGAACTTCTTGTCAAAGAGTTCATTGTGAATCTTCAGGAGGATTGCTCAAATGGTAAGTCCTCTGAGTTTAGAAAAGTTTATGTTAGAGGTAGATGTGTGGAGTTTTCTCCCCAAATCATAAATCAGTATCTAGGAAGAGAAACAGATGGACCAAATGAGCTAGGCAAGACAGATAATCAAGTCTGTAAGGTGATAACTGCTGACCAGGTCAAGGCATGGCCTGTGAAGGGAAAGCTATCTGTAAGCATGCTTACCAGAAAGTATGCCATGCTGAACAGGATTGGTACATCTAATTGGGTGCCTACCAACCACACTTCATCAATCTCAACTGGTCTGGCCAGATTCATCTATGCTGTGGGGACTCAAACCAAGCTGGACTTTGGAGCTTTTATCTTTGATCAAACCATGAAGCATGCCAGCTCCTCTGCAACCAAGCTACCAATAGCCTTTCCATCATTGCTGTGTGGTATTGTACTCAATCAATATCCTGGGATTTTAACTGACAAGGATACTGCCTGCAAGAGAGAGAGCCCCCTGGCTTTTCACTACAAGTTATTCCTCAGTCATCATGCTGCAGATGTTGAAGCTCCTTCTGGGACATCTGCTGGTCCCTCAACTGCTAAGTCTTCTATCTCCAAGAAAGAATTAATTGCTGAGCTAAAGTGCACCTGCAAAGAGCTTGAAGCTAGGAAGAAGAAGCTGGAGGAAATCATTCAAATGTTGGAAAGTGAAGAAGATCAGAATGATGCATCTGGTGAAGACAGTGAAGCTGAAAGTGAAGCTGATAAAGATGAAGACACTGAAGTGGAGGAAGCTACTGAGAGTGATGAATCTGAGTGATCTTTGTATGTGAGGCATTTGTAATGACAACAATGATTTGTAATTCTGGATAATAGTTCTTTGGCCCCTAATTTTGTGCCTACCAAGGGGGAGAACAACAACAAATTTGTACTGCTGGTTATTTTGAATGAAATCTGTTTGTTTCTGTCTGAACTGAATCAGTGTGATTTAATGAATAATTCTGTTGGAAAAAGACTGAACACATATATGTTTGAGGGGGAGTAATCTCAAATAAGAATCAACAGAAAAGTAATGGTATACTCTGATAAAAAGAACTTCTGCTGCACTCTGAAAACCAGAAAAGATGTTAGCCAAAAATTAGCCAAAGGGGGAGTTTGTAGATGTTTAAGAATTGGCAGAATTTTTGACCAAACAAGAAATGTTAAATTCAGTTCAGAATGTCCTATCAGATGTTGGGACATTAGCAAACAGAGTATGTAAACTTATTTCAGGATGTCTCATCAGATGTTGGGACATTGTGTAAATGACTAAGTTCAGTTTTGTCAGGATGTCCCAACAGATGTTGAGACATCTCAGACCTGCTACCAGAATTAATTATTGATTAACAGATCAGAGATATTTAAGGAGAACTATCTGGAATTAATTAATGCTGGATAAAAACAGAACAAGGCGCATCTGTAGGGAGTTTTAAATTGAAGATTCAGATTAAAACAGAAGACCTAATGCACCTAGAATATAGGAGGTAACAAACCCTAAATTCAAGGTGACAGTTGCTGCACATTAGGGCTGGATCATTCTACAGAAAGCCCAAAATTCAGATACCTATTTAAACAACAGAAACTCATAGAATTGAGTACGAATTTCAGAAGACTAAATAGGGTGTCTAGTGTTTTAATAGCAGGTTGTTTTTATGTACCACTTTATGAGCTTTTAAGCAAAAGTGCATTTGTGACTTGATTGAAACTGTGAAGTAAGATCAAGCTGTTATTGTTTGAAGGATGTCTTCAACTTTTGTAAACTTGTAAACTTGATCACTGGGTGATTGAGGGGGAGTGAGTAGGGTACTCTTATCTAAGTGAGTCTTAGGTAGAAATTGCATTGGGTAAGTATTAAGTGATAGATTAAACAGGGTGGTTTAAGTCTAGAATTAATATTACTAATAGTGGATTTCCTCCTGGCTTGGTAGCCTCCAGATGTAGGTGTGGTTATACACTGAACTGGGTTAACAAACTTCTGTGTTGTTTACTTTTCTTGCTGTTTAAGTTTTGGTTAAATCTGTCAAATGTCCTATTAAGTGTTGGGACATCTCTTAGGACATCTCATACCTGATCACAGAATTTCACAACCAAAGGGTCTTCTCCATCATTTTGGTGTATATGATCTTAGAAGAAGTTAGAATTTCACAAAATTGAAGAATTTCAAGCCATTTGCAAAGTTGCCATTTTGGGAAAGTGACTTGTAATGCAAAATTGCCATTTTGGGAATGTTTTTCAACCTCCTCTTTTTGATTCAAAAATGCTTCAAATGAAAAATTCTTGGTCATGAAAGTTGTAGATTGAATCATTCCCTTTTCAAAAAGTACAATAACTTGACCTAATTCATCATAGAACTCAAGTTATGGCCCTGCAAAGTTGGGAAAAATCACTAAATTTCACTTATGCACCAAAGAGGGAAACTTGCAAAAACTCATGTCAAGGCAAAATGTGACCTCTAATTGATTTCTAACCATTACACAAACATGATACATTACCTATAATTCATAATTGCACAAGGAATCACTCATTTTCATGCCTTGATCATCAAGTATTTCAAAAGGGGCCAAAACCTTCACAAATTGCAAAATGCCCCAAATCTTGACATCCACTTGTGCCAGCTCTTCAAATCAGTTTCCATGGACCTCCCTAAAGCCAGCTGACTCGAGCCATGCCTCACAACCAGCCTGCCATGAGCCCATACCTCAAAGGACAACTTTCTTGACTTTATGCAATTTGAGCCATACCAATCAAACTGCTCCATAACAACTCTCTGACCTATCAAGGATTGATACATGGACCAAAAGCAACTCAACACACACAACAAGCAAGGCTGAATCCTCCCACAACTCAGCATACACCAAAACTCCCTCTTATGCATTTTTCTTCGAAACTCAGCACTCATGCCACAAACCTTCAAACAAACTTCATAGAACAACTCACCATGAACCCCTGATCATTTCCCACCCTTCATCTTGCCCTAAACACAGCCACACCAAAAATATGATTTTCACTTCCCTTGACCTGAGCTTCACTGACTTTCAAATAGAGGCCATATAAACTCCAACCAAGCATTGCAAACTCTTCAGGGGGATCATTGGAGGTGATTTGAAGCAAATAACTGGTCAGAAAGCTCCAAAGGTGAAAGCTCCAGTTCAGGTATCACCAAGAACATTTTTTCCAGAAATTGTTTTTTATGCCATAGAAATGTTGCTTATGATTCACTGATCATGCTGTGCTTGTTGGTTTTGAAAATGATTGAGTTTTGAGCCTGAACCGTGTCTCTGAAAGTTTCACCTGAAAATTTGTTTGATTCAATTCTTGTTTATGTTGAAATATAAATGAGTTTTTGTGCTTGATTCTTGCTTAGGGTGATTAGAAGATGTGATCTGGAGTTTTAGAGGGTTTAAAATTGCCTAGGGAAGAAGTTAGCTTTTTGAACTCGTGACCGGAACCACTGTTCCGGTCATCTGAAGGTGATTAAATTAGGATTAGGGTTTAGGCCAGTTTGAATGAGAGCCCTTGGATCCTCTTTCCCGCACGCAACCAACGTCCCAGATTTCATGATTTGTGCCCTAATCCTGTTTAATTAGGTTAATTAAGATTAGTGAAATTCAAATTCCCAGTTTAAACCTCAGATGTCCAGATGCGCGCAAGCCAGCTCCCGCGTGTTTAATTTAAATGATGGCCCTTTGATCTGTTGACTTTCCATTAAATCCAATTTTAATTCATATTTTTCTTATTTGTTTTGCATATTTATTTTAAAATAGCTAGAAAATCTCAAAAATATTTATTTTTTGCATGCTGACTTTAATTAATTTTATTGACATAAAAACAATTTTTATTTTATTTTCTGCATTTTAAAAACATTTTAAAAACAATTTAAATGTTTATTTTAATTGATTAATGAAGATTAATTAATTAAAATAACATTTAGGTTTCCAAAAATCACAAAAAATTTCAGAGAGCATTTTCAATCATTTAGAAACATTTACAAACTCACAACACAAATTTCTTTTTGGTTTTGATCATACTTTGACAATTTTCATTTGAATTAGGGTTCTTTAATTTGAATATTTTTAACCCTAACTTCAAAAATTCATAACTTTTGATCCAAGTTGAGTTTGTGAATGGTTCTTTTCGCATTGTGTTATGCATCCTTTCAAGCATCTAAAAACATTTTTGTTTCATTTTTATAATGCATTTTCAATTTTTTTGGCATTTTACCTTTAGGATCACCCTTAAAACCTTAGAAACTTAGAAAAATCATAAGTCCCTTAGGGTTTAGCTTCTGACATTCCCCTTTGGGCAATGAACTTGTATAAGTTTAGGGTTCTTGTGATTGCATTTTCAATTTTTTTATCTTACCATTTGTTTCTGATTTTGAATTTTTGCATCTCATGTTGTACATAAACCTTAATTTGCATCTTCCTTTGCATCCATCTTACATAAGCTTGCATACATGAACTTGTCATGACATTTTGGGTATCCACATGACATATAAGACATCTTAGAACACATTAGAATCATGTTTGATCATTGCATCATCTATTTGCCATGCTTTTGCTTTCATTTGATGTCATATGCATTCATGAGCTTTCATGCCTCTTACATGTCTCATTTGCATTCTCATCCCTTGTATGATCATCCACATCTCATGACATACATTTGCACCATATCTTAGAATCATTTACATATTGATCATACTTCTGGTTTTGGTTTGCATCATTGCATCTTTTTCATTTTCATTTCATTTTCATCTCCCTTTGCAAACTTTTCAGGTGGTAAGTGTTTGAGAAGTGAATTTGCCTTCACTCCTCACAATCTCTTATCATCTCTCTTATGCATGATTGCTGCATTTTACTTGTGAATTAGAGTGAGCTTGCTCATTTATGCTCCTTCCTCTCTCTCTTTCTTCAAGAAACTTATCTTCTTAAGTGAAGTAAGTTGTCTTGCTTCTTTCTGCTTCTCCTTCCTTCATCCTGCTTCTTTCTTGGTGGCTTTTCCTTGAAGATCTCTTGCAAGCCTCATAAACCCTAGGAAATCCCAAGCATGATCACAATTAGGGTTTGATTAGTCCCCCCATTAGTTTTACCTTTGTGTCATCTTTGTGTCTTCTCTTCTCATCTCATAATCAAGGACTAAACCTTAAAGGTTTTAAGGCTTTGTGATTAAGGTTATGCCTGTATCCTTCTATTAGGATGGAGTGTATAACTTTAATCCTAAGTGTTAAACCCTTAATGTGTTTAAATTCTTTAATCAATTCACCTAATAATCATTAAGACATCAAGCTTGTAACTTGGGCCTTGCATTAGGGTTCTAATTCTTCCTTAATTGGTTAAGAAGGACTAACCCTAGTGTTAATGGACAAGTCCCCCTCATGTTGTCTTACAAACCATAAAAATCACTTATTAATCTTACCATTAATTAAAATCCACTTTAATAAAGGTTTTGTTTTGTCATAAGGTTAATCCCTAATCATGGATTAAGTTGAGGAGCCTTCCTCGGCTTAAATGCTCTCATCTATTATCCTTCTATTAGGATGGTGTAATGAGTCCATTAAATCCTTGATTATGGCTTAAACTCATTACTTAACACTAAACAAAAACTCCAAAAAACATCTAAATAATTACAAGTAGGTTAATGATCTTAATCCTACACCATGGTGACTAAGTGTGAGGTGTTTACTTCATACTTAAGGTATTCTCATTACCCCTAATCAGAGGGAGGATGTGATGAGTTTACTAACCCTTTGGTTTAGGCTTAAGTTCATTTTCTTATGACAAACTCCAAAAGCAATAAAGATTGAAAATATCAAAAACAAACAATAATCGTCTCCTCCGGGATTCTTTTCTCATCATCTTCATTCACAAACGAGAACTTGCTTCTCCCGTCTAATGCAAGACAGTTAGCACCTGAGCCAGACAAGTCATATACTTGAGCATAGGCAAGCAAGCAGTTCACAAGTCAATTTATCTTTCAGTCTCTTTGAGTTGAACTACGGTGTTCTGACTTCCTTATTGCACGAGAAGATACATAGGCATAACTTAACAGTTATCGAACAAAAGTCTCTGTATATTCCCCCCTCTTCCAGCATTCTTCTTTAAGCCTCATGGTCTTTAGCATTCCACTCCCTTCTTACAATGACACTCTTTATTTCACTTCCCGTTTCTTTTACACTGACACTTGCATTCTTTTCCAGCTTTTGCACACAGAATAGCACTAACACTACCCCTTTAAGAACAAACTTTCAAGTGTGGATCCCGTCGAGTACGACGGACAATCTGGGTGCAAATACCTTCCCAGGTTGTAACCAACCCCCTTTCTCAGTTTCTTTGATTCGCGACCGTCTTATCCATCTTTTTCTTAGGTATATGAAGCATTACCTTTCCCTCGGGATAAAAATGCCTAGCTGGCGACTCTTTTCATTCTTCTTCTTCGCCGACCGTTCGCGTCTGTACCCTATCTGACCAGGTGTCATTTGGTGGGAGCGACAGCTTGGAGACTCTGTTGGGGACCCTTATACTGTAACCAGGGCTTCTTGTTCTTTTTGAGGGTTCCTCCTAGCGCTTGTTTGATTTGTGTTTACTGGGGTGTTATGTGCTATGTGTGTTTATTGTATTTTTCTTTATTTATTGCTTTATGTATGTAAACACCCCAAATTTGCCCTCACCCATTCACACCATGGCTTGTGATCATTCTCATATGCATAAACACAATCATATCATCTCACATCTCATTTTTGATTCACTGCATAGTTTCTAAGTCATCTGCACCTAGGGTTTGTGATCTGAGCAATCCAAGAGCTTCTTGAGCCATTCCAAAGGCCACCAATCACTTCAAAGGGATCCATATGTGTTCTTATATCATAATATGTCCACTCAAAGTCAAGATTTCAAAGGAATCACAGGAACTGAGGATTGCATAGGAGCAGGGCCAGGCTAGACTGCACAGTTGACCTAAAATTAGGGTTTTGGTTTCAGAGGCCATAACCCCAATTTTTTGGGTCATTCTTGTTTCCATTGGTCTCTATATGGTATAGGGAGTATGCATATCAAGTTTCATGAAGAAATTCCATGGGGAAGTCATCTGATCAAGAGTTGACTTTTCAGACAAGTCAGTGCAAAATCAGGGCATCTGAGGCCCCCAATGACCCAACACATGGGTGATCTTCATCATTTTGAGTGTATATGATCTTTATTTGATCATGGAAGAAGGTTGAAGTTCAGAAAAATCAAGAATTTGGAGTTTTTGCAAATGTTGACTTTTTGGGCATAGTTGACTTTTCAAGAATGCTTCATTTTAGGTCATTTTTCAAGCCTTGATTCTTGATCCAAAAATGCTTCAAATGGAAAAACTTTGGTCATGAAAGTTGTAGAATACATTTTTCCCTTTTCAAAAAGTACAAGAACATGATCAAATTCTTCTTGGATCAAAAGTTATGGTGTGACAAAGTTGGCAAAAATCATTGATTTTCAAGATGTGCACCAAATGAGAATTTTGCAAAACCATGAACCAATGCCATTTGTAACTTCTAATTCACTTCAAACCATGACACAAACATTCTATAAGTCATAAAAATCAGAATTGGATCAAAGGTCACATGTTTGTAGTTTGTGTAACAAGACTTTTTTCATGAAGTTTTCAAAAAGTAACAAGTTGCAAAACCACTCATCACACTTCACCAACTTGATGCATTGGATGCTGAACCTCCCTAGCTTCACTCACATACCATGCTGCGCCAGCCCATGCTCATGTACCAAGCTATAACTTAGCCCATGCCTCTCTTACAAAGAAGTTGACATTTTGCAAAAGGTGACTTACCTATCACAGCAGGCCATGTCACATCATCTGGCCAATTAGAATTGTTTATACTTTCCATTTGCAAGCTAAACATAACACCAAGCAAAGCTGAAACAGGCCCTAAGACACCATACACCAAAACACTCCATTTGGAAAAACCATTCGAATCTGCCTCCACAAACCACAAACACTCAGACAAATTCCTCTAATCATCTCACCTTGCCTCATTGAGTAGAAACCACCAGGAGTCAGGCCTGATTTGAGCAAGAACACCTCATTGCCATTTTTCACCTCAGCCTGCATTTCTCTTCGAATCCCTTTGTCCAGCCATCAAACACCATTTTTCTTCACCAACAAGTCAAGCATACCTAGAGGAGCAGGAATCCACCATTGGAATGGCCTGAAGCCCCTCCATTCTTGACTGTGCCACCTGCTACACCAGAACTGTTCCTCTCAAATCAGCCACCTACAAGAGCTTTGAAGCTTTCCATTAGCATCAGGAGGATCAATGGAGTAAGTTGGTACCAAGAAGCAGTCCAGAAAGCCCAGAAATTGAAGCTTCCATCTCAGGTATGAACATGAACACTTTCTCCCAAAGCTTGCATTTTAAGTTCTAAATTGATTATTCATGTCTTGCTGGTCATGGGGTTGGTTTCAGAATCAAAAATAAGTGAAAATTGAGTTTGTATGATCTCTCTGAAATTTTGCCCGTGGATTTTATTTTCTTCGATTCGCATGATTCATGGTGTTTAAATGTTGTTTGAGCATGGATTCGTGTCCTAGGATGTTAGAGGATCACTTAGGTGTGTTTAATTTGTGGAATAGATGTCTGGTTCATGTTTTAGGGTTTTGGTAGTGCCGGAGAAGATGACCGGAGCTCCCCTCCGGTCACCTGAAAGTGATTTGCCCTAATCCCAGTCATTAACTCCCATTTGAATTCTGAGCGTAGGATGCCTTTGACCAGTTGACTTCCCGCGTGGATAGAAGGCCCAGATCACTTTGCTTAACCCTAATCTTCATTATTTATTTAATTAATTGAGATTAACTCAGGATGAACCACAGCCGTCCAGATGCGCGCTGGTCAACCATTTCAAATCCAGGGCTCATCTCATCCCTCCATTCTGTTTACTTTCCATTTAAATTCATTTAAATTTCATTTCTTTTCATTTTATTTGCATATTTAATTTAAAATAGTAAAAAATGTCTAAAAATTATGAAACTTTTTCTCATGAGTTTTAATAATTTTTATGACACAAAAATATTTTCATTTTATTTTTTATCATTAAAAAAGTATTTTTAAATATTTAAAAGATTATTTTTAATTGATTAATGGAAATTAATTTATTAAAAATACTTTTAGGTATTTAAAAATCACCAAAAAATTCATGAAATGTTCTAAGACATTTAGAAACATTGTCCAACCTTCAAACCAAATTTCTTTTTTGATCTTGATGCATTTTGAGAATTTTTCATTGAATTAAAATCATTTTTGTGCATTATTTTGATCCTAAGTTCAAAAAATCATTTCTGCCTATCCATGAAGAGTTGGACATTGATTCTTCTTGTATTGCATTGTGTTTAACATGTAGTTTTTGAGATAAAATGGCCATGATTTGATTCCTCATTTTCAATTTGTTTGGCATTTCTTTTGTTTGAAAACCCTAAAAACCCTAATAACTTGTAAAAATCATAACTTAAGATTGGTTAAGAGTTGAGACCTCTCCTTTGGGTATTGGTTTAGTATAGGATTAGGGGTCCTTTGTGTGGCATTTTCCATTTTTTATCTTAGGGTTTGCTTCTGTTTTTGGTTTTGGTTTGATGTATGATTCATAAACCCTAATTTGGGCTTTCATTTGCATCCTTCTTGCATTCTCTTGCATAACATGACTTGCCATGACATTTCAAGCATCCATTTGATTCATTTGACATCATAAGACATATATAAAGCATGTGTGATCATTGCATCTTGCATTTGCCATGTTGTTTGCCATGTATGTTTCATAACTTTTCATGTATATCCATGCTTCTTAACTTGCTTCATTTGCATTCATGAACTTGTATGAACACTTCCATGCCTTGTCTCATGTTTGTAGCATCTCATAACATCATTAGCATCATGTACATGCTTCTGGTTTTGTTTATCATCATGTCATCTCATCCCATTTGGCATTGCATTGCATTTCTTTTCTAACATTTCAGGTGGTAAGTAAATTTGAGAAGTGAATTTGCCTTCACTTCTCATAACTTTTCTTTTCATCTCTCTTGCATCCATTGCTGCATTTTTATATGTGTTTGAGTTTGAGCTTGCTCATTCTTCTTCTTCCCACTTTCTTTCTTCAAGTGACTTGACTTCTTGAATGAAGCAAGTTGCTTTGCTTCTCTTGATCCTTTCATCTGCTTCCTGGTGGCTCCTTTGAAGATCTTCTTGTTGAAACCTCACAAACTTTAGGAACAACCAAGCATGATAATGAATTAGGGTTTTGATTAGTCTCCCCTCATAGTTTTACCTTTGTGTCTCTCTTTTGAGTCTTCTCTTCTCATCTCATAATCAGGGACTAAACCCTAAAGGCTTTAAGGCTTTGTGATTAAGCTTATGCCTGCATCCTTCTATTAGGATGGAGTGTATAACTTTAATCCTAAGTGTTAAACCCTTAATGTGTTTAAATCTCTTAATCAATCCACATAATAATCATCAAGACATCACACTTGTAACTTGGGCCTTGCATTAGGGTTCTAATTCTTCCTTAATTGGTTAGGAAGGACTAACCCTAGTGTTAATGGACAAGTCCCCCTCAAGTTGTCTTACAAATCATAAAAATCACTTCATCATCATATCATTAAGTAAAATCCACTTAATAAAGGCATTGTTTTGTCATGAATTTAATCCCTAATCATGGATTAAGTTGAGGAGCTTTCCTCAGCTTAAACACCCTCATCTATTATCCTTCTATTAGGATGGTGTAATGAGTCTGTTTAATCCCTGATTATGGCTTAACCTCATTACTCAACACTAAACAAAAACAACAAAAACATCTAAATAATCACAAGTAGGTTAATGATCTTAATCCTACATCAAATGGTGTTTAAGTGTGAGAATCTGACTTCACACTTAAGGTATTCTCATTACCCCTAATCAGAGGGAAGATGTGATGAGTTTACTAAATCCATTGGTTTAGGCTTAAGCTCATCAACTTATGACAAACTTTCAAAAGCAATAAAAGACTGAAAACACAAAAACAAACAATAATCGTCTCCTTCAGGATTCTTTTCTCATCATCTTCACTCACAAACGAGAACTCGCTTCTTCCGTCTAATGCAAGACAGTTTGCATCTGTGTCAGACAGATCATACACTTGAGCATAGACAAGCAAGCAGTTCATCAGTCAATTCATCTTTCAGTCTCTTTGGGTCGAACTACGGTGTTCTGACTTCCTCATTGCACGAGAGGATACGTAGGCATAACTTAACAGTAATCGAACAAAAGTCTCTGTACATTCCCCCTCTTTCCAGCATTATTCTTTAAGCCTCATGACCATGAGCAATTCATTCTCATTCTTACACTGACACATCATTATACACTTCACTTCTTTTACACTGACACCTGTACATCTTTTTCCAGCTCTTTTACACACAAATTGCACTGACACTACCCCTTTAAAACACAAATCTTTTAAGCGTGGATCCCGTCGAGTACGAAGGACAGTCTGGGTGCTAATACCTTCCCAGGTTGTAACCAACCCCCTTTCTCAGTCTCTCTGGTTCGCAACCGTCTTATCCATATCTTTCTAGGCCTATGCAGCATTGCCTTTCCTCCGGGATAAAAATGCCTAGCTGGCGACTCTATTCATCTCCAGTGAGTTCACGGCTGTGTGTTCTCATTGTCCCTTTCGCCGACCGTTCGCGTCTATACCCTATCTGACCTGGTCCCACTTATCGGGAGCGACAGCTTGGCGACTCTGCTGGGGACCCTTATATTGCAACCAGGGCTTCTGGTTCTTTTTGTGGGTTCCTCCTAGCGTTTGATTGATTTGTGTTTACTGGGGTGTTATGTGCTTATTTGTGTTTGTATACTTGTTGTATTGCTTTATGTACAGTTGCTTTACTGCTTTCTTTATTGCTTTTGTATATACCATACTGTCATGCTGCTGGCTGGATCTGGTCTTTGTTTTGGTGGGTGGGTGATTCATTGAGAGTTAAGGTCCTATACCTGGGACCTGAGTGACACCTAGGCTAGAGTGAATCATATTCTTTCCCATTCCATTTCGGTTTGGTGCGGGAATATGAAACACGGTTCAGATGTGGGTTTCTTCTTGAGAACTCTGTGTTGCAGATTTCCTGCAATGTTAGGGCTATCTGGGAAGCCTGCTAAGTCTGGATGACCTTTTAGTATTGACCTTCAGAAATTGAGGTGAATTAGAGGAGGAACTGTTATGATTATTGTGAACACTGTACCTCCGGGTTAGAAGTGTTTACACTTCTCATAACTGATCCAAGTCTGAGGATCTTTGTTCTAGAACACCACCTGTGAGGGGGTTGGGCTGTTTACAGGTTTGCAGGTACCTTGACCTCAGAATACCCTGTTACTTTGATTTGTTTAAGAATACTTCATGTTGGAACAGTTCTTGTGATTCTAAACCCTGGACATGTGGCTCTTTATTTGAGTCCCCCCACCTTGGTTACTGGACTTATAGACCTCCATCTGGATTTCTTACACACATGGACTTATATCAGAGCATTTGATCAGATCCAGCTCAGTCACAAACCCTTGCATATCATTTGCATACATAATCATTGCATCATATTGACATTTGCTTATTTGTGTTTCAGGGTATCCATATTCATTTGGTTTTGGTTTTGACCCCATCTTCAGCATTGACCTGTCTTCATCAGCACTTGCTTCAGCTATCAGCTAGTTACCAGCCAATCAGTGGCCCATTCTTTAGCATCTTCATCAACACTTGTCTCTACTCAGTCTCAGCATCATGGCTCCTAAGAAAAGCAACATCACCTACCACTTCTTTCAGCCAGAGTTAACAAACATCAGGAGGATTCAGACCCTGATCGCTCCAGACCATATACCATTGTTCAGGGAACACCATGGAGATATACTTGATATGGTTATAGATCTGGACCCCTCACAGAGAAGCCTGATCCACACTTGCCTTCAGTTTTATGATCCCCCACTGAGATGCTTCACTTTTCAAGACTTTCAGCTGGGGCCCTTATTGGAAGAATACTCATCATTAGTTGGTATACCTATCAGGAGAGAAATCCCTTTCAACCCTGAGATGGTTTTCCCAAGTAATGAAGAGGTAGCAAGAGCATTACATCTGGAACCAGTCTTGATTGGGCAGCATATGACTTCTAAGGCTGGAATCCCTGGCCTGCATCTGGATTTCTTGATCTCTCAAGCTACCCTGAAAGCCTCTCTAGGAGATTGGAAAGCAGTCTGTTCTTTATTGGCCTTGAGCATCTATGGGATTGTATTGTTTGCAGATGAGCCTCGATTCATTAGTAAGAATGCAATTCATCTGTTTATCCTGAAGAACCCAGTGCCAACTTTATTGGGTGATCTATACTATTCAGTGCATCAGAGGAATGAGAAGCAGAGGGGAAGATTGGTGAGGTGTTGTGCTCCATTGTTCCATACTTGGCTTCTCAGGCATTTGCCCAAGACAGATGCATTTTTGAATCCTCATCAGCAGAAAAACTGGGCTGGAAGGCTTACTACTCTTACTTCAGCTGATATCAGGTGGTGCACTCAAAGCACAAAAGGCAGGGATATCATCACCAGCTGTGGGCATTTTCCCAATGTGCCTTTAATAGGAGTTAAGGGTAGTATTAATTACAACCCTCTGCTATTCAAAAGACAACTGGGCTATGCACTGGTCCACACTCCTAGGGCACAGGACTTGGTTGAGACTCTTTACTGTGAGAACAAGATTAGTCTAGCCATTGTTAGGCAGGCAGCCTGGGCCTGGGACAATGTGCAGACTAAGGGGGTAACCATCCTGGGAAAGTGTAACAATGTGGCATCAGCACAATACTATGATTGGTCCCATGCCAGGGCTCAATTCTCTGGGATGCCCTTTACTATAGAGGATGTGCCTGGGCCTTCCACAGTACCACCTCCAGCAACTGTCAGTCTAGAGGAGTTTGAGAAGTTGAAGGAGAGAAATGAGAAGTTAACCCAAGCTTTGCAGAAGACCCTCTATGAGAGGAGTGATGGGAGATTGGATATTGAAAGATTGGAGAAGCTGAAGAAAGAGCATCTGGCTAAGATAGAGAAGTCTGAAGATTACATTAAGAAGTCTAGGGGTGGAGAGCAAATCCTGAAGAATGCTTGCAAGGAAGCCCAATTCCAGAAGGCCAGGACAGACTTGTATCTGAAGGAGAGTCAGGCTAGGTGGGTCAGGATCACCGAGGCTCGTACTCTGGAGGACAAGAGAGTTCAAGACAAGATGGAGCAAATGGAAACTAGTGCAAAGGAGCAACAAGAAGCCCTGGCAGCAGCCCAGAGGGAGATATCAGAGCCGGAGTGAAGAGGTCAAAAGACCAAGGTCAACACAAGAAGCTGACTGCTGCTATTGCTACAAGGAATCTCCTCATCAGGAACCTTACGGAGCGTCCGGCTGATCCTGTGACCGAAGCACTTCTCAAGGAAGTTCGGGAGGATGAGTTTGGACTTGGTGTTTGACCATTTGCTTGTTGTTGTTTTCTTTCCATGTACTTTTATTTTTTGTAATGTATTGTGACCCCTTAGAGGGCTTGTGTTGTAAAATGAACAAGTTGTATTATTTCCCCTTCTGGAATCTATATTTGTGTTAGTTTGCTTCATCTGAGTTTTCTTCAAAAGCAACATCAACAGCATCTTCAAGGGTCTGGAAGGGTCAAAACTAAATGCCACGCCGGATACCTTGAGAGCAAATAAGCATACTGCATTGCATGCTAACCCTTTGTTTGTTTTGTAGGTTTCTGTTTTTGTTGTTGCTAACTCTGTTGTGATGTTCAGGAATTATTGCTCGGCGACGAGGGTTCCCACTCAACAGGCCACACAGATACCCTACCCGAAACAATCTTCCGGGCATTCAGATGGATCAGATGCAGCAAGACCTTACTGAGGTCAGGAACTAGATGACCACCGAGAGGTTAGAAATGAGAACTCAAATGACGCAGTTTATGGAAGTAATAAACAACATGGCTCAAAGCCAGGAGAGGCTCAGAGCTTTGGTAGAAGGGAGAAATCAGGAAGATCATCAGCCCTGGACTGCTGGGACTAGCAACAATGAAAGAGTCCAACCACATGCTAATCCCCCAGTCTTTGGGCCACACCTCCATCCAGAGGCCAACATTCCTGTCAATATACAAGGGCCTGCTACAGCCGGGAGGGTATTGCAAGAAGATCCTCAAGAAGACCAGTTCACAGTAATGGGAGCCGGGGAAGAGGCTTATGATAGAAGATTGGATGAGATAGCTGAGAAGTTAAGGTCCTTGGAGTCTCAAAACTCTTTGGGGTTCGATGTCATGAATATGGGCTTGGTAGACGGGGTCAGGATTCCCCACAAGTTTAAGCCACCATGTTTTGAAAAGTATAATGGGACTTCCTGTCCCCGAACTCATCTGCAATCTTTTCTCGGAAGGTTAAAGGCCTACACCATGGACGAGAAACTGTGGATGTTCTATTTCGAAGATAGCTTGACTGGAGCTTCGAGGGAGTGGTATTCCCATCTGACAAGAGCAACTATTAGATGCTGGAAGGACCTGGCAGAGGCCTTCATCAGACAGTATCAGTATAACCTAGATATGGCACCCAACAGGACTCTCCTAATGGGAATGTCACAGTCATCTAGGGAGAGCTTCAGAGAGTATGCTCAAAGGTGGAGACAGCTTGCTGCTGCTGTCCAGCCACCTATGTCAGAACGGGAAATGGCTGATATGTTCATGAATACCCTTCAAGGAACCTATATTGATAGGCTAGCTGCCTTCTCATCTACCAGCTTTGCAGATGTAGTCATAGCCGGGGAGAGAATTGAAAGCCTATTGAAAATGGGGAAGATCTCAGACAATGGTGCAAGTTCATCCAGTAATGCAAGAAAGCCTTTTGCAGGCCCACGAAGGACTGGTGAGACTAATGCCATCCACACCAACAGGGGTAGGCCCCAATATGTTCACAGATCTGTGGCTGCAGTCACTATCCCTGCTCCAGCTCATCCACAACCCGTTTATCAACCTCCTCAGCAAAACTATCAGCCACAACCTCAGTACCATCAACAAAATCAGTATCCTCCAAGGAACTACAACAACAGCAACACCAACAACAATAACCAGCAAAGGCCATTCCAACAGAGGCCATCTCAAGCTAACAGAGTGATCGATCCGATTCCCATGCCATATGCTACGTTGCTGCCACAGCTCCTGAAACTCAACCTAGTTGAGCTAAGGACGTTGGCACCTCCAGATCCCAACAGTCTACCCAGGAATTACGACTCTAACGCTAGGTGTGCCTTTCATTCAAACGCACCTGGCCATAGTACGGAAAAGTGCAGAGCCTTGCACATGAAGGTACAAGACCTGGTAGACTCAAAAGCTCTGAATTTTGCACCACCACCCAATGTCAACAAAAATACTATGCCAAATCATGGTGGTCCCCGAATTAACGCTATTGAAGAAGACAAACCGTCTTATTTAATAACCAGTGTGGGTCAGATCCGGACACCGTTGGTAGAAATCAAGGCTCAGCTCCTCGAATGCAACATGTTCCCAGGATGCGAGTTAGGGTGTGCTTACTGCAATATCTCAGTAAATGGGTGCGATAATCTGAGGAATGGCATAGATGGCCTTATTCAGAGTGGCCAGCTTCAGATCACTACATCATTTCCAACAAATCCAGCAATCTCATCAGCAACGGTTTCAGAACCTCCTACAACTGCAGCAACCATTGTTCCCGACAATTCTTCGGCTTCATCAACAAGTACTTCATCTGTCTTCTCAAATGACCAATTTTCAACAAATTTTCCTGCTACAACTTCAGCTTCACTCCATTTTGAATCCCCTACAACAACAACCTCCATTCTTCCAACAATGTCTCCTACAACTCCAGCAACTAATCATGAAGATGTCTCTACTGTCACCATATTTTATGACCCTGAAAACAACTCTGCCTACAATTCAGAAGGTGCTGCTCCCATCAGAGCACCAGTTACAATTTATTACGATCCACAAACAATCACAGTTCCCTCAGCAGCAGCCATCAGTCCAGTCACTGTCACAGTGCCTGGACCCGTACCATATGAAAGCAATAGGGCCATCCCTTGGCACTATGGCTCTGACGTGTACTGTGAAGGAAAAAGAATCACTCTTGATACATCAACACCTGCACCACAGATAGATAATGTGGGAGGAGGCGGAGGCTTCACCCGAAGCGGACGTCTCTTTGCTCCACCGATTCAAAGACCCACTGCCGAAGCAGAAGCTGCTGCCAAGGCAAAAGGAAAGAGCCCGGTGCAGGAAGATCAAGCTGTTAAAGAAGCTGTGAAAACACCATTCGATCAAGAGGTTGATGAGTTTATGAGAATCATCAAAAAGAGTGATTACAAAATTGTGGATCAGCTTCACCAGACGCCATCCAAGATCTCTATCTTATCTCTGCTTATGTGCTCCGAAGCCCATCGGAATGCACTACTCAAAGTCTTGCACGCAGCTTACGTGCCTGAAGAGATCACTGTCAATCAATTGGAAACCGTGGTTGGAAATGTTACTGCTAGCAATGGGCTAGGGTTCACCAATACTGACTTGACAACGGATGGCCGCAACCACAACAAAGCCTTGCACATCACCATGGAATGAAAAGGAGCAGTCCTTTCACATGTGCTGGTAGACACAGGGTCATCCCTTAATGTCTTGCCAAAGAAGGCTCTGGTGAAGCTAGAGTATGGAGGATTAGCATTGAGACCCAGTAACCTGGTGGTAAGAGCCTTTGATGGTTCTAAGAGGTCGGTTCTGGGGGAAATAGAGCTGCCTGTGACAATTGGCCCACAGACCTTTACAACTATCTTCTATGTGATGGACATTCAGCCTGCCTATAGCTGTTTGTTGGGTAGACCTTGGATTCACGCCGCTGGCGTAGTAACGTCTACCCTTCACCAGAAGTTAAAATTTGAATGGGAAGGCCAAGTTGTTACAATCTGTGGGGAGGAGGATATATTTGTTAGCCACCTGGCTACTTATAAGTATATTGAGATGGACGGGGAAATCCATGAAACAATGAGCCAAGGTTTTGAGGCCTTGAATATCAATGAAGCATCTGCTGTATCTGGAATCTCCATGTCGTCTTATCAACAAGCCCGGAAGGTTGTTGAAGAAGGAACTGCCCAAGGCTGGGGCAAGGTCGTATCTGTGGAGGAGAAGAAGGACAAATTTGGGTTGGGTTACAGACCAACTCAACATCAAGCAGAGGCTGCTGAAAAGCCTGGTTTTGAAAGTGGGGGGATGCTCACCCCCGATGCTATTAACAATTTGGAAGACGAGCTGGAAGAGGAGCGCAATCTGGAGAATTGGATTCGTCCAAAGATCCCGGGGAGCAGTATCTCAAACTGGTCTTCCCAGGAAATTATAAGAGTTACTCATGCAGAGTAATTATTATTTCCTGTATTTTTATAGCATGCATCAAAGTCTTGCATCTTGCCCAAGATGACAAGACTCATTTTGTAATCGGGCCATCTGTACTTTTTGTGCAAACAAGATTAATTAATGAAATATCAGACATCTTTTTGCAAATGAGTCTTTTTCCTTTTTCGCTCACTGTTTTTCCATTTTTCTTTTTGTACAAAAAAATAAATGGCGTTGTTTTCCAAATGATTAACTTTATTTCACTTTTCTAAGCAAGATTAAAATCAATCACTAAAATGAACAAACTGAACCCTTGCAGAGAGTGCCTTCCAGACAGCACCGACAACAGCACGACTATGACTTCGTATGACTTTGACAATCCAATCAATCAAGCTGATGAAGGGGTTGAAGAAGAATATGAGCTTCCTGAAGAGCTAGCCAGGTTGTTAAGACAAGAGGAAAAGGTTATTACTCCTCACCAGGAGGAGATTGAAGTGATTAATCTTGGTACCGACGAAGACGTGAAAGAGGTTAAAATCGGGGCCTGCCTGCAAGACTCAGTGAAGAGACAACTGATTGATCTGCTTCAAGAATACGTGGATGTGTTTGCTTGGTCGTATCAAGACATGCCAGGGTTGGATACCGACATTGTTGTGCACAAGCTGCCCTTGAGAGAAGAGTGCCCACCAGTCAAACAGAAGCTGCGCCGTACTCGCCCAGACATGGCTATGAAAATCAAGGAAGAGGTACAGAAGCAGTGGGACGCCGGGTTCCTTGCTGTAACTAGTTACCCGCCGTGGGTTGCTAATATAGTACCTGTGCCTAAGAAAGACGGCAAAGTAAGGATGTGTGTTGACTACCGGGATCTGAACAGAGCCAGCCCGAAAGATGACTTCCCATTACCTCACATTGATGTATTGGTGGATAACACGGCTCAGTTCTCGGTATTCTCCTTCATGGATGGATTTTCAGGATACAACCAGATCAAGATGTCACCTGAAGACATGGAGAAGACAACATTCATCACACCTTGGGGCACGTTCTGTTACAAAGTGATGCCATTCGGACTGAAGAATGCTGGAGCAACATATCAACGGGCTATGGTGACATTATTCCACGATATGATCCATAAGGAAATCGAGTGTTATGTGGATGATATGATTGCCAAGTCCCTTACTGAAGAAGACCACCTGGTGAATCTGCTGAAGTTATTCAAGCGTCTGAGGAAGTACCAACTAAAGCTGAACCCCAACAAGTGCACATTCGGGGTGCGATCTGGTAAGCTGTTGAGCTTTATTGTAAGTGAAAAAGGGATTGAAGTTGACCCTGATAAAGTCAAAGCTATTCAAGAGATGCCTGCACCGAGGACTGAGAAAGAAGTTCGAGGGTTCTTAGGTCGATTGAACTACATTTCACGGTTCATATCTCACCTTACAGCAACCTGTGAACCCTTGTTCAAGCTGTTAAGAAAAGAACAGACGGTCAGGTGGAACGAAGACTGCCAAAGATGTTTTGACAAGATCAAGGAGTATTTGCAAGAACCTCCAATCCTTATGCCTCCAGTTGAAGGAAGACCTCTGATAATGTACTTGACAGTATTAGAAGAGTCAATGGGGTGTGTGCTGGGCCAGCATGACGAGTCTGGTCGAAAAGAGTATGCAATATACTACCTAAGCAAAAAGTTTACCGACTGTGAACAACGTTATTCACTGCTCGAGAAAACTTGCTGTGCTTTAGCGTGGGCTGCTCGCCGACTGAGACAGTATATGTTGACCCACACTACTTTGTTGATATCAAAAATGGACCCCGTCAAGTACATTTTCGAGAAGCCAGCTCTTACCGGACGGGTTGCAAGATGGCAAATGATTCTCACAGAATATGACATCCAGTACACTTCTCAGAAAGCCATCAAGGGCAGTGTACTATTTGAATATCTTGCTGAGCAACCCATTGATGACTACCAGCCTATGAGATTTGACTTCCCCGATGAAGACATCATGTTCATAAAATCGAAAGATCATGAAGAGCCTGTTCACACTGAAGGGCCTGACCCAGAAGAAGAATGGACTATGATGTTTGATGGGGCTGTTAATATGAATGGTCGTGGTGTTGGTGCAGTACTCATTACACCAAAAGGAGTTCACATGCCTTTCTCGGCAAAACTCACTTTCAACTGCACTAACAACGAAGCTGAATACGAAGCTTGCATTATGGGTCTTGAGGAAGCCATTGACCTCAGGATCAAGACATTGACTGTATTCGGAGATTCAACTCTGGTAGTTAATCAAACCAACGGAAAATGGTACACCCACCAGGATCATCTGATACCTTACAGGGATTATACAAGGAAGTTATTGACTTTCTTCACAACAGTCAAGCTTGAGTATATCCCTCGGGACGAGAATCAGTTTGCAGATGCTCTTGCTACCATTTCGTCCATGATCAAAGTTCAAGCTGCTAACTTTGTACCTCAGATTTCAGTGTCCAGACTTGATAGACCAGCATATGTGTTCGCAGCAGATGTTGTCAAAGATGATAAGCCATGGTTCCATGACATTAAGTGCTTCTTGGAGGATCAAACATACCCATCTGGGGCATCTTCCAATGATAAGAAGACTTTGAGAAGGCTTGCTGGTAGTTTCTTTCTGAACACTGATGGGTCTTTATACAAAAGGAACTTTGATATGGTACTTCTCCGATGTGTTGATAAGACAGAAGCAGATTTGTTGATGCATGAAGTGCACGAAGGAGCCTTTGGTACCCATGCTGGAGGACATGCCATGGCTAAGAAACTGTTAAGATCAGGCTATTACTGGATCACAATGGATGCAGACTGTTGTGCCTACGCCAGAAAATGCCACAAATGCCAGATCTATGCAGATAAAGTGCACGTGCCTCCCAATCCTCTGAACATCATGTCTTCACCATGGCCCTTTGCCATGTGGGGCATTGATATGATTGGCAAGATTGAGCCAACTGCTTCAAATGGCCACAGATTCATCCTGGTCGCCATTGATTATTTCACCAAGTGGGTTGAAGCAGCCTCATATGCAAACGTTACAAGACAAGTGGTAGCCAGATTTCTGAAGAGAGATATCATCTGTCGATATGGAGTTCCCGAACGAATCATTACTGATAATGGTTCCAACTTGAACAATAAAATGATGGCTGAATTATGCCGGGACTTCAAGATCCAACATCACAACTCTTCTCCTTACAGGCCAAAGATGAATGGCGCTGTTGAGGCAGCCAACAAGAATATCAAGAAGATTGTGCAGAAGATGGTAGTCACTTACAAAGACTGGCATGAAATGCTACCGTTTGCCTTGCATGGGTACCGCACGTCGATCAGAACATCCACTGGGGCAACACCGTATCAGCTTGTGTATGGTATGGAAGCAGTCCTACCTGTTGAAGTTGAATTGCCCTCTCTACGGGTACTAATGGATGTTAAGCTGAACGAAGCAGAATGGGTTCGGGCCCGATACGAACAACTGAGTCTGATTGAAGAGAAGAGATTGGCTGCAATCTGTCATGGGCAGTTATATCAGAAAAGAATGAAGAGAGCCTTCGATCAGAAAGTCAGGCACCGAGGGTACCAAGTAGGAGATCTTGTGCTGAAGAGAATCCTCCCTCCTCATACAGACCACAGGGGCAAATGGACTCCAAATTACGAAGGACCATTTGTTGTAAAGAAAGTTTTTTCCGGTGGAGCACTGATGCTCAGCACCATGGATGGTGAAGATTTCCCGTCCCCTGTGAATTCAGATGCAGTTAAAAAATACTTCGCATAAAAATGACCCGCTGGACACAAAAACAGAATGTAAGTCCAGGCAAAAATAGGGCATCCCGGCGAGCCAAAAACAGAATAAAAGACTCGGGCAAAAATAAGGGAAAATAAACAAAAATGTGCACCCGCTGAGTTGAAAAGCCGCATTGGACAGCTCAGGCAAAAATGGGTATCCCGATGGATTGAAAACCCGAAAGGGCGATCCATGCAAAATAAGAGAATAAGCGAACAACTGCATTCTGAATTCGTCTGTATCACTTACAACTCGGAAAGCCTCGAAAGGATCGAGCTTCAATCAGAATCAGCCTTCTTCAGAAAGCAAGACGAGAAGAACGTCATTGTCATACGAGTCATAGCAGAAGAGGAAGCTCCTTGGAAGTGTCGTCAACATCGCCAGCACTTTGATTTTCAATTTATAACAGTCTCTTCATTTTAGGAGATTTGTTTCTTTGACTGTATCTTGCCAATTCAGGGCACATGAATTAATAAAATCAGATTTTTCAGTCATGTTTCGTCTTGTACATTTTTATTTGCAAAGAATGTCTGATGTCTCTAAAACTAATTGCATAAGTACAGATGTTTTTCACTAAAAATAGAAACACTTGCTTGCAGGGAATATACTTACCCTTGAGAATGCTTAATTCCTATGACAGAATCCAGTAAAGGATACCTCGGGACCTTTTGTGCGTTTCCTTGTCTTTGCAGGATTGTAGGTATCCGGAACGCAACTTGGGGCATGCAAACTACATCCCAGCAAGTTGGCAAATCAACAAATAATCTCAGCATCCGAAGTGCTCTCTCCCCAGCAGAGTTGCCTTTCATTACTCTCCCCAGCTGAGTTGCTTCTTCCCCAGCTGAGTTGCCGACAACTTTCCCCAGCCGTAGTACCAATCGTTCTTCCTCAGCAGAATACGAAAGTCAGGGAATCATCACCCCACAGAATCATTAGCCTCTGTTCAGAAGAGCAACGCATGGAGAAGTCACAACAGAGTACAGAAGACTGCTACAAACCCCAGCTGGGTCCCATATTACAAGGATATGTCAACCAGTGACATGTATCCCCAAGAAAATACATCTCATCGGATCTATCAATGACCTCATCCCCAGTTGGGATGTCTCACTTCCACAGATTGATCAAAGATTTTCACGGCAGCGGGATCCGAATCCCGGATCTGTATCCTCGCATAATCATGACATCTGCATCATATTCACCCACAAAGCGTAGCATTCCGTCTAATACGGAGCATTACGGCAAAAATCAAATGCATAGCATAATCATAAGTCATGTTGTGAATCGAACACCTGTGAATAATGACAATCCGTCAGTATACAGAATACAATATACAAAAAAAAATCACCACCAGAGTTCCCAGCAAAAGCAGTTGCCCCTCAAATCACAAATACCAGTATATACACCTTTGGACACCCGTCTGTGTCATCATTCCCCAGTAAAGTCGCTTGAACTCACTTTACAAACAAGATCACCCGTATTACAGATATTTCCTGACACCCGTCCGTGTCAAGTCACCAGCAGAAAGCCCAAAGACACCCTCTTTGCACTCACATATACCTATATACACTTTCTTGACACCCGTCCGTGTCATATCCCCAGCGCAGTCGCTTACACTTCTACAACCCATATACTTGTTGATATTATTATACCTCTCTCTCTTGACACTCGTCCGTGTTTACTATATCCCCAACAGATCACCAACAAAGCAAATCTTCTTTCTAATCTGACACTCGTCCTGTGTCATGATAACCCTGAGAGCAGCCGTACCCTACTAGGTGGTCGTCCTCCACCTCTTGATGGTCGTCCTCCACCATGCTCATCCGATGGCCGTCACCATCGTTGTTTTTTTAGCAGCCGTCCCCTGCTAGGTGGTCGTCCTCCACCTCTTGATGATCGTCCTTCATCATTTTATCCAATGGCCGTCCCCATTGTTGATTTTTTTTGGTCATCTGACATTCGTCCTATGTCATGAGTAACCTCGAGAGCAGCCGTCCCCTGCTAGGTGGTCGTCCTCCACCTCTTGATGGTCGTCCTCCATCATGCTCGTCCGATGGCCGTCCCCATCGTTGACCTTTTTATCCGGCATTCGTCCTATGTCGCAATATTTTCGGCAGCCGTACCCTGCCAGGTGGTCGTCCTCCACCTTAGATGACCGTCCCTCATCTTAATCCCAACAGAGCAGCCATCCCCTGCTAGGTGATCGTCCTTCACCTTTGATGACCATACCTCATCATCTGTTTATTTCATTTATTCTTTAACCCGATGGCCGTCCCCGTCGTGGTCCCTTTTCCTTTTCCTTTTAGCCCGATGGCCGTCCCCATCGTTGGTTACCTTTACTTTGTGAACTTGACGGCCGTCCCCGTCATGTTTCATTTAATCCCCAGAGAATCTTACAACTTTATCTCGATGGCCGTCCCCATCATATTATCTTATTTTCCCAGCTAGTCGGCCGTCCCCGTCTTGGCTTTACCTTTTTATCCCCAGCATGTCGGCCGTCCCCGTCATCGCTTTACTTCACACACTTTTCCCAGCATGTCGGTCGTCCCCGTCATTGCTCTTTATCCGGCAGTTGTCCTCTGCTCGACGGTCGTCCTCCGTCGCCTACACTTTACAATATACTTTATTTTTCTTTTGCAATCTATATCCCTTTTCTTCTTCATTCTGTGAGTGCAAATTTCGGACTGTCTTTGGTATTCAACCACAAGTTATCTTGTTTGCCTGTTAAGCCGTCGCTTACATCCTGCACAGCTAACTCATGTTTGAATAGGGGCAGCTGTAAACACCCCAAATTTGCCCTCACCCATTCACACCATGGCTTGTGATCATTCTCATATGCATAAACACAATCATATCATCTCACATCTCATTTTTGATTCACTGCATAGTTTCTAAGTCATCTGCACCTAGGGTTTGTGATCTGAGCAATCCAAGAGCTTCTTGAGCCATTCCAAAGGCCACCAATCACTTCAAAGGGATCCATATGTGTTCTTATATCATAATATATCCACTCAAAGTCAAGATTTCAAAGGAATCACAGGAACTGAGGATTGCATAGGAGCAGGGCCAGGCTAGACTGCACAGTTGACCTAAAATTAGGGTTTTGGTTTCAGAGGCCATAACCCCAATTTTTTTTGGTCATTCATGTTTCCATTGGTCTCTATATGGTATAAGGAGTATGCATATCAAGTTTCATGAAGAAATTCCATGGGGAAGTCATTTGATCAAGAGTTGACTTTTCAGACAAGTCAGTGCAAAATCAGGGCATCTGAGGCCCCCAATGACCCAACCAATGGGTGATCTTCATCATTTTGAGTGTATATGATCTTTATTTGATCATGGAAGAAGGTTGAAGTTCACAAAAATCAAGAATTTGGAGTTTTTGCAAATGTTGACTTTTTGGGCATAGTTGACTTTTCAAGAATGCTTCATTTTAGGTCATTTTTCAAGCCTTGATTCTTGATCCAAAAATGCTTCAAATGGAAAAACTTTGGTCATGAAAGTTGTAGAATACATTTTTCCCTTTTCAAAAAGTACAAGAACATGATCAAATTCTTCTTGGATCAAAAGTTATGGTGTGACAAAGTTGGCAAAAATCATTGATTTTCAAGATGTGCACCAAATGAGAATTTTGCAAAACCATGAACCAATGCCATTTGTAACTTCTAATTCACTTCAAACCATGACACAAACATTCTATAAGTCATAAAAATCAGAATTGGATCAAAGGTCACATGTTTGTAGTTTGTGTAACAAGACTTTTTTCATGAAGTTTTCAAAAAGTAACAAGTTGCAAAACCACTCATCACACTTCACCAACTTGATGCATTGGATGCTGAACCTCCCTAGCTTCACTCACATACCATGCTGCGCCAACCCATGCTCATGTACCAAGCTATAACTTAGCCCATGCCTCTCTTACAAAGAAGTTGACATTTTGCAAAAGGTGACTTACCTATCACAGCAGGCCATGTCACATCATCTGGCCAATTAGAATTGTTTATACTTTCCATTTGCAAGCTAAACATAACACCAAGCAAAGCTGAAACAGGCCCTAAGACACCATACACCAAAACACTCCATTTGGCAAAACCATTCGAATCTGCCTCCACAAACCACAAACACTCAGACAAATTCCTCTAATCATCTCACCTTGCCTCATTGAGTAGAAACCACCAGGAGTCAGGCCTGATTTGAGCAAGAACACCTCATTGCCATTTTTCACCTCAGCCTGCATTTCTCTTCGAATCCCTTTGTCCAGCCATCAAACACACCATTTTTCTTCACCAACAAGTCAAGCATACCTAGAGGAGCAGGAATCCACCATTGGAATGGCCTGAAGCCCCTCCATTCTTGACTGTGCCACCTGCTACACCAGAACTGTTCCTCTCAAATCAGCCACCTACAAGAGCTTTGAAGCTTTCCATTAGCATCAGGAGGATCAATGGAGTAAGTTGGTACCAAGAAGCAGTCCAGAAAGCCCAGAAATTGAAGCTTCCATCTCAGGTATGAACATGAACACTTTCTCCCAAAGCTTGCATTTTAAGTTCTAAATTGATTATTCATGTCTTGCTGGTCATGGGGTTGGTTTCAGAATCAAAAATAAGTGAAAATTGAGTTTGTATGATCTCTCTGAAATTTTGCCCGTGGATTTTATTTTCTTCGATTCGCATGATTCATGGTGTTTAAATGTTGTTTGAGCATGGATTCGTGTCCTAGGATGTTAGAGGATCACTTAGGTGTGTTTAATTTGTGGAATAGATGTCTGGTTCATGTTTTAGGGTTTTGGTAGTGCCGGAGAAGATGACCGGAGCTCCCCTCCGGTCACCTGAAAGTGATTTGCCCTAATCCCAGTCATTAACTCCCATTTGAATTCTGAGCGTAGGATGCCTTTGACCAGTTGACTTCCCGCGTGGATAGAAGGCCCAGATCACTTTGCTTAACCCTAATCTTCATTATTTATTTAATTAATTGAGATTAACTCAGGATGAACCACAGCCGTCCAGATGCGCGCTGGTCAACCATTTCAAATCCAGGGCTCATCTCATCCCTCCATTCTGTTTACTTTCCATTTAAATTCATTTAAATTTCATTTCTTTTCATTTTATTTGCATATTTAATTTAAAATAGTAAAAAATGTCTAAAAATTATGAAACTTTTTCTCATGAGTTTTAATAATTTTTATGACACAAAAATATTTTCATTTTATTTTTTATCATTAAAAAAGTATTTTTAAATATTTAAAAGATTATTTTTAATTGATTAATGGAAATTAATTTATTAAAAATACTTTTAGGTATTTAAAAATCACCAAAAAATTCATGAAATGTTCTAAGACATTTAGAAACATTGTCCAACCTTCAAACCAAATTTCTTTTTTGATCTTGATGCATTTTGAGAATTTTTCATTGAATTAAAATCATTTTTGTGCATTATTTTGATCCTAAGTTCAAAAAATCATTTCTACCTATCCATGAAGAGTTGGACATTGATTCTTCTTGTATTGCATTGTGTTTAACATGTAGTTTTTGAGATAAAATGGCCATGATTTGATTCCTCATTTTCAATTTGTTTGGCATTTCTTTTGTTTGAAAACCCTAAAAACCCTAATAACTTGTAAAAATCATAACTTAAGATTGGTTAAGAGTTGAGACCTCTCCTTTGGGTATTGGTTTAGTATAGGATTAGGGGTCCTTTGTGTGGCATTTTCCATTTTTTATCTTAGGGTTTGCTTCTGTTTTTGGTTTTGGTTTGATGTATGATTCATAAACCCTAATTTGGGCTTTCATTTGCATCCTTCTTGCATTCTCTTGCATAACATGACTTGCCATGACATTTCAAGCATCCATTTGATTCATTTGACATCATAAGACATATATAAAGCATGTGTGATCATTGCATCTTGCATTTGCCATGTTGTTTGCCATGTATGTTTCATAACTTTTCATGTATATCCATGCTTCTTAACTTGCTTCATTTGCATTCATGAACTTGTATGAACACTTCCATGCCTTGTCTCATGTTTGTAGCATCTCATAACATCATTAGCATCATGTACATGCTTCTGGTTTTGTTTATCATCATGTCATCTCATCCCATTTGGCATTGCATTGCATTTCTTTTCTAACATTTCAGGTGGTAAGTAAATTTGAGAAGTGAATTTGCCTTCACTTATCATAACTTTTCTTTTCATCTCTCTTGCATCCATTGCTGCATTTTTATATGTGTTTGAGTTTGAGCTTGCTCATTCTTCTTCTTCCCACTTTCTTTCTTCAAGTGACTTGACTTCTTGAATGAAGCAAGTTGCTTTGCTTCTCTTGATCCTTTCATCTGCTTCCTGGTGGCTCCTTTGAAGATATTCTTGTTGAAACGTCACAAACTTTAGGAACAACCAAGCATGATAATGAATTAGGGTTTTGATTAGTCTCCCCTCATAGTTTTACCTTTGTGTCTCTCTTTTGAGTCTTCTCTTCTCATCTCATAATCAGGGACTAAACCCTAAAGGCTTTAAGGCTTTGTGATTAAGCTTATGCCTGCATCCTTCTATTAGGATGGAGTGTATAACTTTAATCCTAAGTGTTAAACCCTTAATGTGTTTAAATCTCTTAATCAATCCACATAATAATCATCAAGACATCACACTTGTAACTTGGGCCTTGCATTAGGGTTCTAATTCTTCCTTAATTGGTTAAGAAGGACTAACCCTAGTGTTAATGGACAAGTCCCCCTCAAGTTGTCTTACAAATCATAAAAATCACTTCATCATCATATCATTAAGTAAAATCCACTTAATAAAGGCATTGTTTTGTCATGAATTTAATCCCTAATCATGGATTAAGTTGAGGAGCTTTCCTTAGCTTAAACACCCTCATCTATTATCCTTCTATTAGGATGGTGTAATGAGTCTGTTTAATCCCTGATTATGGCTTAACCTCATTACTCAACACTAAACAAAAACAACAAAAACATCTAAATAATCACAAGTAGGTTAATGATCTTAATCCTACATCAAATGGTGTTTAAGTGTGAGAATCTGACTTCACACTTAAGGTATTCTCATTACCCCTAATCAGAGGGAAGATGTGATGAGTTTACTAAATCCATTGGTTTAGGCTTAAGCTCATCAACTTATGACAAACTTTCAAAAGCAATAAAAGACTGAAAACACAAAAACAAACAATAATCGTCTCCTTCGGGATTCTTTTCTCATCATCTTCACTCACAAACGAGAACTCGCTTCTTCCGTCTAATGCAAGACAGTTTGCATCTGTGTCAGACAGATCATACACTTGAGCATAGACAAGCAAGCAGTTCATCAGTCAATTCATCTTTCAGTCTCTTTGGGTCGAACTACGGTGTTCTGACTTCCTCATTGCACGAGAGGATACGTAGGCATAACTTAACAGTTATCGAACAAAAGTCTCTGTACATTCCCCCTCTTTCCAGCATTATTCTTTAAGCCTCATGACCATGAGCAATTCATTCTCATTCTTACACTGACACATCATTATACACTTCACTTCTTTTACACTGACACCTGTACATCTTTTTCCAGCTCTTTTACACACAAATTGCACTGACACTACCCCTTTAAAACACAAATCTTTTAAGCGTGGATCCCGTCGAGTACGACGGACAGTCTGGGTGCTAATACCTTCCCAGGTTGTAACCAACCCCCTTTCTCAGTCTCTCTGGTTCGCAACCGTCTTATCCATATCTTTCTAGGCCTATGCAACATTGCCTTTCCTCCGGGATAAAAATGCCTTGCTGGCGACTCTATTCATCTCCAGTGAGTTCACGGCTGTGTGTTCTCATTGTCCCTTTCGCCGACCGTTCGCGTCTATACCCTATCTGACCTGGTCCCACTTATCGGGAGCGACAATGTACAGCTTTATTTATTGCTTTCTTTACAGTTTTGCATATTTCATACTGTCATTTGCTGGATCTGGTTTATTGTCTTGGTGGGTGGGGTTCCATTGAGAGATTAAGGTCCTATACCTGGGACCTGAGTGACAGTTAGGCTAGAGTGGTTCATGTTCTTTCCCATTCCATTTCGGTCTGGTGCGGGAATATGAAACACGGTTCAGATATGGGTTTCTTCTTGAGAACTCTGTGCTACAGATTTCCTGTAGTGCTAGGGTTATCTGGGAAGCCTGCTAAGTCTGGATGACCTTTATTATGACCTTCAGAAGCTGAGGTGAATTAGAGGAGGATCTTTTATGGTTAGTGTAAACATTGTACCTCCGGGTTAGAAGTGTTTACACTTCTCATAACTGATCCAAGTCTGAGGATCCTTGTTCTAGAACATTACATGTGAGGGGGTTGGGTTGTTTACAGGTTTGTAGGAACCCTTGGCCACATCATACCCTGTTACTATCTTGTTTAAGAGTACTCCACTTTGGACAGTTCTTGTGATTAACCCTGGACATGTGACTCTTTATTTGAGTCCCCCACCCTGGTTACTGGATTTCTAAGCCTTCATCTGGACTTTTGAACATACCTGGGCCTTATATCAAGACAGATAATCAGATCCAGCTCTTGATCACAAACCCTTGCATATCATTTACATATATCATCATTGCATCATTTGACATTTATTTATTTGCGTTCAGGGTATCCATTTCATTATATCTTGGTTTTGGTTTTGACCCCTTCTTCTGCATAGACCTCTGCTTCAGCTGTCTTCATCAGTTATCTACTTCAGTTATCTCCATCACCACCAGCACCAGTCTGCCAGTGGTCCACCTTCAGCATCTCAGGTCTGTGATCTTCATCAGCACTTATCTTCAACTTCTTCAGCAGCACTCATGGCTACTCCCAGGAAGAGCAACATATCCTACCACTTTTTTGAGCCTGTGTTGACTGGTATCAGGCAGGTCCAGTCACTTATCACACCTGAATACATCCCACTGTTTAGAGAGCACTATGGGGGTATCTTAGATATTGTTATGGACCTTGATCCTTCTTAGAGGAGCATGATCCACACATGCTTGCAGTTTTATGACCCTCCATTGAGATGTTTCACCTTTCCAGACTTTCAGTTAGGGCCTCTGTTGGAAGAGTTTTCTTTATTGATTGGAGTACCCATCAGAGGAGGAATCCCTTTCAACCCAGAGATGACTGCTCCTAGGAATGAAAAGATAGCAAGGGCATTGTTCTTGGAGCTTGCCCTTATTGAGCAAAGTATGACAACAAAAGCTGGGATTCCTGGTTTACATCTGGACTTCTTGATTTCTCATGCCATCCTGAAGGCTTCATTGGGAGAGTGTAAGGCAGTCTGTGCATTATTAACCCTCAGCATATATGGGGCTATACTATTTGCAGATGAGCCTAAATCTGTTTCTTCTGAAGAACCCAGTACCTACATTGCTAGGAGACTTTTATTACTCCATCCATCAGAGGAATGAGAAACAAAGGGGGAAGTTGGTTAGATGTTGTGCTCCTTTGTTTTACTCCTGGCTGCTCAGACACCTGCCTAAATCAGATGCTTTCTTGAACCCACACCAGCAAAAGAATTGGGCCAAGAGGTTCATTTCCTTGATTTCATATGATATCAGATGGTGCACCAAGAGCACCAAAGGCAAGGACATTATCACCAGTTGTGGACAATACCCAAACGTGCCTCTGATAGGAGTGAAGGGTTGCATAAACTACAACCCCTTACTGTTTAAGATACAATTGGGATATGCCTTAGTTCACACTCCCAGAGGAAAGGATTTAGCTGAGACCTTATATTGTGAAGTGCAACCTCATTCAGCTGTTGTCAGACAAGCATCTTGAGCTTGGGACAACATCCAGACAAAAGGAGTAGCTATTCTTGGAAAATGTAACAATGTTGCTTCAGCTCAGTACTTAGACTGGTCCCGTACTAGAGCTCAAATTCCTTTCACCTTGGAAGACATACCTGGACCATCTACAGTACAGCCTGCAGCAACTGTTAGCCTGGAGGAATTTGAAAAGTTGAAGGAAAGGAATGAGCAGCTATCTCAGGCCTTGAAAAAGACTCTTTGGGAAAGAAGTGATGGTCGCCTGGACATTGAGAGATTGGAAAAGCTCAGAGTTGAGCATCTGGCCAAAATTGAAAAGACAGAGGACTACATAAGGAAATCAAGGGCTGGGGAACAGATATTGAAGAATGCCTGCAAGGAGGCCAAGATCCAGAAAGCTAGGGCTGAGCACTATCTACAAGAAAGCCAGGCTAGGTGGGTCAGGATTACCGAAGCCCGTGCACAAGAAGACCAGAAGACTCAAGCCAAGGTTGAACAGCTAGAGGCCAATGAGAAGAAGCAGCAGGAAGCTCTGTTGGCTGCATAGAAGGAGATCTCAGAGTTGAAGCTTAGAGCAGGGTTGAAAAGATCAAAAGACCAGGACAGGCATAAGAAGCTGACTACTGCTATTGCTACCAGGAACCTCCTCATCAGGACCATTACAGAGCATCCAGCTGGTCCAGTGACTGAGGCACTCCTGAAGGAGGTCAGAGAAGATGAGTTTGGATTGGATGTCTGATTCTTCTTTGCTTGTTGTTTTTTTCCATTTGATGTAATTTTGCTTTTGTTGTATTTTTTTGACCCTCCAGGGGCATGTATTGTAAAAACAGACTATGTACGTTTCATCATTTGTAATATATTCTAGTTTTTTTTATTTGGGCTTTCTCTCAACAACATCAAGCATCTTCCTCGAGGTCTAGAAAGGTCAAAACCAAGAACCAAACCTGATACCTTGGAAAACAAATAAGCATACTGTATTTCATACTAACTTTTTCCTTGTTTTGTAGGTTTTGTCTATTATCTTGTTTCTAACTTTGTTGTGATCTCAGGAAACATTGCTCGTTGCCGAGTGTTCCCTGTCAACCGCACGCACCGGTACCCGACTCGTAACAACCTTCCCGGTATTCAAATGGAGCAAGTATAGCAGGACCTAAATGAGGTCAGAAATCAGATGGCCAATGAAAGAGTAGAGATGAGAAACCAGATGTCTCAATTCATGGCTGTCATGACTGGCTTAGCCCAGAGCCAAGAAAGACTGAGAGAACTGGTAGAAAGACAAACACCTGAGGAGCCTCATCTTGGAACAGGGGTTACTAGCAACAATGAACGGGGGCAACCTCGTATTGACCCACCAGAATATGGACCCCATATGAATCCAGAGGTTAACATCCCGAGGAATGTTCAAGGTAATACTGCTGGGGGCAGAATCCTGCAAGAGGATCCCCAGGAAGAACAGTTTACTGTTATAGGGGCTGGAGATGAGGTATATGATAGAAGATTGGATGAGATTGGTGAAAAATTAAGATCTTTGGAATCTCAGAATTCGTTGGGCTTCGATGTGATGGATATGGGACTAGTAGATGGGGTAAGAATTCCCCAAAAATTCAAACCCCCATGCTTTGAGAAGTATAATGGTACCTCCTGTCCGCGTACTCACCTGCAATCTTTCTTGGGAAGGCTCAAGGCTTATACCATGGATGAAAAGTTATGAATGTTCTACTTTGAGGACAGTCTGACTGGAGCTTCAAGAGAATGGTATTCGCATCTAATAAGGGCCACTATAAGGTGTTGGAAGGACCTGGCCGAGGCTTTCATTCGGCAATATCAGTACAACCTGGACATGGCTCCCAATAGAACTCTTCTAATGGGCATGTCTCAGTCTTCTAGAGAGAGCTTCCGAGATTATGCTCAGAGATGGAGGCAGCTTGCTGCTGCTGTCCAACCACCCATGTCAGAAATAGAAATGGCTGACATGTTCATGAACACATTGCAAGGGACTTATATTGATAGACTTGCTGCTTTCTCCTCTACCAGTTTTGCTGATGTAGTCATTGCTGGTGAGAGAATTGAGAGTCTCTTAAAGATGGGCAAAATCTCCGACAATGGTGCAAGTTCCTCCAGCAACCCCAGAAAACCCTTTAACGGACCCCGAAGGGCAGGAGAAACCAATTCTATTCATGCAAGCAGGGGCAAGCCTCAATATACTCACAGATCAGTAGCAGCTGTTACCATCCCAGCTCTAGTTACACAACAACCATTGTATCCTCAACAACAACAACAACCTCACTATCAGCAACCATCTCATTTTCCGCAACAGAGAACCTACAACAACAACAATAGCAACCAATAGCAGCGTCCCTTCCAACAGAGGCCATCTCAGGCAAATAGGGTGATTGACCCTATCCCTATGCCTTATGCTGCTTTATTGCCACAACTCCTGAAGCTCAACCTGGTTGAGTTAAGGATGTTGGCACCACCAGATCCTCTCAATCTCCCATAGAATTATGATGTCAAAGCCAGGTGTGCCTTTCACTCCAATGCACCTGGTCACAATACTGAGAAATGCAGAGCATTACAAATGAAGGTGCAAGATCTGGTTGATTCAAAAGCTCTCAACTTCGCACCTCCTCCAAACGTTAACAGAAATCCTATGCCTAATCATGGTGGGCCCAGGATTAACGCCATCGAGGAGGACCAACCATCTACATTGATTGATAATGTTACACAGATTTAAACACCACTGGCTGAAGTCAAAGTTCAACTTTTAAGATGCCAAGTGTTCCCGGGCTGTGGGGCCTGCTGTGAATTGTGTAAGACAGCTAGTAATGGTTGTGAGAAGCTAAGGATTGGCATAAATGGCCTTATCCAAGATGGAATCTTGCAAATTACTTCAACAGCTCCTGCAGCAACTATTGTCTCCACAACAACGGAATCTCCTACAACATCAACAATCATTCCTTCGGCAACAAATTCTCCTACAACAGCAACAACAATCAGTCCTACCGATTCATCAACATCACCAGCAATTACTCCGTCCACCATTTCAACAAGTCAAATTTCAACAACTGTTTCTTCTACAACATCAGCATCCATTTTACCAAAGGAATCTTCTACAACGCCAGCAAAAATTAATGAAGATGTCTCAACAGTTACAATCTACTATGACCCATCAGATGTTCCTCCCAGCAGCAATTTCCAACATAAATTTGTGGCACCTCCTTCCAGATCTCCGGTCACTATCTACTATGATCCTCACACCATTATGATGCCTTCCTCTGCAGCAATCAACCCAATTATCATCACGGTACCCGGGCCTGTTCCTTATGAAAGTAGTAATGCCATTCCATGGCACTATGGCTCTGATCTCTACTGCAATAGGGAGAAGATCACTCTGGATTCATCAACCACTTTACCACAAATTGATAATGTTGGGGGAGGCAGAGGCTTCACCAGAAGCGGACGCCTTTTTGCCTCGCAAACACAAAGACCTAATGCTGAAGCAGAAGCTGCTGCTAAGGCAAAAGGAAAGAATGTGGTATCTGAAGAGCCATCTACCAAAGAAACTCAGAAGACATCTTTTGAACAAGATGTAGATGAGTTCACGAGGATCGTAAAAAGGAGTGATTATAAGGTAGTGGACCAGCTTCACCAAACACCCTCCAAAATCTCCATATTATCACTATTAATGTGTTCCGAAGCTCACCGGAATGCACTATTGAAGGTCCTACATGCAACATACGTGCCGGAGGAGATTACTGTTAATAAGTTAGAAACTGTGGTTGCAAATGTCAACACCAGTCATGGACTGGGCTTTACCAATGCTGACTTAACAACAAAGGGACACAACCACAACAAGGCTTTGCATATCACCCGGGAATGCAAGGGTGTTGTTCTGTCTCATGTACTGGTGGATACTGGGTCATCACTCAATGTTCTACCAAAGAAAGCCTTAGTGAAGTTGGAGTATGATGGCTTGGCATTGCGTCCGAGTAATTTGGTAGTGAGAGCATTTGATGGCTCTAAAAGATCAGTGCTTGGGGAGATTGATCTGCCTGTGTTGATTGGCCCGCAGACCTTCAAAACTACTTTCTTTGTGATGGACATACAACCGGCCTACAACTCTCTATTGGGTAGACCCTGGATCCATGCCGCTGGCGCTGTTACGTCTACCCTTCACCAGAAGTTAAAATTCTAGTGGGAAGGCCAAATCATCACCATCTGTGGGGAGGAGGACATCTTTTTTATCCAGCTGGCTACGTATAAGTACATAGAAATGGATGGGGAGATCCACGAGACCATGAGTTAGGGGTTTGAGGCCCTTAATGTTAATGAAGCATCTGCTGTGTCTGGGACCTCCATCACTTCATATCAACAAGCCCGGAAGGTTATTGAAGAGGGTACTGCTCAAGGCTGGGGCAAGCTACTGCCAGTAGAAAAGAAAGAAGACAGATTCGGGTTGGGTTACAGACCAACTCGACAAGATCAACCAGAGGCTGCAATGGAGCCCAAATTTGTCAGCGGGGGAATACTGACCCCGGATGCTGTGAACAGTTTGGAAGACGAGGAAGAAGATGAGCACAACCTGGAAAGCTGGATACGTCCAAGGATCCCGGGGAACCAAGTCTCAAACTGGTCTTCCCAGGAAATTATAAGAGTTACTCCTGCAGAGTAATTATTATTTCCTGTCTTTAAGCATGCATCAAGTCCTGCATCTTGCCCAAGATGTCAGGACTCATTTTGTAATCGGGCCATCTTGTATTTTGTGCAAACGATCAATTAATGAATATCAGGACATCTTTTGCAAATGAGTCTTCTTTCTTTTCCGCTCACTGTTTTTCATTTTTCATTTTTTGTACAAAAATAAAATGGCAATGTTTTTCAAAATAACAACTTCATTTTCACTTTTTTCTAAGCAAAATAAAATTGATCACTAAAATGAACAAATCTAAACCCTTGCAGAGAATACCCTCCAGACTGCACCGACAACGACACTGCTATGACTTCGTATGACTTTGACAATCCGATTAATCAAGCCGATGAAGGGGTTGAAGAAGATTATAAGCTACCTGAAGAACTAGCCAGGTTGCTAAGACAAGAGGAGAAGGTTATCACTCCTCATCAGGAGGAAGTTGAGACGGTTAATCGTGGTACAGAAGAAGACTTGAAAGAAGTGAAAATCGGGGCCCGTCTACAAGATTCGGTAAAAAGGCAACTTATTGACATACTTCGGGAATATGTGGATGTTTTTGCTTGATCTTATCAGGATATGCCAGGGTTGGACACCGACATTGTTATGCACAAGTTGCCTTTGAAAGAAGACTGTCCTCAAATAAAACAGAAGCTACGCCATACTCGCCCAGATATGGCAATGAAGATAAAGGAAGAGGTACAAAAACAGTGGGACGCCGGTTTCCTTGTTGTAACTAGCTATTCGTCGTGGGTTGCTAACATCGTACTTGTGCCTAAGAAAGATGGTAAAGTAAGGATGTGTGTGGATTACCGGGATCTGAACAGAGCCAGCCCGAAAGATGACTTCCCATTACCTCACATTGATGTATTGGTCGACAACACGACTCAGTTCTCTGTATTCTCCTTCATGGATGGATTTTGAGGATATAACCAGATCAAGATGTCACCTGAAGACATGGAGAAGACAACTTTCATCACACCCTGGGGCACATTCTGCTATAAGGTAATGCCATTCGGATTGAAGAATGCTGGTGCCACCTATCAACGGGCTATGGTAACATTATTCCATGACATAATCCACAAAGAAATTGAATGTTATGTGGATGACATGATTGCCAAGTCCCTCACAGAATAAGACCACCTGGTGAATCTGTTGAAATTATTCAAGCGTCTGAGGAAGTACCAATTGAAGCTAAACCCCAACAAATGCACATTTGGGTGCGGTCCGGTAAGCTGCTGGGATTTATTGTAAGTGAGAAAGGGATTGAAGTTGACCCTGATAAAGTCAAAGCCATCCAAGAGATGCCTGCACCAAAGACTGAAAAAGAAGTTCGGGGATTCCTAGGTAGATTGAACTACATTTCGCGGTTCATATCTCACCTTACAGCAACTTGTGAGCCTTTGTTCAAATTGTTAAGGAAAGAACAAACGGTCAGGTGGAATGAAGACTGCCAAAAGGCTTTTGAAAAAATCAAGGAATACTTACAAGAACCACCAGTCCTGATGCCTCCAATTGAAGGAAGACCTCTAATCATGTACTTGACAGTATTAGAAGAGTCAATGGGGTGTGTGCTGGGCCAGCATGACGAGTCTGGTCGAAAAGAGTATGCAATTTACTACCTAAGCAAAAAGTTTACCGACTGTGAACAATGTTATTCACTACTCGAGAAAACTTGTTGTGCTTTAGCGTGGGCTACTCGCCGACTAAGGCAGTATATGTTGACGCACACTACCTAATTGATCTCCAAGATGGACTCAGTTAAGTACATATTTGAGAAGCCAGCACTTACCGGACGGGTTTCCAGATGGCAAATGATTCTCACAGAGTATGACATCCAATACAAATCTCAGAAAGCCATCAAGGGCAGTGTGTTGTCTGATTATCTTGCTGAGCAACCATTGATGATTACCAACCTATGAGATTTGACTTCCCTGATGAAGACATCATGTTCTTAAAAGCAAAAGATCATGAAGAGCCTATTCACACTAAAGGGCCTGACCCAGAAGAAGAATGGACTATGATGTTTGATGGGGCTGTTAATATGAATGGTCGTGGTGTTGGTGCAATACTCATTACACCTAAGGGAGTTCACATGCCTTTTTCGGAAAAACTCACTTTTAACTGCACTAACAACGAAGCTGAATATGAAGCTTGTATCATGGGTCTTGAGGAAGCCATTGACCTCAGGATCAAGACTTTAACTGTATTCGGAGATTCAGCTCTGGGAATTAATCAAACCAGCGGCAAATGGTATACTCACCAGGAGCATCTGATTCCATACCGGGATTATACAAGGAGATTACTCACATTCTTCACAACAGTCAAGCTTGAGTATATCCCTCGAGATGAAAATCAGTTTGCAGATGCTCTGGCTACCATTTCATCCATGATCAAGGTTCAAGCTGCCAACTTTGTGCCTCGAATTTCAGTATCCAGACTTGACAGACCAGCATACGTATTCTTTGTAGACCTTGCTAAAGATGATAAGCCTTGGTTCTACGACATCAAATGCTTCTTAGAGGATCAAACATACCCACCTGGGGCATCTTCCAATGACAAGAAGACATTAAGAAGGCTAGCTGGTAGTTTCTTCCTGAATGCTGATGGTTCCTTGTACAAGAGAAACTTTGATATGGTACTTCTCAGATGTGTTGATAAGGCAGAAGCAGACTTGTTGATGCACGAGGTGCACGAAGGATCTTTTGGTACCCATGCTGGAGGACATGCAATGGCTAAAAAGTTGTTAAGATCAGGCTACTACTGGATCACAATGGATGCGGACTGTTGTGCTTATACCAGGAAATGCCATAAATGCCAGATTTATATAGATAAAATGCATATGCCTCTGAATCCTCTGAATGTGATGTCGTCACCCTGGCCCTTTGCCATGTGGGGCATTGATATGATTGGAAAGATCGAGCCGACTGCTTCGAATGGCCACAGATTTATCCTGGTAGCCATTGACTATTTTACCAAGTGGGTTGAAGCAGCCTCGTATGCAAACGTCACAAGGAAAGTGGTAGCCCGATTCTTAAAGAGAGACATCATCTGTCGGTATGGAGTGCCCGAGCGAATCATTACTGATAATGGTTCCTACTTGAACAACAAAATGATGGCAGAACTGTGTCGGGACTTCAAAATCCAACACCATAATTCTTCTCCTTACAGGCCAAAGATGAATGGCGCTGTTGAGGCAGCTAACAAGAATATCAAGAAGATTGTGCAGAAGATGGTGGTCACCTACAAAGACTGGCATGAAATGCTACCATTTGCCTTGCACGGGTACCGTACCTCAATCAGAACATCCACTGGGGCAACACCGTATCAGCTTGTGTATGGTATTGAGGCAGTCCTACCTGTTGAAGTTGAATTGCCCTCCTTGCGGGTATTGATGGATGTCAAACTAAACGAAGCAGAATGGGTCCGATCCCGATACAATCAACTGAATCTGATTGAAGAGAAGAGATTGGCTGGTATATTGATTGCATAAATACAGATGCGTTTTTTTAATCACATGCTTACAGGAAATATATTTGCTCCCGGGAGTGTCTAAACTCCTATGATGGAATCCAGTAAGGGATACCTCGGGGTACTTGTACGTTTCTTTGTCATAACACGATTGCAGGTATTCAAAGTGCAACATGGAGCATTAAAGCTTCTCACCAGCAAGCTGCCAAAACATTATTTCCTCAGCACATCTTCCAAAAAGCACCAGAGATGCTTTCTCCACATTAGAGCTGCTACACATCATTTCCTTCAGTACATCATCAGAAGTCGCTCTTTCCCCCAACTGGGCTCCTTATTACTAAGATAGGTCTATCAGTGACCTACTCATCCCAAGCAGAGCTATATATCAGATCTACCAATGATCTCATCCCCAATTGGGATATCCTTGCAAGCAGATCAATCGGAGATCTCCACAAGCAGCGGGATCCGGATCCCGGATCGGTATCTTTGCATAATCATAGCATTCACATCATATTTTGCCCCCAGAGCGTAGCATTCCATTTAAATACGGAGCATTACGGCAAAAATCAAACATATTGCATAATCACAAGCCATGTTTCGGATCAGCCACCTGTGAATACCTACATTTCATCAGCAATGCATACAAAATACCTCTCAAATGCCCCGGCAGAATGCCAAAGCATCTTCTTTGAATTCCCCAGATACAAATACATGCTCTTTTTTGGCACCCGTCCTTGTCATCTTTCCCCAGAAAGTCGCCATAATATTTTCTACAAACAGATACTTATATATTATAGATACTTCTCGACACTCGTCTGTGTCATATCCCCAGCAGAAAGCCGAAGCATCCCCTTTGCACTTAAAATACATGATCACATACACTCTTCTAGACACTCGTCCGTGTCATCTCATATCATCCCTTGCAAATATTTGCATACTTTCCCGACACTCGTCCGTGTCACCACTCCCTAGCATTGTTGCCCAAACACTTATTGTAAACCGAACACTTGTTTATAATACACTTCTTTTGACACTCGTCCGTGTCATCCTACCCCCACAGATCGCCAGAATATTCTTTACACTTATAAGTTCATAACTTATACACTTTCTCTTCTGACACCCGTCCGTATCACACTCTCCTCAGCAAGTTGAACACTCATCCGTGTCTCACTCAGTTTTATTTTTACTCATACAGATACTCGTCCGTATCTTGTATACACCACTTATCTTTTTCAGATTCAACACTTGTCTGTGTTCTTTATTAACCAGTTGGTACTCGTCCGTATCATCATCTCTGAACATGCATCAGCGTTTGTTTCTACCGATACTCGTCCGTATCATGGTCTTAAGGATGCTCGTCCGTATCTTTAATCTATACACGGTGTCCAAACACTTGTACCTTTCATTTCTTGAAAGTAGACACTCGTCCGTGTCTACCATTCCCCAGAAGAGTCCCCATCAAATTCTTGGCAAAATTTCTTTTCTATCTAGCATTCGTCCTATGTCACGATACTTTCGGCAGCCATACCCTTCCAGGTGATCGTCTTTCACCTTGGATGACCGTCCCTCATCCATTTCCCCAGCGGAGTCTCCATTATTGGAACCCCTTTTCTATCCAACATTCGTCCTATGTCGTGATATTTAGCAGCCGTCCCCTGCTAGGTGATCGTCCTTCACCTTTTTGATGATCGTCCTTCATCACTTTTATCTGATGGCCGTCCCCATCGTTGATCTTGTTATCTGACATTCGTCCTATGTCATGATAAACCTTGGGAGCAGTCGTACCCTGCTAGGTGATCGTCCTTCACCTCTTGATGATCGTCCTTCATCATTCTTATCCGATGGCCATCCCCATCGTCGACTCTTTCTATCCGACATTCGTCCTATGTCGTGATGCTTTCGGCAACCGTACCTTGCCAGGTGATCGTCCTTCACCTTGGATGACCGTCCCTCATCCTTATCCCCAACAGAGCAGTCGTCCCCTGCTAGGTGATCGTCCTTCACCTTTGACGACCGTACCTCATCATTTATTTCATTTATTTTATTAACCCAATGGTCGTCCCCATCATTGACTTTACCTATAATCCCCAGAGAATTTTGTTACTTTACCTGATGACCGTCCCCATCATAATCCCTTTATTTCCCCAGCATGTCGGTTGTACCCGCCATTGCTTTATCCCCAGCAGTCGTCCTCTGCTCGACAGTCGTCCTCCGTCGCCCGCACTTTTTTATCATACTTTACTTCCTTTCACAATCTATATCCCTTTTCTTCTTCATTCAGTGAGTGCAAATTTTGGACTGTCTTTGGTATTCAACCACAAGTTATCTTGTTTGCCTGTTAAGCCCGATGCTTACATCGTGCACAGCTAACTCATGCTTGAATAGGGGCAGCTGTATACACCCCAAATTTGCCCTCACTAAGTTCACACCATGGCTTGTGATCTTTCATATTTACATTAGTTCAAACATATCATATCATATTGCATTTTTGCTTCACTGCATTGGTTCAAGGTCATCTGCATCTAGGGTTTGTGATCTGAGCAATCCCTGAGATATCTGAGCCACTCCAAAGGTCTTAAATCATCTCAAGAGGGTCCATGTATGTTCAAATATCATATTATATCCTCCCAAGATCAAGGAAGTCAAAAAATCACAAGAACTGAGAGAGGCATGGAAGCAGAGCCAAGCTTAACTACACAAATGACCTAAAATTAGGGTTTTTGTTTCAGAGGCCATAACTCCAAATTTTTTGGTTATTCTTGTTTCTATTGGTCTCTATATGTTATAAGGATCCTACACACCAATTTTCATGAAGAAATTCAATGGGGAAGGCATCTGATCAATAGATGACTTCTTGAGCAAGTCAGTGCAAAATCAGGGCATCTGAGGCCCCCATCATCCAACCAAAGGGTCTTCTCCATCATTTTGGGTGTATATGATCTTTATTTTATCTTAGAAGAAGTTAGAAGTTCACAAAATTGAAGAATTTCAAGCCATTTGCAAAGTTGCCATTTTGGGAAAGTGACTTGTAATGCAAAATTGCCATTTTGGGAAAGTTTTTCAACCTCCTCTGTTTGATTCAAAAATGCTTCAAATGAAAATTTCTTGGTCATGAAAGTTGTAGATTGAATCATTCCCTTTTCAAAAAGTACAAGAACTTGACCTAATTCATCATAGAACTCAAGTTATGGCCCTGCAAAGTTGGGAAAAATCATTAAATTTCACTTATGCACCAAAGAGGGAAACTTGCAAAAACTCATGTCAAGGCAAAATGTGACCTATAATTGACTTCTAACCATTACACAAACATTATACATGACCTATAATTCAGAATTGCCCAAGGAATCACTCATTTTCATGCCTTGATCATCAAGTATTTCAAAAGGGGCCAAAACCTTCACAAATTGCAAAATGCCCCAAATCTTGACATCCACTTGTGCCAGCTCTTCAAATCAGTTTCCATGGACCTCCCTAAAGCCAGCTGACTCGAGCCATGCCTCACAACCAGCCTGCCATGAGCTCATACCTCAAAGGACAACTTTCTTGACTTTATGCAATTTGAGCCATACCAATCAAACTGCTCCACAACAACTCTCTGACCTATCAAGGATTGATACATGGACCAAAAGCAACTCAACACACACAACAAGCAAGGCTGAATCCTCCCACCACTCAGCATACACCAAAACTCCCTCTTATGCATTTTTCTTCGAAACAACATTCAAGCCACAAACCTTCAAACAAACTTCATAGAACAACTCACCATGAACCCCTAATCATTTCCCACCCTTCATCTTGCCCTAAACAAAACCACACCAAAAATATAATTTTCACCTCCCTTGACCTGAGCTTCACTGACTTTCAAATAGAGGCCATATAAACTCCAACCAAGCATTGCAAACTCTTCAGGGGGATCATTGAGGTGATTTGAAGCAAAGAACTGGTCAGAAAGCTCCAAAGGTGAAAGCTCCAGTTCAGGTATCACCAAGAACATTTTTTCCAGAAATTGTTTTTTATGCCATAGAAATGTTGCTTATGATTCACTGATCATGTTGTGCTTGTTGGTTTTGAAAATGATTGAGTTTTGAGCCTGAACCGTGTCTCTGAAAGTTTGACCTAAAAACTTGTTTGATTCGATTCTTGTTTATGTTGAAATATAAATGAGTTTTTGTGCTTGATTCTTGCTTAGCGTGATTAGAAGATGTGATCTGGAGTTTTAGAGGGTTTAAAATTGCCTAGGGAAGAAGTTAGCTTTTTGAACTCGCCAGAGAAGATGACCGGAACCACTGTTCCGGTCATCTGAAGGTGATTAAATTAGGGTTAGGGTTTAGGCCAGTTTGAATGAGAGCCCTTGGATCCTCTTTCCCGCGCGCAACCTACGTCCCAGATTTCATGATTTGTGCCCTAATCCTGTTTAATTAGGTTAATTAAGATTAGTGAAATTCAAATTCTCAGTTTAAACCTCTGCCGTCCAGATGCGCGCAAGTCAGCTCCCGCGTGTTTAATTTAAATGTTGGCCCTTTGATCTGTTGACTTTCCATTAAATCCAATTTTAATTCATATTTTTCTTATTTGTTTTGCATATTTATTTTAAAATAGCTAGAAAATCTCAAAAATATTTATTTTTTGCATGCTGACTTTAATTAATTTTCTTGACATAAAAACAATTTTTATTTTATTTTCTGCATTTTAAAAACATTTTAAAAATAATTTAAATGTTTATTTTAATTGATTAATGAAGATTAATTAATTAATATAGCATTTAAGTTTCCAAAAATCACAAAAATATTTAGAGAGCATTTTCAAACTTTTAGAAACATTTACAAACTCACAACACAAATTTCTTTTTGGTTTTGATCATACTTTGACAATTTTCATTTGAATTAGGGTTCTTTAATTTGAATATTTTTAACCCTAACTTCAAAAATTCATAACTTTTGATCCAAGTTGAGTTTGTGAATGGTTCTTTTTGCATTTTTTTATGCATCCTTTCAAGCATCTAAAAACATTTTTGTTTCATTTTTATAATGCATTTTCAATTTGTTTGGCATTTTACCTTTAGGATCACCCTTAAAAACTTAGAAACTTAGAAAAATCATAAGTCCCTTAGGGTTTAGATTATGACCTTCCTATTGGGCAATGAACTTGTATAGGTTTAGGGTTATTGTGATTGCATTTTCAATTTTTTTATCTTACCATTTGCTTCTGATTTTGAATTTTTGCATCTCATGTTGTACATAAACCCTAATTTGCATCTTCCTTTGCATCCATCTTACATAAGCTTGCATACATGAACTTGCCATGACATTTTGTGTATCCACGTGACATATAAGACATCTTAGAACACATTGGAATCATGTTTGATCATTGCATCATCTATTTGCCATGCTTTTTCTTTCATTTGATGTCATATGCATTCATGAGCTTTCATGCCTCTTACATGTCTCATTTGCATTCTCATCCCTTGTATGATTATCCACATCTCATGACATACATTTGCCCCATTTCTTAGCATCATTTACATCTTGATCATGCTTCTGGTTTTGGTTTGCATCATTGCATCTTTTTCATTTTCATTTCATTTTCATCTCCCTTTGCTAACTTTTCAGGTGGTAAGTGTTTGAGAAGTGAATTTGCCTTCACTTCTCACAATTTCTTCTCATCTCTCTTATGCATCATTGCTGCATTTTACTTGTAAATTAGAGTGAGCATGCTCATTCATGCTCCTTCCTCTCTCTCTTTCTTCAAGCAACTTATCTTCTTAAGTGAAGTAAGTTGTCTTGCTTCTTTCTGCTTCTCCTTCCTTCATCCTGCTTCTTTCTTGGTGGCTTTTCCTCGAAGATCTCTTGCAAGCCTCATAAACCCTAGGAACTCCCAAGCATGATCACAATTAGGGTTTGATTAGTCCCCCCATTAGTTTTACCTTTGTGTCATCTTTGTGTCTTCTCTTCTCATCTCATAATCAAGGACTAAAACTTAAAGGTTTTAAGGCTTTGTGATTAAGGTTATGCCTGTATCCTTCTATTAGGATGGAGTGTATAACTTTAATCCTAAGTGTTAAACCCTTAATGTGTTTAAATTCTTTAATCAATTCACCTAATAATCACTAAGACATCAAGCTTGTAACTTGGGCCTTGCATTAGGGTTCTAATTCTTCCTTAATTGGTTAAGAAGGACTAACCCTAGTGTTAATGGACAAGTCCCCCTCAAGTTGTCTTACAAACCATAAAATTCACTTCTTAATCTTACCATTAATTAAAATCCACTTTAATAAAGGTTTTGTTTTGTCATAAGGTTAATCCCTAATCATGGATTAAGTTGAGGAGCCTTCCTCAGCTTAAATGCTCTCATTTATTATCCTTCTATTAGGATGGTGTAATGAGTCCATTAAATCCTTGATTATGGCTTAAACTCATTACTTAACACTAAACAAAAACTCCAAAAAAACATCTAAATAATTACAAGTAGGTTAATGATCTTAATCCTACATCATGGTGACTAAGTGTGAGGTGTTTACTTCATACTTAAGGTATTCTCATTACCCCTAATCAGAGGGAGGATGTGATGAGTTTACTAATCCTTTGGTTTAGGCTTAAGTTCATTTTCTTATGACAAACTCCAAAAGCAATAAAAGATTGAAAATATCAAAAACAAATAATAATCGTCTCCTCCGGGATTCTTTTCTCATCATCTTCATTCACAAACGAGAACTTGCTTCTCCCGTCTAATGCAAGACAGTTAGCACCTGAGCCAGACAGGTCATATACTTGAGTATAGGCAAGCAAGCAGTTCACAAGTCAATTTATCTTTCAGTCTCTTTGAGTCGAACTACGGTGTTCTGACTTCCTCATTGCACGAGAGGATACATAAGCATAACTTAACAGTTATCGAACAAAATTCTCTGTATATTCCCCCCTCTTCCAGCATTCTTCTTTAAGCCTCATGGTCTTGAGCATTCCACTCCCTTCTTACACTGACACTCTTTATTTCACTTCCCATTTATTTTACACTGTCACTTTCATTATTTTCCAGCTTTTGCACACAGAATAGCATTGTCACTACCCCTTTAAGCACAAACTTTCAAGCGTGGATCCCGTCGAGTACGACGGACAATCTGGGTGATAATACCTTCCCAGGTTGTAACCAACCCCCTTTCTCAGTTTCTCTGGTTCACGACCGTCTTATCCATCTTTTCTAAGGTCTATGCAGCATTACTTTTCCCTCGGGATAAAAATGCCTAGCTGGCGACTCTTTTCATTCTTCTTCTTCGCTGACCGTTCGCGTCTGTACCCTATCTGACCAAGTGTCATTTGGTGGGAGCGACAGTGTGCTTGTTCTATTATTCCATATTGGAATGTAGTAGCAAGTACACATTCCATGGAAAAGATTTTGAATTCACTTCCTTGTGCCAAATTCATACAAAACTTTTAAAAAGCAAACAACAAACAATAAGCGACTTTCCTGCAGGAACTTCTCTTCTCATCTCATTCACTCATAACGCGAACTTGCGACGACTTGTCTTGCATGCAAGACGGTAAACACACCCGTACCAGACGAGCCTGCAACACCTAAGCATAGACATACGCAGTTCCAGTATAAAAAAACACAAACAAATAGTTCCCGCCTTAGTTAGGCGAACTACGTCAACTCCAATCCTCATTTTCCCAATGAGGTACGTAGGCAGTGGGGTAGCGCCCATTCGAGCACATTCTTTATTTTCCTTACATTTTCCCCATTCTTTCTTTCCATTCTCTTTTCCAATTCCTTTCCTCATTTCCATTCTCATTCCAGTCAGCAGTTTTATTCAGCAGCATTTACTTCTCACCCTTTGAAACAAGCAAACAAGCGTGGATCCCGTCGGGTAAGGTGGACGATCTATGGTACTAATACCTTCCCAGGTCGTAACCGACTCCCGAACCCAGACCTTTGGTTCGCAGGACCTTGTCCTTTCCTTCTTCCTCAGGTTTGTGCAACATTACCTTTCCCATTCCTTCGGGATAAAAATGCCTGGCTGCCGACTCTACCTTTTCCGCGCCACTTTCGTGTTTATACTAGGATGAAAATCCCGGGAACGACAGCTAGCGACTCTGCTGGGGAACGAACCCAGAATCTCTGGTTTCCCTCGTAGAGTCAATCCTAGCGCATGTTTGTTTTTGTTTCTTTGGTTTTTTTTTGTTTGTTGTTGTGTGCTTTAGTTTAGTTTTACTGTTTTCGTTTACAGCTTTACTTTACTGCATTTATTTACTGCTTTCAGTATTTATTTTCCATGCATCATATTATACTGGACTGTCTGGCTATGCTGGTTTTCAGTTTTTCTGTGGGATGGGAGTTACTATGAGATAAGCCAAATACCCGGCTTGAGTGCACCTAGGATTTAGAGTGGTTCCACTTTGGCTTCATGGCATCTTGCTATGTTGGTATTAGTGAGTTCCGCTCCTTGACTTGCGACCTTCTCGAAAATGTATTGACGCCGGAATCGTTCTGGGGCAATACACTACCTTGATAGTTATGTGCATTCAGGGGACCGATCAGTGAGAACCTTTGTGGAAACATCCCTCTCCAGTGATGACAGTGACATACCACATTTGTTGGCAAACCCACTCGCATCTGAGGGCCCACTGGGAACTCGCATAGGATGGCCTGGTTCTCTCGTAGGAACCTAATTAAGGCAAACTGTTTGTATGACGATAATATTGTACCCTTCGGGATGAATGTACTATTGTTTCTCGATTCAGCGCTTGAAGCAAAGGACTTATGAGGGATGCTTGTTTCCTTGGACTCGGATGAGACCTCCCTGAGTAGTACATAATGCCGAACCAATTCCCTGATTTGGTCACGAGCAATTTCTCGGAAATGGGGAACATATTATTGCTATTCGGCTTTGAGAGTCCGTGATGTTTGACCCGAGTAGCACACCCGTGAGATTGGGAGGGGTTTACAGGTTTGCAGGAACCCTAAACTTCAACATACCCATGTATGCCAGCACACTTCAGTGATATGATCTTGTTCTGTTAATTATGGATTCTGAAATCATGGACTCCTGATCAGAAAGATACTTGTGATGATGTTGTGGCCTTGCACAGACACTTGATTTCCTGATTCACTATACAGACACATCATTGATCACATGTCTTGCCTTCCATAACATCATAACATCATTAATCATTTTGTATCATTAATCATTTTGTGTTCTTTTTATTCTCAGGATTCATTACCTCCTATTCCCGGTCATATTTGCTGCTTCAACATGGAGATTCCAAGGAAGAGAAATGTCCATTATACTTTCCCACATCCAGAGACAGATGGTATTCATAATTTAATTTGCTTGATGGGTGACAAAGTGCTTGATGATTTCAGAAAAAAGTTTGGAAAGATCCTAGACTATGTGAATAAGCCAACCACTGACCAGATGGATAGCTTGCATTCTCTGCTGCAGTTTTATGATCCACAACTGAGGGTTTTTGTTTTCCCTGACTACATCTTGGCTCCCACATTAGAAGAGATATCCAACATCCTCAAAATCCCCATCGAAAATGGTGCTCCTTACTATGGCTTAGAGAAGATGCTTTCATCCAAAGATATAGCTTAGTCTTTTCTTCTTAGATTTTCTTATCAAGGAAGCTCAGGACCTGGCCTCTGAAAACAAATGGCCTAAGTTTAGCACCTTACTTGCTTTGATAGTGTATGGGACCAGTTTGTTTCCAAGAGAGAAGGTTTTAATCAACATGGAAGCTGTCACTATATTTTCCAGAAGAAATCCAGTACCCACTTTGCTTGGTGACTTTTATTATGGAGTTCACCATAGGAATGAAAAGAGGAAGGGACATATAAATTGTTGTGCCCCCTATTTGCTGATTGGTTTATGAGGCAACTCCCTAAATCAGGGCCTTTTAAGGATTTGAAACAATCTTGGAAGTGGTCAAAAATATTAATGGGCTTAACCTCAGCTGACATTTTATGGAGATGCAACAGAGACCTTGTGGGCAAAGAAATATTAGTCAGTTGTGGTAGCTTCCCAAGTGTTCCTTTGATAGGGAGGAAAGGTGGGATCAGTTATAATCCTATCTTGTCCAGGAAGCAGTTTGGTTATCCATTAAGAGTTGTGCCTTTGATTGAAGAGGCAAATGAATCTTTGTACTTTCCAGCAGAAGGAAATCTCAAGAAAAGCTTGCTGATATCCCAAGTTTGGGAGGTTAGAGTGATAAAAGGAAAGAAAGACTTTGGGAGAGTAGATCCCAACACTTATGATCCTTTTGCAAGCTGGTTGGAGGTGTCGTACCCCAAATTTGTCCTACCTTTGTTATTTTATTTATTAAATCATTAGTATAAAAAAATCAAAAAAAGGGTATCTGCCATTTTATTTTGCTGTCTGAATACTCGAAAAAAAATCAAATAAACATGTCGCTTATTATTATTTTTATTTTATATATATACCCGTTTCTGTCCATTATCTAATTTCATCCATATTCAATACTTTTTTTATTTTTTTTTATAAAAAAATCAATTACCAAAAATCCCAAAAAAAATGCATTTATTTCTTTTTAGATTAAAATTAAAATTCTCTTGTTATCGTAAGTTTTATTTTATTATTCGATTCATTATCACAAAACTACAAAAAAATTATTTCATCATCCCACTTTTAATTTTGTTATTATTAAATTCCACTTCTATTATTATCATTATTATTATTTTATTATTATCATCTTTTTATTATTATTATTATTATTATTATTATTATTTTATTTCTATTATTCTAATTTATTATAGTTTTCATTATTATTATTATTATTATTATTAGTATTATTATTAGAGTATTATTTATAAACAAACCAAAAAAATCTCAGCAAGATTTCACTACCATTTCCACTAGCCACAGTACACACATCAGTTGGTACCACACTGATTCCACTCATAACTGATAGTGCCAGCATATTCCACACCGCAACCAGCTGCAAAATCCGTTATATAATGTACATATTTGATACACACAACAAGAAAAAGCAATACCATTTGTCAATATGGCCATGACCCTTTTTTGTTTCTTTCTTCATGACACAACACATCCCATCTGGATAAACAATTCTTCCACCATGTGATACAACAAAAACACACTCTGATAACACTATTTTCAACACACTATCACTGCTACCTCATACAACATTTTCCAAAAAAAACATTAACATTCATCATCAAAATCGTAAAACCTCACTTTCTGATCCAACAAACTCAGTCACCATTAAACCTAACCTTTACTCCTTCATCGCTACTATCCTCGGTGGAACAACAACAAACATTCATTTTCATTCATACTTCACAGACCACCATCAACTAATTTTCCCAAAATCCAAACCTCAAACCACCGTCAAAGCTTACAAACCATAAACAAAACAAAATTGTAAAAAGCCATAAATCATCAAAACCGAAACGCCGACAAACTTAACCCAGAAATCCGAATAAACCTTCAATGCAACCATACACAAAAAACCCAAAAAAAAGAGAAGAGAAAAGCTGAAAAAAGATGAAGCCGTGAAACCAGCACCACCGAACTCAAAACAGAACCAACGCCCTTTCTCCAAACAACGCTACCGCCGTAAAATGCTCAGCGCCGATCCAGAAACACAATCGCGAGCATCCCACCGCAAACCAACCAATTTGTAAACCCACAACCACCGTAAATCCGAGAAGCTGAGACGGAGAGATCGGAGCTGAAACAAAGCCGCCGTGAGGTTCGCGCGAGAGAGAGGCTTGAAGCTGAACAAGCCGCGGCGATTGAGAGAGAGAGCCGCGTGGAGGTCTCCATCAAGAATTGCATTTGTGGTGGGTTTCTTTTTCCCTTTCTGAACTGCAATAGGTTTTTATGTGTGGTCATAATGTTTTTCTTTATTATTTTATTTTTCATTCTTTTTTCTTATTATTATTAACATTATTTCCATTTATTTATATCAGTTTCCCTTTTTCTATTCTCATCAACGTATTCATGACAGCACCCCTTTTTATTTTTATATATATATATATATATATATATATATATATATATATATATATATATATATATATATATATATATATATATATATATACGTTGTTGTTGTTGTTGGACTGCTCATATTGATTCTGTTTTCTTGTCCATACAACTAGTTCCCAGTACCAAACCCTACTCTATTTCATATTATTTTCTTTTTTTTTTAATTTTTATTTATTTATTTAGATGTTTAGTTAGAATTCGTTTCTGTTTTTATATATATATATTCTTTTAAGTTTTTTTATTTTTTCAGCTTCTTTATTAATAACTTTTTTCCCCTAAAAAAATGCCTTAAAAATGAGTAGTGAATCGTTTTCATTTCTATTTTTAGGCCGATGATATAGTAAAAGGCCGTTTTTCGCCCGATTACATTTAATCGGTGATGAGCGGTCAATATGAGGCCCTCTTTTATTTTATTTTATTATTTTTATTTTGAACAAAACAAACTTGTAATAATTTATCTTATTCATTATCTCCAATACTATTTAATTTATTTATTTATTTATATTTATTATTCTATTTAATATTTTCGCGATTCAATTTATTCGTTTTATTATCGCATTTCAAATTATGTTCGACTCCTCATAGAACGGTTTCTTTAAACCGGCTCTAAAGTAGTTCACGAAATAAATTTTGCCGCGTCCCGAAAAGGTCCAACGCCTTCGAATAGTTGCGCTCGAAAAAAGGTCCAACGCCTTCGAATAGTTGCGTCCCGATTAAACAGGCCGAACTCCTTCGAATAGTTTAAACACACTGCATACACGCTTCCTCTTGGGCTAACTACAATGATACCATTTATTTCGCGCAATCCCCTGTATTTATTTTGTATCCCTCTCCCATTATTTTGTACGCACTTTATTTTTCCGCATTTTATTTATTTCCGAATCCTTGGTCCAACGCCAAGCGATTGCACTTGCACACTCGCACATTTTATTTCGTTTATTAGGATCCACCTCTCTTTGCGAGCCGAGCGCTTTGAGCCTCGCTAAACAAACTACAAAATAAACCTCCATTTGCATTTACCTTTAAACTCAAAAAAAACCAAAACGTTTCGATTAGATCCAAACCCTTGATACAACGTCAAGCGGTCTTAGGAAATAAAACACTTCAATAATACGAGAAGATTTGTACGCTACGAGCCTTAAGCGGTAGAAAGGAGGATAACGAGCTCTCGTTACTCGCTCCGATTATTTCGACGCAGGACGCTCGTCTTGTTGGGCGAGATAAACTATCCATATTCTTTAGTACATTTCAACTCCTAAACCCTTTCATCGACGAAAGGTAATAAAATCAACAACCATTACCCTTAGTAGGCCGAACTACGAGACTCTGACTTTCCCATTGCACACGGGAGTACGTAGGCACGAGGATCTCAATCCTTGCCGAGCACCTAGGATCAATCTAACTTATAATTCAACTCATTTCCCTCTAGCAAGCAATTCGTTTAAGCATAGACATCCTTTCACGCGTGATAACTTAGATGGTTCCCATCGAGTACGATGGATGTAGGGGTGTGCTAATACCTTCCCCCTGCATAACCGACTCCCGAACCAAGGCAATGGTTTCGTTGACCTTTGTCCTCATCCTTTCTTCCCGGGTTGTATCTATATCTTCCCTTTCCCTCTTCGGGAATAAATAGAATTAAGTGGCAACTCTTCAGTCTGTCCGGCACGCGACTCCCGTCTTTCCTGGATCGCGTGAGGTCGTATTTTTCGGGGTACGACAGCTGGCGACTCTACTGGGGACTGGTTCACCCCTATGCGAGTCAGGCCTAGTCTAGGTTCCCGCGTTTGTTTGGATATTTGCTTTAATGCCTTGCTTGTTTATTTTTATCGCTTTCTTTATCGCATTCAATTTTATATATCCTGTGGCTCCTTGGTACTATGATTTGGATCGATACTTTGAAAAAGAAACTTGAGGGAAAAGCGCTATACCCGGGCTTGCGAGTACAAACTTAAGTTAGCGAGGTTGTGTAGTATGGGCTCCCGAGAGAACCACTCTCGTGGGTTGTCGATACGAAAACCTCACTCTGAGTAGATTCTGATGAGAATACTGACAACCGTCAAGTCCTTGACGTGTGTTCTCAGTTGCTTTCATTAGGGTCATTAACTCTGAGGACCTTTAGAACCTTTTGGTTAAAACATCGGTTGATGGTTGCGTAGTATTGGGCACCAGGGTTCACCCTCGCGTGGCTCGATACGAAAACCTCACTTGGAATAGACTTACTCAATGTAGTTGATTGACTGTCAAGAATGTATGAAATTGACACGTGCATCAAACAGTTGAGAAAGTTCCATAACTCCAGGACATTGTTTTAAACCTTGTGTCGATGATCACGTAGTATGGACTCCCGAGAAAATTTGCTCTCATGGGTTGTCGATACGAAGATCTCACCCAAAATAGATTCATATGGCGGAGTCAATCAACCGTCATGCTTATGGCGCGTGTGATGAACAACCATATGAATTGACAACTTTGGGATCCCTAAAACTTTAGAGTCTACCCAGTGAGTTCTTGATCAAAGTATCCTCCACTTATACCTTGGACTCCTCAAGACCTTGATCTTGTGATCCTGGAGTCTGATATTGCATATCATTTCATTTGTATCATTTATTCATACTGCATTTCATTCCAAAGCCATAAACTTATTTTCATGTTCCTCCATCTTCAGTAAATCAAGCTGGTTTCCCGGCGCCCGTATCGTGCTAGACGCCCATACTTAACTTGAGCCAATACTAGAAGACTGATGGACGTGATTCAGGAAGAACAAGCTGCCATGAGGGAAGAGATTGACTCGGTCAAAGGCAAGATTGACCAGATTTATGAGACTTTACAAGCTTTGGCAAGAATGGAAGAACGTCGTGAAGCTGCTGCCGCAATGAACAATGCTCAAGTGCAAGGATCTACCTCACGAGCAATGCCTTCAATTCCCGTTCCAAATCCTTTGGTCTACGGTTTGCCTCCAGGCTTCACTCCTGCTGTTGAAGAGGTCACCTCCCAGCCAATGCCTGCTTCTGGTGTTACTGTTGGTGCTATTCCTCAGGCTCAACCTATTCCAACTCCAGTCCAGTTTCCTCAAACTGAAGAGAATCATCAAGTTGAGTATGAGATGCATACTGTTGTTCCAATCACCAATCCTCATGTTGTTCAAGAGTCTGAAGCTATGAAGATGTGTCGCGAGTTAGCTGAAAAACTCCGAATCATGGAAGGACACAATTCAACTTCTTTGAGTGCTGCAGACATGTGCTTAGTTCCAGATGTTGTGATCCCTGCTAAGTTTAAACTGCCAGAATTCGAGAAATACAAAGGCCTTAGCCGCCCTGAGCTTCATTTGAGGATGTACTGCAGGAAAATGGCCGCTCATGCCAAAGATGATAAGCTTATGATCCATTGCTTCCAAGATAGCCTGTCTGGAGCGTCTCTAGAATGGTACATGCAGCTCGAACGCAACAATGTTCGTACTTGGCTTGATCTATCCGATGCATTCAAAAAGCAATACAAGTACAACACTGACTTTGCTCCTAACCGTACTCAACTTCAGAGTATGTCTCAAAAGGAAAGCGAATCCTTCAAAGAGTACGCCCAACGCTGGAGGGAGTTAGCTGCCAGAGTGCATCCGCCATTGGTTGACCGTGAATTGATCGATATCTTCATGGGTACCCTACAGGGACAATACTACGAAAAGCTGATCAGCAGCGTATCTACTAGATTTTCAGACATGGTGATGGTAGGAGAAAGAATCGAAGAAGGTCTGAAAAGTGGAAAAATCCAAGGAGGTTCTAGCAACCAAGCCAATGTCAAGAAACCCTTCAACGGGTACAAAAAGGGCGAAACAAATGTCGTTTCTGCTGCAAGTGGGAATTTTCAACAGAGTGCACCTGCTCCAGTTCCCTACTATCAGTATCCTTATGTTGCTGCTGCGCAATATGCTCCTATGCCATACCAGCCAGTTCCTCCAATGCCTTATCAGCAGGCCTTTCAAGCTCTATTTCCGCCTCAGATGGCTCATCAACCACGTCCACCTCCAATGGTTGCAGTTGCGCAGTATGCGCCCAATCCATACCAGCAACTAGCTTATCCACCATGGCCTGGTCAACAGCAACAACGCGCTCCTCAACAGCATCCACCATATCAACCAAGAGGATATGATAGGCACATTGATCCCTTGCCTATGTCATACACCGAAATCTTTAAACAATTGATGGCAAAAGGACCTCTTACTTTGAGAGATATGCCACCTCAGACTGGTAATGCCCGGAACTATGATGCTAATTCTCCTTGTGAGTATCACAAAGGCGCTCCAGGTCACACAATCGAGAACTGCCATGCCTTCAAACACTTGATTCAGGATATGATCAATTCTAAGGACCTCACTCTCACTCCGAGAAATCCAAATGTCCAGAACGATCCAATGCCGTCTCACGGTGCCAACAAGTAAAGACATTTGAAGGGGTTGTTGAAGACCAAGCTGAGTAGTCTCCAACTTTGAAGTATTCAATCAAGAGAAGTTCATTCCTCAAGTCAAGGCAGCCAGTGCCATTTATTATTTACGCATTCCTGTTGTTTTGTAATGTTTGTTTAAGTACTATTTGCTCTGAACATTGTTATCATTTGTACTTGGTTATGTTAATATTTTGTTTATGCATGTTTTGAATCAATTTATTCGCATTCGCTCATATTTATCATTTATCCCAAAAAATCAAAAATATTTCCCTCACTTCACTTTAGCAAATATTTGAGGGAGGATGATGAAAACTAAATACCCATAGCTGTTGCGGTATGCTTTTGGATAAAACCTCGTCAATGATGTACATGCATTTGTTCAAATCCCGAAACACTGGAGATATAAGGAGTTAATCCCTAGTCAACCACTTCGAGCCTAGAAGTAGGAATTTCTTTCGGATACAACCCTTACATTTAACCCGGGGCAGGGTAGTCGTTCAGTTAACCTGGCTACACCTTCAAATTGCAAGATGAGACATCCCGTCAGAGGACCATCAACAAATGACTTGGCAGTCACAATATTCAAACAAAAAGAAAAAAGAAAAGAAAAAACCGCTAAGTTGAGCACCCAAAGGGAGACTTAGTCGAAAAAATCAAAAGAGGAGCTCAAATCCTCAGCAAAAACAAAACAAATATCAGTGACCACCAAATCAAAAAATCAAAGGGTCACTAGCAAAATAAGATGACTGCCATTTTCGAGCGAACCTTAAAGCTTAATCTTCACTCTTGCAACGTCAAAAACAAATGCAGGTGTAGAGTTAACTGAACGTAGGATTGGAGAACATTACGAAGAAGGGTTGGGTACAAATCAAACTTTGAGCCTTATATCTTTGTTTCTCAAACCATCAACCAAACCACGTTACAACCCTCAAAAGACCTAACTGAGGCGCGGTTTATTCTGAAAGCATGCTACCAACAAGGTTGCGTAAATTGACTCCCATGTATTTGCTAATCTTCAATCTCAATTGCACATTATTCTTGCTGCATCTTTTACGCACTTTCTAAATCAACACCTTGTTTGGACCAATGGTCCATTCGTTACACTTTCACAACATTCAAAATAAATTGACTTTTTCAAAACTTACATGAACTTTACATTAACACTAACATTTGTGTATGAACAATTTAATTGCAAATCAATGCTTGACATCGGTACAATCCCAACAAGGGACAATCAAAAGAGAAACTTGAACTTCATCGCCAACATGAGTCAAGACTAATTCAACAGCCCAATCAGGGGAAAATTTATCTTCAAACAACCCAATCAAGGGAAAATCATCTTCAATAGCCCAATCAGGAGCAAATCATCGTCAAACTGCTCAGTCAGGGGTAGACGCCTACCAGATCCAGATACAGGGGCAGATCATGCCATGGCCATTGTCAGAGCTTCCCCATCAAATTTATTTCAAACACCCTACATGCAGGGGCAAGCAAACAAGGAGCAAATCTTCCTAGCTAAACAAGCAGATATTTCCAGACGTTGGCAATCATTCGAAGCAAAATCAGTCTTCATGTGTCAATTAAGTCGCTTCGCTCATCAGCAGATGACCAAGCTTGGAACTTTCAGATCCATCTTCTGACCATACATCGTCGAAGCTCGAGTGTCGGGGAATTAATCCCTCCACCCACCCAAAGTCCAATCATTATTGGCAACTACCAAACCAAAAGTCCACCAAGCTGGCATCTTTCATTCGCTCATATGCATCATTATGCATCATCAACGTCATACGCATCATTTACATCAATTCTTTACATCATATGCATCATATGCATACCTTAAATAGATCAGATTTTCATATCCCCAACATTCTTAATTTACATCTTAGTGCATAAACACTTGCATCGTATCTCCATCCTTATGGAATACCATTTCAAAACAATCAAGCATAGTTGCATAATTCAAGATCCAGGATCAACATAAGTTTCCAGTCCTTTCCCCAGCAGAAGTCAGGATCATATCAATCGAAGATTCCAGGCATCTCCTCGGCGAATTCAGTGGCCGTATTTAAATTTCTTTCGCCTTATCCTCCTCTGTTGATAAGTGATTTCATTTCCAGTTATTCGCCTTCTCATCCTCTGTTGATAAGTGATTTTATTTTCAGTCTTTCGCCTATCATCCTCTGTTGATAGTGATTCTTTATTTTTTCTGTCTTTCTGTCTTATCATCCTCTGTTGATAAGTGAGTTTATTTTCTGTCGTTCGCCTTATCATCCTCTGTTGATAAGTGATTTTATTTTTAGTCTGTTGTCTTATCATCCTCTGTTGATAAGTGATTTTAATTTCAATCATTTGCCTTATCATCCTCTGGTGATAAGTGATTTTATTTTTCTGTCTTTCGCCTATCATCCTGTGTTGATAGTGATTCTTTCTTTTTCAATCATTTGCCTTATCATCCTCTGTTGATAAGAGATTTTATTTTCAATCATTTGCCTTATCATCCTCTGGTGATAAGTGATTTATATTGTCAATTAGTTTCTCGCTGTGGCGCTCATCATTTCTGGTTTATTTCATTTGCCATTTTCAAATTTCTTTCTTTGTCAGACAAATTTGGAGTCTGTTAATATCTAATTATCTTATACCTCGAAAGATTGAACGCGAGCCAGTTCATTTTACTCGGTCTAAGCCAATTCGATAGGGGAATCTGTCGTACCCCAAATTTGTCCTACCTTTGTTATTTTATTTATTAAATCATTAGTATAAAAAAAAAAAAAAAAAAGGTATCTGCCATTTTATTTTGCTGTCTGAATACTCGAAAAAAAATCAAATAAACATGTCGCTTATTATTATTTTTATTTTATATATATATCCGTTTCTGTCCATTATCTAATTTCATCCATATTCAATACTTTTTTTATTTTTTTTTATAAAAAAATCAATTACCAAAAATCCCAAAAAAAAAATGCATTTATTTCTTTTTAGATTAAAATTCAAATTCTCTTGTTATCGTAAGTTTTATTTTATTATTCGATTCATTATCACAAAACTACAAAAAAATTATTTCATCATCCCACTTTTATTTTTGTTATTATTAAATTCCACTTCTATTATTATCATTATTATTATTTTATTATTATCATCTTTTTATTATTATTATTATTATTTTATTTCTATTATTCTAATTTATTATAGTTTTCATTATTATTATTATTATTATTAGTAGTATTATTATTAGAGTATTATTTATAAACAAACCAAAAAAATCTCAGCAAGATTTCACTACCATTTCCACTAGCCACAGTACACACATCAGTTGGTACCACACTGATTCCACTCATAACTGATAGTGCCAGCATATTCCACACCGCAACCAGCTGCAAAATCCGTTATATAATGTACATATTTGATACACACAACAAGAAAAAGCAATACCATTTGTCAATATGGCCATGACCCTTTTTTGTTTCTTTCTTCATGACACAGCACATCCCATCTGGATAAACAATTCTTCCACCATGTGATACAACAAAAACACACTCTGATAACACTATTTTCAGCACACTATCACTGCTACCTAACACAACATTTTCCAAAAAAAAAACATTAACATTCATCATCAAAATCGTAAAACCTCACTTTCTGATCCAACAAACTCAGTCACCATTAAACCCTGCCTTTACTCCTTCATCGCTACTATCCTCGGTGGAACAACAACAAACATTCAATTTCATTCATACTTCACAGACCACCATCAACGAATTTTCCCAAAATCCAAACCTCAAACCACCGTCAAAGCTTACAAACCATAAACCAAACAAAACTGTAAAAAGCCATAAATCGTCAAAACCGAAACGCCGACAAACTTAACCCAGAAATCCGAATAAACCTTTAATGCAACCATACACAAAAAACCCAAAAAAAGAGAAGAGAAAAGCTGAAAAAAGATGAAGCCGTGAAACCAGCACCACCGAACTCAAAACATAACCAACGCCCTTTCTCCAAACCACTCTACCGCCGTAAAAAGCTCAGCGCCGATCCACAAACACAACCGCGAGCATCCCGCCGCAAACCAACCAATTTGTAAACCCACAACCACCATAAATCCGAGAAGCTGAGAAGGAGAGATCGGAGATGAAACAAAGCCGCAGTGAGGTTCGCGCGAGAGAGAGGCTTGAAGCTGAACAAGCCGCGGCGATTGAGAGAGAGAGCCGCGTGGAGGTCTCCATCAAGAATTGCATTTGTGGTGGGTTTCTTTTTCCCTTTCTGAACTGCAATAGGTTTTTATGTGTGGTCATAATGTTTTTCTTTATTATTTTATTTTTCATTCTTTTTTCTTATTATTATTAACATTATTTCCATTTATTTATATCAATTTCCCTTTTTCTATTCTCATCAACGTATTCATGACAGCACCCCTTTTTATTTTTATTATATATATATATATATATATATATATATATATATATATATATATATATATATATATATATATATATATATATATATATATATATATATATATATATATATATATATATATATATATATACGTTGTTGATGTTGTTGGGCTGCTCATATTGATTCTGTTTTTTTGTCCATACAACTAGTTCCCAGTACCAAACCCTACTCTATTTCATATTCTTTTCTTTTCTTTTTAATTTTTATTTATTTATTTGGATGTTTAGTTAGAATCCGTTTCTGTTTTTATATATATATATATATATATATATATATATATATATATATATATATATATATATATATATATATATATATATATATATATATATATATATATATATATATTCTTTTAAGTTTTTTTATTTTTTCAATTTCTTTATTAATATCTTTTTTTTCCCTTAAAAAAAATGCCTTAAAAATGAGTAGTGAATCGTTTTCATTTCTATTTTTAGGCCGATGATATAGTAAAAGGCCGTTTTTTGCCCGATTACAGTTAATCGGTGATGAGCGGTCAATATGAGGCCCTCTTTTATTTTATTCTATTATTTTTATTTTGAACAAAACAAACTTGTAATAATTTATCTTATTCATTATCTCCAATACTATTTAATTTAATTATTTATTTATATTTATTATTCTATTTAATATTTTCGCGATTCAATTTATTCGTTTTATTATCGCATTTCAAATTATGTTTGACTCCTCATAGAACGGTTTCTTTAAACCGGCTCTAAAGTAGTTCACGAAATAAATTTTGCCGCGTCCCGAAAAGGTCCAACGCCTTCGAATAGTTGCGCTCGAAAAAAGGTCCAACGCCTTCGAATAGTTGCGTCCCGATTAAACAGGCCGAACGCCTTCGAATAGTTCAAACACACTGCACACACGCTTCCTCTTGGGCAAACTACAATGATACCATTTATTTCGCGCAATCCCCTGTATTTATTTTGTATCCCTCTCCCATTATTTTGTACGCACTTTATTTTTCCGCATTTTATTTATTTTCGAATCCTTGGTCCAACGCCAAGCGATTGCGCTCGCACACTCGCACATTTTATTTTGTTTATTAGGATCCACCTCTCTTTGCGAGCCGAGCGCTTTGAGCCTCGCTAAACAAACTACAAAATAAACCTCCATTTGCATTTACCTTTAAACTCAAAAAAAAACCAAAACGTTTCGATTAGATCCAAACCCTTGATACAACGTCAAGCGGTCTTAGGAAATAAAACACTTCAATAATACGAGAAGATTTGTACGCTACGATCCTTAAGCGGTAGAAAGGAGGATAACGAGCTCTCGTTACTCGCTCCGATTATTTCGACGCAGGACGCTCGTCTTGTTGGGCGAGATAAACTATCCATAGTCTTTAGTACATTTCAACTCCTAAACCCTTTCATCGATGAAAGGTAATAAAATCAAAAACCATTACCCTTAGTAGGCCGAACTACGAGGCTCTGACTTTCCCATTGCACACGGGAGTACGTAGGCACGAGGATCTCAATCCTTGCCGAGCACCTAGGATCAATCTAACTTATAATTCAACTCATTTCCCTCTAGCAAGCAATTCGTTTAAGCATAGACATCCTTTCACGCGTGATAACTTAGATGGTTCCCATTAAGTATGATGGATGTATGGGGTGCTAATACCTTCCCCCTGCATAACCGACTCCCGAACCCAGGCAATGGTTCCATTGACCTTTGTCCCCATCCTTTCTTCCCGGGTTGTATCTATATCTTCCCTTTCCCTCTTCGGGAATAAATAGAATTAGGTGGTGACTCTTCAGTCAGTCCGGCGCGCGACTCCTGTCTTTTCCGGATCGCGTGAGGTCGTATTTTTTGGGGTACGACAGGAGGATCATGTGAAGACCATGTTACTCCCATTTTCTAGAGAAACATCTCTTTACCCTAAGGAGGTAGCACCCACAACTTTAGTGCCTTTTCAAGATTATCAAAAGTTTGAAGCCTTGGTTCAACAACTCAGGTTGGAGAATCAAGAAGCTTACGATTCATGCCAGAAATTGAAGATGCAAAATCAAAAGTTGGAGGAAAGAGCTCACAAAGCTGAAGAGATGGTTATGCTCAAGCAGTAAGATTTTCAAGATTAAGAGCTCTACTTCAGGAAAAGGGGATTAGCTGAAACTCACAAGGCGGCCAGCGTCGGAAGGAGAGGAAGGATTTGAATGAAGCCAATGAAGTTGTCACCTTATGGCAAGAGAAGTGGGAGGACAATTTGAGGAAGCAGAGGGAGCTGGAAGTCAAGCATAAGCTAGAAGTCAAGAATCTTCATGATTATTTGGATGGACAGAGAGAACTCCTTTAGAAGGCTTATCATCAAGAGAAGAGTCGTCTCCAAAGTTTAGCAGAAAGCCAACAAGCAGTAAAGGAAGCTCAGAAAGAAATAGAAGATTTGAAGTTGAAAGCTGATGACAAGAGAGCCAAGAATGATTATATTACAAGCAAGTAAAGTGAAAAGGTGTTCCTACAGCAAATTGAGGAATTGCATGCCTCCTTTGACCTTAGGGATATCCTAATACAGAAGCTTGTACAGGAGCCTACGCATCCGGATATAGCTCAAATGTGGCAACATGTCAAGCGCCTCAGTTGGAGATTACAGGATGTAGACTTTCCTAAGCTTTAGTTGTATGTGCATATGACTTGGATTATCCACAGACTTGTTGTAGGAATCCCTTCTTTCTTGATGTACTTTTTCTTTCGTGACATATTGAATTTGTACCTTGTGAGGATCTTTGTTATTCCAATTGTCTTCTGATTTACCTAAGGTCTCTGGTTATATCTGTTGCACGGACACAAAATAAATGCCACCACTTCAAGTTTGAATGTCAGACAGGTTTTTCTTGCAAGGAATCTTTTTCTCAACACCAGAATGGGAAAGTAGTGGAAGCCCTGGGAATAAAAGGAACACATTGCATTGCATACACATCATTTAAATTTCTTCTTTGTTTTGCAGGTTTTCTACAGGTTGCTTAACTTATTTTTATTTCAGACAAAGATTGCGAGGGCTGCCAAGACCCGTCATCTCCGACAAAATATCCAGCATCGTTACGCAACTCGCAACAACCAGAGGACAGACATGGATGATATGCAAACTGAGCTTAATGAGTTTCGCACCAGAATAGGAGAGTTCATGGTCATGATGCAAGGGATGGCTCAGGGACAACAAGAGTTAAGAAATGCAATTCAAGGGCTCAACCTTCCTCAGACTAATATCCCTGTAACCACTCCTGGAGTACAAGTGACTCCTCCCAACACCAACAATGGTCCAGGTGGGCCTCAAGTTCCAGAACAGGGAACAACAACTTTCATTCCAGTACAAGACAGGCAGGAGGATCAGTTCCCTTCTTTCAACAATGATATGGGGTTTGGCGGAGAAGTAAATCTTCAAGACTTTTTTATGCTTGCGGAGAAATTCAAAGCCCTCGAGTGTAGAGATACTTTGGGGATAGATGTGTCTGACATGGGTCTAGTCCCCTAGGTGGTTATTCCTCACAAATTCAGGCCACCAACCTTTGACAAGTATAACGGTAGTTCCTGCCCTAAAACTCACTTGCAGACATTCTACCAGAAAATTGTCGCCCATACTATGGATGAAAAGCTCTGGATGTACTACTTCTAGGATAGTCTCTCCGGAGGATCCTTGGAATGGTATATGAAGCTAGAGAGAAGCTCTGTGAGGAGCTGGAAGGAATTGGGAGAAGCATTCCTCAAGAAATATCAGTATAATATCGACATGGCGCCCAGTCGTACTCAACTTCAAAGTCTGACTCAGAAGAACTCCGAGAGTTTCAAAGATTACGCACAAAGGTGGCGCGAAGTGGCCGCCAGAGTACAACCACCTTTGTTGGAGAGAGAAATGGTAGACCTATTCTTGGATACCCTCCCTGGGCATTTCATGGAGAGGCTAGCTGGATGTTCCTCAAGTGGATTCTCAGATATCATCTTGACTGGCAAAAGGGTAGAGTGCTGGATCAAGCAAGGGAATATTCATAATGGGGGCACTTCGAGTTCTAGTGTCAAGAAGCCCTTCGTGAAGAGGAGAGAAGGAGGGGCTAGGGCAGTGTACGCGCAAAAGGGAGGAAATAATAGAGGGTTTTATCAACAAGTATCCCCTGTCACTATCTCAACTCAACATGTTCAACAACAAGTCCAACCACCGCAGCCGCAACGCCAACAAGGGTATCAACAAAGAACTCCTCGTTCATATTACCCCCAGAAAAATAGAGAAAGACATCTCGAAACTCCTCCGATGTCTTATTCACAGCTTTTGAAGAATCTCCTACAGCTCCAGATGGTTCAACTTCGAACTCTACAACCCCCGAAGCCAGGCCAAATCCCCGAGGGTTATGATATAAACGCTAGATGCGAATTTCATTCCGAAGCTCCCGGGCATACCACCGAAAACTGCAAAGCTTTGAAGCATGTTGTTCAAGACCTACTGGATTCTAAGAGATTAATTTCGCTCCTACTCCTAATGTAATACAGAACCCCATGCCTCCTCACGGGGGTACGGTTGGGGCAGTTGACGATGGGGAGAATCTAAACTTGGTGTGTGATATCGACGACCTGCAAACTCCGTTGAGTGTTGTTAAAGCATGTTTGGCCCAGAGGGGTGTGTTTACAGGTTGTGGAAGTGATTGTCCAGGGTGTGTTGAAGCTCCAAATGGTTATGAGCAGTTGAAAACAAAGATCCAAAGTATGATTAGTGAAGGAGTGTTGCAGTTTGACAAAGTTGTAAGGGAAAGCGAAGTCTCCACAGTAACCATTTTCTACGATCCATATCAAGTTCCTACACGGGCCAGATGGGCACCGATAACGATTACCACTGCAGGACCAGTAATGTATCAGGGTAATAAAGCCATTCCCTGGAATTATGGTGGCGAAGTATATTGTAACTGCCAGAAGCAAGAGTTGGTCACGTCTAGTACGACCCCAACTCAAGTAGAAAACGTTGGAGTAGGGGGATTTACTAGCAGTGGAAGGTTATTTGCGCCGGAAACACTAAGAAATAGTGTGATACCACCCAGAGACACCGCAGACGCCCAGGCTAAGGAAAGAGGGAAGCATTCAATGGTTGTCAAAGAGCCCGCAACAGTGACTGATCCAGACATTACATTTGATAAAGAAGTTGAAGAATTTTTTAGAATTATCAAAAAGAGCAATTATAAGATTGTGGACCATCTGCAGCAGACCCCATCGAAAATTTCCATCTTGTCTTTGCTAATGTGTTTTGACTCCCACAGGAAAGCTCTCTTGAATATCCTGAACAAGGCTTATGTGCCTCAGGATATTTTAGTAAATCAGTTAGAAGTGGTGGTATCTAGTGTCAATGCCATTCATGGATTGGGTTTTATAGACATGGATCTAACATTTGAAGGTCGTTCTCATAATCGGGCGCTGCATATCTCTTTAGAATGTAAAGGTGCGGTACTTTCTCACGTGTTGGTAGATACCAGATCATCGTTGAATGTTCTGCCTAAGAAGGCATTGATGAAGTTGTATTATGATGGAGTAGTTTTAAAGCCTAGCGACCTGGTGTAACACGGTGGGAGAACTGACTTTCTATAAATGTTGCGGATAGCAAGAGTCGCCACCGACTTTTATTTTATCCAAATGGAAAGGACATAAAAGAACAGGAAATACCTTAAAAAGATTTTGGGTTCGGGGGGTAGGTTATATAAAGGGAAGGTGTTAACACCCTTTATATCCATGGTTATCCATGGGCTCTTAGTTACTTAGCTCACTTTGAATTGTTTTGAGAAAGGTGTAGTGTGTGATTAAAATTTTCTAAGTACTTTATAATAATCCTCGTATGGATGTATATAAAGACTTGTTTTTGAAAATTTGTTTGAAAGGTATGGTGTAAAGAGTATTTTGAAATGTGAGCAAGTAACTTAAGAGAAACCTACCCTATATTAAATCTTTATTGTTCTTATGTTCTTTCAATGGTAAGACTATCCCTATTATTAAGGAATAGGTAGTCATTACCTTGGATGTAAGAAGGGACGTGTATAGGGACAATCTGAATGTAGGCAACTGCAAGGTGTCTTTAGCAATTCATAGGGACTTATCATCTTTTATTCGAAGGGACAAGATCATTTATCGTAGGCAACCTCGAAGGGACTTGATCTTATAAACTGAAGGGACTTGATGATATTTGTGAAGGGACGTTGCTTAAGACACCTTCTTGACCTTTTGAAATAGGCAACATGAGAGGTAACCCTAGAAAGTGCAAGATGGCGATCAAAGATCGACTTACGTGTGTGAGTGTTTATTTTCAAGTATTTATCTTATTTAAATTAATTTTCTAAATTATTTTTAATCACATTTAGGTTATACACACCCTAAGATTACTAACCATACAATACAATATTTACGAAATAAAATAAAGGCGGAAAATAAACCTAATTATTACATGGCTTTAACAGATACATAATAATCAAATAAAAACAATAATAATAAAATTTAATAAGAATAATAAATAAACAATAATAAAATATTAGCAATAATAAAATAATAGCAATAATAATAATGATAATAATAATAAATAAAGAAATCAAGATTTAAATTTAAAAGAGAAATTGTTTTTAGGTTAAATAAATATTTTCTAGAGATTAATTAAGAAAATATAACAAGTTAATAATATTATTAAGAAAAACATTAAATTAATTACATATTAATAAAAATAAAGGTTAACATATTAATTAGGGTTTAGAAAAATAAATTAAGTTTTTTAGAATTAATAGAAAAATTAGGGTTAATTAATCATAATTAAAAATACATTATTTTTATTTATAAAATATACAAATTAATTATATACAAATATATTATAAAAAGAAATAATTAATAAACATTAAAAAATAATTATGAGTTTTAGAACATAATTAGGATTTTTTTTTTATAATAAAAAAAATGTACAAATAATAATATTGAAAATTATGAGTTTAATAGAAAATATAAGGTTTATTGGTTAATTAATTGATTAAGAATATAATTAGTTATAATATAATAATAAAATAAAACAAAACAAAAAGAAAGAAAAGAAAATAAAACCAGGATTTTGAGACAAAATGTTAGAGGCGGGTGTTGAACCCGTGCCCTCAACAACAACAGCCTCCAGCTTTTCCACTGGGACATGCGTCTGCTTATGTCAATCCAATAGCAACAATATTTTATATGCTAATCCTGTAAAACAAAACAAAATATTAACAAAAAATATGAGACTTGGGATTCGAACCCAGGTCATTGACCTTCCAGGCGCGTTACCAAAACCAACTGAGCTACACGCTCTTTCTGATATTAATACGCAAATATTTCATAATAAAATAAGATGAAATTTAAAAGTTAGATTTCTCGCCCTTCTTCATCTTCTTCACTCATCCGTCTGGTTAACATATAGCTACAGTTTTGCCCGTAGCAAAAGGCTTTAGTGATGACTTGTCCGTCACTATAGGACCTGCATTTTGCCAAAACATTATTCAAGCAATATAAATTTATTCTATCAATGCAAATCAGTTAAAGAATGATCCAGGAGTCTTGTTAAGCTATCAATTGGTCCTGAAATTATGTCTAACCAAAGTTCCCAATTTTGAAGCTTATGAACCCTAACCATGGCAGTTATGCGATCTGGCCCCGAAGCTTCAATGTAAATATCTAGAATTCATCTATGAATTCATACAAACATCAAAACAAGATCAAATTGCATTATAAACACGTAAATAAATGAAATCGAAAAAAAATAAATTCAAGGAGAAGTGTGATTCGGTTCAGGCATGTAATGATGTTTTGGATGATGATGATGATTGGGAAACGTTCAGTGATCGTCCAAGAAGAGATTGAAACCTTAAAATCGCTAGCAAGAAGCCTCAAAACTAAAATCCGAATTTCACATTTTTGGAGAATTTTTCAACTTTGAAGATGAGCTTTTTGCCTCTGAATTTCTTCCCCTGTGTTTGTGTTATGTCCCTCTTCATATAGTGAACCAAATTAGGTCAAAAAAACATGTGACTTTGTGGGCTTTTGGATGTCTTGAATGTGAAGAAATTTTCTTGCCAAATTAGTCAAAAAATCAAATTTTTTCATTTCATAATGTCTTAGCACGAATTTGGATAGCATCAAATCAATTTAAATGGTCTTTAAGAGTTTCTAGAAGAATAATCACATTTAAATATTGAGTTTTCATATTTTATTTTGATTTAAAATGATTTTTAATGAATAAAATCAAAATAAATATAAAATAAATTAATAAAAATCTGAATAAATGATATTTGATTCGTGCATGATGTCATGGTAGAGATTGGGTCATAAAAATGCAAGCCCATTTGAAGAAATTTAGTTTTAAGGCCCTATTTGCTTCATAAACCTCCCAAAAATTTCCCAACTTTGCAAAGGCACAAATCCCTCAATTTTAAGGCTATGAAGGTGTTCTTGGACATTTTGGAAATCTTAGATAGTCCTCTAATCAACCTCATTGGTCTAATGTTCATATCCTTTACCATTTTCAAATTATGCCCTTTGGAAGATGTTGACTTTTTGTTGACTTTTAAAATGACCTGTAATGTCTTAGCTCATTCCTTCCAAATGAAGCATTTTTGGGCTTGGCTTGTGAGACACAAAGTTGTAGAGAATTAAATTTCCTTCAAAATGAGCTTTGGATGGGAAATTTTTGATGAAGCATGTGAAAGTTATGGTTGGTCAAAGTTCAGTTGATTTTTCCTATGAAAACCCTAATTTAGAAACTCCTGATTCTTGATGATCTGAAATCTCCTTGATGAATCATGATCAACCCTTGATCAAATGATGAATTTTAATTCATATACTTGATTTTGGCAAAAAATCATGAAGTTTGACTTTGGTTTGACCACAGTTGACCTCAGTTTGACTTTTTAACTGCTTTGACTGATTTTAGCCTATCTGATCATCTGACTGAGCAAACCTTTTGGGAAAGCCTTGAAACTTGACATAGAGATTATTGAAGACATGTAGGAGGGTACTAAGCTCACTTGAAGCCTTGGAAGTCCATTTAGCCTGATGAAACTCAAAACCCTAGTTTAGGATGCATTGCTTAGGAGGATGTTTTGTCTGAGGGGATTGTCAAATTTTCTGACTAATTGTGAACCTTGTGAATCTCTTGAGATGCCTTGTGAATCTTGTGAACCTTGTGACCCTCTTAGGATACCTTGGTACACAATTTCTGGTCTAGGTGAGGGAAAATTTTGGGGTGCAACAGTTGCCCCTGTTCAATTTTCTGAAACCTGAGGGGTTAGATTGGCCTGTGTGCCATTCGTGACTTGGAAGGTTGAAGGGGATTGAACACAAAAGCCCAAAAATTTGCACTCTTCGGTGCGTAAAGTAATACTGCTGATTGGTTGTCTATGCTGGAGTGGGCTTAAAGATGCAACTCAGAGGAACTGGAGATGGGCTTATAAATGCCATCCATAATATCAGAAGATGGTAGTATGTTTATGTTGTCACTGGATATCAGCATTAGGTCTTTGTATAGGCCGTATCTGAATCATTTCTATAACATGGTTTGAGTTGAATTTCAGGACTAGATCTTCATATAGATCGTCTCTGCATTATCTCTGGGGAAAAAATATCCTTTATTAAGTGTCAGTGCTTAGATCTTCGTATAGATCGGCTCTGAACCATATTTAGGAACATGCTTTAATTTAAGCATTAGAATCAAATCTTCGTGGCGATCTTTTCTGAATTGCTTTTGGTAATATCTTGGGCTAAGTACAAAATCTTCGTATCGATCATTTACGTACCATCCCACAGATAAACTGTTATATAGACCATTAGAAATAAATCTTCGTATCAATTATTTCTTCTGGAAGTATCCCGGATTAGGTAATAGATCTTCGTATAGACCATTTATATACCATCCCAAGGATAGAAAGAATATCAGGATTAAATCTTCGTGGCGATTATCCCTGAACTTCTTCTGAAAAATCTCTTGGACGAAGTGCTAGATCTTCGTATAGATCATTTACACACTATCCCAAAGATAGTTAACCATCAGAAATAAATCTTCGTTAACGATTATCTCCTCTGGACATATCGTGGATTAAGCACTAGATCTTCGTATAGATCATTTACGTACCCTTCCACAGATAAACTGTTGCATAGACCATTAGAAATAAATCTTCGTGGCGATTATCTCTTCTGGAAATATCCCGGATTAGGAAATAGATCTTCGTATAGACCATTTACATACCTTCCCAAGGAAAAAGAAGAATATCAGGATTAAATCTTCGTGGCGATTATCCTTGAACTTATTCTGAAAGAATCTCTTGAATTAAGTGCTAGATCTTCGTATAGATCATTTACACACTATCCCAAAGATAGTTAACCATCAGAAATAAATCTTCTTTAACGATTATCCCCTCTGGAAATATCCTGGATTAAGCACTAGATCTTCGTATAGATCATTTACGTACCCTTCCAAGGACAACTTGAGTATTGATCATTAGAAATGAACCTTCGTAGCGATTATCTATGAATTAAGTATCAGTACTAGATCTTCGTATAGATCGTCTCTGAACTATTTTGAGTTGTTGATAGTGTTTATCTGCCTGCAACTATCCTGAAAAGAAAAAGTTAGTTTATGCAATATGTATGCATGTATGGCATGATGTACTTAAGTAAATGTTCTATGCATTATGGATGCGTATGCTATGATATGATGTAAATGACGTATGTATGAATCATGTAGCCTGCGGTATCTGAATATCTCTGTATAACAACTGTTGGCTAGGGAAAATAAATCCCGGTTCGTTGCTGAAGAATATGAGGACTTCGTTCCCGTCTTGTTTGATAGTATGGTATTTATAACCTCCCGTCTTCGTTCGTCGTACTTTTAATGAAGAAATAAGTCCCTGAATACCTTGACTGAGGATAAAAGAGATGGACATAAATCCAAGGGGAAATGTTACTTCTTCGGAGGATATGAAACTGCTTGAAGACTTCGTCGGGTGGGAAGTATAAGATATTACTCTAAGAGTTCTGTACGGATATCCGTAAAGATTACTCCGTGGGGATGAACTGGCAAAGCTTCGTTGAATTTCTACCTCCGTTCGCCCTTAGTAAATGCTTTTATTGTATTTTATGCATTTCTAGTAAATATCAATCATATCCAAAAGCATATATACATTCAAACATAACCAACAAACGTTTTTCGCTTTAGTAAAAGGGGAAAAGTAATCCTGAATAAAGAGGGAAAAGTAAAGCTGAACTTGAAAACATAATCGTTTAAACTTTGAGAGTGTATAACCAATTGGATTTAGAGCTCCTGAGATTCTTAACTTTCCTGAATACCTTCCCAGAAACCCTCATAGCTGGATCTGAAGACATGATACTGACACCATCTGATACTACTGGCGTAGACAATTAATTTCCACAATGGCTTCTGCTGAGAATCCAATATCAAGGTGATATAATGAGAGGAACGTGTCTTCAAATTGTGATGGACCATATACGCTCCGGGTATTAGATTTTGAAAAGAGAGCATTGCCCATTGGTTGAGGATGAATTGTCCCATAATGGAAGTATCTGAAGGTAGTTACCTCAAGAAAAATAAGCAGAATTCCCCACAATAATATTCCCCTGACATCATCAACTTTGTAATATTACCCTTGGTAATTCAAATATATGAGGAGAGCTGTCCCTGGTTATTTAAACATAGTTGAATCCTGTCCTGATTGCCCCAAATGAGTTAGGCAATATCATGGTCTGCCCCCTTGATTGGGAGATAATGACTATGCCCCTTTGTATACATGGAGTTTGATCCAGGAAGTAACTTTGTTTATCGGAAGGACTTTGGTTTATTGAGCATTCATCCTGTAAGTTTCTCTGTTTATCAAACACGCAGGTATATGCAAACAAATATATTCAAAAATGCAATGCTTATGTCTGTCTTGAAGTTTTGAAAAAACGTTATTTTAGAAAAACAATTTTTATGAAAACTGTGATATTAACTCAAGTTTTATAATAAGCCCTAAAGGAGTCAGGATACCTTTTTGTGGCAATATGCTTTCAAACTAACCATGCTTCAGTTAGGACTTTTAAAGGGTTGTAACGTGGCCTGGTTCATGGTTTAAGAAACAAAGGATAAAGGCTCAATTTTATTTGTACCCAACCCATTCTTTGTGATGTTCTTCAGTCCTATGCTCAGTTAACTTATGCATTGAGGCTCAAAGGAGTTTGGAATTGTAACACTGACATTTGTGATGGTTCAGAAACCCAAAATTTATTTGAACATTCAGTCATCTTTCTTTGTTGAGGATTCATAGTGACCTCTTTTTCCTTTTGCTTTTTTTTTTTGCTTTATTATCCCTTCCTTTTGCCTGAACTGTTTGTTTCAAGATTACAGTCAGCGGGATTTCTCAATTTTTTACTAAGTCTCCTTCATAGGTTTTGACATAGTGGGTTTTTCTTTTGCTGGATATTGACTGTCAGGTTTAGTGATTACAGGGAAACATCATTAGTTGTGTACAACACAAACAATTGGCATAGTTGAGTTAATCGAGTATCTACCCTGTCCCAGGTTATGAATAAGGGTTTTAATTTGCGTGAGAATGAAAACTCCTACTTCATAGGCTCAAAAGGATTGACTAGGGATTAACTTCCTTATATCTCCACTGTTTAGGAATTGAAACAATGCCTGTACATTGTCAGCATAGTCTGTTCAAAAGCATAATGCATAAGATTATGGTATTGTTTTCGTCATTCTCCCTCTACAGGCTCATAGCTTTATCAAGAGTTAAATATCACAAGATAGAAATAAGAAGCATAGTTCAAAATATAGTGAAACGAATGGATTAATTCAAGACAAACATATGCAATGCATTAATGGAAACAAAAGTTTAACATAATAGTAAGTGCTTAAACAAAATAAAATAAATTACAAATGAAAATTCAAATGTTCTCAAAGCCTCTTCCTCTAAACTCGTCACTCCAGTTATTTGGAAACTTTGATGCCTGATGGACGATAGAAGAACTCAACCTGGCCTTCTGGCGTAACCTCGAGTATTCCTTCGTCAATTAGGTCTTGAATCTTATTCTTCAATGCCCAACAGTTATTAGTGTCATGTCCAGGACAGTCGAAGTGATACATACACCTTGCCCTGGTATTATAGCGAGGAGAGGACGTATTAGGATTTTTAGGAGAATTTTCCAGGGAAATCAACTTCATCTCCAACAGGATTGCAAAACTTGTGACATTGGTGTGCTGAACCAGATGAACTATCTTCTACATTCCTTGTATAGAAGTGGATTAACCTTACAAGGCCTTCTTTCTTCCATGGAAGGATGATCAGTAGTAACCTGTCTCTTTCCTTCTCTTATCCTTACTTTCCTTTCAGCCAAGTCAGCTTGTTTCAACGGAGGTTGACTGATGATTAGATTCCCAACTCTGTTATGTCGAAGCTTATTGACAAAGCTTCTCAGCTCTTCTTGCTCCTGGGGCAAACTCTGGATAAGAGCCATTTGGCCATTCATCTGGATCCTCATCTCTGCCATCTCAGCTTGTAGTTGTTTCAGCTGATCATCCTTGTTGTCTTCATGATTCTTCTTCTTCATTTCCTTAGAGAGGAGTGCTTTCAACTCTTCTTGCCCCTTAGACAAATTCAGAATCACTTCTTGAAACTGAGCATTTTGAGCTTGAAGATCTTTGACAGATTGTTCGAGAGCCATTTCTGCTGAAATAAACAGCGAGAAGATGAGAAACCTGTTGTGAAACTTGTGATGCAATGATATGGTATGTATATGCTTATGCAATGTTTTTAAGGACCACAGGATTTAAATTTGTTTAAAAGAGCCAGAAATGAAACTTTTATTAGTAATCAATAAACTTGTTTGCCTCTTGGGCTTACAACAAAAATGAAATGAATACAAAGATGGGGTTTTAAGTCTCCCATGGATGTTTCCTCTTTGTGTTGAGGTATGAGTTGAGATTCCGCTCCTCGTGAAGTTGTTTTGTCAGCTCTAGGATTCTCTCCTGACTAGCTTTGAAATGAGTCTCAAAAGTATCCCTTTGCTCCTTCAACTGGATCCAGGACCTCTGTAACTCTTCCATGTCAGTGGGCATGTCTGGATGAAGGATGATATAAGGAGTATCTCCTTCAGCAACAGGCTCCATAGTAACTGGCAGGATAGCAGGATATGGCATCATAAGAGTCTGAGCACGTGCTCGTATCCATCTGAGATAAGGTTCCATAGGAATGGAGTACTTTGGTTCTAGAGTCTTGCTGTCAACCTTGTTCACTTTTCCCCAAGCTCGTATGAACCTTTAACGGTAACCTTGTAGATCATTGTCGTAGTCGAACACAATACCTTGAATAAGCATGTCATGTGGACCATTGCTCCGAGCATAACTAAACTTACGTAGAGCTAAAGAAGGTTTGTAAGTAATGCCCCCTCTTATGCTAAGGAGTGGAACATTGGGGAATTCCCCACAACGGTCAATGATGGTAACATTCTCCATAGATCTAGAGCACCAATGAATATTTGGATGAGAAAGTGACATGATTCTCTTAGACCACCTTAACCTTTGTTCATTCTTCATCACTAATCTAGGAAGGTGAGAAATAAACCACCTAGACAATAGAGGTATACAACACATCAGAGTTCCTCGTGCCTTTGTAGTACGGGTATGAAGAGAGTGTAAGATGTCTCCAAGTAATGTAGGCACTGGATTATGAGCCAGAAATATGTTGATGGTGTGTACGTCTATGAACTGGTATGGATTAGGGAACAACATTAAGCCATAGATTAATAAGGCTAAGTTCTCCCCAAAAGCATCATAGCTCATAGCATCCAAGAATATCTGAGCTTTCTCCATCAATACCTTAGCAAGAATACCCTTAACTCCACTTCTTGTTTCTAGAACAATGTCTGATTTCTTCAAATGTAGGGCTGCAACAATGACTTCAGGTTTAGGCTCTTTATCTAAGCCTGTGAAAGGTCTCTGATTGAGGATAGGTATACCCAACAGTTTGGAGAACTCCTCCATTGTAGGAACCAGCTGATAGTCGGGGAATGTGAAACAGTGATGTTTAGGGTCAAATAACTGAAACAGGTCACTCATCATGTCTTCATTGAACCCTGAAGTGACTAGATCCAATAGGTAACCATGCCTCTTGATGAATTAGGAGTTTTTAGAAACTTGAGAGACCAATTCCTTAAGCTTAGGAGGTATTCCTACAAAGTGGATCCGGATAGTGTTCCTACAAGCAGAAGCCATGACCTGCAACAAAGAACAAAGATAAATCCTTTGGTCCTTGAAATGGTTAGTGAAAATGTTATGCTTATGATGCATGATGATGTTGTGATGTTATGCTCAATCAAAAACATGTGGCATACACAAACAAGTCACACCATAGCCCTAGGTTTAAAGGCTTGCATGAGGTTTAAAGGTAAGTACCCTCCCCTGAAGTTTAGTTGGTTCATCCTGTCCTATGAAAGGAACCAGGTTCTAAGGGATCTCAATATCACTGATCCTTCCCAAGGGTGGTTGTTCAGTAGGAAACTTACTTGCCAACCAAAGCCCTCCAGGATCTCAATGAGTGTAGCATCGAGTATCAACCAACTTCAGTCTTCACCAAAGCCGGTTATCTCACTACTTTCTAAAGGCCAAGATGGGATGACTAAGGTTCTAAAAGTCAGTTAGTGTATTGACAACATATGGCAGCCCCATATTATCCTTAACTTACTTAAGGAACATAAGCACCAACCAAGAAGTCACACTAACTATGGCCACAAGATCAACCATATCGGTATACGCCGTACAATTTCCTTTGTCTATTGCCATTTACCTAAGGTACACTAGATCCGGGTTAAGATCTTTCACACATAAAGCCCAACAAGTAAGTATAAATCAAACAAGGCAAACAATTTAAGTGATCTAATTCCTAAGGGTACCCCTCTTTTATTAATTCCCCAACAGAGTCGCCAGTTCTGTAACACGGTGGGAAACCGACTTTCTATAAATGTTGCGGATAGCAAGAGTCGCCACCGACTTTAATTTTATCCAAATAGAAAGGACATAAAAGAACAAGAAAGACCTTAAAAAGATTTTGGGTTCGGGGGGTAGGTTATATAAAGGGAAGGTGTTAGCACCCTTTATATCCATGGTTATCCATGGGCTCTTAGTTACTTAGCTCACTTTGAATTGTTTTGAGAAAGGTGTAGTGTATGATTAAAACTTTCTAAGTACTTTATAATAATCCTCGTATGGATGTATATAAAGACTTGTTTTTGAAAATTTGTTTGAAAGGTGTGGTGTAAAGAGTATTTTGAAATGTGAGCAAGCAACTTAAGAGAAACCTACCCTATATTAAATCTTTATTGTTCTTATGTTCTTTCAATGGTAAGACTATCCCTATTATTAAGGAATATGTAGTCATTACCTTGGATGTAAGAAGGGACAATCTGAATGTAGGCAACTGCAAGGTGTCTTTAGCAATTCGTAGGGACTTATCATCTTTTATTCGAATGGACAAGATCATTTATCGTAGGCAGCCTCGAAGGGACTTGATCTTATAAACTGAAGGGACTTGATGATATTTGTGAAGGGACTTTGTTAAGACACCTTACTTGATCTTTTGAAATAGGCAACATGAGAGGTAACCCTAGAAAGTGCAAGATGGCGATCAAAGATCGACTTAAGTGTGTGAGTGTTTATTTTCAAGTATTTATCTTATTTAAATTAATTTTCTAAATTAATTTTAATCACATTTAGGTTATACACACCCTAAGATTACTAACCATACAATACAATATTTACGAAATAAAATAAAGGCGGAAAATAAACCTAATTATTACATGGCTTTAACAGATACATAATAATCAAATAAAAAAAAAAATAATAAAATGTAATAAGAATAATAAATAAACAATAATAAAATATTAGCAATAATAAAATAATAGCAATAATAATAATGATAATAATAAAAATAAATAAAGAAATCAAGATTTAAATTTAAAAGAGAAATTGTTTTTAGGTTAAATAAATATTTTCTAGAGATTAATTAAGAAAATATAACAAGTTAATAATATTATTAAGAAAAACATTAAATTATTTACATATTAATAAAAGTAAAGGTTAACATAATAATTAGGGTTTAGAAAAATAAATTAAGTTTTTTAGAATTAATAGAAAAATTAGGGTTAATTAATCATAATTAAAAATACATTATTTTTATTTATAAAATATACATATTAATTATATACAAATATATTATAAAAAGAAATAATTAATAAACATTAAAAAAATAATTATGAGTTTTAGAAAATAATTAGGATTTTTTTTTATAATAAAAAAAAGTACAAATAATAATATTTAAAATTATGAGTTTAATAGAAAATATAAGGTTTATTGGTTAATTAATTGATTAAGAAAATAATTAGTTATAATATAATAATAAAATAAAACAAAACAAAATGAAAGAAAAGAAAATAAAACCATGATTTTGAGACAAAATGTTGGAGGCGGGTGTTGAACCCGTGCCCTCAACAACAACAACTTCCAGCTTTTCCACTAGGACAAGCGTCTGCTTGTGTTAGTGGAAAACAAAACAAAATATTAACAAAAAAAATGAGACTTGGGATTCGAACCCTGGTCATTGACCTTCCAGGCGCGTTACCAAAACCAACTGAGCTGCACGCTCTTTCTGATATTAATACGCCAATATTTCATAATAAAATAAGATGAAATTTAAAAGTTAGATTTCGCGCCCTTCTTCATTTACTTCACTCATCCGTCTGGTTAACATATAGCTACGGTTTTGCCCGTAGCAAAAGGCTTTAGTGACGACTTGTCCGTCACTATAGGACCTGCGTTTTGCCAAAACATTATTCAAGCAATATAAATTTATTCTATCAATGCAAATCAGTTAAAGAATGATCCATGAGTCTTGTTAAGCTATCAATTGGTCCTGAAATTATGTCTAACCAAAGTTCCCAATTTTGAAGCTTATGAACCCTAACCATGGCAGTTATGCGATCTGGCCCCGAAGCTTCAATGTAAACATCAAGAATTCATCTATGAATTCATACAAACATCAAAACAAGATCAAATTGCATTATAAACACGTAAATAAATGAAATCGAAAAAAAATATATTCAAGGAGAAGTGTGATTCGGTTCAGGCATGTAATGATGTTTTGGATGATGATGATGATTAGGAAACGTTCAGTGATCGTCCAAGAAGAGATTGCAACCTTAAAATCGCTTGCAAGAAGCCTCAAAACTATAATCCGAATTTCACTTTTTTGGAGAATTTTTCAACTTTGAAGATGAGCTTTTTGCCTCTGAATTTCGTCCCCTGTGTTTGTGTTATGTCCCTCTTCATATAGTGAACCAAATTATGTCAAAAAAATATGTGACTTTGTGGGCTTTTGGATGTCTTGAATGTGAAGAAATTTTCTTAACAAATTAGTCAAAAAATCAAATATTTTCATGCCATAATGTCTTAGCACGTATTTGGATAGCATCAAATCAATTTAAATGGTCTTTAAGAGTTTCTTGAAGAAGAATCACATTTAAATATTGAGTTTTCATATTTTATTTTGATTTAAAATGATTTTTAATGAATAAAATCAAAATAAATATAAAATAAATTAATAAAAAATCTGAATAAATGATATTTGATTCGTTCATGATGTCATGGTAGAGATTGGTTCATAAAAATGCAAGCCCATTTGAAGAAATTTGGTTTTAAGGCCCTATTTGCTTCATAAACCTCCCAAACATTTCCCAACTTTGCAAAGGCACAAATCCCTTAATTTTAAGGCTATGAAGGTGTTCTTGGACGTTTTGGAAAGCTTAGAGAGTCCTCTAACAAACCTCATTGGTATCATGTTCATATCCTGTACCATTTGCAAATTATGCCCTTTGGAAGATGTTGACTTTTTGTTGACTTTTAAAATGACCTGTAATGTCTTAGCTCATACCTTCCAAATGAAGCATTTTTGGGCTTAACTTGTGAGACAAAAAGTTGTATATAATTCAATTTCCTCAAAAATGAGCTTTGGATGGAAAATTTTTGATGAAGCATGTGAAAGTTATGGCTGGTCAAAGTTCAATTGACTTTTCTTATGAAAACCCTAATTTAGAAACTCCTGATTCTTGATGATCTGAAATCTCCTTGATGAATCATGATCAACTCTTGATCAAATGATGAATTTTACTTCATATACTTTATGTTGGAAAAAAATCATGAAGTTTGACTTTGGTTTGACCACAGTTGACCTCAGTTTGACTTTTTAACTACTTTGACTGATTTTAGCCTATCTGATCATCTGACTGAGAAAACCTTTTGGGAAAGCCTTGAAACTTGACATAGAGATTCTTGAAGACATGTAGGAGGGTATGAAGCTCACTTGAAGCCTTGGAAGTCCATTTAGCCTGATGAAACTCAAAACCCTAGTTTAGGATGCATTGCTTAGGAGGATGCTTTGTCTGAGGGGATTGCTAAATTTTCTGACTAATTGTGAACCTTGTGAATCTCTTGAGATGCCTTGTGAATCTTGTGAACCTTGTGACCCTCTTAGGATACCTTGGTACACAATTTCTGGTCTAGGTGAGGGCAAATTTTGGGGTGCAACACCTGGTAGTTAGAGCATTTGATGGGTCAAGAAGATCAGTATTTGGGGAGATGGAATTACCAATTAAGGTAGGTCCACAAATAATCAATAACACATTCTACATAATGGATATATAGCCTGCATACAACTGTTTTCTGGGAAGACCTTGGATACATTCAGCAGGAGCAGTATCGTCCACACTTCATCAAAATCTAAAGTTCGTCTGGGAAGGCCAAATTGTAACAGTCAGTGGGGAAGAAAACATTTTCGTCAGTCATCTAGCTTCATTCAAGTATGTGGAGATGGACGGAGAGATAGTTGAAACTCCATGTCAGGCTTTTGAACCCCTGAAAACTGAACAAGCATCTTCATTGGCAACTTCTTTTGAAGAACCAAAGAAGGGGGTTTCCATAGCCTCTTATAAGCAAGCTCTTGAAGTGGTAGAATCCGGGATACGAGAAGGCTGGGGAAGTCCAGTAGAAGTGCCAGAAAAGAAAGATATGTTTGGGATTGGTTACCATCCTGGTCAGTCATCATTTGACCGAGTGCTAGAGGTCGTCAAGGCCCGATTACTTTCACGAGTGCGGGAGTGGTGGATTACGGAAGCATCAGTGTCGTGCAAGACGATACAGTTGATAGTGACTGTGACTTAGATGAGTGGATTAGGCCTACTGTTCCAGGGACTCAACTTAGAAACTGGTCGTCCGAAAGTCTTATCTCAGTCACCCCTTTCAAAGAGTAATGATTTTTGTTTTTGTCTTTCCTGTACTCAAGCATTATGTCTTTCCCGGGGCATAGTAGCTTTTTGTAAGGGTTCTTTTGTTCCTAACACAGTTCATAATCATAAATAAAGTTGACGTTTCACATTCATCCATGTTGTTCTTTGCCTTTCATTTTTTTGCTTTTGTTTTTCAAAAAGAAAGAAAAGTTTTAAAATGGCAATGTTTCTCTTTTTTCTCAAACTCTTTCTAAAGCCTTGCATGAATCACCATTCATGCAGGTGCTCGTCACCGGATCTTATCAATGACAACCCTGTTCTGGCTATGTATGACTTTGACAATCCAATCTATCAAGCCGATGAGGAGGGTGAAGAAGATTGCGAACTACCTGAAGAATTGGCCAGATTGCTTAAACAGGAGGAGAAGATGATTCATCCGCATGAAGAGGCCGTCGAAGTGATAAACCTGGGTACCGAAGAAGATAAGAAAGAAGTTAAGATCGGGGCCGCATTAGAAGATTCTATCAAGACTCGTCTAGTTGCTATGCTTCGAGAGTATTTTGATGTCTTCGCATGGTCCTACCAAGATATGCCTTGTTTAGACACTGACATTGTGGTACACAAGCTGCCTCTGAGTGAAGACTGCCCGCCAGTGAAGCAAAAGTTGAGACGCACACGCCCTGATATGGCCATCAAAATAAAAGAGGAAGTACAAAAGCAATTTGATGTTGGTTTCTTGGCCGTGACCAGTTACCCTCCGTGGGTTGCCAATATTGTGTCGGTCCCTAAAAAAGGCGGTAAGGTCAGGACGTGTGTAGACTACAGGGATTTGAACAGGGCCAGCCCTAAAGATGATTTCCCTTTGCCTCACATAGATTTGCTTGTTGACAATACCACTCAGTTTTCTGTGTTCTCTTTCATGGAAGGGTTTTCAGGTTATAACCAGATTAAGATGTCTCTCGATGATATGGAAAAGACAACTTTCATCATGCCTTAGGGCACATTTTGTTACAAGGTCATGTCGTTTGGTCTGAAGAATGTTGGGGCCACTTACCAACGGGCAATGGTGACGCTCTTTCACGACATGATTCATCATGAAATTGAGGTTTATGTTGATGATATGATAGCAAAATCCCAAACAGAAGAAGATCATGTGGTCAATCTAGCAAAGTTGTTTGACAGACTCCGGAAGTTCAGATTGAGGTTGAATCCGAACAAGTGCACCTTCGGGGTCCGTTCCGGCAAGCTACTTGGCTTCATTGTTAGTGAGAAGGGAATTGAGGTTGATCCAGCCAAAGTAAAAGCCATCCAAGAGATGCTTGATCCAAAAACTGAAAAGCAAGCGCGTGGTTTCTTAGGGAGACTAAATTACATTGCACGATTTATCTCTCACCTAACGGCCACGTGTGAACCCCTCTTTAAGCTTCTGAGAAAAAATCAGGCCATTAAATAGAATGAAGACTGTCAGCAAGCCTTTGACCGAATCAAGGAATACCTGCTAGAACCTCAAATTTCCATGCCTCTAGTGCCAGGGAGACCCTTGATCATGTATCTTACTATGCTTGAAGGATCAATGGGATGTGTGTTGGGTCAGCAAGACGAATCTGGTCGAAAAGAGCATGCCATTTATTACCTTAGCAAAAAGTTTACCGATTGTGAGACACGCTACTCACTACTCGAGAAAACTTGCTGCGCTTTGGCATGGGCTGCTCGCCGACTAAGACAGTACATGCTGACCCACACCACTCTCTTGATTTCCAAGAAGGATCCTGTGAAATATATTTTCGAGAATCCGGCTCTGACAGGAAGGGTAGCCCGATGGCAGATGATACTAACAGAGTATGATATCCATTACACTTTGCAAAAAGCAATAAAAGGGAGTGTATTGTCAGAATACTTGGCTCAGCAGCCAATCGATGACTATTAACCCATGAAATTCGAGTTTCCGTATGAGAACATCATGTTCCTCAAGTTGAAAGACTGTGAAGAACCACTTCCGGAGGAGGGGCCAGACCCTGAATCCAAATGGAAGTTGATGTTTGACGGAGCTGTGAACATGAACGAAAGCGGGGTAGGTGTTGTTATCATCTCACCAGAAGGGGTCCATACACCTTTAGCTGCTCGGTTGACTTTCGAATGCATTAACAATGAGGCAGAGTATGAAGCTTGCATCATGGGAGTTGAAGAAGCAATAAACTTGCGAGTCAAGAACCTCGAGATCTTCGGAGATTCCTCTTTGGTAGTGAACCAAGTCAATGGCAAATGGTTAGTTCATCAACCTCACTTGGTTCCTTACAGGGATTATACCAGGAGGCTGTTAAATTTCTTCACCAAGGTCAAGTTGAATTATATTCCTCGAGATGAAAACCAGTTCACTGATGCTCTAGCAACTTTGTCATCTATGATTAAAGTTTGTCAAGAGAATTTCGTGCCTCGAATCATGATTTCCCGTCTTGAAAGATTGGCTTATGTCTTTGCAGTTGACAGTGGTGAAGATAACAAACCTTGGTATCATGATATCAAGCAATTCTTGAAGACTCAAGAATACCCGACTGGGGCATCCAATAATGACAAGAAGACCCTCAGAAGATTGACAGGTGGTTTCTTCTTGAATCAAGATGGTGTGTTATACAAGCGAAACTTCGACATGGTTCTGCTCAGATGCGTGGATAGACACGAAGAAGACCTGTTGATACAAGAGGTTCATGAAGGCTCCTTCGGTACCCATGCTGGAGGACATGCTATGGCCAAGAAATTGTTGAGATCGGGATATTATTGGATCACCGTGGAATCCGATTGTTGCAAATACTCCCGTAAATGTCACAAGTGTCAGATTTATGCCGATAAGGTCCATGTGCCTCCGAATCCATTGAGTGTCATGTCTTCACCATGGCCATTCGCCGTGTGGGGCATTGATATGATTGGCAAGATCGAGCCGACAGCTTCCAACGGTCACCGTTTCATCCTGGTTGCTATAGACTATTTCATGAAGTGGGTCGAAGCAGCATCTTATGCCAATCTTACTAAACAAGTGGTAGCCCGGTTTATTAAAAGAGACATCATTTGCCGGTACGGAATTCCCGAAAGAATCATTACTGATAATGGTTCTAATCTCAACAACAAGATTTTGGCTGACTTGTGTCGAGATTTCAAAATAGAACATCACAACCCTTCTCCATATCGCCCGAAGATGAATTGCGCCGTCGAGGCGGCCAACAAGAACATCAAGAAGATCGTGCAGAAGATGGTTGTGACATACAAAGACTGGCATGAGATGCTACCATTTGCTTTACATGGGTACAGAACATCAGTGCGTACCTCAACAGGGGCAACCCCGTTCTCACTGGTATATGGTATGGAGGCAGTCTTACCAATTGAAGTGGAAATCCCCTCGTTGAGGTTAATGATGGACATTAAGCTAGATGAAGCTGAGTGGCACCGATCCAGATATAATCAATTAAGCTTCATTGAAGAAAAACGTCTAGCAGTTGTATGCCATAGGAAGTTGTATCAACGACGGATGAAGCAGGCTTTTGACAAGAAGGTACGACCACAAAGGTACATACCAGGTGACCTAGTGCTGAAAAGGATTCTTCTTCCTCTTAACGATCACAGGGAAAGTGGACACCGAATTATGAAGGGCCATTCGTGGTTAAAAAGTTTTTCTCAGGTGGAGCCTTGATGCTGACAACCATGGATGGAGAAGACTTCCAGTCCCCTATCAACGCAAACGCATTAAGAAAATACTTCGTGTAAAAAAGGACCCGCTGGATAAAAACAGAATAGAGATCACGACAAAAAATGGGCATCCCGGTGAGCCAAAAACAGAATAAAAGGCTCGGGCAAAAATTAGGGAAATCTTGAAAAAAAAACGTACACCCGCTGAGTTGAAAAGCCACATCGGACAGCTCAGGCAAAAAGGGGTATCTCGGTGGATTGAAAACCCGAAAGGGCGATCCACGCAAAAGAGGAACTAACACGAATGACTGCGATCTGCGAAATTCGTAATTCATATGCAATTGAGGTTATTCTAAGGGTTGAAGACCAGTTCAATCACCTTTCTCAAGGGGCAGAGCAAGTGGATAGTCTTGAAGATATACGAGCCATAACTGGGTTGAAACTTGATGAGATCCACTTCTTACATTGCCAATAGGATAGTTTGTTTTCCTTTTTGGCTATTTCCTCTTTCCAGGGAATTGCTTCCTTTGTAATTCCTATTCATGGCCATTTTTCCAAATCAATAAATATTCAATTTCAGTCAGCTTGTGACTATTTCACTTCTGGGTTTTGTTTTTCATCTATCATTGATTGATTGTGAAAACGTCCAACAAATTGTGATTTATAATGTGTTGCGAACATTTGAATGATTTCTAACTCACGCAGGAGGACATAAACATTTAATACAACTCTAAAAAGGTGTCAAGGTGCCCATATAATGATTCTTGCTATGAGCCTGGGTTACAGCGGTCCAAACTAACTCTCCATGTTGCAGGCACTATCGATTGTGTTTATGCAGGTACAAGTACGGATGTTGCTAACAGAGCTAAAAGCAGATTTCCAGAAAGAACATTTCTTTATGCTTGAACAAGAATGGGTGTTTTCCAGGGTGTCTCAAGTTATCCCAAGTGGGAGTGAAGTTGAAGTTCTCTTCCAACATTAGTGGCAAGAAATGTTTTCCCTCCCCGAGCAGAAGTTTTCTTTCAACACAGGGGCAACCCCCAGCAATGTAAGGAGTGTCTTTACTCTCCCAGCACTTTGCTTCCTCAGCAGGGTCTTGGCTCTCCAATCTTAAAGTCCAATTTATTTTTGGCAATGGCGGCAGTTCAGAGTCGGCATATCATTAACAACTTTCCCCGCAAAGTTGTTTCCTCCTCACCGGGATTAATCAGATTAGTGCAATGATCATCAGTTCTCCCCAGTCAAGCCATCTGGGATACTTGCAGTCTCCTTATCAGGAGATCTTTTTGCATTTACATTTAGTAATCATCATTACATTTGCATCCTCCAAAGCGTAGCATTTCCATCATTATGGAGCATTACGCCATAAAATCCAAACATATGCATACCAACATGGGCCAGTTTTGAGGTACATCACATATGACCTATAACACCTTTCAACCTGAGATATTCCCCACAGAAAATACTTGTACCATCTGCCAGACATCTTTGTCTTTCCAAGTCAATGTTGTCATTTTCTTTTTGTGGCTTGATTCGCTCAGCAGTCACATTTCCGAGTTCCGTTTTGTACAATGGTCTCGTTCAAAGCCCTGTTTTGTACAACAGACCCTTTCTTTTTATGTCTTGATTCGCTCAGCAGTCACATTTCCAAGTTCCATTTTGTACAATGGTCTCGTTCAAAGCCCTTTTTTGTACAACAGGCCCTTTCTTTTTTGGATTGATTCGCTCAGCAGTCACATCTCCGAGTTCTGTTTTGTACAATGGTCTCATTCAAAGCCTTGTTTTGTTCAACAAACCCTTTCTTTTTTGTGGCTTGATTCACTCAGCAGTCACATTTCCGAGTTCCATTTTGTACCATGGTCTCGTTCAAAGCCCTGTTTTGTAAAACATGCCATTCCATTCCGTGGCTTGATCGCTCAGCAGTCATGTCGCAGGTTATTGGTTTGTACAACGATCTTATTTTCCTGGGCTCTCGTTTATGTACAACAATCCCATTCCCCCGGTTCTTTTCCCGCTACCTATTCAGAGGTAAACAAAATAACAAAAAAAAAAGAAGCAGATGGCATTTCTATTATCCACCGAGTTCAAATATCCAGGTTTATTCGAGTATTCAATTACTCCATATCTTGAATGTCTAAGAGCTTTCGTAATTAATCATTCAAGCTTACATATAATTGAATAGGGGCAGCTGTAATACCTCAAAATTTTCCCTCTCATATCCTCAACATTTTGCATATTATTTAGCATACATGATTTCATAAGAATAACCAAAAACATTGCATCATGTGTAGCATAGTTAAGGCATAGGTATGTGGTTAATGACTGGAGCAACTGAAGGCTATGAAAAGACAATCAAAGGGCCACAAAGCTCCTCAATCATGTGCAAAGGGTCCACAACATCCCACAAGTTCTCATTTGAAACCACAAGTTATGGAAAGATTTGGTTTGATCAAGGAAGTCAAGCCGTGCAAAATCTCCCGAGGAAATGATCAAAATTAGGGTTTCAATTGTGAAGGGCTTCTCCATGAATTTCTAAGCAAAAGTGGATTCCATTGTGTTCTATATGACAACAAGTGTTTAGGGTTCAAATTTCATCCACAAATTCATTTTGGAAGAGGTTCAATTGGTCAGATGATTGAAAATCAGGAATTTGGGGAAAAGTCAACCATGCTAAAGAAAAAGTCAACTCCTAAATTTTTGAGATCAAAATCATGAAATTAGGGTTACAAGGATCCTATGGTTCAAATTTGATCAAGAAATGATGGAGGAATAAAGACAAATCAAGAAAACCAAAACTTACCATTTTTGGAAAATTAGGGTTTCCAAAAATGGCAAGTTTTAGTCATTATTTGCAGCCACTTTGAATGAGGCCTTCTCCCAAAATATGAAAGATATGAAAATTATACTTGGAGCCAATTAAAGAGTGCATCTTAAGCTTCAAATCCATAGGTGGAACTCACCCATATCATAAAAAAGGAGAGAGAGATGATCTTGCAAAGTTGAGGAAAATAAAGGCAAAACTAGGCCATGGGCGAGGCAACTTGTAGGCCAACGCGCGCCCTGCCTGGCAATTCATCAAACATGTGGTAGTCAGAATGTCAAGCCATTTTTCCTGGTCAAGAAGACTTCAAATCAAATTTTCTTGAACTACAAAGTTGTTCACCTATGTGTTTGCAACAATTTTCATGTTCAAGGTTTTTCCATTGCATCAAAGGATTGAGAGTTATGGGAAGGCAAAGAGAGGGTGTTCAAACTGAAAATGTGCAGGGAATTTTGTCAAGCCTAGGGCAGGCCATGCAGGCCCATAATGCAGTGTTGATTTATGATGTTCAAGATGATATTTGAGGTATCTAGAGTCATTATTTCATGATGGCTTGAACTACAAACTTGTTATGGGAAACATCTCTTTCAATTTGAGCCCAAGGATCACATGTTTTGGTGGATTGTTCATGAAGAAACATTCAAAATAAGATGACAACATGCCATTTGTTTTCTTGCAACCTAAGGCAACGAATCTTAGGCTTGATGCAGTTCAGTCCAAGTGTTTTAATTCATTCATCATGCAAGAGTCACTTTGCATTGCAGTAAAAGTTTCAATTTATCTCATGTCCACAAGATCATGCTAACTATCATGCACCATTGGAAAGTTCAAGCAAAAGAAGGCTTCCATAACATGATACATCTAGTTTCTTCCTTGGATCAAGACAGTTCCATTACATCACACTAAGCTTCATGTTAAGCAATAGGAATATCACCACATGGGATATAACTCGAGCATTACATATCCAGTATTGCATCACTTGCTTCAAATTCATAAGCAGGCTGCAATTGTGTATAGGCCTGACCACACTAATTTTCATACATTTCATGTGAATCAAGTAAGGGATGAACTTCCAAGGATTGAATTCTGGTTGCTATGATCAGCTGCCTCACACCACATCAAGCTTACCATGAACACCATGCATTACTCCACATATGGTCCAGCTTGAGGAAAATAAGTTCATCATGCATTCCATCACCTCAGGTGCACCATAATTGTCATTACCCTCATCACATGGAACCTAATTCAAGCAATGGAAGTTTCTAGAGTTTACAGCTGGCATAACTGATTTTCATTTCCATCAACCAACTCAACTCAGTTATAACAGAATTGACTCAGTTAACCAGGGTTCTAACCCTGGTTCTAACTGTTAACTGAGGGTTAGGTTCCTTATGAAAGCATGAGATCTAATTGAATGCAGGGTTGGCTTCATTTTCTGAATCGAATCACATCACAAAGTTCATCATTTTTTGCTCTGCTCTCTCTGCAAGTTCAGTGCAATTTGAGTAGAGTTAACTTCATATATCATTGGCATTCTTCTTCTCATTTGACTGAGTATCATCATCATCATCATTGCAGAGCTCCATTTCCATGGCTGCATTCAGATAAACTTCTCAAACTGCACCATTGAAGATTTCTGCATAACATCAGGATTTACACTGGATTTCATCCGCAACATTGCAATCCTCCTCAAGTCCTCATCAATATGTTGATCTGCACCATTTCCATGAATCAGAAGGATTGAATACATCAAGGTCTGAGTTCTGCAACCTCCCTGCATTTTTCAAACTACACCAAGATTCATCATCAAGTGAGTGTTTATTTCACTCTGAAGCCATTCAAAGCCAAGCATAGAGTGCATTGGAGTCTCCTCTCTAGTTTTCTACAACCTTGAAATTCTCTGCAACTCAGGTTCTCATTCCATTTTCGTGTTTTCATTTGTTCTTGATGGATTTGTGTTGTCTGAAGCTTATTAGAAGCAATGTTATCACTGGCTAGTTGATAGGCCTCTTACAGGCGTAGATTCAATTTTTAGGCATGGATCTGATGGCTTCGATTTAGGTCATTCCTGAGTGATAAATGGAAAATAAGACTAGATTAGTGAAGTAGGAGAAGAAGCGAATGTTTATGTGTCCTTGATTTTCATTTTCATACAGTTTTGTGATGAACCCTAACTAGGGGTCACCGGAGAAGACAACCGGAAATCTCCTCCGGTGACCGGAACAGAAACCCTATAATTAATGCAAGATTATAACATAGCCCTTGGATTGTCTTGATCCTATGCTCCAAAAACTGGCAGCGCATTAAAAAACATGTGCCTAGCATGTGCTTGAAAAGTCAACCAAAAGTCATCAGAGTGCTCTTCACACCCCCTGCGCGTTTGCCCTAGGCCCAGCTATGTGGATTTCTTCACTCTTTGCACCCCCAAGGCCCATCTCACATTATTCATTTTTTAATTCTTTTTATCATTTTATTCCATTTTCGTTTCTTATTTTTAAAAATAGTAAAAAGCTTCCAAAAATACCCAATTAATTCATGGACATTCCTCACATTTTTCTTTAATTTTCCGTAATTTTAGATATTATTTTTGTTCATTTTTGAGCTCATAATTAATTTCTCATTTGATTTAATTCCATTTTTCTCATATTTTGACCAATCACCTTGTACAATTTCTCCCTCTCAAACCATAAAACATAAATGGCCCATTCTTTTTGCATCCTTTTAAGAGCTCACTAAACTTCCCCAAAATATTTTTCTCTGAATTTTTAGGTCTTTGTTTGGGTCTTTTGAGTCCATGTTTTCCACATTAATCACATAATTTTTTAAGGTCATTTGGTATTTGTTTCAAGTTACTTAAGTCCTTAGGGCATTTTTGGTCCCTTTTAGAAACCTCCCTCATTCCTTTTGAATAAGGCATTCATGCCATTAGTATAAGGTCTTGATTTTGAGTCTTCTAGGTCATATCATAGGTCTTCTAACATTGAAAGCCATCCTTGGGTCCTCACCTTTTATTTTTGGGGTTTACTTGAGTCCTAAGTCACACATGTCCCATTTTAACCTAATTCTTTCTTCATCTCTCATCTTAACCACTCAAAACTTCTTGAATACACCAAATAAACTTGTTTTGTCATTGTTTTGGGTCTTATAAAGGTTTTATGATCATCCATACTCATTCATGTCTTTGTTAGAACCATTTTGTTTTCTTTTGAACCTCATTTGTCACTTAAAGGACCCTAGAAACCCTAATTTGAACACCTAGCCTTAGGGTGCTTCTTAACCCACCATTTGTGAACATTTTCCAAGTTTGATTTCCATTACATTTTGTTGTCAAGCCCCTATTTTTTTTATGGGGAACTCAAGTCCCTTTGGTTATTTTTGAATATTGTCCTAAGTCTTTTTGTTTCACCTTTTATAATCATGCTTCTATATGATTCATCTCCCCTCTCAATCTCATACTTGATTATCCTTAATTTGGATCTCTTTCTTCTCATATTAATATCCATTTCCTTCATTTCCCCATAGTGTTAAGTTCTGAATTTTTCATTTACCTTTGTGTTTAAGATATTTTAGCAATACTAAGCACTTAGGTTATCCTTCTAACCTCATCCTTAGGTTTTAGTGGTACTTTAGGGCATAGTTTGACTTTAATTCATTTAATTCCTTTAGGTACTTTTGAATTGATTTAGCTACTGACTTTTTTAAGTGTGTTACCTTATAGGATACCTTAGACTTAGGTATTGACCTTAGGAGTTCACTAACGTCTTTCCTAAGTTAGTGTGAGTTCTTGTGAGAAGTTTGCCATTGTTTATGCTTTCAATATGCATTGTCATGCTAACATTTTTTTTGTAGGGGGGAAGATGAGGTAATCATACTTCATTCTTTTCTTTTATTTTGCCTTAGCACCTTTGTGCTTTGTTCATAGGTTCCCCTTTCTCTCTTTAGATTCAACTTAACTTCCTTAGAAAGTAAGTTGAATTCTAACTTGTTCTTTCTTCTCCTTAGGTTAGAATACCTCATTAAATATAGGACCTCTTTGAATATAATAACTAACTTAGGGTTATGTCTTAGTCCCCCATTAGCTTTGACCTTTTGCCTTTTGAGTCTTCTCTTCTCATCTTCAAACAAATCAAAAAAGACTTAATAAATGCATGAAAGGATCCCTTGTGTATAGCCTTATTCCATGGGGCACTTAAATTCATTCCATCTTGGAATGGTGTAAGTTTGTCTAGCATGATGTACAAGTCTTATCAAGGGGTTGTTTCACAAAGAAAAACATAAAGATACTCATCACAAAAGCAACAAAAACACTTAATAAAGTTCAACAGGCTAGTGAACTTAAACCCTAATTCATGGAAACAAGCCTTGGATAAATTCTCCTTGCTTGGTGTGCTTGTTCAATTATTCCATCTTGGAATGTAGTAGAAAGTACACATTCCATGGAAAATAGTTTGAATTCACTTCCTTGTGCCAAATTCATACAAAACTCTTAAAAAGCAAACAACAAACAATAAGCGACTTTCCTGAGGGAACTTTTCTTCTCATCTCATTCACTCATAACGCGAACTTGCGACGACTTGTCTCGCATGCAAGACGGTAAATGCACTCGTACCAAACGAGCCTGCAACACCTGAGCATAGACATACGCAGTTCCAGTATAAAAAACACAAACAAATAGTTCCTGCCTTAGTTAGGAGAACTACGTCGACTTTGATCCTCATTTTCCCGATGAGGTACGTAGGCAGTGGGGTAGGGCCCATTCGAGCACATTCTTTATTTTCCCTACATTCTCCCCATTCTTTCTTTCCATTCTCTTTTCCAATTCCTTTCCACATTTCAATTCTCATTCCAGTCAGCAGTTTTATTCAGCAGCATTTACTTCTCACCCTTTGAAACAAGCAAACAAGCGTGGATCCCGTCGGGTATGGCAGACGATCTGGGGTGCTAATACCTTCCCAGGTCATAACCGACTCCCGAACCTAGATCATTGGTTTGCAGGACCTTGTCATTTCCTTCTTCCTCAGGTTTGTGCAGCATTACCTTTCCCGTTCCTTCAGGATAAAAATGTCTGGCTGGCGACTCTACCTTTTCCGCGCCACTTTCACGTTTGTACTAGGATGAAAATCCCGAGAGCGACAACCTGAGTTAGAACATTGGCAATGTCAACATAAAAAACACAAAAGAAAAAAAATGCAACCAGTAGTTAGCCGAACTACGACGGTCTGATTCTCATTAGGAGATACGTAGGCACAAACGTGATGCTTGCCGACTAAAATCCCCAATCCGTTAAGAACTACGTCGACTCTAATTCTCATTCCATATGAGATACGTTAGGCTGGGACGTGATGTCCTCTTAAGTCAACTTCCTTATCTTCTCCCTTCGTTCATTCGTTTTTCGTTCTCTTTCTAGTTTCCAATTAGCAGAAGATGATGCAGATGTTTATACCCTTTGAACATAGCAGCAAGCGTGTATCCTGTCGAGTACAACGAACGTGAAAGGGTGTGATAACCTTCCTTTCATGTAACTGAATCCTGAGCCCAGACTATGGTTGTGATGATCATTCCTTTCCTTTCCCCCATTTTCATCGGTCATTCTCCTTTCCTTTCGAGGATAAAAAACGTTCGGTGGCAACTCTTCTGTTCATACTTTTTCGCCGGTTTTTTTTGCATTGCGACAGAGGTACCCTAACATTTGTAAGTATTTAATGTTATTATATTAATATGAATTTAGCCGGGAGCTAAGAGTCGGCTTGAAGCCTTGATAAACAAACCTTGAGAGGCTGGTTTCCAATGTGCTAGCTTAACGTGCCTCTAAGTCCGCTTAGCACGGTCAAGTGAACCAGTCCCCTCAAGGCTGGAATAGAAAGTAATGTCTTAAAGAGGGAATTTTTATTAAAAGGTGTGAATTTATTTTGAAAAAGTAGAAACTGTTTAGTTTCCCCCTTTCTCCCTTTATAATCCCAAGCACTCTCTCATTGCCCTCTCATTTCATTTCATCTTCACCAAGAACCCAAATCTCAAGAACTTTCTCTCTCTCAAGGTTTCGACACCCTATGTTTTCAAAATCCAGGTTTGCCCTATTTTTCTCGTAGAAATGATGATACCCATTTGGGTTAGGGATTTTTTTTCTTATGTGTTAGAAACAATAGTGCTAGGGTTTATGTTGTGTGTGCTTTCTGAAAATGATTTTGGATTGAGTAGATAGTTGTTGTTAGGATTTGATTTATTTTAATGTTTTTTATTCAAAATTTAGGTTAGACAATGGTTCATTGCATGTGTGTTTTTTCTCTTAAAGTTTGCCCTATGTGTTGTGGGTTTGTTGCTATAAACCATTGTTGGCTTTAATGTTGAAGTGAGGTTGTAGAAAAGGGAGATTTTCTCTCTATTTTCGTGATTGTGCTTAGTGCGCTCAGAATCTCGCTTAAACGTGGTCTGGTGCCCTGTTCTGCAACTTTTCAAAACATTGACCTTTTGTTGTTCCTTATGCATATTATTTGATATTTAATTGTTGTTATGTATGCATGTTGGATGGAAAGGGTGGTAGGTTGCTGCAAAAGGCACTTTTGCTTGTCTGCGCAACTACGTTTAGCGCACCTCTAAGGCCGCTAAGAGTGCAACCCTGGAGTAGTCCAGTTTTCTTTTATGTATAAAACATCATTGATTGCCAATGCGACTTGATTGGTGGTTGGTTATAATTTTATATAAATTTACTAAATGGTTATTTTAATCTTTGGGTGCTGTTTTGATTCTTATTTTTGTAGATGGCTAGCAAACATAACTATGTTTACACCGACCAAACCTCCGCGTAGATGCACAAACGTGCTGCTTTCAATTCCCACAGTTTCCTCGGCCTAGATCAAGAGGCAAGGTACTATGACTTTACAAAGAGAAGCATTTGAAGTGAGAGGTCATTTTGCTTTAACCACCAAGGGGATTACCGAGCATGTTGGGATTTCTTGGAGGGTCACAACTGGGAGAAACTAATGGACCCTCCTACCAAGCTGAACTATGATATCATTCACGATTTCTAGGAAAACTCCATGCCAATTGAGAAGTAAGTTTATAGCTTCGATACTTTTGTGAGGGGTAAGACCATTTCATTCTCAAGGGATGCCATTAATGACTATTTGGGTAACCCTATGGAACTAGCTTATGGTGAGCAGTGCAATTATGCTAAGAGATGTGGGACTAAAAAGTGGCATATTACTAAGACAAGAGAGGCATTGGTCCTCCCGGGAAGGGATTTTGAGCTGAGCGCCACTAAAAGACCAAAAACATTTTAAAAAGGGGATATGAACACTACTACACGGATAATAATGACCTTAGTTCTGCAAAACATAAAGCTTAGGAGTCATACTTTTGATGTTCCCTTTGACATTGCTTGCATGATGTACTATATTATTGATGAGAGGCAGATTTATGTGGCAAGGATAATTTCGAATGAGATTCGGTTCACAGGTTCTAGTGGACATGTGTTAGGCACAAAGACCCATTTGACACTTTTCTTTCCGAGTTTGATCATGGGCTTTTACGCTAAAGCAAGAGTCATAATATATGAGGTGATCCCCAAGACCATCAAGGTTGTTGTGAATGATGTTTGGATAGGCACTTTTTGTGTGCCTAAGATTGATACACCCTAGCCACCACATACAGGGCAACAACAAGATTGTCTAGAGCCATATGTTCAGCCCTTTGATGAGTGTGCTTATTGGTTTCACAATTAGGACATGCATGTAGCTCATGAGAGAGCCTTTACTTTTATGCACTCATCCATGTGGTTTCTTCATTTGTAGATTCATGAAACGCAGGTTCATCATCCATTCCCTATTGATGAGGAATTACAGACTTTTGTCGCTAGGCCTGAGGACAATCCATTTTCTGTTAGGAGGGAGTAGGTGCCTCGGCATCAGACATCAGTGCCTCAACAACAACCTTCTACTTCTAGAACTCAGCCTGTCCCAGTGCATTTTGATAGTGATGATGAGCCCAGAGATATTGAGACCAGAGGTGGTGATAGTGATGAAGTGGACACAGATGATCCTAGCTCCACTTGATGGATGTTTTGATGGTTTGCTTTTGTAGTTTTATGTTTTTGTTATGTTGAATTGATATTTTCTATTGTATACCATCCTTTTTAGCATGACGGATTTATCTTTGTTTGGTTTTATTTTGTGTTATCCTCTTATGGATGAGGTACTTGGAACAATAGTGTAGACCAAGTTTAGGTGTTACACTCTTTTTGTAATATTGATGTTTTAAGTATTATTTCTTTGTAGTATAGTATAAATTTTTTATTTTAATTGTTTGGTCCTTAATTTTAACTCTGAAGGAACCATAAGTGTCATAATTGATGAAGTTATGCGCACTTAAGTGGTAATGATATGTGTAAGTCGAGGTACCATGACAAGGTACATTATTTATCACTTTCTATACTTAGCATTATCATTGAAACTCCAGGCTTGTGAAAGGTTAGTTTTCATGAATTCTTGCCTAATACTTTTTCAATTGTGAACCATGTAGAACATAGCCATTGTGAGGTAGCTTCCATTTGTATGGGTGTGTGTGTGTATGTGTGTTTATATGCGGGAAACCAACGTTGTGTTTAGCTCGTTCGTGTTATCTTTAAATCTTGCATTTGTGTGGTTTTTATGATTGAAAGAAAATGACTTAGACAATTTGTGAGCACTTTGAAAAAAAAAACACTAGATCAAAAAGTTGTATGATCAATTTACCTTGTGAATGAGAGAGTATTTGATACCCCCTTGTGAACCTTTCTATCGAGGTCTATGTTTGTAATTGTAACACCCTAATTTTTACCCTAAGATTTCTTCGCATCTCATCTGCATTTCGCATACAAACAAGATCGCACTGGTTGCATGGTTCTTCTCGGGTTAGGATTATGCCTCGCAGGGGATCACCGTTGTCTTTAATTGTTTTATTTGATTGTGTTTACTAACCATTAATCAAAATCCAAAAATATTTTGTTTCCTTTTGCTAACCTTTTTTTTCAGGAAGAGGAACCATATAAAAATGCCAAAAAATAGCAGTCCTGCAGCTCGAGTAAATTTCACAAAAGTCGAAGACGATCCGCAAATAATTCAAAATTATCAGATCAAGGATTTCCCAAGTTAATTGATTCACTCAAAGGATCTCCAAGGTTCATGTGTTTATTTCTTCGATGTACACAAGAATCGGGCCGAAACAACCAAGCATCTATTTTTGAACAAAAAAATTCAAAATTCAGCTTTGTTAACCGGTTAACCAATCGGTTAACCGGTTAACCAGTGCGAAATTTGAATTTTTTATTCAAATTCAGCACCCTTAGATTATTGATTTAATTGGAATATTCTAGATCCATTGGTTTCTGATTTCTCTACATCACTTTGATCATTTCCTACCATAAACCCTCACTAATCACCACTCTTTTCCATTTCCCACCAAAATTCCAATTACCAAACCTAAATTCAAATTACCAAAGCAAGCTCCATTCCACAAAATTTCCATACCTAAGGCCTTTAAATAGGACCACAATTTCATTCATTCCACAAGCTTTTGATAGCCACAAAACCTCTAGCAAAATACTCCCTCAACACCAAAATTCTACAAAGCTCATCTTTCTTTCTTTTGAAGTTATCAAGAATTCACATTGAATTCTTGATTAACTTGAGCTAGACCTTCATCCTTTCATTCTTTTGCTCATCAATTTCAGTAGATCTAAGGTTGTGTTGGTTCAATTTGAAGAAAAGCTTTTGGTAATTCATCTTCCTCCATAAACCCATATTCACCATCAACATTCAAGATGTAGATCTTTGGTGCTCTTGTTTCTAGATCCTTTGGATCTTTATTTGTTGTTTGATTGCAGGGATTCCACTGTATTTTGGTTTTAAAATTCGTGCAAATTCAGATCATGATCATCCAATGTTTGAGAAAAGGTTTCAAAATGGAGCATGCTGAATTTTCTGCATTTTTCAGCATCTGGTACAGCGTTAACCGGTTAACCAGTTTAAAAATAGCGCAATTTATCCAAAATCTGCTTGCGTTAACAGGTTAACCAATTGGTTAACCGGTTAACACAAGTCAGAATGTTGTTTTTGGCTTGTTTCAAGTCCCTTTTTGGTTCTTCTTTCTTCTTCTTCTTCCTCCCTTTTATTTTTACCTTGGGAAGTATTTTTGGGAGTAATTTCTCCTTAATTTCAATGGACTTTGGGTGTAGATTAGAGTAGTTAATGTTCATTAATTCAAAACTATCTTTAAGTGGATTATTCAATTCATTTAAGGTACTTTGCATTAGTGATACATTTTCATGCTTGAATCCACCAAGATGAGTGATTGAACTTAAGAATGGAAGAATACCATAAGTACGGCTCAATTTGGTATTCATCTTTAGTTTTGTGCGGTATCGCGTTCGGATAACGATTTACATATTGTTTATCTCGCATGCATTAGCACTAACATTATGCACCTTAATTGGTGGTGGCCGGCCTCATTTGTAGAGTAATTACTTCGTAAATTACTCGGCGATTGCTTAACATAGACCTAAATGTGTCCCGACTTCGGAATAAAAATCTAATTGGGTACTTACACTTTCGTGGACCGGATCTCTTGTTGATCGCGTAATCCCAAAGTGGTTAATCATATTGCTTCAAGAATCGAGACTTGTGAATTTTTGATGCGTAGGTGCTTTGGGTCTCCCAATCGCCTTTTAAATTTCATTGAATTCGGTTCAGTTTGCCTTGATTAATCGCTATAGTGTAAGATGCTAAGCGGATCCGGTTGCCTTCGATTTTGGTTACTTTCTTTTTTTTGGTTGTGGTTGATTAAGTTCACCATACCATTATTATATGAATATTATTATACTATTACTACTATTAATATTTTAGATTCTTGCACTTTTATTTCTTTGGTTACTAACTTTTAATTTCTCGCACTTTTATTGCCTTTATTCTATTTTGCTTTATTCATCCATATCATGTTTATTATTTGTTCTTATTATTTTGATGTTGATTTTCCTTTTGTCCATTTGGACACAAAAACATTAATAAAGGATTAACCCCCTAAAAAACTTGTGACTTTAATTTATGGACTTTTGGTTACTATCCTTAGCATTTGGAGTGAAGATTTGGACTTAGATTTTTTAGGACACTTCCTTTGCCTTGATCTTCATAAAGTTGGATTTAGCCTTTATTTGGCCATTTGCTAGCTTATAAGGATGGAACTCTCATGCTCATAATTTGGAATGTCATTAAGTTTGGTTAGATCTTTCTTCCCTTATCTCTTTATTTTATTTTCTTAGGATAGTCACTTCATCTCCTCCCACTTCTTAAATTTTCAAATCTTCTCCCTATTTTCAAATCTTCTTGTTTTTTTTAACTTCAAATGTTTTCGCAATCAAACCTTGACTTAGGTCAAGCGATTTTACCCTTTTCATTCCATTTTCTTAATAAATGTTAATCCATATAAGCATATCGAAATTTTCTTCTCAAAGACTTTAAAAAATCCAAAAACTCACTCAATTGTTTATGTGCCTTTGTGCACTTTTCTTTTCATATGTTTAGATATGATTCATTCTTTATAGCGGAATTATTCGCTAAAGAATGACGACTTATCTCTACATTTTAAAATCAATTCAATTCATTGTTTCTTTTCAAATTTTGTACCACGAACTACGAGGTTTTGATCTCGCATTGCACTCTGTGGGTACGTAGGCATGAGGCGTTAAACCTCTTTAAACACAAAAATATAAAAAAAAACGTTTCTCTTCTCATCTCTCCAATCTCTTTCAAACAAACCATTTTCAAACCAAAAGCAGTAAATTTTTCAAAGTGCTCCCGTGGAGTACCACGGACATTTTGGGTGCGTAAAACCTTCCCATTGTGTAACCTATCCCCTTACTTGTTTCTCTGATGTGTTTCTTTAGCTTTCTTGCTTTTAGATTCATTAGGTTTTATTCGCTCTTTTTCCCTTTTCCTCTTGGAATAAAATAAAAGCGCGGTGGCGACTTTATTTACCTTGAGTTAAGTTAATCAATAGCTTACACTCATGATTTTTACCGCTACAGAAAAGTGGCGACTCTGCTGGGGAAACAATCTCTAGGTGGATTCGGCCTACTTTGATTTATTTACTGCTTTGGTTTGATTTGTTTGTTATTTGGTTGTTTTGTTTCAGTTTTGGTGATCCTCTGTGTGAGATAGATTATAACCCGGATCTGAGATGAACTTATGATAGGACGGTGATATTCGAAGCAATAAGCGATGGATTAGTCCAAAGCTATATCGATTTGATAATCTCCACTCGGTTAGGCTCTCTTGGATTATCAATGTCATGATGAGTAATCATACGTGGCATTATTTTCCGACCTTGAGCTGATCATACTGAGGACCGTAGAACCCTTAACCCATCCAAGCCAATTTAGGAATGTAGTGCGGAAACTGTCTGGGTGTAAACCTAAGGTGGTTGTCACGCGATACTACACTCGGACGAGGTCTATTTTAAGAATATTATCGGTTGGGAAGTAATCCAACGTACCGATGATATTCTAAAGATGGCTGTTAACTTCGGGCACCTCTGTTAGCACCCTTTTGGTTTTCTGCAGGTACAATGAAGATAAAACCTTAGTACTTACCTGTGTGGGTTGGTTTTCTGTGTGGGTTGGTTTTGTGTGATCTTGTTTGTGGTTGTTGCATACATGCCATCATGCATTCATGAGCATTCTTTTTGAGATTTCAAGGGACTCATAAGGAACTTTTGCAAAATTTCAGATGTCTATGCTTATGAATTTTGAAAGGAGGAACACAAAGAAGTACACCTTCAAGAATCCTAATATAGTGGAGTTGAGAAGGCTAGGAGCATTGGTGGTTGATACCCAGGAGTTCCGAAAATGTTATGGGAAGCTCTTGTTTATTTTGGATACCGATGTACCAGAGGGGATTCTCCCTACCTTAGCTCAGTTTTATGATCCGTTGCATCATTGTTTCACCTTTCCAGATTATCAGCTTGTGCCGACTTTGGAGGAGTACTCTCATTGGATATGTTTACCTATTTTGGACAAGGAATTTCTTTTTAGTGGTTTAGAGAAGGAGCTTACTACCAAAGTTATCGCCAAAGCCCTTTTTCTTAAGGAGTCTGATCTTAATGGGAAGTTTCTTCCAAAGGGGAGTGTTCGTGGTATTAATGCTAAGTTCTTGATGGGGAAAGCTTCTACTTCACTTACTTTGGGTCATAAGGATGCATTTGAGGCTATTCTTGCTTTGCTCATTTATGGGACTGTCTTGTGTAAACACCCAAAATTTGCCCTCACTTATTTCACCATGGCTTGTGATTCTTTTCATTTTTGCATAGGTTCCATCATATCATCTCATATTGCATTTTTGCTTCACTGCATAGGTTTTAAGTCATCTGCATCTAGGGTTTGTGATTTGAGCCATCCCAGAGCCACATGAGCCACCCCAAAGGTCTTTAATCATCTCAAGAGGGTCCATGTATGTTCAAACATCATATTATATCCTCCCAAGATCAAAAAAGTTAGAAAATCACAAGAACTGAGAAAGGCATGGAAGCAGAGCCAGGCTTAACTACACAGATGACCTAAAATTAGGGTTTTGGTTTCAGAGGCCATAACTCCAAAAATTTTGGTCATTCTTGTTTCTATTGGTTTCTATATGTCATAAGGATCATGCATACCAATTTTCATGAAGAAATTCAATGTGGAAGGCATCTGATCACAAGATGACTTCTTAAGCAAGTCAGTGCAAAATCAGGGCATCTGAGGCCCCCAATCATCCAACCAAAGGGTTTTCTCCATCATTTTGGATGTGTATGATCTTTATTTGATCTTTGAAGAAGTTAGAAGTTCACAAAATTGAAGAATTTCAAGCCATTTGCAAAGTTGCCATTTTGGGAAAGTGACTTGTAATGTAAACTTGCCATTTTGGGAATGTTTTTCAACCTCTTCTTTTTGATTCAAAAATGCTTCAAATGAAAAATCTTTGGTCATGAAAGTTGTAGATTGGATCCTCCCATTTTCAAAAAGTACAAGAACTTGGTCTAATTCATTTTAGAACTAAAGTTATGCCTTTGCAAAGTTGGACAAAATCACTTAATTTTCACTTTTGTGCCAAAGAGGGAAACTTGCAATTTCTCATGCCAAGCATTTTTGTGACTTCAAACACACTTCTACATGTCTTAACATCATAATGCATTGCCTAAGGATCAGAATTGGCCCAAGGATCACTTCATCCCATGCCTTGAACATCAAGAAATTAAAAAAGGGCCAAACTTCATGGAAATTGCAAAAGGGGACATAACCTTTCACTAGCTTGCTGAATCACCTCAATTTCAAATCTATGGCTCTCCTTAATCTATGCTGAGCCAGGACAAGCCAAAATCCAGTTGCAAAACCAGCCCATACCTCAAGTACAAAACTTTTGACATTTTTGCAACTTGCCCATACCAATCACCATAGGCCACCAACAACTCTCTGACCTATCAGAAGTTGATACATGGACCAAAAGCAACTCAACAATCCACACAACACAAGCTGAATCCTCCCACAACTCAGCATTCACCAAAATCCCCTCTTATGCATTTTTCTAAAAAACTCAACACACAAGCCTCAAACCTCAAAACAAATTCCACAGAACAACTCACCATAACCCTCTGATCATTTCCCAACCATCACTTTGCCCAAAAAAGCCCAGAATCAAAAATACGATTTTCACACTTCATGAACTGAGCTTCTGCCATTTTCACTTTGGGGCCATTTAAACTCCAACCAAGCATTGCAAACTCTTGAGGGAGATCATTGGAGAGATTTTGAAGCAAAGAAGCAGCCAGACAGTGCCATTTTCGAAAGCTTCAGCTCAGGTAACCTCAAGAACAAATTTTCCAGAAACTTGATTTTAGGTTATAGATTTGTTCCTCATGTTGCACTGATCATGCTGATGCTTTTCTTTTTGAAAATAGTTGAGTTTTGAGGATTTTATGTTGTTCTGAAACTTTGCCCGTGAAATGTGTTTTGATTCGATTCTCATGATTTAGGAAAAATAAATGATTTTTGTTGTGTGGTTTATGTTCAATGATGTTCAAGGGTTGATTCTGGAGAGTTTGATGAGTTTTTATGGCGTTCTGAGAGAGATTGAGAAAAGAGCTGGCCGGAGAAGATGACCAGAACACTGTTCCGGTCACCTGAAGGTCATTAGGGTTCAGATTAGGGCTTAATTGCGTAATTAGTGAGTTTGAATGTGGGCCGTCCATTAGCGCGCGAAGTCAATTCCCACCCTTTTCCCTTTGAACCTCAGCCACTGGATCTGATTACTTTCATTAATTCATATTTTAAATTCATTTTAATTGCATTTTCTTTATCATTTTATTAAAAATAGTAAAACACTTTCAAAAAAATTTATTTTTTGCATCATGACTTAAAATATTTTTCTCATTCTGAAAATAATTTTTATTTTATTTTTTGCATAAAATTCGCATTTTTTAAATATTTAAATGTTTATTTTAATTAGTTAATGAGAATTAATTAATTAAAATAGCATTTAAGTTTCTAAAAATTACCAAAAAAATCACATTGCATTTTGATACATTTAGAAACATTATCAAACTCCTCAAACAAATTTATTTTTTGTTCTTGACATATTTTGACATTTTTCTTTGGAATTAAAGTTCTTAAAAGGCAATATTTTTGTCCTAACTTAGGAAAATTCATTCTGCCTAACCTTGAAGAGTTTGATGATGGTTCTTTTTGAATTGCATTCTTCATATCATGTAGTTTCTAGGATAAAATTGGTTTGAATTTATTTCTCATTTTCAATTTTTTGTGCATTTTCCCTTTTGAAGTGCCTTAAAACCCTAGAAAACTTAAGAAAATCATAACTCCCATTAGGTTAAGAGTTAGGTCCCCTCCTTTGGGCAGTGAGCTTATGTAGGGTTAGGGTTCCTTTGATCCCATTTTCAATTTTTTATCTTGTCATTTGCTTCTGATTTTGAATTTTGTTTTGTGTCTTGTGCATAAACCCTAATTTCAGCTTTCATTTGCATCCATCTCTCATTTGCTTGCATACATGAACTTGTCATGAAATTTTGTGCATCCACATGATATATGAGGCACCTTAGGACACATTAGAACCATGTTTGATCATTGCATCATTCATTTGTCATGTTATACCTCCATTGCATTTCATAAACTTTCATGAACTTTCAGGTTTCAAACATGCTTCATTTGCACCTTCATCCTTGTATGATCATCCACACCTCTTAACATGTGTTTGCTCTAACTCTTAGCATCATTAACATCATGTTTATGCTTCTGAATTTGGCTCTCATCTTTGCATTTCATCTCATTTTCATTTTGCATTTCACTTCCTTTGCTAACTTTTCAGGTGGTAAGTGTTGAGAAGTGAATTTGCCTTCACTTCTCATAATCTCTTCTCATCTTTCTTATGCATCATTTCTGCATTTTACTTGTGTATTAGAGTGAGCTTGCTCATTCATGTCTCCTTCTCACTTTCTTTCTTCAATCAACTTATCTTCTTAAGTGAAGTAAGTTGACTTGCTTCTTCTTGCTTCTCCTTCCTTCATCATGTTTCTTCCTTGATGGCTTTTCCTTGAAGATCTCTTGCAAGCTTCATAAACCCTAGGAATACCCAAGCATGATCACAATTAGGGTTTGATTAGTCCCCCATTAGTTTTACCTTTGTGTCATCTTTGTGTCTTCTCTTCTCATCTCATAATCAAGGACTAAACCTTAAAGGTTTTAAGGCTTTGTGATTAAGCTTATGCCTGCATCCTTCTATTAGGATGGAGTGTATAACTTTAATCCTAAGTGTTAAGCCCTTAATGTGTTTAAATCCTTTAATCAATCCACTTAATAATCACTAAGACACCAAGCTTGTAACTTGGGCCTTGCATTAGGGTTCTAATTCTTCCTTAATTGGTTAAGAAAGACTAACCCTAGTGTTAATGGACAAGTCCCCCTCAAGTTGTCTTACAAACCATAAAACCCACTTCTTAATCTTATCATTAATTAAAATCCACTTTAATAAAGGCCTTGTTATGTCATGAGGTTAATCCCTAATCATGGATTATGTTGAGAAGCCTTTCTCAGCTTAAATGTTCTCATATATTATCCGTCTATTAGGATGGTGTAATGAGTCCATTAAATCCTTGATTATGGCTTAACCTCATTACTTAACACTAAACAAAAACAACAAAAACATCTAAATAATCACAAGTAGGTTAATGATCTTAATCCTACATCAGGGTGATTATGTGTGAGAATCTGACTTCACACTTAAAGTATTCTCATTACCCCTAATCAGAGGGAGGATGTGATGAGTTTACTAACCTATTGGTTTAGGCTTAAGCTCATTAACTTATGACAAACTTTCAAAAGCAATAAAAGACTGAAAACACAAAAACAAACAATAATCGTCTCCTCCGGGATTCTTTTCTCACCTCATTCACTCACAAACGAGAACTTGCCTCTTCCGTCTAATGCAAGACAGTTTGCACCTGAGCCAGACAGGTCATACACTTGAGCATAGACAAGCAAGCAGTTCACAAGTCAATTCATCTTTCAGTCTCTTTGGGTCGAACTACGGTGTTTTGACTTCCTCATTGCACGAGAGGATACGTAGGCATAACTTAACAGTTATCGAACAAAAGTCTCTGTATATTCCCCCTCCTTCTAGCCTCATTCTTTAGCCTCATTGTCTTGAGCACTTCATTCCTGATCTCACACTGACACTGTACATTTACACACTTTCACTTTCTTTTACACTGACACCTGTACATCCTTTTCCAGCTCTTTATACACAAATTGCACTGACACTACCCCTTTAAAACACAAATCTTTTAAGCGTGGATCCCGTCGAGTACGGCGGACAATATGGGTGCTAATACATTCCCAGGTTGTAACCAACCCCCTTTCTCAGTTTCTCTGGTTCGTGGCCGTCTTATCCATATCTTCTTAGGTTTATCAGCATTACCTTTCCTTCAGGGATAAAAATGCCTAGCTGGCGACTCTTTTCATTCTTTCCCTTTCACCGACCGTTCGCGTCTGTACCCCTTCTGACTAGGTGTCATTTTGGTGGGAGCAACATCTTGTTTCCTAACTTAGATGGTATTGTGGATGAGAATGCTATTCAGATTTTCTTGAAGAAGAATTCGGTGCCTACTTTTCTTGGAGACATGTATCATGCTTTTCATTATAGGACCTCCAAAGGTGATGGAGAGATTGTGTGTTGTGCGCCTCTTCTCTATAGGTGGTTTATTTTGCACCTACCAAAGTCCGATGTCTTCAAGGATAATAGAGAGAATCGAAGATGGTCTCAAAGGATTATGTCACTTTCTCATAAGGATATGACATGGTATTGTTCTCATTATGATACTGGAGTGCTTATTGATAGTTGTGGAGAATTTCCTAATGTACCTCTTCTTGGTACACGTGTTGGAATTAGTTACAACCCTATTCCTGCTAGGCGACAATTGGGATATTGTTTGAAGGACATACCAAACAATCTTTCATTATCCTGTTTCTTCTTTCTTAATGGTGCAGATCACGTAGAAATGAAGAAAAGGATTGCTCATTCTTGGCATGCGGTTCATCGGAAAGAGAAGGGTCAATTGGGAAGACAACACCTTGCTCCCTCCGAGTGTTACATCCAATGGGTTCGATCTAGGGCTTCCAAGCTTAAGATGCCTTATCCACCTGAGGAGCCTTTGTTTCCTATATTACCATTGTCTGATTTTCTTCCTCCCATTGATGAGAAGGTGGCTCTTCAAGAAGAGTTGGACAAGATGAAGAAAGAGAAAGAAGAATGGCTACTTGAGAAGACTACGATGCAAGAGCAACTGAAGGAGAAGGATGATCTCATTGAGTTACTTGAGCGGCGTGTTACAAAGAGGCCAAGAGAGGATTTATTTTCCTCTAGTACTCCATCTACCATTCCTCCTACATCCGGTGCTTGGAAGGCCATTGTTGACAAGTTGGTGAAGGATAAGGAAGACATGGAAGATCAGTACAAGAAGGAGATTAAGAGGATTCGCATGAAATACCAGCCAGGATTCGGATCTTCTTCGGATATGATGCCCTAGGCCTAGTTTACTTTTCTTTCATGTATTAGGGTTATTGAGGCTTGTACTTCACTTGTAATCCTCACTTTGATTTTAATGAGAATGAGTTTTTTTTAAGTACTTCAAAAAGCGTTTCTTTATAAATATTGCAAGTTATCTTATAGTCCTTTGAAATCTTTGCATTTGCATACGCATACCATGCATCATATCCACATTTGTCTTGCTTTTTGGGATCTTATGTTGTTTCTTGGTCTTCATTCAGTTCTCCTGTCAAGCTGACTCACCGATTTGATACTCGAGCTAATCGGAAGAAGATGTTGGAAATCCTACAACAAGAGAATCGCGAGCTAGCAGCTCAGATTGTTCTTCCTTTGGAAGATAATGAAATGACGAAGATCTTCTTGAAGACTTTAGGTTCTTTCTACTATGAGAAGATGATAGCAAGTGCTCCTTCTGATTTCACTGAAATGGTGAGTATGGGGATGCGTTTAGAAGAAGGTGTCCGTGAGGGACGGTTGAGTCAAGAGAATAGTAATGGCTCAAGCTCTAGAAGGTTCAATTTTGGTAAGAAGAAAGAAGGTGAGACTAATGTTGTGTCTCGTGAAAGTTACAGAAGACCTCACGGTCGTGGGAATTTCCATCCGTAATATGTAGCTTCTGTAACTCCGATGATTAATGTGGCTCCAACTGTGCCAACAGCTCCAAAGTACCAAACTCGTTATCAACAACCTTCTGTGCAACAAGGTGGTAATCAACAGGTTCGGGCTAAGCCGAAATTTGATCCTATTCTGATGTTGTATGCGGATTTGCTTCCATATTTGATTGCAAAGAATCTTGTGCAAACACGTTCTCCACCTCCAGTTCCAGAGACTATCCCATGGTGGTATAAGCCAGAGGCTCGCTGTGCTTTTCATCAAGGTGCCCCGGGGCATGATATTGAGAACTATTATCCATTGAAGTTTGAAGTACAGAAATTGATGAGGAATAATGTTCTGTTTTTTAATGATGTTAATCCAAATGTAAAGACAAATCTGCTGCAAAAGTATGGTAATACGTCTGTGAATATGGTTGATGGTTGTCCTGGTGTATTCAAGATTTATGAGGTTCGCCATATTCGAAGGACTTTGGTTGAGATACATGCTTTCTTAAGTGAATATCACGATATTGATCACAATTATGCTGGATGTTGCATCTGCTCGGTGAACCCTCGTGGTTGCGTGATTGTTAAGAGAGACATTCAAAAGATGATGGATGATAAGTTGATTGAAGTGACAGCAAAAAGAGATGAGTATGAAAATGAAGTGAATGTTATTATGCCTCAGTTCAATATTCCTGAGAGGGTTGTTCCTGAAAGGGTGGTTATTTCTTTTGATAGCTGCAAATATACTGTTACTCCATTGGTGATCAATTTTCCTGGTCCAATGCCATATGAGTCTGATAAAGCTATTCCGTACCGGTATAATGCTACGATGATAGAAAATGGTAAGGAAGTTCTTATTCCTTCTCCAAAGTTTGTGGTTAGTATTGCTGATGTGACAAAAGTTACTTGAAGTGGTAGAGTTTATGCTTCAGAACCTCCGAAGAGAGTTGAAGATACAAGTGCGAGTAAACAGATTATGGATGCTGTTGCCCGATCAGGCCAATTTGGTGATAGTGAAGATGAGGTGTTGAAATTGATAAAGAAGAGTGAGTACAATGTTACTGAGCAGTTGTTGCATACTTCGTCGAACATATAAGTTTTATCACTCTTGATGTGCTCTGAGGCTCATAGGCAGTCTTTGCAGAAGATTCTTGATCGAGCTTATGGTGACCATGATGTGACTGTTGATCAGTTTGATAGTATTATGGATAATATCACATCTTGCAACAATTTAAGTTTCTGTGATGATGATATGCCTGAAGAAGGAAGGAATCATAACTTGGCTTTGCATATTTCAGTGAACTGTCAGGAAGATGTTATGTCTAAGGTGCTAGTTGACACTGGATCTTCTCTGAACGTGATGTCGAAGTCGACTTTGTCCAAGCTTGCGTATCAAGGTGCTCCTATGAGGCATAGTGGGATTATTGTGAAAGCTTTCGACGGATCGAAGAAGACAGTGATTGGTGAAGTGGATCTTCCTATTCTTATTGGACCGTTTATATTCCAAATTACTTTTCAAGTAATGGATATACGTCCCGCTTACAGTTATCTCCTTGGAAGACCCTGGATTCATGAGGCAGGAGCTGTAACATCCACTCTTCATCAGAAGCTGAAGTTTGTGAAAGAGGGGAAATTAGTGACCATTGGAGGTGAAAGAGCGATGCTTGTGAGCAATTTTCCATCTTTCTCCTATATTGATGCTGAAGAAGAAGTGGGAACTTCATTTTAAGCTCTTTCTGTTGTGGATAATGTTGCTAAGAAGAATGCCATGCCTATGTCTTCTTTCAAGGATGCAATGCGCGTGCTTGAAACTGGTCAACCTGACGGCTGGGGACGAGTTATTGATGTTGTCGACAACAAGGAAGGATTTGGTATTGGCTTTGCACCAGGCGTGGTTCTCAATGACCCGAAGTCTATTCAGGAAGGTTTCCAAAGTGCTGGGTTTATCAACGATCATTTCGCTGTTGCCATCATTGAAGATGATGAAGATGAAGAAATGCCTAACTTTGTTACGCACGGGAAGATTTGCCAGAACTGGATTGCTGTTGATGTTCCTTTTATTGTCCATGTTTCAAAGTAATTTGTTTTATTTAAAAAAAATCCTTTCACTCTGCCCAAGGTGAAAGTAATGTTTGTCGGGCTTTGTTTCAAACTTTATCATCATCAATAAAATGCTATTTTGTTATTTCCATATGTGTTTCCTTTTTGCTTTATTCTGAAAAATGGTAACATAAAAAACCCAAAATATTAATAATTGTTTATCTGCATAATGTTTGCATTTTTGTTCATACTCTAAAATAAAAATAAAATCATTGTGCAGATTGATTGATAAACCCATTGAAAACAATGATCTTATGCCCTCTCCCAACTTTGAATTCCCTGTGTTTGAAGTTGAGGAAGAGGATGTTAAAGAGATCCCTGACGAGATTTCCCGGTTGCTTGAGCACGAGGAGAAGGTTATTCAGCCTCATGGAGAGTCTATAGAGGTGGTCAACTTGGGTTCTGAAGATGATAAGAAAGAAGTCAAAGTTGGAGCATTGCTTGGTCCTGATGTTAAGAAGAGGATTGTAGAGCTTCTCAGAGAGTATGTTGATGTATTTGCTTGGTCTTATCAAGACATGCCAGGGCTTGATACTGATATTATGGAGCATAGATTGCCGTTGAAGCCTGAATGTCCACCTGTGAAGCAAAAGTTGAGAAGAACTCATCCTGATATGGCAGTAAAGATCAAAGAGGAGGTTCAAAGGCAGATTGATGCAGGTTTTCTTGTGACATCTAATTATCCTTAATGGGTGGCCAATATTGTTCCTGTTCCAAAGAAAGATGGAAAAGTCCGAATGTGCGTTGATTACAGAGATTTGAACAAAGCCAGTGCAAAAGATGATTTTCCATTGCCACACATTGATATGTTGCTAGATAATACGGCTAAGTTTGATGTGTTCTCTTTTATGGACGAATTTTCTGGTTATAATCAAATAAAGATGGCACCCGAGGACATGGAAAAGACCACATTTATTACACCATGGGGAACATTCTGCTATAGAGTGATGCCCTTTGGATTGAAGAATGCTGGTGCGACATACCAAAGAGCTATGACCAACTTTTCCATGATATGATGCACAAAGAAATCGAGGTATATGTTGATGATATGATCGCTAAGTCGAGGACTGAAGAGGATCATGTTGAACATTTTCTGAAGTTGTTTCAGAGGTTAAGGAAGTTTAAGCTTCGTCTGAATCCGAATAAGTGCACCTTTGGTGTACGCTCTGGAAAGTTGTTAGGTTTCATTGTCAGCCAAAGAGGCATTGAAGTTGATCCTGATAAAGTGAAAGCTATTCAGGAAATGCCTGCTCCAAGTACTAAAAAGCAAGTAAGAGGATTCTTGGGCCGTTTGAATTATATTTCGAGGTTTATCTCTCACATGACTGCCACATGTGCTCCGATCTTCAAGTTGCTTCGGAAAGACAAAGGTTGTGTCTGGACAGATGATTGTCAGAAGGCATTTGAAAGTATTAAAGAATATCTGTTTGAACCTCCTATCTTATCTCCTCCGGTGGAAGGTAGACCGATGATCATGTACTTGACTGTGTTGGAAGATTCCATGGGTTGTGTGCTTGGTCAACAAGATGAATCTGGAAGAAAAGAATATGCAATTTACTACTTGAGTAAGAAGTTCACTGATTGTGAGTCTCGGTACTCCATGCTTGAAAAAACTTGTTGTGCCTTAGCTTGGGCTGCAAAGCGTCTTCGCCAGTATATGCTGAATCATACAACTTGGTTTATCTCTAAAATGGATCCAATCAAGTATATATTTGAAAAGCCTGCTTTGACTGGGAGGATTGCTCGTTGGCAAATGTTATTGTCAGAATATGATATCGAGTATCGAGCTCAAAAAGCTATAAAAGGTAGTATCTTGGCTGACCATTTGGCACATCAACCGATTGATGATTACCAGCCTATCAAGTTTGATTTTCCAGATGAGGATGTGATGTACTTGAAAATGAAAGATTGTCATGAACCTTTGATTGAGGAAGGGTCGGAGCCTGGATCTCGATGGGGTTTAGTTTTTGATGGTGCTGTGAATGCACGCGGAAGAGGAATTGGGGCAATGATTATTACTCCCCATGGTTCACATATTCCTTTTGCTGTGAGGTTGAATTTTCCTTGTACCAATAATGAAGCTGAGTATGAAGCTTGCATTATGGGTCTTGAGGAACCTATTGATCTGAGGATTAAGCATCTTGATGTGTATGGAGATTCTGCCTTGGTAATCAATCAGATCCAGGGCACGTGGGTAACTCATCAACCCCACTTGATCCCTTATAGAGATTATGCCAGGAAGATATCAACTTTCTTCACTAAAGTTGAGTTTCATTATGTTCCTCGTGATGAGAATCAGATGGCAGATGCTTTAGCAACTATAGCTTCTATGATAAAGGTGCACCAGTGGAATGATGTTCCCATGATCAGAGTGATGCGACTTGAAAGACCAGCTCATGTGTTTGCAGTTGAAGAGGTCCATGATGACAAGCCTTGGTATCATGATATTAAATGTTTCCTCCAGAGCCAGGATTACCCACTTGGGGAATCTGATAAAGATAAGAGGACTTTGAGGAGATTGGCAGGCAATTTCTTCTTGAATGGAAATATGCTTTATAAGAGAAATTTTGACATGGTCTTGCTCAGATGCGTGGATAGACACGAAGCAGACATGTTAACGAAAGAAATTCATGAAGGATCTTTTGGTACTCATACTAATGGGAATGCAATGGCTAAAAAGATGTTGAGAGCAGGTTACTATTGGATGACAATGGAATCTGATTGTTGCAAGTATGTAAAAAAGTGCCATAAGTGTCAAGTGTATGCTGATAAGATTCACGTGCCACCAACTTATCTCAATGTGATTTCTTCCCCGTGGCCTTTTTCTATGTGGGGAATTGATATGATTGGTATGATTGAGCCCAAGGCTTCGAATGGAAATTGTTTTATTCTTGTGGCAATTGACTACTTCACCAAGTGGGTGGAAGCGGCATCGTATGTTAATGTGACCAAGCAAGTTGTGGTTCGGTTTATCAAGAATAACATTATCTGCAGATATGGTGTTCCGAATAGAATCATTACTGATAATGGTTCGAACTTGAATAATAAGATGATGAAAGAGCTTTGTGAAGAATTCAAGATTCAACACCATAATTCCTTTCCTTATAGACCGAAGATGAATGGGGCTGTTGAAGCTGCGAATAAGAACATTAAGAAGATCATTCAGAAGATGGTTGTGACATACAAGGACTGGCATGAGATGCTCCCTTTTGCTTTGCATGGGTATCGTACATCTGTCCTCACTTCAACAGGGGCAACCCCTTTCTCACTTGTTTATGGTACAGAAGCAGTGCTCCCCGTCGAAGTTGAGATCCCATCAATGAGAGTTCTGATGGAAGCCAAGTTGACTGAGGCTGAATGGTGTCAGAGTAGATTTGATCAGTTAAATTTGATTGAGGAAAAGAGAATTACAGCTTTGTGTCATGGTCGGTTATACCAGCAAAGAATGAAGAAAGCTTTTGACAAGAAGGTCAAACCTCGTGTATTCAGAGAAGGCAACCTCGTGCTCAAAAAGATTCAGTCTTTCATTAAAGATTCTCGGGGCAAGTGGACTCCGAACTATGATGGCCCATATGTTGTCAAGAAAGCCTTCTCTGGCGGTTCATTAATTCTTGCAACTATGGATGGTGAGGAGATCACTCGTCCTGTGAATGCGGATGCAGTCAAGAAATACTTCGCCTAAAAAATAATAAAAAAACAGCTCGCTAAGTTGAAAACCCGAAAGGGCGGCTTAGGCAAAAAATGAGCGTCTCGGTGGATTGAAAACCTGAAAGGGTGGTCCAGGCAAAAAATTAGAGACATAAACAAAAATAATTATCCCGGTAGATTGAAAACCCGAAAGGGAAATCTAGGCAAAAGTTAGGGATCATGGCAAGTAACTGCGTCGACAGACTGGATCACTTGTAATGACCGAGGATTTCAGATTCTATCCCTCAGAAGAATTTCCCATCAAAGATTCTTATTCACTCATCCTTGACTGAAGTTTCGGACACAGTGGAGTTCAAAGTTGATAGGGATAATAGTGATCATTGTATTTCAATGTAGCCTTTTTCCATGTATTTACCATTTTTCAAACATGTAATGATCCATGGAGTCATGCCATTTGCTGACTACCATTCTATCAATGAATTTGAGCTTTTATTCAATTGTTTGCAATTCTTTATATTGTTTTTGTTTGCAAAATTTCAATTTATTGTTGATGATGATTTTTTAAACAAATTTAATAAATTTAATCTTTGAAGAATATAAAAAACATTTTTCTTTTGATATGTGAACAAAGAAAGGATATCAACAGTGATTCCAAGGATGGTAAAGTCTGGATGTGTGTAACTTGTCTCTCCCAAAGCAAGGTTTGATTCGTTTGTGTCCATGTGAAGTTCCTGGATAGTCTTGACAGGTTGATGTTAATGATGTTTTGTTCCCTAACAACAAGCATGAACGGAGATTGTATTTGAATTCCAATGTCTCCCCCAGAAGAATTGTTGGAAGGGATGTTCTTAGGAATCCCCAATTGAGTTTTGATCTTTTCCTCAGCAAGTTATCTTTAACTTGAGAAGCATTGGAAATCCTCAGTCGAGTTCTCGTTTCTCAGTTTGAGTTGGTTGCATCCTTGAATAGAAGTATGGATATAGCAGTCAGTTTAGAGGTTTTCTTTTACCTGAAGGTGAGTATTGATTTAAAATCCCTCGTAACTGTGTTTTGGCTTTAATGTTAACTTATGATATCCCCATGCGAATCCCCAGTAGGTCTGCGTGTGTTGGTTTCCAACAGGTTCCTATGTGATTTTCAGCAGGTCTTGCACTCTATCCCCAAGTGGAGCAGGAGTATGACAGTTTTTCCTCGCAAAGTTTGATTTCATCAAGAATTCTTTTGTCCCTAGAGAGGATTATGGAAGCTTTTTCCCCATCCTCGGCATATTTTTTACCTTTTCTCAGCAGGTGATATCCCTATGCAGATTGGATGTTTGATGATCTAATGGATTATGCTTTATTTGCATCACTGATAGATCTTTATCTTGTTTCCCCAGACAGAGTTATGAAGATATTTGTTCCCATCAGTGTTAGCAGGGACATTTCCCTCTTTCCCCAAAGAATGGAAAATTTTGTTAGTGTTTCTTGAAGATTGCTTTGTGGATTGGATCCCTAGCAGATGTTTTCTCATCATGAGTTAAGCCTTGTAGTAGGATTTTATTCCTTTGATGGCTTTTGACATTCCCCTACAGGATGTCAAATTGAATCTCCAGCTTGATTCCTTGCAATGTTTCCTTGGGATTAGCCGAGTATCTGGTTGTTGTGGTGTTCATGTCACTCGTTTCATATCTTTATGTCTGTTCTGTCAGCATATTTATATGCATATTCATACGCATAAGCATAGCGTCGTTTGCTTGCATTTCTTGCATTTATCATTGTTCCCTGATCTTTGGTGTGGACTTTCCCCACAGAGTGTGTGTGTTGTTTTCCTCTCAAGTTTAGAGTGTCAACCATTAAGCAGAAAGTGTTAATCCTTTCTAATTCCCCACTGAGTTTGTTTCTCGTGGATGATTTTGATTCAGTTTCCTCCCAATTTATTATCTGGATGGAATTTCCCCCAGTTGAGATATTTCCTCCTCGGGATGAGTCTTGTTTGACCGTTTCTCTCCAACTTGTTCTTGGATTGAACTTTGGTCCCCTTTTGGAATTAAGCTATCATTGTTTGATAGTGGGCAACATTTTCTCCAGCTTGAGTATATTACTATGGAATTAAGCTATCAGTTAATTGATAGTGGGTAATATCGCCAAATTGATCAAGTTCTTTTGCTTGTACTCCTACCAAGTAAATCCGGTAGTCGAGAGTTCTTTCTTCCTACCTAGTAAAAAGGTAATAGAAGTTGTTTCCCTTTTCTTGAGCTCCTACCCAGTAAATCAGGTAGTTGAGATTTGTTTCTACCTAGAAAAAAGGTAGTGGAGGTTATCCCTCTTTGTTTTGCTCCTATCCAGTAAATCGATAGTCGAGTCCTTTGTTTTCCTACACAGTAAACAGGTAGTTGATGTTTCTTTTCCAACTCAGTAATCCTCCATTTTTGGACTCAAATGCTTTGTTTGGTTGATATTCCTGGCAAGGTGTTTATTATTCCTCACTGAACCTTTTACCTTGATTATATTTTATCTTTCCCCCAAGTTGAGTCAGCTATCCAGTGATTTATTTTCCTGGTAAAATCTCATGTTATCTGTTGTTTTTCCCCAGCGGGATTTTCTTTTGTGTCCCCAAGTTTTTGATTTCCTCTGGTGGTCATATTTTCCCCACAGAGATCTTGGGCTTGCATATCATATTCATATCATATCATGTTTTCTTAGGACAAAAATTTGGGTTTTCTGTATTTAAGTCTCTCCCATCTTGTAGAGACGAAGATGTCAATCTTCATATCTCCAGATTGAAGAAACTTAAATAGGGGCAGCTGTAACACCCTAATTTTTGCCCTAAGATTTCTTCGCATCTCATCTGCATTTCGCATACAAACAAGATCGCACTGGTTGCACGGTTCATCTCGGGTTAGGATTATGCCTCGTAGGGGATCACCGTTGTCTTTAATTGTTTTATTTGATTGTGTTTACTTACCATTAATCAAAATCCAAAAATATTTTGTTTCCTTTTGCTAACCTTTTTTTTCAGGAAGAGGAACCATATAAAAATGCCAAAAAATAGAAGTCCTGCAGCTCGAGTAAATTTCACAAAAGTCGAAGACGATCTGCAAATAATTCAAAATTATCAGATCAAGGATTTCCCAAGTTAATTGATTCATTCAAAGGATCTCCAAGGTTCACGTGTTTATTTCTTCGACGTACACAAGAATCGGGCCGAAACAACCAAGCAGCTATTTTTGAACAAAAAAATTCAAAATTCAGCTTTGTTAACCGGTTAACCAATCGGTTAACCAGTGCGAAATTTGAATTTTTTATTCAAATTCAGCACCCTTAGATTATTGATTTAATTGGAATATTCTAGATCCATTGGTTTCTGATTTCTCTACATCATTTTGATCATTTCCTACCATAAACCCTCACTAATCACCACTCTTTTCCATTTCCCACCAAAATTCCAATTACCAAACCTAAATTCAAATTACCAAAGCAAGCTCCATTCCACCAAATTTCCATACCTAAGGCCTTTAAATAGGACCACAATTTCATTCATTCCACAAGCTTTTGATAGCCACAAAACCACTTGCAAAATACTCCCTCAACACTAAAATTCTACAAAGCTCATCTTTCTTTCTTTTGAAGTTATCAAGAATTCACATTGAATTCTTGATTAACTTGAGCTAGACCTTCATCCTTTTCATTCTTTTTCTCATCAATTTCAGTAGATCTAAGGTTGTATTGGTTCAATTTGAAGAAAAGCTTTTGGTAATTCATCTTCCTCCATAAACCCATATTCACCATCAACATTCAAGATGTAGATCTTTGGTGCTCTTGTTTCTAGATCCTTTGGATCTTTATTTGTTGTTTGATTTCAGGGATTCCACTGTATTTTGGTTTTAAAATTCGTGCAAATTCAGATCATGATCATCCAATGTTTGAGAAAAGGTTTCAAAATGGATCATGCTGAATTTTCTGCATTTTTCAGCATCTGGTACAGCGTTAACCGGTTAACCATTTGGTTAACCGGTTAACCAGTTTAAAAATAGCGCAATTTATCCAAAATCTGCTTGCGTTAACAGGTTAACCAATTGGTTAACCGGTTAACACAAGTCAGAATGCTGTTTTTGGCTTGTTTCAAGTCCCTTTTTGGTTCTTCTTTCTTCTTCTTCTTCCTCCCTTTTATTTTTACCTTGGGAAGTATTTTTGGGAGTAATTCCTCCTTAATTTCAATGGACTTTGGGTGTAGATTAGAGTAGTTAATGTTCATTAATTCAAAACTACCTTTAAGTGGATTATTCAATTCATTTAAGGTACTTTGCATTAGTGATACATTTTCATGCTTGAATCCAACAAGATGAGTGATTGAACTTAAGAATGGAAGAATACCATAAGTACAACTCAATTTGGTATTCATCTTTAGTTTTGTGCGGTATCGCGTTCGGATAACAGTTTACATATCGTTTATCTCGCATGCATTAGCACTAACATTATGCATCTTAATTGGTGGTGGCAGGCCTCATTTGTAGGGTAATTACTTCGTAAATTACTCGGCGATTGCTTAACATAGACCTAAATGTGTCCCGACTTCGGAATAAAAATCTAATTGGGTACTTACATTTTCGTGGACCGGATCTCTTGTTGATCACGTAATCCCAAAGTGGTTAATCATATTGCTTCAAGAATCGAGACTTGTGAATTTTTGATGCGTAGGTGCTTTGGGTCTCCCAATCGCCTTTTAAATTTCATTGAATTCGGTTCGGTTTGCCTTGATTAATCGCTATAGTGTAAGATGCTAAGCGGATCCGGTTGCCTTCGATTTTGGTTACTTTCTTTTTTTTGGTTGTGGTTGATTAAGTTCACCATACCATTATTATATGAATATTATTATACTATTACTACTATTAATATTTTAGATTCTTGCACTTTTATTTCTTTGGTTACTAACATTTAATTTCTTGCACTTTTATTGCCTTTATTCTATTTTGCTTTATTCATCCATATCATGTTTATTATTTGTTCTTATTATTTTGATGTTGATTTTCCTTTTGTCCATTTGGACACAAAAACATTAATAAAGGATTAAACCCCTAAAAAACTTGTTTCTTTTGTCCATTTGGACACAAAAACATTTTAAAATCAATTCAATTTTTTGTTTCTTTTCAAATTTTGTACCACGAACTACGAGGTTTTGATCTCGCATTGCACTCTGTGGGTACGTAGGCATGAGGCGTTAAACCTCTTCAAACACAAAAATATAAAAAAAAACGTTTCTCTTCTCATCTCTCCAATCTCTTTCAAACAAACCATTTTCAAACCAAAAGCAGTAAATTTTTCAAAGGGCTCCCGTGGAGTACCACGAACATTTTGGGTGCGTAAAACCTTCCCATTGTGTAACCTATCCCCTTACTTGTTTCTCTGATGTGTTTATTTAGCATTCTTGCTTTTAGATTCATTAGGTTTTATTCGCTCTTTTTCCCTTTTCCTCTTGGAATAAAATAAAAGCGCGGTGGCGACTCTGTTTACCTTGAGTTAAGTTAATCAATAGCTTACACTCATGATTTTTAATGCTACAGTAATGAATTGTGTTTTGTAGCACAAAGAATTTTTTTTAAAATAGACCTTGATATTTTATCCAAAAATGTGACTTCAGCCTGTCGCTCCCCGGATTTCCATCCTGGTACAAACGCGAAAGTGGCGTGGAAAGGGCTAGAGTCGCCAGCCAGGCATTTTTATCCCGAAGGAACGAGAATAGTAATGCTGCACAAACCAGAAGAAAAGAAAAGGAAGGACACGGGTCCTGCGAACCAAAGAGACTAAGTTCGGGAGTCGGTTACTACCTGGGAAGGAATTAGCACCCATATCGTCCGCCGTACCCGACGGGATCCACGCTTGCAAAGAAATCTGTTTCAAAGGGAGAAGAAATGAAAGTTGCTGCAAAAATGAGACTGGAACTGAACTGAATAAAAGAAAAGAAAAAGGAACTGACAAAAGAAATGAAAAGGAAAAAATGTAGGGAAAATAAAGATTGTGCTCGAACAGACCCTACCCCGCTGTCTACGTGACAATGAGGATCAGAGTCGCCGTAGTTCCCCTAACTAGGGGTGGAAAAGATTTCTTGTGAATTAAGGCTTGAACTGCCTATGTCAATGCTCAAGTGTTGCAGGCTCGGACGACGAGTGCGTAACCGTCTTGCAAAGTGACAAGTAAGAGCAAGTTCGCGTACGGAGCGAAGGAGATGAGAAAAGAATTCCCGAAGGAGAGACACTTATTGTTTGTTTGTGTTTTTTATGAAGCTTTTTATGAGTGTGTCACAAGGAAGTGAACTCAAGCTCTTTTCCATGGAATGTGCACTTGTCACTACATTCCAAGATGGAATAATAGAACAAGCACACTCAAGTAAGGAGAAGATCCCCAAAACTTGAATCCAGAGATTAGGGCTTAAGCTCACTAACCCATTAACTTATTAAGTGTTTTTGTATTTACAATGAAGAAGTGTATTTTATGATTTTTCTTGGTGAATATGATATCCTGATCAGACTTGTGCATTGTCGCTCCCCGGATTTCCATCCTGGTACAAACGCGAAAGTGGCGCGGAAAAAGAATAGAGTCGCCAGCCAGGCATTTTTATCCCGAAGAAAGGGAATGGTAATGCTGCACAAACCAGAAGAAAAGAAGATAAAGGACACAGGTCCTACGAACCAAAGAGACTGAGTTTGGGAGTCGGTTACGACCTGGGAAGGTATTAGCACCCAGATCGTCCGCCGTACCCGACAGGATCCACGCTTGCAAAAGAAACTATTTCAAAGGGTGAGGGTATGAAAGCTGCTGCTAAAGAAAAGAAACTGAACTGGAAAAAGAAACTGAGAAAAGAAATGAATAAGAAAACAAAGAGAAAAAATGTAGGGAAAATAAAGATTATGCTCGAACGGGCCCTACCCCGCTGCCTACGTACTTCATCAGGATAATGAGGATCAGAGACGCCGTAGTTCCCCTAACTAGGGGTAACAAGGAAATGGTTTGTGAATTAAGGCTTGAACTGCCTATGCCATTGCTCAGGTGTTGCAGACTCGGACGACGAGTGTGTAACCGTCTTCCAAAGTGACAAGTAGGAGCAAGTTCGCGTAAGGAGTGAATGAGATGAGAAAATAATTCCCGAAGGAGAGACGCTTATTGTTTGTTTGTGTTTTTTAGAAGCTTTTAGGAGTGTGTAGCAAGTAAGTGAACTCAAGCTCTCTTCAATGGAATGTGCACTTGTCACTACATTCCAAGATGGAATAATAGAACAAGCACACTCAAGTAAGGAGAAGATCCCCAAAACTTGAACCCAAAGATTAGGGCCTAAGCTCACTAACTTGTTAACTTATTAAGTGTTTTTGGTATTTACAGATGAAGAAGTGTTTTTTATGCTTTTCTTTATGAAGAAGATACCTTGATCAGACTTGTGCATCACAAGGTAAACTTGTACTATCCCAAGATGGGAAGACTACAAGCATACCTCATGGGATAAGGCTATGGATCAAGACATCACTTCAAACTTATTAAGTGTTTTTTAGAGTTATGAGATGAGAAGAGAAGAAGAACCAAAAGGATCACAAAGGTAAAAGTCTAAAGGGAGACTAAATAATCCTAAGTGTTAACAGGCGTGGATGTCCTAAGGGTTAGTGAGGTTTCTATCATAATGAAGAAGGAAAGAAGAAGAAGAAGATAGAAGAAGGGATGAGCAAGGCCTAAGCCCAACAAAAGAGTTAGTACAAGATAAACATAAGAGGAGAAGATGAGATTTGGAGATGTGGAACTCAATTCCCACACCTCACACTTACCATAGCCCCTGCAAGGTTAGTAAAGCATAAAAGTGAGACACAATGAGCAAGATGACATGCCAACATCACACAATCAGAAGTGAAATGACATGAACATATGCATAATGCAAATGCAACTCAAAGGAATTAGGAGAAGAAGTATGCAAGCTAAAGATGCAACATGAAACACTTATGAGAAAAAATGCACACTTATGAAAAATGCACAAGATATGGACTCAAAGCTCACAACCAGAAGCAAAACAAGATGAAGAATTACTTAAGAAGCCAACAAGATGAAGAGAAGAAAGGTACAAGACCAAACAATACCAAAATGGAAGTAAAAGAGACAATGAGGTGAGATAGAAACACTTAAGGAAATAAATGACTTAAAGAAGAAGCAAACACAAAAATTCAGAAGACACAAACCCTATCCTAGGACCAGGAAGGTACCCACACTCCAAAGGAACCCCAAATGAGAAGAAGAAGTTGGCACAAGTGCCCTTCTAGGCTTATAAGAGACTTAAAGGTTCAAAGGAAGCAAAATGGGACAAGGTTCAAACCAAAATTCAAAACAAATCAACCAACCATCTAAAAAATCCACAATTGAAACCAAATGATCTTCAAACATAATGTAACAATGGGCCAAAAGGATTTGGGAATATTCAGAAGCAAACAAGGTTTAATGGAGGCAAGAACACAAGTTAAGATCAAGACTCAAGAAATAAGTTTTTAAAAATCCAGAGAAATATCACATGAAAAGTAAAATGCCTTATGAATCCAAAGCAAAAAGAATAGGATCAAAACTCAAAATATTGAAGTCTATGGAAATTATACAAGGCAGTGTGGTCAAAATGGACTTAAAAAGAAGCTAGGTGAAATAATGAATTAATTTAGACATGTGGACATGGAAAAAAAAGAAAATAAAAATATGAGAAAATAAAAGAGACTCAAAATAATACACATGATTGTTTTGGGATTTTTTAGATGAACAGAACTATTTTATAAAAATTAAAATCTAAACTGAATTTAAGAAAATAAAAGTGAGAAAGAAATTAAAAGAAGAATGGAAAGGGGTGTATGTAGTAGGTTTATATGTTGAAAATTAAATGGGATGAAGGTGGTGGGGGTGCGAAAAGTAAGCTGAAGGCCCAAGGTTGGCGCAAGTTCATGTTGTTTAGTGTGGAAATTAGTGAAATTAATTGGAAATTACAAGATCTGTTGGATGCATCCAACGTGCCAGGATGATAGCTCATTAATTGAGCTGGAGTTATGCTGGAAAATGATTGGTTGGTGTATGGTAGTTGCCATGGACTGAGACACACGCTGGATTAATGAAATAAAAGAAAAAAGACAAAGGACGGAGAGAGCCCTAGGGCTACGTGGCACCATGCTGAGCGCTGGATGTGGAAATCCTACGGTGGCTGAGCCTTCTTCTTCCTACAAACCCTAAGATGAACTTAAACAATTTTCCGGTGACCGGAGCTAGGGCTCCGGCACCGGAATCCAAACCAGAACCCCAAACGGCCATAAAAAAATATCAAGACCTCCAGATCCACTAATTAGACCTCACTGAATTCAAATATAACATCAAGAAAAAGCTAAAACTCAATGAATCAAAGGGATCGAGCAAAACAAAGTGACACCATGAAAACTGAAATACACATAACTCATCCTATAATGCCTCAAATTCAAATCCAAAATGTGCAGAATCATCAGTGAAGATCAAATAACACAAAGCAACAATTTAATTCCATTTCCAGATCACAACATTTAGAGCCATACCTGAGGTGAAGAGCTTGGTATAATGAGATATAAGAACAAAGAATGGAAGCAATGCACTCCTCTTACTCCCTAGATGCAAAATAAATGCATCTAAGGTCTTGAAACAAGCTGGATCTAAGGTTTCAGAGCAAGTTTCCTTGAAATGGCAATGTTACCAAACTTGAGAATAAGCTTCAATGAGTGTATGCTTAAGAATCCTGAGCTTGCCTAGATCACAGATCCACAATTGGTTTTGTGTTTGCTTGCTTGGATGAAGAGAAAAGAGAGAAAATGAAAAGTTGCATGAAGTTTGTGAATGAGAGAATGAGAAAGATCTGAGGCTTGCTAAACCCTAATTGTTCTCTTTGTGACCTCACAAGGCAATGCTGAAAGAATGAAATAAAATGCACGAATCAATCATGAGTTTTGGGTGATTTTAAATAATTGGCAACATGTGAGATAAGCATGCTATGCTCATTCTCTCTTGGGCCTCTCAGCACATGGGCAATTCATTTCCCACCCTTGATTCAAATCCAATCACTCCTGGCCTTTAGATTCAAGCATCACACTTGTTTCATGACTTTTTCCCAATTTTGCAATTTTTGAGTGATTTTCTTGTTGTGCACGAAAATGAACAATTCTTTGGAGAAAATTGGTCATAATACAATGCATTTTAAGTTTGAAACACAATTGGACCATTACCAAGTCACACAATTCAGATTTGAAGCCTTTTGCATTTGGTGCCACACTTGAAAAGTGAATTTTGCCCTAGAATACCCAAATATTCGAAGGACACATAGGGAGTTCTAGGAATCCTATGAAAATGTACTTGTACTTTTTGAAAAATGGGAGCCCTTACTCTTCAACTTTCATGTTTGACTTTGGTCCATTTGAAGAATTTTTGATCATGTTAAGGCCATTTGAAAATTAGGGCAAAAGTTGCCAAATTTGGAAATTCCTTAAAACCAACTTTGTACCATTTTTGCAAAACCCTTCAAATATCTATGATTCTTGAACTTTGATCATTCCAAACCTCTTATAACATTGTAAGGACCCCTCTTGGGCAAAAAAATTGGGTTAGACCCCTTGAAATTGCACAGTTGACTTTTTAAGGGCACAACTGACTTTTTGCTTCATCTGCAAGCAACTGAGGCATTGCCTGACTTCCACATGGAATTTTCTCATGAAAATTGACACCTAGGATCCTATTAACATATAGAAGACTTTTCCCAAATTAAATGGCCAAAGTTGTGAGATCTTGGTGTTTGAATCACAAACCCTAATTTGGGTGCCTTGTATAGGAGCTTTGCCTTGTCCTGAGATCTCTGATGATCATGTAATCTTCTGAGCTTTTGCCAATGGACTTGATCTTGTAAATGGAATATAGACTCGCCATAGGACTTGTATACAACCATTGGGACCCTTGTCATGGCTTGTAGAGCCTCAAGAACCTCCACAGATGACCATATGCTTGATGCTAGGACATGAAGGATGTTATGCCTCATCTTTCCATGATATGATGCTAAGAAAATGATATGTGTATGATGAATATGATGTGATATGATGCTTAAAATGAAGAGGGCAAATTTGGGGTGTTACAGCTTCTCCTATTCAATCATTAGTTAATCTGAAAAGGACGATAGTACGGGCTATCGACCATTCAAGAGGAACTGTGGTTGAATACCAAGAAGACCAGAAATTTGCACTCTGACGAAGAATGCCAACACTGGGAAATAAACCCAACCAGATGACGCTCTGGGGATAAGAAGGAGGGGAAGAATACGAGCTTCTTCCAAGTTGAAACTGATATCTGGAATAAGAACATTTTGACAGACGATTCTTCAAACAATCCTGTGACGCCAGGAGCTGGACATACGAGTCCTCCAACACTACAAGAACATATGACTCAAGACAGACGAGTCTCCTTCGGATTTACCTGTTACGTCAGGACCGGTAATGCACTAAAGTCTGTGGGATAGACATGCAATCAAGGTAGACGAACCTTCTTCATATATTATCCGCGGATATATGGTATAAGACAGACGAGTCTTCTTTGAGCAAACCTATGACGCCAGGTGCATCAACCATAATTGGTGCTTGAGACAGACGAGCCTCCTTCGGATTTACCTGTTACGCTAGGACCGGTATTCATTTTGACATTAATTCCCACTGTCAGGATTTGAAACCTCTTCAATACAGACGAGTATTGGATGATCATCAAGATAACACAGAGGAGTGCCATAATTCAATGATACAGACGAGTATCAGACGATGATCCGAGAAACACAGACGAGCGCTTCAGGCAATCATACAGACGAGTATCAGCCACTGGTACAGACGAATACCAGAAATTCAAACACAGGCGAGCATTTGAAGTAGAAATAGAAGAATATCGGGATAAACAACAAATCCTCACATACACAAATATAAGCTAGCATAGACGAGTGTTGGGGATAATACAGACGAGTATCCAAACAAAGCAGACGAGCTTCAAACATATAAACAACACAGACGAGTGCTGGAAATGATACAGACGAGTATCCACAAATATCAGGCATATCAAACACAGACGAGTGCTGGAAAGTTGCAGACGAGCAACAGTTGAAATTACATATCAAGGCACAGACGAGTGCAGCAAAGGATCCAATACCAAACACAGACGAGTGTTGAAAATTGCATACGAGCAACAGCAAAGAGATAACCAAACACAGACGAGTGTTGAGAATTACAGACGAGCAACAGCAGATGCTGGACACCAAACACAGACGAGTGTTGGGAAGTTGCAGACGAACAACACCTATTAGGTATCACAACACAGACGAGTGTTAAGAATTTCGGACGAGCAACAGCAACTGAATATCAGGACCCCAAAACACAGACGAGTGTTTGAAGTTGCGGACGAGCAACATCAAGGTGATCATGGACCACTGCTGGGGCAAGCAAACGAGCAATACCAAAGGGCCAACACAGACGAGTGTTGAGAAATTCATGCAAGCACCTCCAAAGCAGTAATACATCACTGCTGGGGAAAACTCCGCTTAGGGATAACACAGACGAGTGTTGGAAAACGCAGACGAGCGGTAGATAAATGCTTGATTGGCCACAAGAGTTACAACTTTGCAGGGGGAGACAAGTCAAGAGGTTTGGATACCTAACTCTGACTGAGGTAATGAATACCTGACTGTATCATCAAATTAACTAAAAGTATGGCAACTTTGCTGGGGAATATTTCACTGACAGAGGTGAAAATCCAATATGAACCCTGTGGGGACAGGATCATCTTCAGACTTGGTTGGAAAGATGTATCAACAATACTCTAGCTTGGGAGAGCATCTGCTGATTCAAAGCTCTGGCTGGGAAAGACTCTTGCTGAGGATAGGATTCTATTGAGGATAAAATTCTGATAATTCCAACTCTGGTGATGTCAGGCTTTCAGATACCTGCTGGGCATACTCCACTGAGGAAGGACGGACTGCTACTCCATGGGGAAGTAGAAACTGCTTGGGCTGGTGCCAAGGCTTAGCTGGAGAAAAATCTCTGCTGGAGATGTCAGGCTTTCAGATACCTGCTGGGGGAAGAAATCTCTGCTTGGGGAGATACTCTACTAGGGAAAAGTAAATTACTTGGGAGAATGTGACGCCATCCTGCAACCTGCAACAAAAGAAAACACAAGTGTGCCCCGGGGATTTGCATGGTATGATCTGCTCATCCATCGTCACCCGAAACCCAAAGAGGGTTATAGTTTCCCTGCATGTCATTTATCTTCAAAATTATCACCATGTTTAAATGCAATGCTATTTTTGCTAAAAATTCAGGACATTTTGCAAACAAAAATAAACACACACAGCTTTTTGACTGAATATTCTTTTTATTGAATGGCCTCTGAATAGGCAAAGATTTACATCAGGAAGCAACCACCCGGAAAGAGGTAGCCACCATAAAATTGAGAAAAGAAACTATCCTAATGGCAATGTACAAGGCATTCCAAGGAGTTCCATTTCTGCTATGACCAGCATGTCTTCAAGACTTTCCGTTCTGCTTTGGCTTTCTGAGAGGATGAGGGGACTGTTTCCTATCCTTCTGATATTGTCAAGCTGTACGAAACAACAATGTGGTTCAGATAACTCGGATCACAGTTGTTCGCTTATTCCCTTGTTTTGCGTGGATCGCCCTTTCGGGTTTTCAATCCACCGGGATACCCTTTTTTGCCTGAGCTGTCCAATGTGGGTTTTCAACTCAGCGGGTGTACATTTTTTCATTTATTTCCCTAACTTTTGCCCGAGCTTTTTATTCTGTTTTTAGCTCGCCGGGATGCCCTTTTTTTTCCTGGACTAATAATTCTGTTTTTGTGTCTAGCGGGTCTCTTTATGCGAAGTATTTTTTAACTGCGTTCGAGTTAAGAGGGGACTGGAAGTCATCTCCATCCATAGTGGTGAGCATCAGTGCTCCTCCTGAGAAGACTTTCTTCACTATGAATGGTCCTTCGTAGTTTGGGGTCCACTTGCCCCTCTGATCTGAACCGGGAGGAACGATCCTCTTCAACACAAGCTCTCCCACTTGATACTTTTGAGTACGTACTCGTTGGTCGAATGCACGCTTCATTCTCCTCTAATAAAGCTGACCATGACAGATAGCCGCTAATCTCTTTTCCTCAATTAGACACAGCTGATTGTAACGAGCACGCACCCATTCATCCTCATCAAGCTTAACATCCATCATCACACACAATGAAGGAATCTCCACTTCAACAGGCAGGACTGCTTCCATACCATATACCAGAGAGAAGGGAGTTGCCCCTGTTGACGTCCTGACTGACGTTCGATACCCATGCAACGCAAATGGTAACATCTCATGCCAATCTTTGTAAGTGACAACCATTTTCTGCATAATCTTCTTGATATTCTTGTGTTCTGCCTCAACCGCACCATTCATCTTTGGTCGGTAAGGAGAAGAATTGTGATGTTGTATCTTGAAGTCCCGACACAAGTATGTCATCATCTTGTTGTTGAGATTAGAACCATTGTCAGTAATGATTCTTTCGGGCACTCCGTATCTGCATATGATATCCCTTTTCAGAAATCTTGCCACCACTTTACTAGTGACGTTGGCATAAGATGCTGCTTCCACCCATTTGGTGAAATAATCGATCGCGACCAAGATGAAGCGATGACCATTTGAAGCAATTGGCTCTATCTTCCCGATCATGTCAATGCCCCACATAGAAAAGGGCCAAGGAGATGACATGACGTTGAGCGGGCTAGGAGGAACATGCACTTTGTATGCATAGATTTGGCACTTATGGCATTTACGAGCGAATGAACAATAGTCTGCATCTATTGTCATCCAGTAATACCCTGATCTCAACAATTTCTTTGCCATAGCATGCCCTCCTGCATGGGTACCGAAAGATCCCTCTTGGACTTCCTGCATTAACAAGCTTGCTTCGTGTCTATCCACGCATCTGAGCAAGACCATGTCAAAGTTTCTCTTGTACAAAACCCCGTTTGTGTTCAAGAAGAAGCTAGAAGCAAGTCGCCTCAAGGTCTTCTTGTCATTGGAAGATGCCCCAGCTGGGTATTCTTGCTTTTCCAAGAATAGCTTGATATCAAAATACCAAGGTTTCTCGTCAGACACGGCGTCTACAGAGAAGGTATGAGCTGGAGCGTCAAGCCTGGAGATGTCAATTCTGGGCACATAATTCCAACACAAGACTTTGATTGACGAAGAAAGAGTGGCCAATGTGTCGGCAAACTGATTTTCATCACGTGGTATGTACTGAAGCTTAACTGTCGTGAAGAACGTCAACAGTTTTCTAGCATAATCCCGGTATGGAATTAAATGCTCTTGATACGTATACCATTTGCCGGTAACTTGGTTAATGACAAGGGTTGAATCTATGAATATATCGAGGTTCTTAATCCGAAGATTAATAGCCTCCTCTATTCCCATTATACATGCCTCGTATTCCGCTTCATTGTTGGTGCAGCCAAAAGTAATTCTGGCAGCGAAGGGTAAGTGAACACCTTTGGGAGTAATAAGTATGGCACCAACTCCACGTCCATTGATATTGACTGCCCCATCAAACATCAACTTCCATTTGGATTCAGGGTCAGGCCCCTCTTCCGGAAGTGGTTCCTCATAATCGTCTGCTTTGAGGTACATGATGTCCTCATCAGGGAAATCAAACTTCATTGGTTGATAAACATCCTCAAGAGGTTGATGTGCAAGGTAATCCGACAATACACTTCCCTTGATAGCTTTCTGAGAAGTATACTGGATGTCGTATTCAGTTAAGATCATCTTCCACCTAGCAACCCTTCCGGTCAACGCTGGTTTCTCAAAGATGTACTTGATAGGATCCATTTTGGAAATGAGTAGTGTGGTATGAGTCAACATGTACTGCCTCAGTCGGCGAGCAGCCCATACCAAAGCGCAACAAGTTTTCTCGAGCAGTGAGTATCGGGATTCACAGTCGGTAAACTTTTTGCTAAGGTAATAAATAGCATACTCTTTTCGACCAGACTCGTCATGTTGGCCTAGAACACACCCCATTGACCCTTCTAGCATGGTCAAGTACATGATTAATGGTCTTCCTTCAACTGGAGGCATTAGAATTGGAGGCTCCTGCAAATATTCTTTTATTTTGTCGAAAGCTCTTTGGCAGTCATTGTTCCACCTGACCGTTTGCTCTTTTCTTAGCAGTTTGAATATTGGCTCGCACGTGGCCGTTAGATGAGATATGAACCGAGAAATGTAGTTCAACCTCCCTAAAAACCCGCGCACTTCTTTTTCTGTTCTCGGTGCAGGCATATCTTAAATAGCTTTTACTTTAGCAGGATCTACCTCAATTCCTCTTTGACTAACAATGAACCCCAGCAGTTTCCCGGAACGCACTCCGAAAGTGCACTTGTTTGGATTCAATCTCAGCTTGTACTTGATCAGTCTATCAAACAGCTTCTTCAGGTTGACCAGATGCTCTTCTTTGTCTCGGGACTCAGCAATCATATCGTCCACATAACACTCAATCTCCTTGTGTATCATGTCATGGAACAATGTGACCATCGCCCGTTGATAAGTTGCCCCGGAGTTCTTCAAACCAAATGGCATGACCTTATAGAAAAATGCACCCCACGGGGTAATGAACGTTGTCTTCTCCATGTCTTCCGGCGCCATCTTAATTTGATTATAACCAGAGAATCCATCCATGAAGGAAAATACCGAGAATTGAGCAGTATTGTCTACCAACACGTCAATGTGAGGCAACGGAAAGTCATCTTTTGGGCTTGCTCTATTCAAATCCCGGTAGTCAACGCACATTCGGACCTTGCCGTCCTTTTTTGGTACAGGTACAATGTTAGCTACCCAAAGTGGGTAACTAGTTACAGCAAGGAACCCGGCATCCCATTGCTTCTGAACCTCCTCTTTGATCTTCATCGCCATGTCAGGACGAGTTCTTCTAAATTTCTGTTTCACAGGAGGACAGTCCTCCCTCAGAGGTAGCTTATGCACAACGATATCGGTATCCAACCCTTGCATATCTTGATATGACCAAGCAAAAATATCCACATACTCTTTCAGCATACTGATCAGCTCTTTCTTGACGTCGGCCTGCAGACTGGCCCCAATTTTGATCTCTTTCTTCACATCTTCACTGCCAATGTTGATTATCTCAATCTCTTCTTGATGAGGCTGAATAACCCGTTCCTCTTGTTTCAACAATCTGACCAATTCTTCAGGGAGGTCACAGTCTTCCTCAACCCATTCATCAACTTGGTAGACAGGATTGTCAAAGTCATGCGTAGTCATAGCAGGAACGTTATCAATGGAATCCGGATGATCAACACTGCACAGATGATGTGCGTATTCAGAACCTGCTTATTTTGAAAAAGAGACGCTAACACAAAAGCAAAAGGAAAACACATTGCCATTTTTATATCTTTTTGTGAAAAAAGTTTAAAAACAAAGAAAGAGAACACAATTTGTCTGAAAATGTCCTTTTATTTCATAGCAAAATAAGATGCAATACAAAACATGGTGGCCCAATACAATGGATCCAAGCATCTTGGGCAGAATGCTGGATTTGATGATGCAGTATGCTAATAAAAGGAAACAAAATAATTACTCTGAGAGCCATGTGACTTGTATGATGTCTTCAACAGACCAATTTTTTAGCTCCTCGTCAGGCGCACACGGGTGAATCCAGTTGTCCCAGTCACCGTCACTGTCCCCATCTTGACTTGCTATACAGATCTGGTTGCGGTCGAGCAACCCAGCACTTGTAAACGTGATGACTTTACCACTTGGAGTAGACCCACCAGGCTGATACCCTAAGCCAAACTTATCATCTTTCTTTTCTAGCTCCAACAGCTTGCCCTAGCCTTGGGCACTGCCTGATTGAACAACCTCTTTTGCTTCTCTATAAGAATGGATGGATGTACCCTCTTTTTCACTACTCTTCTCCACAGGAGTCAAGATGCTGACGTTGACTGCTTTGAAAGCTTGACATAAAGTCTCATGGATTTCTCCATCCATCTCTACGTACTTGAACGTCGACAAGTGGCTTACGAAGATGTCCTCCTCTCCGCAGACTATGATAACCTGGTCGTCAACCACGTATTTGAGCTTCTGATGCAGGGTTGAAGTAATAGCTCCAGCATCATGTATCCATGGGCGTCCCAACAGGCAGCTGTACGCAGGCTGGATATCCATGACGTATAAAACACTTTTGAAAACTTGAAAGCCTATCTTGACGGACAGCTCAACTTCTCCAAAAACTGATCTTCTCGAACCATCAAAAGCCTTGACAATCAGATCACTTGGTCTCAGGACAATCCCATCAACATTAAGCTTCATTAGTGCCTTCTTCGGAAGCACATTCAGGGAAGAGCCTGTGTCTACAAGAACATGAGATAACACAACACCCTTGCACTCCATAGTGATATGTAGTGCTTTGTTGTGGTTTCGACCCTCCGACGTGAGGTCTCTGTCTGTAAAGCCTAGGCCATGGCTTGCATTAACACTTCCTACAACAGCTTCAAGTTGGTTGACAGTGATTTCCTGAGGAACATAGGCCATTTGCAGAACTTTCAATAACGCCTCTCTGTGTGCGGGAGAGCACATCAGCAGTGATAAGATGGAAATCTTGGAAGGTGTTTGGTTTAGCTGATCAACCACCTTATAGTCACTCTTTTTGATAATCCGCATGAATTCCTAGACCTCTTTTTCAAATGTACCCTGCCCAGCCACAGGAGTAGATGATTCATCAGCCACATCTTGCTTTCCTTTGGCTTTGGATGAAGCCTCAGCCTCAGGATCCCCTCTCAGCACAGGGGGAGCAAACAAACGACCACTTCTGGTGAAACCCCCAACTCCTCCGACATTCTCTACAGTTGGGTCAACAGCAGCAGGCTTGTTCTCAATCTTCTGTCCAACTACATATACATCTGAGCCATAATGCCAAGGAATGGCTTTATCGTCTGTGTATGGAACAGGCCCAAGTACAGTGATAGTCACGGGACTAATCTCAGGAGCATAGATTGTAACAGGCTCTCTTCTGACAGGCATGTCAGCTTCATCATAGAAAATGGTAATTGTTGACACCTCATCATATTTAGTACCAACCATGTTGAACTGTAAGGATCCATCATCAATCAAACTCTGCAATCCCATCTTCAGCTTCTCACACCCATTCTCAGCATTCAGACAGTCTTCACAGTCAAAACAGCAACCAGGAAACACTTGACCATTCAGCAATCTCTCTTTCACTACCCTCAAAGGAGTCTTTACTTCTTCAATACTCAGCACAAGACTCGACTTGTCACCACCCTCAACAACATTGATTCTTGCCCCTCCATGATTCGGAATAGGGTTCAAATTAACATTCGGCGGTGGCGTAAAGTTGATTGCTTTAGAATCTATAAGATCTTGAACCTTGTGATGCAAAGCCCTGCACTTCTCAGTCGAGTGCCCGGGTGCTCTAGAGTGGAAAGCGCATCATGCATTGACATCATAACCCATTGGAAGCTCTCCAAGAGGTGGTGGTGCCAAAGTTATCAGTTGAATTAGATTCAAATCTAACAGTCTTGGAAGCAAAGCAGCATAAGTCATATGGATGGCCTCAATCACCCTATTAGCCGGGCGAGTATGCCTTGGATGATACGGTCTCTGCTGATAGTTGGTTCTGGGTTGTTGTTGTTGATGTTGATGTTGTTGTTGAGGTTGCATTTGTTGCACTGGAGCAGAAGGAATTGTGACTGCTGCCACATGCTCATACGGTCTCCTATAACCACGGCCCCGGCCTCGGACAAATACAGCGTTTGTATCACCCTCTCTTCTCCTAGGAGGTCCACTGAAAGCTTTCCTCGCTCCATTTGAGCTGCTAGCACTTGTATCTTGGATTTTCCCCATCTTCAGCAAGGTCTCAACCCTTTCTCCAGCAATAACAATGTCATTGAATTTAGTGGCAGAACTGGACGTCAGTCTTTCAAGAAACACACCCTGCAAAGTACCCATAAACATGTCAACCATTTCGTTCTCAAGCAGCGGTGGTTGCACCCTGGCAACGAGCTGGCGCCACCTCTGAGTATATTCTTTGAAACCTTCCTTAGCAGTCTGAGCCATGTGCTGCAATTGCGTGCAGTTTGGAGCCATGTCCAAATTATATTGATATTGTCTCACAAAGGCTTCTGCTAGATCTTTCCAACTCTTGATATTGACTCTGCTAAGCTTCATGTACCATTCCAGAGAAGCTCCAACCAAGTTGTCTTGAAAGTAATACATCCAGAGTTTTTCATCATCCGTGTGAGCGGCAATTCTCCCAACGAAAGATTGAAGATGGGTCTTTGGGCATGCAGTGCCATTGTATTTCTCAAAGGTTGTGTCACACCCTAAATTTTGACTAGTTTATTTTTTTTAAAAAAATTAATTAATTTATTTATCTGATATATTTCATCGCGATATCGATAGTTAGTCATATTTGCATTTTAATCAAACATTTCATTAATCTGTAATCATGCATTTTTAGTCGATTTTATATCTTTTTTTTTTCTCCTTGATTGTATAATTTATTTAGAATTTCGCCTCATTTTATAATTTCATTATTTTCATTTTTTTTTAATTTCTAGGTAAGTAATTCATTTTAGATTGTTAATTTAATTTAATTTAACTTTAGAAATATTTTTTTATTATTTTATTTATTTTATTTATTTATTTAGGTAATTTTGAGTTTTAGTTATATTTTGAATTTATATTAGTTTATTTAGATTTGGCTTTTATGTCCATTTTAATTTAGATTAATTAGTTAATATTTTAATTTAGTTTTGGCTTTTATATTAGTTAATATTTTAATTAGATTAATTAGTTTTTTTTAAATAGTTAAATCTTAGTTCATATTTTATTTTAGTTTTAATATTTATTTATTTATTTTTTAATTAGTATTGATTAGTCTCGTTAATTACTTTCTCTTTTTTCAAAATAAAAATATTTAGTTTTTAAGAGTATTTAATTTCATATTGGTGTAATATTTTATATTTATTTTAGTTTTAGATTTAATTAGATTCTGTTTTATCTAGTTTTAGTTTAGTTTAGATTTTAGTTTAATGTTAATTATTAGATTAATTTTAATTTTAATTTAATTCAATTGGTTTTAGTTAATTTTAATTTTTGTTTATAATTTAATATTTCGATTTAATTAGTATACTTTTAATTTAATTATTTTATTTTGTTTAGTTTGTAGAATTATTTTAGTTAGTTTTTTTAATTAGTTTGTATTATACACTAAGTTTTGGTCCCCACATACAACAGACCTGTGCCTCTCACATTAGCCGAATAACAAAGTAGCTCTCCTGCTATGCTCCACTAGCCTGCCCGTCCATGACCCTATACCCAACGTTAACCTGCTACCAATTCCTGCTATCCTGCAAAACACCAACAAAGCCACGCCAATACCCCTTTTGACCAAAACAATACAATGTTTCTTTCCTGCAACATGACTACAACACTGTACATATCAGTTTAATAACCTTGCACAAAAATAACCAAAAACGAAAACCTGCATAAGAAAAAGCCAAGAGAAGACCAATTTCATTCGGACAATAAAGAGAAGTTTGATTTGTTTTAAAAGGGGAGTTTTTCTCACCAAGAAAAGGACCAAAAAAAAAAGGGAAGGGAGAAAAATTAACAACAACAAAAAACAGAAACAAAATTCTCTCTCTGTAACAACAAAAAACCTTCAATCATACAACCCACTCTTCATACATCTTCAGCTTCATCTCAAATTTGTCACCTTTAAAACAAATTTGAACCACCACAACCTTCTGAACGAATATCAATCCTTTCATCATCATCAAGCCAACAAGAAATAGTTAGAGAGAAGAAAGATTCTAAGGAAAACCCACAAACCATCATCACCGGCCACTCCCGCCGCCACCGCGAGTTACACAAGAGAGAGGCAGAGGAAGACGGAGATCATACGACGCGAGTAGAGAAGAAGACAGATTTCAACGGAAGAAGAGAAGCAGGTTTGAGAGTGTTTGCGAGAAAAAAAGATTCAAAGAGGAAAGAGCGTTGTTTCTTAGGAAATATAGAAAGACTGTGAATAACATTTGGTAATCTGAATCTTTACCTCTTTAATTTTTATTTATTTATTTATTTAGCCTTTTATATAATTAGGTTTAATTTAATTTGGTTTGAATTTTGTTTAATTTTTGTTGTTAAGCCCAAGAGTCATTGTTTCTTACTCACCCCTGATTTTTACTGACCCAGTCCTACTCTTTTATTTCTATCATTTTGTTGAATATATTTTGTTAACTATATTTAGTAAAATATTAGATATACTTTCTTTATTTGAGATCTTTTTCTATTTTTTATTCTTGATATTATTATTATTATTATTAGAGTTTAAGAATTTTAGTTTAGTATATCTAAAAATCTTTAAAAAAAAAATACTTTTAGTTTAGTTTAAAAATTATTATTTTAGTTTTATTGATTAGTTAGTTAGTTTTTTTTTTTTTAAATTTAGATTTAGGATTTTTTTTATTAGTATAGTTTAGTTAGTTAGTTAAGACATTTTTTTTAGAACTTTTCAATAAAATATATAGTATATTATAGTTATAACATTAAGAAAAATTCAAAAAAATATTTTAATTTATTAGGTTTTTATTTAGTGATAAGATTAGTTTAGATTTTTTAGTCCTTTATTTTATGATTAGGATCTTTTAGTATGATATATATAATCATATATTAAAAAAACAATAAAAAAAATTTAATGTATTTATTTTCTTTTATTACTTGGATATTATTATTGAAAAAATAAATTTTTTAAATTTAACACTTATTTGTTTTTATTTATTATTTTCAATTATTGCTATAAGAGAAATTAATGCATATATTTTTGTAAATTTAAATTATATTTATAAAAAAAAGGGGTTAGAGTGTATATTGTTTTTTTTATCTTTTAGGTATAGTTATAAAAAGGGGTTATGTTATTTCATTAATATTCTAAACAAAAATCATCAAAAAAAATGTTTATTCTTAATATTTGAAAATACCAAAAAATATGAAATATTTTCCTTTTCTATTTTAATTAGTTCTTTATTTTGTCAAATATTAAAATTTTAAAAAAAATGTGTTTGTCATAGTTTTAGAATTTTGATTCATTTAAATTCTTATTTAGATTAATTAGTTGGTTAAGTTTTAACTTAGATTTAGGGTTCTAATGATTATAATTTAATTAAGTTTATCTTAGTTTGTTTAGGAAAATGTGATTTAATTAGTTTATTTATTTTTTCAATTTTTTAAAAATCCAAAAAAGATGTATTTAGTTTATTTTAGTGGTAGATTTCTTCTTAACTAGTTAATTAGTGATAATTGGGAAAATTAGATTAGATTTTTATTTTAGGATAATTTTATAAAAATAATTAGATTTTAATCAACTTAATCAGTATAATTTGATAGTTTTAATCTTAACCTTCTAGAGTTAGTTGTTTTTTTTTTAAGGATCTCTTTGGTATAATATATAATATAGTATTAGGATTTCTAAGATAACAATAAGAGTTTAATTCTATTTAATTCCTTTAGATTTATTTCTTATTTTATTTTATTTCCCTAATATTAAAAATCTAAAAAGAATTTGTTAGTTTAAGTTATTTATTTTCTTAATTTTTTTTTTAGGTTAGTTAATTGGTCTTTTAAATTTAGATTTAAGATATTTAATTTAGTTGTATTTAGTTAATTGGTTATTTTTAAAAAATTTAAATTTATTTTGTTTAGTTTTATATAATATTATTAGAATTAGATTTAAGAATCAAAATTGTTAGAAATAGGTTAGTGTAGTTTTTTTAATTATATAAAATATCTAAAATTTTCGTTGTAGTTTAAGGCATTTATTTCCTTAGTTTCTTTTTAGTTTAGTTATAATATATTTTAAACATAAAAAACTCAAAACATAATATTTTATTTTTATTATCTTCATTTAAATTTATTAGTTTTATTTTAACTTAGTCAATTTTAAATATTGAAAAATCACAATAAATATTAAACAGATGTTAGTCATCTTCTTTTAAATTTATTTTAGTGTTCCGACTCGATGTAGTTCTTATTGTTTCTCATTGACGCGCTTTCCTCAGTTTATCTTAGACGGTCCCATGATGCTTTGTTCGATTTCATTTGTTATCTTGATACTTTTGACCCGATCCAAGGGAAGGTGGACGTTTTGTTGACTTATTGTCACCTACGTGCCTTTTTGTCTTAGTTTTCTCACATTTAGACTTTTCATTCTTTCCTTCATAAGAGATGGCAATTGATCTCTTCACCTTTTAATCATTTTTCACAAGCTTTTCATTCAAGCTTCATTCTTTTGTTGCCTTAGTTCTTAGGCCCCCTTTTTTACCGTAGTCTTCCGAACTACGACGCTCTGACTTTCCCATTGCATGAGGGAATACGTAGGCACGGGGTTTATCCTTGGCGAGCACAGTTTTCTTTTTCACATTCTTTTCTCTTTCACATTTTTATTTTCTTTATCTTTCATTTGTCTCTTTTTTCATCATTCTCGTTTTAGTTCCCATTCAGTTAGCAGACAATTGAGCACAAACATAGATATTACAAGAGGTTCCCGTAGAGTACTACGGATACTTAGGATGCTAGCACCTTCCCTAGGTATAACCAACCCCCGTACCTTTGATCTCTGATTGCTTAGCTTTTAGCCTCGTCTTTTAGCTTAGCATATTTTTAGGGTTTCTCGACCTTTTTCCCTTCCCTTGGATAAATTAAAGTTCGGTGGTGAATTTTATGATTTGCGATACAAGTTAATTGATAGCTTGATATCCGATTCTCACCGCGACAGGTTGGTACTTTGAACTTGTATGGGATCCTGACCCCAGGAACCAAGCCCAAGTCTGTTATGTCAAATCCCAAATAGCTCGGATTTGCTCAGCCATTTCCTCAAACCTCTTGTTCATCTCAGCTCCTTGACCTTCAGCTTCGTCCAGGAGAGTGAACTGTTCGTCTTGATTATCCATTTGAATATTATTCAACCCATCATTGATTATTGTCACCCTTGGCTGTGTTACAGGAGCTTCAACCTGACGTGCGCCCGCACCAGTACGATTATCAGCAGCAGCAGTGTTGTTCCTGGGTTGACTGTTCTCTATCATTTCCCGCAGACGCTCTTGGTTCTAACCCATGTCTGCCATCAATGTCATAAAGTTATCCATTCTCAGTCTCAGATCTGCCAAGTCAGCTTGCATCTGGTCCATGATTCGCTCTCTGTTGATCTTTGTTGGATATTTGTGTGCTACTGGTTGTTCCCGAACTCTCCGGGGAGCTATAGTGCCTGAAACACAAAACACGTTAGCAACTGAGACACTACCTGCAAAACAAACAAACAGGTTATATGAAATGCAATGTAACTGTTCATGTTCCCAAGTTTTTAAGCATTTGCAATGCCCCAGTTCTGGCATCTATTCTCAGACAGGAACTTTCAGTATTAGCTTTCAAACTTTCTCTTTGATAAGTGTTCAGACATTAGCAGTATCAGACAAACGAGTCTTGCACATTCAGAATGATAACTTGCACATTAATACTGTATATGAACAAATCACTGCCGGCTAAAAGTTAGAATACAACCAGAAATATTCCCCGCAGGGTTACAAGCCAGTACATGAATAAAAGATAAAACAAAATACAAGCAAAACTCCTACAACAAGTCTGTAGGTAGTCTGGAAAATAAACTAAGCTAAAGACCCAAGCTCTGCCACCTCTGCTATGCTCTTCTTGACACCCGCTCTCAGCTTGAGCTCTTCAATCTCTCTCCTTGCTTCCTCCAGAGCTAACTGACTTTGTGCTAGCTGTTGGGTCTTTTCCCTCCGGATGGTATGGACTTGCTCCACCTCTTCCTTCTTGAAGGCCATCTGAACTTCAAAGAACTCTTCTTTCTCTCTGAACTTCTTCTGTTCTTCTTCCCTTTGGCCTTGCAACCAAACAATGGATTGACGATCATCCTTGAGAGTCTTTAAAGTCTTTTTGTGTTCAGCTTCTCTTTTGGCTTCCATTAGACCCAACCTGTGGAAATGTGCTTCTCTGCCAGCAAAATCTTTCTCTTTTGCTTCCAAGGAAGCTTGGAGCTTCTGCAGCTTGTCTTTAGCTTCATTCTTGTCCCGGTTGGCTTGATGGTACAGGCTTACCATCTCAGCATTCTCCACTCTGACTTCATACAGATGGGCTTCTAGCTTCTTGTACTCTTCAAGGGAGACAGTGCTACTCTGATTTGGCACTTCTCTGGGATAAAGTGGAGCCTCAACTGAAAAAGGCATGAGAACTGCTTCTACATGTCTTTGAAACCATGCAGCATATGGTGGATATGTCTTGGGATCAACTCTGCCGAAGTCTTTCTTACCCTTTCTTATCCTGTGAGCCCATACTTGGACTGCTTGTTGTACTAACTCCTTGTTTCCTTCAACAGGAAGAAACAAAGACTCAACAAATTCTTCCATCTGAGGAGGATCTTTCAAAAGGGTAGCCAAACTGCTTCCTGGCTAATGATGGATAGTAACTGATGACACCTTTCCTTCCCAGCAAAGTACTCCAACAAATCTTCCGCAACTGACAAGCAACTCTTTGCCTAGCAAATCTCTGTCATATCCCCAAGCAATATCTTCAACAGTCAACCCCATCAGTCTTCTGGACCATCTCCACTCATCCCTCATCTCCTTGAAGGAACCTGACTTAGGCAACTGTCTAGCAAACCACTCAGCAAACAAAGGAGCACAACAAACTACTGGACCACCCCCACCCTTCTCATTTCTGTAATGGACACTATAGTAGAAGTCACCCAAAAGTGTAGGCACTGGATTGCCTTTTGTAAAGATTGAGATCACCTCCAAGCTGACAAACTCTTTCTATCCAGGAAACAAGCTGGACCCATATACCATCAATGCAAGAAAAGCACCAAAGTCATTCCACTTAGCCTCTGTGGCATATCTCTCTGCCTCTGGGATGATCACACTCCAAGGTAGCCCTTTGCCTTCACTCTCTTGCAGAGCCTTCCTGACTGTAGCAGCTGACAACCTACAAACCTTGGCTATGTCTTCATCTTTAAGCACAACCTCAGACCCATAGAATGGCAATGTCTCTCTGACTGGAACATTCAGCATGCTGGAGACCTCTTCTAATGTTGGAGCTAAGATGTAACCTGGAAAAACAAAGCAACGCAGCAGAGGATCATAAAACTGCAACAAGGTATGCAAACTGTCTTTCTGGTCGGCAGTGGGCTTGTCCACAAACTTCAGTATCTGGCCATATCTTTTCTTGAAATTGCCCAAGACTTGGTCATTCATCAGACCTGCTAATCTCTGAACGCTTTTAACGTCAGGCTGAAAAAAAGTATAGTGCACATTATTTTTCCTTGGAACTCTTCTTATTTCTGCCATGGAGATAAGATTACCAGAACTGGGAGCAGATTAAGAACAATGACCTGAAAAATGGGAAACAAAAACAGTTAATGAAAAGAATGATACAAATGCAATGCAATGCAAGCATATGATCGACTGGGACCATCTGAATTGGACCACTGAACACAAGGGCCCCTCTGATTACTGACAAACCCAAAAGTCCTCTGAGTCACACTCTCTGATAATCACAACTCTTTGAAGAAGATCTCAGAACCACAGTACCAAGAAATCCAGAACAAGAAAACCAGAACTCCAGAACCATAGAACCATAGAACCAAAGATCATAATCATAGGACCACAGATCATAACAAGGACCACTGAATAAATGAGTGTATGTTGAGGCCAAGGGTTCCTGCACACCTGTAAACCCCTCCCAATCTCACTGGTAATAGGCTCCGGGTCAGACATCACGGACTCTCAAAGCCGAATAGCAATAATACTGTCACCATCTTTGAGAAATGGCTCATGACCAAATCAGGGAATCGGTTTGGCATTATGTACTACGCAGGGAGGCCTCAGCTGAGTCCAGGACACAAGGTCATCCTATGTGATCCCCAGGTGGGCCCTCGGATGCGAATGGGTTTGCCACAAAATGTGGGCTGCCACTGTCATCACTAAAGAGGGATGTTTCCACAAGGTTCTCAATGATCGGTCCCCAGCTGCACATAACTGTCAGGGTTATGTAATGAGAGAGGAAGATCCCCAAATCAAGACATTTCCAAGACAATCGCAACCTGAGTGTGGAACTCACTACTACCCCCATGACAAGATCTCATGAGGCCAAAGTGGAACCAGTCTAAGTCCTAAGGTGCACTCGAGCCGGGTACTTGGCTCATCTCTCAAGAACAAGTAACACCCATCCCACCAAACAGACAACCAGTCCAGACAGTCCAGCATATATACATGATGCATAAAATAAATACTGAAAACTATAAATAAAGTTGTAAATAAACAACAATAAAATACAACAAGCCACAACAAACAAGCATCACCCAATGAAACAGAAACACACAAGCGCTAGGAGAGACTAACAGGGGAACAAAGATTCTGGGTTCGGTCCCCAGCAGAGTCGACAGTTGTCGCTCCCCGGATTTCCATCCTGGTACAAACGCGAAAGTGGCGCGGAAAAAGAATAGAGTCGCCAGCCAGGCATTTTTATCCCGAAGAAAGGGAATGGTAATGCTGCACAAACCAGAAGAAAAGAAGAGGAAGGACACAGGTCCTACGAACCAAAGAGACTGAGTTCGGGAGTCGGTTACGACCTGGGAAGGTATTAGCACCCAGATCGTCCGCCGTACCCGACGGGATCCACGCTTGCAAAAGAAAGTATTTCAAAGGGTGAGGGTATGAAAGCTGCTGCTAAAGAAAAGAAACTGAACTGGAAAAGAAATTGAGAAAAGAAATGAATTAGAAAACAAAGAGAAAAAATGTAGGGAAAATAAAGATTGTGCTCGAACGGGCCCTACCCCGCTGCCTACGTACCTCATCAGGATAATGAGGATAAGAGACGCCGTAGTTACCCTAACTAGGGGTAACAAGGAAATGGTTTGTGAATTAAGGCTTGAACTGCCTATGCCATTGCTCAGGTGTTGCAGACTCGGACGACGAGTGCGTAACCGTCTTGCAAAGTGACAAGTAGGAGCAAGTTCGCGTAAGGAGTGAATGAGATGAGAAAAGAATTCCCAGAGGAGAGATGCTTATTGTTTGTTTGTGTTTTTTAGAAGCTTTTAGGAGTGTGTCACAAGTAAGTGAACTCAAGCTCTCTTCAATGGAATGTGCACTGGTCACTACATTCCAAGATGGAATAATAGAACAAGCACACTCAAGTAAGGAGAAGATCCCCAAAACTTGAACCCAAAGATTAGGGCCTAAGCTCACTAACTTGTTAACTTATTAAGTGTTTTTGGTATTTACAGATGAATAAGTTTTTTTTATGCTTTTCTTTATGAAGAAGATACCTTGATCATACTTTTTCATCACAAGGTAAACTTGTACTATCCCAAGATGGGAAGAATACAAGCATACCTCATGGGATAAGGCTATGGATCAAGACATCACTTCAAACTTATTAAGTGTTTTTTAGAATTATGAGATGAGAAGAGAAGAAGAACCAAAAGGATCACAAAGGTAAAAGTCTAAAGGGAGACTAAATAATCCTAAGTGTTAACAGGCGTGGATGTCCTAAGGGTTAGTGAGGTTTCTATCCTAATGAAGAAGGAAAGAAGAAGAAGAAGATAGAAGAAGGGATGAGCAAGGCCTAAGACCAACAAAAGAGTTAGTACAAGATAAACATAAGAGGAGAAGATGAGATTTGGAGATGTGGAACTCAATTCCCACACCTCACACTTACCATAGCCCCTGCAAGGTTAGTAAAGCATACAAGTGAAACACAATGAGCAGGATGACATGCCAACATCACACAATCAGAAGTGAAATGACATGAACATATGCATAATGCAAATGCAACTCAAAGGAATGAGGAGAAGAAGTATGCAAGCTAAAGATGCAACATGAAACACTTATGAGAACAAATGCACACTTATGAAAAAGCACAAGATATGGACTCAAAGCTCAACACCAGAAGCAAAAAAAGATGAAGAATGGCTTAAGAAGCCAACAAGATGAAGAGAATAAAGGTACAAGACCAAACAATACCAAAATGGAAGTAAAAGAGACAATGAGGTGAGATAGAAACACTTAAGGAAATAAATGACTTAAAGAAGAAGCAAACACAAATATTCAGAAGAAACAAACCCTATCCCAGGACCAGGAAGGTACCCACACTCCAAAGGAACCCCAAATGAGAAGAAGAAGTTGGAACAAGTGCCCTTCTAGGCTTATAAGAGACTTAAAGGTTCAAAGGAAGCAAAATGGGACAAGGTTCAAACCAAAATTCAAAACAAATCAACCAACCGTCTAAAAAATCCACAATTGAAACCAAATGATCTTCAAACATAATGTAACAATGGACCAAAAGGATTTGGGAATATTCAGAATCAAACAAGGTTTAATGGAGGCAAGAACACAAGTTAGGGTTACAAACTTACATCACAAGTCACAAGATCAAGACTCAAGAAATAAGTTTCTAAAAATCCAGAGAAAAATCACATGAAAAGTGCAATGCCTTAAGAATCCAAAGCAAAAAGAATGGGATCAAAACTCAAAATATTGAAGTCTATGGAAATTATACAAGGCAATGTGGTCAAAATGGACTTAAAAAGAAGCTAGGTGAAATAATGAATTAATTCAGACACGTGGACATGAAAAAAAAAAGAGAAAATAAAAGAGACTCAAAATAATACACATGATTGTTTTGGGATTTTTTAGATGACCAGAACTATTTTATAAAAATTAAAATCTAAACTGAATTTAAGAAAATAAAAGTGAGAAAGAAATTAAAAGAAGAATGGAAAGGGGTGTATGTAGTAGGTTTATATGTTGAAAATTAAATGGGCTGAAGGTGGTGAGGGTGCGAAAAGTAAGCTGAAGGCCCAAGGTTGGCGCAAGTTCATGTTGTTTAGTGTGGAAATTAGTGAAATTAATTGGAAATTACAAGATCTGTTGGATGCATCCAACGCGCCAGGATGATAGCTCATTAATTGAGCTGGCGTTATGTTGGAAAATGATTGGTTGGTGTATGGTAGTTGCCATGTGTCGCTCCCACCAAATGAAGTCGGGTCAAATGGGGTACAGACACGAACGGTCGGCGAAAGGAGGATATGGGAACACACAGGAGTGAACTCACAGGGAATGAAAAGAGTCGCCAGCTAGGCATTTTTATCCCGGAGGAAAGGTAATGCTGCATAGACCTAGAAAGAGATATGGATAAGACGGTTGCGAACCAGAGAGACTGAGAAAGGGGGTTGGTTACAACCTGGGAAGGTATTAGCACCCAGATTGTCCGTCGTACTCGACGGGATCCACGCTTAAAAGATTTGTGTTTAAAAGGGGTAGTGTCAGTGCAATTTGTGTATAAAAGGGCTGGAAAAGGTGTACAGGTGTCAGTGTAAAAGGAGTGAAGAGTGTGATATATACAGTGTCAGTGTAAGAACAGGAGTATAAAGCTCAAGATCATGAGGCTAAAAGAATAAAGCTAGAAGGAGGGGGAATATACAGAGACTTTTGTTCGATAACTGTTAAGTTATGCCTACGTATCCTCTCGTGCAATGAGGAAGTCAGAACACCGTAGTTCGACCCAAAGAGACTGAAAGATAAATTGACTGATGAACTGCTTGCTTGTCAATGCTCAAGTGTATGTCTTGTTTGGATCAGGTGCTAACTGTCTTGCATTAGACGGAAGAAGCAAGTTCTCGGTTGTGAGTGAATGAGATGAGAAAAGAATCCCGGAGGAGACGATTATTGTTTGTTTTTGAGTTTTCAGTCTTTTATTGCTTTTGAGAATTTGTCATAAGTTAATGAGCTTAAGCCTAAACCAATGGATTTAGTAAACTCATCACATCTTCCCTCTGATTAGGGGTAATGAGAATACCTTAAGTGTGAAGTCAGATTCTCACACTTAATCACCATGGTGTAGGATTAAGATCATTAACCTACTTGTGATTATTTAGATGTTTTTGTTGTTTTTGTTTAGTATTGAGTAATGAGATTAAGCCATAATCAGGGATTAAACAGACTCATTACACCATCCTAATAGAAGGATAATAGATGAGAATGTTTAAGCTGAGGAAAGCTCCTCAACTTAATCCATGATTAGGGATTAAACTCATGACAAAACAAGCCTTTGATTAAGTGGATTTTATTGAATGATATGATGATGAAATGTTTTTTAGGGTTTGTAAGACAACTTGAGGGGGACTTGTCCATTAACACTAGGGTTAGTCCTTCTTAACCAATTAAGGAAGAATTAGAACCCTAATGCAAGGCCCAAGTTACAAGTGTGATGTCTTGATGATTATTATGTGAATTGATTAAAGGAGTTAAACACATCAAGGGTTTAACACTTAGGATTAAAGTTATACACTCCATCCTAATAGAAGGATGCAGGCATAAGCTTAATCACAAAGCCTTAAAGCCTTTAGGGTTTAGTCCCTGATTATGAGGTGAGAAGAGAAGACTCAAAGAGACACAAAGGTAAAACTAAGAGGGGGGACTAATCAAAACCCTAATCATTGTCATGCTTGGTTGTTCCTAAGGTTTGTGAGGTTTACAAGAGAAGTCTTCAATGGAACCACCAGGTAGCAGATGAATGGAGCAAAGAGAAAGCAAAGTAACTTGCTTCACTCAAGAAGTCAAGTCACTTGAGGAAAGAAAGTAAGGAGAAGAAGAATGAGCAAGCTCAATCTCAAACACATAACAAAATGCAGCAAGGATGCATAAAGGAGATGAAAAGAAATTGTGAGAAGTGAAGGCAAATTCACTTCTCAAAGTTGCTTACCACCAGAAAAGTTAGTGAAAGAAATGCAATGCAATGCAAGATGAGGTGGAATGACATGATGCAAGTCAAAACCAGAAGAAAATGCATGATGCTAATGATGCTATGAGATGATGCAAACATGAAACAAGGCATGGTGATGATCATACAAGCTTATGGATGCAGATGAAGCAAGTTTGGAACCATGAACATACATGAAAAGTTATGAAATGCAAATGGCATACAACATGACAAATGCAAGATGAAATGATCAAACATGCTTTCAATATGTCTTAAGATGTCAAATGAATCAAATGGAGGTACAAAATGCTATGGCAAGTCATGTTATGTAAGCAAATGCAAGATGGATGCATATGGAAGCCCAAATTAGGGTTTATGATCAAAGCATCAAACAAAAACCAAAATCAGAAGCAAACATCAATATAAAAAATTGAAAATGCACTCAAAGGATCCCTAATCCTATACTAACTCACTGCCCAAAGGAGAAGTTCCAACTCTTAACCTAATTCAAGTTATGATTTTCCTAAGTTTTCTAGGGTTTTAGGGTTCCTTAACAAGAAAAATGCCAAACAAAATGGAAAATGTAAGATCAATTCATGCCAAATTAATCTCACAAACTACATGATATGCATAACACAATTCAAAAAGAATCAAAGTCCAACACTCAATGGTTAGGCAGAAATGATTTTTGGAAGTTTGGATCAAAATAATGCCTTGAAAATGAATTAATTCCATGGAAAAATCTCAAAATGCATCAAGATCAAAAACGAAATTTGGTTTGAGGGTTGGACAATGTTTCTAAATGTTTTTAAAAGTTTCATGAATTTTTTGGTGATTTTTAAATACATAAAAGCATTTTTAATTAATTAATTCTCATTAATTAATTAAAAATAAACTTTTAAATATTTAAAAATACTTTTTGAATGCAAAAAATAAAAATAAAAATATTTTTGGTTTCTGAAATTAAATAAAAGCTTGTATAAAAAAATTCAGAATTTTTAAATTGGTTTTGCTATTTTTAATAAAATGGAGAAAGAAATATAAAATAAATGGAATAAAAATTAAAGAAAATGAAAAGTAATCACAATGGAAGGTCAGGATGGATTCTGGGAAAAGGAATGTTGACTGCGCGCGCAATCTAATGGTCTACATTCAAACTTCCTAATTTCTGATTTATGAATTAATTAAATAGGATTAATTAAGTTAATGAAGATTAGGGTTTCTGGGGATGCATCTGGGCCACACAAACGTGCGCTAGTCAACCTAGGTCAATGGATCCAACGCACTAGATTCAAACATCATTTAATTACAGGGATTAGGGTTAAGTACTTTCAGGTGACCGGAGGGAAGCTCCGGTCATCTTCTCCGGCGGGTTGAAAACCCTAGATTATGATTTAGGCCACCATTCATCAAATTGAAAGCAGGGAAATGCTCCTCTACCCAAACCCCATTCAAATCACCCCTCAAACGAAATTTATCAATCAAGATCAGTGAGAATCGAAGCCAACAAGATTCACGGGTAAAATTTCAGAGTGCAACAAAATACTCATTTCTTCACTATTTTCAAATCTAAGGACATCCCCATGACCAGCAAGACATACACTATCAATTTATAACATAAAATGCAAGCTCTGTGAGAAAAAGTTCATGGCCATACCTGAGCTGGAAAGCTTCAATGGTGAGCTTCCAGAGTCTCCCACTTGTGCAAATGAACTTCTTTGACCCTCTTGAACTTAATGAGATGCTTCAAAGTTCTTGTGGATGGCTGATTTGAGAAGAAGTGTTCTGGTGCAGCAGATTCCACAGTCAGGATTTGTGAAGTTTCAAGCTACTTCAATGGTGGATTTTGGTTCCCTTTAGTGTGTGTGATTCATTGGTGAAGAGAAATTGGGTGTTTGATGGCTGGAGAGGGAGATTCTAAGAAGAGAAGTTCTTTGACAGTTTTTGTGAAGGCTGTGTTCTGGCTTGTTTCAATGGCCAATGTCTTGCTATAACACTCCCACAATGTATGAGTAGCCTGTGGAGCAGGTCAGTAGAGGTGGCTGCTCACTGTTCCAAGAGTATGGGGGTTTTGGCAAAAAAGTCAATGTGATTGGTACTTGCAGCATGGGCTATGGCAGCAACTGTCTAAGGGCTTGTCTTGCCTCAGCTTGAGTCAAGGATGACCCTTAGATTGCTTGTGAATGTCTGCAGCATGTGGATCATGAGCTATGCTAGATCTTGCAACTTGCCCACTTGTGCTTTCTTGTGATTTTGTGTTATGTACATGAGATGATTCTTGCTGAATTTTGTTGCATAATGTTTCATTTGGTCATGGCAATGCATAGAAATCAACTAGTGATCACATAACTCATGGGAAGATGATTTTGCCAAGAATCCCTCTTTGCACTCTTATGGAAAATACCTTATGGAAATGTGAAATTCAAGGCAAATGAATGAGAATCCCCTTTGGCTAATTCTGATTTTAGGGCATGTGTGATGTTTGTGTAAAGGTTTGACATCAATTAGAAGTCACAAATTGCCTTGGTACAAGAATTTGCAAGTTTTCCCATTTGGTGCATAACTTGAAATTTAGTGATTTTTGCCAACTTTGATGAGCCATAACTTTTGATCCAAAATGAATTAGGTCAAGTTCTTGTACTTTTTGAAAAGGGAAAGATCTATTCTACAACTTTCATGACCAAAGTTTTTCCATTTGAAGCTTTCTTGAATCAAAAAGTAAGGGTTGAAAAAGTTGCATAAAATGACATTTTCATTAAAAGTCAAACTTGCCCAAAAAGTCAACTTTGCAAAAGACTTGAAATTCTAGAATTTTGTAAACTTCCAACCTCTTCTATGATCAAATAAAGATCATATACAATCAAAATGATGAAGAACACCCCTTGGTTGGGTCATTAGGGGTCTCAGATGCCCTGATTTTGCACTGACTTGCTTGAAAAGTCAACTCTTGATCAGATGACTTCCCCATGGAATTTCTTCATGAAAATTGATATGCATACTCCCTATACCATATAGAGACCAATAGAAACAAGAATGACCAAAAAATTTGGAGTCATGGCCTCTGAAACCAAAACCCTAATTTTAGGTCATCTGTGTAGTCTAGCCTGGCTCTGCTTCCATACCAATCTCAGTTCTTGTGATTCTTTGGCATTCTTGACTTTGAGAGGATATAATATGATACTTGAACACATATGGACTCCTTTGAAATGATTGATGGCCTTTGGAGTGGCTCAAGAAGCTCTTGGATTGCTCAAATCACAAACCCTAGATGCAGATGACATTGAATCTATGCAGTGAATCAAAAATGGGATATGAGATATTATGATTGTGTTTATGCATATGAAATGATCACAAGCCATGGTGTGAATGGGTGAGGGCAAATTTGGGGTGTTTACAGCTGCCCCTATTCAAACATGAGTTAGCTGTGTAGGATGTAAGCGACGACTTATCAGGCAAACAAGATAACTTGTGGTTGAATACCAAAGACAGTCCAAAATTTGCACTCACAAGATGAAGAAGAAAAGGGATATAGATTGTAAAGGAAAATAAAGTATATTGTAAAGTATGGGCGACGGAGGACGACCGTCGAGCAGAGGACGACTGTTGGGGAAAGAGCAATGACGGGGACGACCGACATGCTGGAAAGTGCGGAAAATAAAGTGATGACGGGGACGGCCGACATGCTGGGGATATGAATTATGATGGGGACGGCCATCAAGTAAAGCTATAAAATTCTCTGAGGATTAATGAACAAATGATGGGGACGGCCATCAGGTTCATAAAGCAAAGCAATCAACGATGGGGACGGCCATCGGGTTAGAAAGAAAAGGGACCACGACGGGGACGGCCATCGGGTTAAAGAATAAATGAAATAAACAAATGATGAGGTACGGTCATCAAAGGTGAAGGACGATCACCTAGCAGGGGACGGCTGCTCTGTTGGGGTTAAGATGAGGGACGGTCATCTAAGGTGGAGGACGACCACCTGGCAGGGTACAGCTGCCGAAAATATCGCGACATAGGACGAATGCCGGATAAAAGGTCAACGATGGGGACGGCCATCGGAGGAGCATGATGGAGGACGACCATCAAGAGGTGGAGGACGACCACCTAGCAGGGGACGGCTGCTCTCAAGGTTTACCATGACATAGGACGAATGTCAGATAACCAAAATCAACAATGGGGACGGCCATTGGATAAAACGATGAAGGACGATCATCAACAGGTGAAGGACGATCACCTAGCAGGGGACGGCTGCTAAATATATCACGACATAGGACGAATGTCGGATAAAGAGGTCAACGATGGGGACGACCATCGGATGAGCATGACGGAGGACGACCATCAAGAGGTGGAGGACGACCACCTAGCAGGGTACGGCTGCTCTCAGGGTTTATCATGACATAGGACGAATGTCAGATAAAAAGAAAATTGTTTTACTGGGGAATAGTAAACACGGACGAGTGTTCACAACCCAAAAATAAAAGGTATAAGTGTTTAGATGTGTATAGATTAAAGATGCGAACGAGCATCCTTAAGACTATGATACGGACGGGTATCAGGTAGAAACAAAAACTGACACGTGTTCAGAGATGATGATACGGACGAGTACCACCTGGTTAACGGAGAACACGGACGAGTGTTGAATCTGAAAGGACTCTTCTGGGGAATAGTAGACACAGACGAGTGTCTATATTCAAGAAGACGTAAGTGTTTGACACAGTGTATGGATTAAAGATGCGGACGAGCATCCTTAAGACTATGATACGGACGAGTATCATGTAGAAACAAACGCTTGACGCATGTTCTGAGATGATGATACGGACGAGTACCAACTGGTTAACAGAGAACACGGACGAAGTGTCGAATCTGCGGGGATATAAATGGTGCATACAAGATACGGACGAGTATCTATATAAGTAAAATAAGTATGAGTGGTGTATAGATGAGTGTTTAACTTGCTGGGGGGAGCGACACGGACGAGTGTCGAAAGGAGAAGAGTATAAAATAAGCAAGTATCTGGTATACAAAGTGTTTGCATTACTATGATGGGAAAATGACACGGACGGATGTCAAGAAAATTGTATATATGTAAGTATCTGTGAGTGCAAAGTGGACGCTTTGGCTTTCTGCTGGGGATATGACACAGACGGGTGCCACAAGGAGTATATACTGATGTTTGTGAATGTCAGGCAACTGTTTTATCTTTAGCTCTCTGCTGGGGAATTTGGGGAGTATTCTGTATATTGTTGAGGGGTCAATAACATTCACAAGTGTTTGATTCAAACCATGACTTATGATTATGCAATATGTTGGATTTTTGCCGTAATGCTCCGTATTAGACGGAATGCTACGCTTTGTGGGTGAATATGATGCGAACGCCATGATTATGCAAAGATACCGATCCGGGATTCGGATCCCAATGTTGTGAAGATCTCTGATTGATCTGCTTGAAGTGAACATCCCAGCTGGGGATAAGATCATTGGTAGATCTGATGAAATGATTCCGCTTGGGGAAATGGGTCATTGATAGACTTATTCTTGTAAATGAGGGACCCAGCTGGGGTTTGTAGAAGCTTTCGTTACTCTGTTGTGATTCCTTCGTGCGCTGCTCTTCTGGATTGAGGCTGAGGCTCTGTGGGGAGGTGGTTCCCTGGCTTTTGTATTTGACTGAGGAAGAATGATTGGCAACTCGGTTGGGAGAAACAACAAGTGGCAACTCAGTTGGGGAGAAAGCACCTTGAGTGCTAAGACTGAGTGAGTGTTGATTCGTCAGCTTGCTGGGGTGAAGCTTTCATGCCCCATGCTGCGCTTTCGAATACCTGCAACCCTGCAAAGACAGAGAAACGCACAAGTAATCCCGAGGTATCCCTTACCGGGTTCCGTCATAGGAGTGAGACACTTATGAGAGTAAGTATATTCCCTGTAAGCACGTGTTTTATTTTCTTTATTTTTAAAGATTTAGCATCTGTATTCATGCAATCAGTTTCCTTTAAGACATCAGACATTTTTGCAAATAAAAAAATATACGAGACATTATGTGACTGAAAAATCTGTTTTTATTAATTCATGTGCCCTGAATTGGCAAGATACAGTCAAAGGAACATATCTCCTGAAATGAGGAGATTGTTACAAGTTGAGAAACAAAAATGCTGGCAATGTTGTCGACGCTTCAAGGAGCTTCCCCTCTTGCTATGACCCGTATGACTATTGACGCTCTTCTCGTCTTGCTTTCTGAAGAAGGCTGATTCTGACAGAAGCTCGATCCTTTCGAGGTTTTACCAAGTTGCAGGTGATACATACGAATTCAGAATGCAGTTGTTCGCTTATTCCCTTGTTTTACATGGATCGCCCTTTCGGGTTTTCAGTCCATCGGGATACCCATTTTTGCCTGAGCTGTCCAATGCGGCTTTTCAACTCAGCGGGTGTACATTTTTGTTTATTTTCCCTTATTTTTGCCCGAGTCTTTTATTCTGTTTTTGACTCGCCGGGATGCCCTATTTTTGCCTGGACTTACATTCTGTTTTTATGCCCAGCGGGTCATTTTTATGCGAAGTATTTTTTAACTGCATCTGAATTCACAGGGGACGGGAAGTCTTCGCCATCCATGGTGCTGAGCATCAGCGCTCCACCAGAGAAAACTTTCTTTACCACGAATGGTCCTTCATAATTTGGCGTCCATTTGCCCCTGTGGTCTGTATGAGGAGGGAGGATTCTTTTCAGCACAAGATCTCCTACTTGGTATTCTCGGTGCCTGACTTTCTGATCGAAGGCTCTCTTCATTCTTTTCTGATACAACTGCCCATGACAGATTGCAGCCAATCTCTTCTCTTCAATCAGACTCAGTTGTTCGTATCAGGATCGGACCCATTCTGCTTCGTTCAGCTTAACATCCATCAACACCCGTAGAGAAGGTAATTCAACTTCAACAGGTAGGACTGCTTCCATACCATATACGAGCTGATACGGTGTTGCCCCAGTGGATGTCCTGATTGACGTGCGGTACCCATGCAAGGCAAATGGTAGCATCTCATGCCAGTCTTTGTATGTGACTACCATCTTCTGCACAATCTTCTTGATATTCTTATTAGCTGCCTCAACAGCGCCGTTCATCTTTGGCCTGTAAGGAGAAGAATTGTGGTGTTGGATCTTGAAGTCCCGGCACAACTCTGCCATCATTTTGTTGTTCAAGTTGGAACCATTATCAGTAATGATTCGCTCGGGAACTCCATACCGACAGATGATATCTCTCTTCAGGAATCGGGCTACCACTTGTCTTGTAACATTGGCATATGAGGCTGCTTCAACCCACTTGGTAAAATAGTCAATAGCTACCAGGATGAATCTGTGGCCATTTGAAGCAGTCGGTTCAATCTTGCCAATCATATCAATGCCCCACATGGCAAAGGGCCAAGGTGAAGACATTATATTCAAAGGATTGGGAGGCACATGCACCTTATCCGCATAGATCTGACATTTATGGCATTTTCTGGCATAGGCACAACAGTCGGCATCCATTGTGATCCAGTAATAACCTGATCTTAGCAATTTCTTAGCCATGGCATGCCCTCCTGCATGGGTACCAAAGGATCCTTCGTGCACTTCATGCATCAACAAGTCTGCTTCTGTTTTATCAACACATCTGAGGAGTACCATATCAAAGTTTCTCTTGTATAAGGAACCATCAGTGTTCAGAAAGAAACTGCCAGCAAGCCTTCTCAAAGTCTTCTTATCATTGGAAGATGCCCCAGATGGGTATGTTTGATCCTCCAAGAAGCACTTAATGTCATGGAACCAAGGCTTATCATCTTTGATAATATCTGCTGCGAATACATATGCCGGTCTATCAAGTCTGGACACTGAAATCTGAGGTACAAAGTTAGCAGCCTGAACTTTGATCATAGATGAAATGGTAGCCAGGGCATCTGCAAACTGATTCTCGTCCCGAGGGATATACTCAAGCTTAACCGTTGTGAAGAACGTCAATAGCCTCCTTGTATAATCCCTGTAAGGTATCAGATGATCCTGGTGTGTGTACCATTTGCCATTAGTTTGATTAACTACCAGAGCTGAATCTCCGAATACAGTCAATGTCTTGATCCTGAGGTCAATGGCTTCCTCAAGACCCATAATGCAAGCTTCGTATTCAGCTTCGTTGTTAGTGCAGTTAAAGGTGAGCTTTGCCGAGAAAGGCATGTGAACTCCTTTAGGTGTAATGAGTACTGCACCAACACCACGACCATTCATATTAACAGCCCCATCAAACATCATAGTCCATTCTTCTTCTGGGTCAGGCCCTTCAGTGTGAATAGGCTCTTCATGATCTTTCGCTTTTATGAACATGATGTCTTCATCAGGGAAGTCAAATCTCATAGGCTGGTAGTCATCAATAGGTTGCTCAGCAAGATACTCAGACAATACACTACCCTTGATGGCTTTCTGAGAAGTGTACTGGATGTCATATTCTGTGAGAATCATCTGCCATCTTGCAACCTGTCCGGTAAGAGCTGGCTTCTCGAAAATGTACTTAACTGGGTCCATCTTTGATATCAATAAAGTAGTGTGAGTCAACATATACTGTCTCAGTCGGCGAGCAGCCCACGCTAAAGCACAACAAGTTTTCTCGAGCAGTGAATAACGTTGTTCACAGTCGGTAAACTTTTTGCTCAGGTAGTATATTGCATACTCTTTTCGACCAGACTCGTCATGCTGGCCCAACACACACCCCATTGATTCTTCTAATACTGTCAAGTACATTATCAGAGGCCTTCCTTCAACTGGAGGCATAAGGATTGGTGGTTCTTGCAGGTATTCCTTGATCTTGTCAAAAGCCCTTTGGTAGTCTTCATTCCACCTGACTGTCTGTTCTTTTCTTAACAGTTTGAACAAAGGTTCACAGGTTGCAGTGAGGTGAGATATGAACCTTGAGATGTAGTTCAATCTACCTAGAAACCCTCGAACTTCTTTCTCAGTTTTTGGTGCAGACATTTCTTGAATGGCTTTGACTTTATCGGGGTCAACCTCAATCCCTTTCTCGCTTACAATAAAACCCAGCAGCTTACCAGATCGTACCCCGAATGTGCATTTGTTGGGGTTCAACTTCAGTTGGTACTTCCTCAGACGCTTGAATAACTTCAGCAGATTTACCAGGTGGTCTTCTTCTGTGAGGGACTTGGCAATCATGTCATCCACATAACACTCGATTTCTTTATGGATCATATCGTGGAGTAATGTTACCATAGCCCGTTGATATGTTGCACCATCATTCTTCAATCCGAATGGCATCACCTTGTAACAGAACGTGCCCCAGGGGGTGATGAAGGTTGTCTTCTCCATGTCTTCAGGTGACATCTTGATCTGATTGTATCCTGAAAATCCGTCCATGAAGGAGAATACCGAGAACTGAGCCGTATTATCAACCAGTACATCAATGTGAGGTAATGGGAAGTCATCTTTCGGGCTGGCTCTGTTCAGATCTCGGTAGTCAACCCACATCCTTACTTTGCCGTCTTTCTTAGGCACAGGTACTATATTAGCAACCCACGGCGGATAGCTAGTCACAGCAAGGAAACCGGCGTCCCACTGCTTCTGTACCTCTTCCTTGATCTTCATTGCCATGTCTGGGCGAGTGCGGCGCAACTTTTGTTTGACCGGTGGGCATTCTTCCCTCAAAGGCAGCTTATGCATAACAATGTCGGTGTCCAACCCTAGCATATCCTGATAAGACCAAGCAAACACATCCACATATTCTTGAAGCAGGTCAATCAGTTGTCTCTTCACCGAGTCTTGCAAGCAGGCCCCGATTTTAACTTCTTTCATGTCATCATCTGTACCAAGATTAATCGTTTCTACCTCCTCCTGATGAGGAGTAATAACTTTCTCCTCTTGTCTTAACAATCTGGCTAGCTCTTCAGGAAGCTCGTAGTCTTCTTCAACCCCTTCATCAGCTTGATTGATCGGATTGTCAAAGTCATACGAAGTCATAGTCGTGCTGTTGTCGGTGCGGTCTGGAAAGCACTCTCTGCAAGGGTTCAGTTGGTTCATTTTAGTGATTGATTTTAATCTTGTGTTTAGAAAAGTGAAATAAAGTTGTCATTTTGAAAACATTGCCATTTATTTTTTTTGTACAAAAAGACAAATGGAAAAACAGTGAGCGGAAAAGAAAAAGACTCGTTTGCAAAAAGATGTCTGATATTTCATTGATTAATCTTGTTGCACAAAAATTACAGATGGCCCGATTACAAAATGAGTCTTGTCATCTTGGGCAAGATGCAAGACTTGATGCATGCTTAAAATATACAGGAAATAATAATTACTCTGCAGGAGTAACTCTTATAAATTCCTGGGAAGACCAGTTTGAGATACTGCTCCCCGGGATCTTTGGACAAATCCAGCTTTCCAGGTTGCGTTCATCTTCCGACTCATCTTCCAAGTTGTTGACAGCATCGGGGGTGAGCAACCCCCCACTAACAAAGTTGGGCTTCTTAGCAGCCTCTGCTTGATCTTCTTGAGTTGGTTTGTAACCCAACCCAAATCTATCTTATTTCTTCTCCACAGGCAACAATTTGCCCCAGCCTTGAGCGTTTCCTTCTTCCACCACCTTCCGGGCCTGCTGGTAGGATGTCATGGAAGTCCCAAGTACAGCAGAGGTTTCATTAATATTCAGGGCCTCAAACCCTTGACTCATCGTCTCGTGGATCTCCCCATCCATCTCAATATATTTGTATGTAGCCAGATGGCTAACAAAAATATCTTCCTCTCCACAAATAGTAACGACTTGGCCCTCCCACTCGAATTTTAACTTCTGGTGAAGGGTAGACGTAACTGCACCAGCGGCATGAATCCATGGTCTACCCAACAAACAGCTATAGGCAGGCTGAATGTCCATCACGTAGAAGGTCGTTTTGAAAGTTTGTGGGCCAATCATTACAGGCAACTCAATTTCTCCCAGAACTGATCTCTTAGAGCCATCAAAGGCTCTCACTACCAAGTTACTGGGACGTAATGCCAATCCTTCATATTCCAGCTTCACAAGGGCTTTTTTAGGTAAGACATTGAGGGATGATCCTGTGTCTACCAGCACATGGGAAAGAACTGCACCTTTACATTCCATGGTAATGTGCAAAGCCTTGTTATGATTGCGGCCTTCCGTAGTCAAATCAGTGTTGGTAAATCCTAGTCCATTACTAGCATTAACATTTCCAACCACAGCTTCCAACTGATTGACCGTGATCTCTTCTGGCACATAATTTGCGTGCAAGACTTTTAGTAGTGCGTTCCGATGAGCCTCGGAGCACATAAGCAATGATAGAATGGAGATCTTGGAAGGCGTCTGGTGAAGCTGGTCCACTATCTTGTAATCACTTTTCTTGATGATTCTCATGAATTCATCAACTTCTTGATCAAAAGGTGTTTTCAAAGCTTCTCTGACAACCTGCTCTTCTTGCACCATGCTCTTCCCTTTTGCCTTGGCAGCAGCTTCTGCTTCAGCAGTGGGTCTTTGAATTTGCGGGGCAAAGAGACGTCCGCTTCGAGTGAAGCCTCCGCCTCCCCCCACATTGTCTATTTGTGGTGAAGAAGTTAATGATTCGAAAGTGATTTTCTGTCCTTCGCAGTATAGATCAGAGCCGTAATGCCAAGGAATGGCATTACTGCTTTCATAAGGTACTGGCCCAGGCACTGTGATAGTGACTGGACTGATGGCAGCTGCGGAAGGAACCATGATAGTCTGTGGATCATAATATATTGTGACTGGTGCTCTGGTAGGAGTGGCATTTTGTGAGTTGTAGGCAGAATCATTGGCAGGATCATAATAAATTGTAACTGTTGAGACACTTGCATTGTTTGCTGCTGATGTTGTAGGAGACATCGTTGGAAGGATGGGTGTTGTTGTTGTAGGAGACTCTGAATGAAGGGGTGCTGAAGTTGTAGAAGGGATGTTCGCTGATATTTGGTCCGTTGAAGTAACAGATGAAGCATTTGTTGATGAAACCGAAGAGTTGTTTGGAACAATGGTTGTTGCAGTTGTAGGAGACTCTGGAACCGTTGTTAAGGAGATTGCTGGATTGGTAGGTATTGATGTTGTGATTTGAAGCAGGCCACTCTGAATGAGACCGTCTATGCCATCCCTCAAGTTATCACAACCATTCACTGAAATGTTGCAATAAGCACACCCTAGCTCACATCCCGGGAACATTTGACATTCAAGAAGTTGAGCTTTAATCTCCACCAAGGGTGTCTGAATCTGACCCACACTGGTTATCAAGTAAGACGGTTTGTCTTCTTCAATAGCGTTGATTCTGGGTCCACCATGGTGTGGCATAGGGTTCTTGTTAACATTTGGTGGTGGTGCAAAGTTTAGAGCTTTGGAATCTACCAAGTCTTGTACCTTCATGTGCAAAGCTCTGCACTTCTCTGTACTATGGCCAGGTGCATTTGAGTGAAAAGCACATCTGGCGCTGGCGTCATAATTTCTGGGTAGACTGGCAGGATCTGGAGGTGCTAATGTCCTTAGCTCAACCAGGTTGAGTTTCAGGAGTTGTGGCAGTAATGTGGCATAGGGCATAGGGATCAGATCGATCACCCTATTGGCCTGAGAGGGTCTCTGTTGAAATGGTCTTTGCTGATTGTTGTTGTTGGCATTGCTGTTGTTATAATTTCTCTGAGGAGGATACTGAGTTTGTTGCTGGTAATTTTGTTGCTGAGGTTGATAAGCTGGTTGAGGATGAATTGGAGCGGGAATGGTGACTGCTGCCACAGACCTATGAACATATTGGGGTCTGCCCCTGCTGGTATGGATAGCATTGGTCTCGCCAGTTCTTCTTGCGCCTACAAAAGGCTTTCTTGGGTTGCTGGATGAGCTAGCACCGTTGTCAGAAATCTTACCCATTTTTAATAGGCTCTCAATTCTTTCCCCGGCTATGACTACATCAGCAAAGCTAGTGGAAGAAAAGGCAGCCAGCCTGTCAATGTATGTTCCTTGGAGGGTGTTCATAAACATATCAGCCATCTCCCTCTCTGACATAGGTGGCTGGACAGCAGCAGCAAGCTGTCTCCACCTTTGAGCGTACTCTCGGAAGCTTTCCCTGGATGATTGAGACATCCTCATCAGGAGGGTCCTGTTGGGAGCCATATCCAAGTTGTACTGATACTGTCTGATAAAGGCTTCTGCCAGGTCCTTCCAGCATCTAATGGTTGCTCTAGTCAGATGAGAGTACCATTCCCTTGAAGCCCCTGTTAAGCTATCCTCAAAATAAAACATCCATAGCTTTTCGTCCATGGTATAGGCCTTCAGCCTCCCCAGAAAGGATTGTAAATGGGTCCGTGGGCAGGAAGTCCCGTTATACTTCTCAAAGCATGGTGGTTTAAATTTGTGGGGAATCCTGACCCCGTCCACTAGGCCCATGTCCATAACATCAAAGCCCAAAGAATTCTGGGACTCTAGGGACCTCAGTTTCTCAGCAATCTCATCTAGCCTTCTGTCATAGGCTTCCTCCCCAGCTCCCATCACTGTGAATTGATCTTCCTGGGGGTCTTCTTGCAGTACTCTACCTGCTGTGGCAGTCCCTTGCACATTAGCAGGGATGTTGATATCTGGATGCAGGTGGGGTCCAAAGACTGGGGGATTAACATGAGGTTGGACTCTCTCATTGTTGCTTGTCCCCGCAGTCCCTGGATGATGGTCTTCCTGATTCCTCCCCTCTACCAGTGCTCTTAACCTCTCTTGGCTTTGAGCCATATTATTCATCACCTCCATAAACTGTGTCATCTGATTCCTCATTTCCAACCTCTCGTTGGCCATTTGAGTCCTGACCACTGTAAGGTCCTGCTGTACTTGGTCCATTTGTATGCCCGGAAGATTGTTGCGGGTGGGATATCTGTGTGGACGGTTGAGTGGAAACCCTCGACGTCGAGCAATAGTTCCTGAAGTCACAACAGAGTTAGTAATAATAAAACAAAAACCTACAAAACAAAACAAAAGGTTAGTATGCAATGCAGTATGCTTATTTGTTTCCAAGGTATCCGGCTTGGCACTTGATTTTGACCTTTCCAGACCCCTGATGAAGATGCTTGTGATGTTGCTTGAAGAATTCAGATAAAACAAACCAACACATATATTACAAAAGTAAATGGTACATAGTTTGTTTTTTACAATACATGCCCTCTGAGGGGTCAAAAATACAACATAAAAAAATACATGAAATGAAAGCAACAACAATCAAAAGTAAAACACCAAGACCAAACTCATCCTCCTGAACTTCCTTTAGAAGTGCTTCAGTCACAGGATCAGCTGGACGCTCCGTGAGATTCCTGATAAGGAGATTCCTGGTAGTAACAGCTGCAGTTAGCCTCTTGTGTTGACTCTGGTCCTTTGACCTCTTCACACCAGCTCTAATCTTCAACTCTGAGATCTCCTTCTGGGCTGCTGCCAGGGCTTCCTGTTGCTCTTTTGCACTAGCTTCCATCTGCTCAATCTTATCCTGAGTCCTTCTATCCTCCTGAGTACGGGCTTCGGTGATCCTGACCCACCTAGCCTGACTCTCCTTCAGATACAAATCAGTCCTGGCCTTCTGGAACTGAGCTTCCTTGCAGGCATTCTTCAAGATCTGTTCTCCAGCCCTAGACTTCTTAATGTAATCCTCAGACTTCTCAATTCTGGCTAGATGCTCCACTTTTAGCTTTTCTAACCTCTCAATGTCAGAGCGACCATCACTCCTCTCCCAGAGGGTCTTCTGTAGAGCCTGAGTCAGCTTCTCATTTCTCTCCTTCAATTTCTCAAACTCCTCTAAGCTGACAGTTGCTGGAGGTGGTGCTGTGGAAGGTCCAGGCACATCTTCAATAGTGAAGGGCATTCCAGAAATTTGAGCCCTGACATGAGACCACTCATAGTACTGAGCTGAGGCCACATTGTTGCATCTCCCAAGAATGGTTACCCCCTTAGTCTGCACATTGTCCCAGGCCCAGGATGCCTGCCTGACAATAGCCAGATTAGGCTTAATTTCACAATAAAGGGTCTCAGTCAGATCCTGTGCCCTAGGAGGATGGACTAATGCATAGCCCAGTTGTCTTTTGAATAGCAGAGGGTTGTAGTTGATGCAACCCTTCACTCCTATCAGAGGCACATTGGGAAATTGCCCACAACTAGTAATGATGTCTCTGCCCTTGGTGCTCTGGGTGCACCACCTGATATCATCTGAGGTTAAAGCAACAAGCCTCCTAGACCAGTTCCTTTGCTGGTGAGGGTTCAAGAATGCATCAGTCTTTGGCAAATGCTTGAGCAGCCAAGTATGGAACAAAGGAGCACAGCATCTTACTAATCTCCCCCTTTGCTTTTCATTCCTTTGATGAACAGAGTAGTAAAGATCTCCCAGTAAGGTGGGCACTGGGTTTCTCAGGATGAAAAGATGGATTGCATTCTTGCTAACAAACCTAGGCTCATCTGCAAAAAGTATGACCCCATATATGCTAAGGGCCAACAGGGCACAGACTGCCTTCCACTCCCCCAAGGAGGCCTTCAGACTAGCCTGAGAGATCAAGAAATCCAGATGAAAACCAGAGACTCCAGCTTTAGCTGTCAAATTCTGCCCAATCAGAACTGGTTCCAGATATAGTGCTTTTGCTATCTTCTCATTACTAGGGAAAGCCATCTCAGGGTTGAAGGGGATTCCACCCCTGATAGGTACACCAATCAGTGATGAATACTCTTCCAACAAGGGTCCCAACTGAAAATTCTGGAAGGTGAAGCACCTCAGAGGGGGATCATAGAACTGCAAGCAAGTATGAATCAAGCTCCTCTGTGAAGGGTCCAAATCCATAACCACATCAAGGATTCCTCCATAATGTTCTCTGAATAGTGGTATATGGTCTGGAGTAATCAGGGTCTGAATCTTCCTGATGCTGGCCAACTCAGGCTCAAAGAAATGATAGGAGATGTTGCTCTTCTTAGGTGCCATATTGTTGAAGAAGAGTTGTGTTAGATGCTGAGAATGATGCTGAAGATAGGCCCCTGACAGGCTGAGACTGGTGACGCAGGTGACTGAAGCAGGGTAGCTGACAGCTGAAGCAAGATACTGGTGAAGATAGGTCTAAGCTGAAGAAGGGGTCAAAACCAAGCCAAAATGTATGATGGATACCCTGAAAAACAAATAAACACATGTTAAAATGATGCAATGAGGATGTATGCAAATGATATGCAAGGGTTTGTGACTGAGCTGGATCTGATTAACTGCTCTGATCATGAGTCCATATATGTTCAAGAAATCCAGATGGAGGTTCATAAGTCCAGTAACCAAGGTGGGGGACTCAAATAAAGAGTCACATGTCCAGGGTTAAAAATCACAAGAACTGTTCCAAAATGGAGTACTCTTAATCAAACAAAGTAACAGGGTATGCTGAGGTCAAGGGTACCTGCAAACCTGTAAACAGCCCAACCCCCTCACAAGTGATGCTCTAAAACAAGGATCCTCAGACTTGGATCAGTTATGAGAAGTGTAAACACTTCTAACCCGGAGGTACAATGTTTACAATAACCATAAAAGATCCTCCTCTAATTCACCTCAGTTTCTGAAGGTCATAATAAAGGTCATCCAGACTTAGCAGGCTTCCCAGATAGCCCTAGTACTACAGGAAATCTGCAGCACAGAGTTCTCAAGAAGAAACCCATATCTGAACCGTGTTTCATATTCCCGCACCAGACCGAAATGGAATGGGAAAGAACATGAACCACTCTAGCCTAGGTGTCACTCAGGTCCCAGGTATAGGACCTCAACTCTCAGTAAAACACCCACCCACCAAAGCAACAAAAACAGATCCAGCCAGCACAGTATGACAGTATGATATATGTAAAGCTATAAAGAAAACAATAAAACAAACTGTACATAAAGCAAAAATAAATACAAATACAAGCACAAAGAGCACATAACACCCCAGTAAACACAAATCAAACAAGCGCTAGGAGGAACCCACAAAAAGAACCAGAAGCCCTGGTTACAGTATAAGGGTCCCCAGCAGAGTCGCCAAGCTGTCGCTCCCACCAAATGAAGCCGGGTCAAATGGGGTACAGACGCGAACGGTCGGCGAAAGGAGGATATGGGAACACACAGGAGTGAACTCACAGGGAATGAAAAGAGTCGCCAGCTAGGCATTTTTATCCCGGAGGAAAGGTAATGCTGCATAGACCTAGAAAGAGATATGGATAAGACGGTTGCGAACCAGAGAGACTGAGAAAGGGGGTTGGTTACAACCTGGGAAGGTATTAGCACCCATATTGTCCGTCGTACTCGACGGGATCCACGCTTAAAAGATTTGTGTTTAAAAGGGGTAGTGTCAGTGCAATTTGTGTATAAAAGGGCTGGAAAAGGTGTACAGGTGTCAGTGTAAAAGGAGTGCAGAGTGTGATATATACAGTGTCAATGTAAGAACAGGAGTATAAAGCTCAAGATCATGAGGCTAAAATAATAAAGCTAGAATGAGGGGGAATATACAGAGACTTTTGTTCGATAAATGTTAAGTTATGCCTACGTATCCTCTCGTGCAATGAGGAAGTCAGAACACCGTAGTTCGACCCAAAGAGACTGAAAAGATAGAATGACCTGTGAACTGCTTACTTGTCTATGCTCAAGTGTATGACCTGTCTGGCTCAGGTGCTAACTGTCTTGCATTAGACGGAAGAAGCAAGTTCTCGGTTGTGAGTGAATGAGATGAGAAAAGAATCCCGGAGGAGACGATTATTGTTTGTTTTTGAGTTTTCAGTCTTTTATTGCTTTTGAGAATTTGTCATAAGTTAATGAGCTTAAGCCTAAACCAATGGATTTAGTAAACTCATCACATCTTCCCTCTGATTAGGGGTAATGAGAATACCTTAAGTATGAAGTTAGATTCTCACACTTAATCACCATGGTGTAGGATTAAGATCATTAACCTACTTGTGATTATTTAGATGTTTTTGTTGTTTTTGTTTAGTATTGAGTAATGAGATTAAGCCATAATCAGGGATTAAACAGACTCATTACACCATCCTAATAGAAGGATAATAGATGAGAATGTTTAAGCTGAGGAAAGCTCCTCAACTTAATCCATGATTAGGGATTAAACTCATGACAAAACAAGCCTTTGATTAAGTGGATTTTATTGAATGATATGATGATGAAATGTTTTTTAGGGTTTGTAAGACAACTTGAGGGGGACTTGTCCATTAACACTAGGGTTAGTCCTTCTTAACCAATTAAGGAAGAATTAGAACCCTAATGCAAGGCCCAAGTTACAAGTGTGATGTCTTGATGATTATTATGTGAATTGATTAAAGGAGTTAAACACATCAAGGGTTTAACACTTAGGATTAAAGTTATACACTCCATCCTAATAGAAGGATGCAGGCATAAGCTTAATCACAAAGCCTTAAAGCCTTTAGGGTTTAGTCCCTGATTATGAGGTGAGAAGAGAAGACTCAAAGAGACACAAAGGTAAAACTAAGAGGGGGGACTAATCAAAACCCTAATCATTGTCATGCTTGGTTGTTCCTAAGGTTTGTGAGGTTTACAAGAGAAGTCTTCAATGGAACCACCAGGTAGCAGATGAATGGAGCAAAGAGAAAGCAAAGTAACTTGCTTCACTCAAGAAGTCAAGTCACTTGAGGAAAGAAAGTAAGGAGAAGAAGAATGAGCAAGCTCAATCTCAAACACATAACAAAATGCAGCAAGGATGCATAAAGGAGATGAAAAGAAATTGTGAAAAGTGAAGGCAAATTCACTTCTCAAAGTTGCTTACCACCAGAAAAGTTAGTGAAAGAAATGCAATGCAATGCAAGATGAGGTGGAATGACATGATGCAAGTCAAAACCAGAAGAAAATGCATGATGCTAATGATGCTATGAGATGATGCAAACATGAAACAAGGCATGGTGATGATCATACAAGCTTATGGATGCAGATGAAGCAAGTTTGGAACCATGAACATACATGAAAAGTTATGAAATGCAAATGGTATACAACATGACAAATGCAAGATGCAATGATCAAACATGCTTTCAATATGTCTTAAGATGTCAAATGAATCAAATGGAGGTACAAAATGCTATGGCAAGTCATGTTATGTAAGCAAATGCAAGATGGATGCATATGGAAGCCCAAATTAGGGTTTATGATCAAAGCATCAAACAAAAACCAAAATCAGAAGCAAACATCAATATAAAAAATTGAAAATGCACTCAAAGGATCCCTAATCCTATACTAACTTACTGCCCAAAGGAGAAGTTCCAACTCTTAACCTAATTCAAGTTATGATTTTCCTAAGTTTTATAGGGTTTTAGGGTTCCTTAACAAGAAAAATGCCAAACAAAATGGAAAATGTAAGATCAATTCATGCCAAATTAATCTCACAAACTACATGATATGCATAACACAATGCAAAAAGAATCAAAGTCCAACTCTCAATGGTTAGGCAGAAATGATTTTTGGAAGTTTGGATCAAAATAATGCCTTGAAAATGAATTAATTCCATGGAAAAATCTCAAAATGCATCAAGATCAAAAAAGAAATTTGGTTTGAGGGTTGGACAATGTTTCTAAATGTTTTTAAAAGTTTCATGAATTTTTTGGTGATTTTTAAATACCTAAAAGCATTTTTAATTAATTAATTCTCATTAATTAATTAAAAATAAACTTTTAAATATTTAAAAATAATTTTTGAATGCGAAAAATAAAAATAAAAATATTTTTGGTTTCTGAAATTAAATAAAAGCTTGTATGAAAAAATTCAGAATTTTTAAATTGGTTTTGCTATTTTTAATAAAATGGAGAAAGAAATATAAAATAAATGGAATAAAAATTAAAGAAAATGAAAAGTAATCACAATGGAAGGTCAGGATGGATTCTGGGAAAAGGAATGTTGATTGCGCGCGCAATCTAATGGTCTACATTCAAACTTCCTAATTTCTGATTTATGAATTAATTAAATAGGATTAATTAAGTTAATGAAGATTAGGGTTTCTGGGGATGCATCTGGGCCACACAAACGCGCGCCAGTCAACCTAGGTCAATGGATCCAACGCACTAGATTCAAACATCATTTAATTACAGGGATTAGGGTTAAGTACTTTCAGGTGACCAGAGGGAAGCTCCGGTCATCTTCTCCGGCGGGTTGAAAACCCTAGATCATGATTTAGGCCACCATTCATCAAATTGAAAGCAGGGAAATGCTCCTCTACCCAAACCCCATTCAAATCACCCCTCAAACGAAATTTATCAATCAAGATCAGTGAGAATCGAAGCCAACAAGATTCACGGGTAAAATTTCAGAGTGCAACAAAATACTCATTTCTTCACTATTTTCAAATCTAAGGACATCCCCATGACCAGCAAGACATACACTATCAATTTATAACATAAAATGCAAGCTCTGTGAGAAAAAGTTCATGGCCATACCTGAGCTGGAAAGCTTCAATGGTGAGCTTCCAGAGTCTCCCACTTGTGCAAATGAACTTCTTTGACCCTCTTGAACTCAATGAGATGCTTCAAAGTTCTTGTGGATGGCTGATTTGAGAAGAAGTGTTCTGGTGCAGCAAATTCCACAGTCAGGATTTGTGAAGTTTCAAGCTACTTCAATGGTGGATTTTGGTTCCCTTGAGTGTGTGTGATTCATTGGTGAAGATAAATTGGGTGTTTGATGGCTGGAGAGGGAGATTCGAAGAAGAGAAGTTCTTTGACAGTTTTTGTGAAGGCTGTGTTCTGGCTTGTTTCAATGGCCAATGTCTTGCTATAACACTCCCACAATGTATGAGTAGCCTATGGAGCAGGTCAGTAGAGGTGGCTGCTCACTGTTCCAAGAGTATGGGGGTTTTGGCAAAAAAGTCAATGTGATTGGTACTTGCAGCATGGGCTATGGCAGCAACTGTCTAAGGGCTTGTCTTGCCTCAGCTTGAGTCAAGGATGACCCTTAGATTGCTTGTGAATGTCTGCAGCATGTGGATCATGAGCTATGCTAGATCTTGCAACTTGCCCACTTGTGCTTTCTTGTGATTTTGTGTTATGTACATGAGATGATTCTTGCTGAATTTTGTTGCATAATGTTTCATTTGGTCATGGCAATGCATAGAAATCAACTAGTGATCACATAACTCATGGGAAGATGATTTTGCCAAGAATCCCTCTTTGCACTCTTATGGAAAATACCTTATGGAAATGTGAAATTCAAGGCAAATGAATGAGAATCCCCTTTGGCCAATTCTGATTTTAGGGCATGTGTGATGTTTGTGTAAAGGTTTGACATCAATTAGAAGTCACAAATTGCCTTGGTACAAGAATTTGCAAGTTTTCCCATTTGGTGCATAACTTGAAATTTAGTGATTTTTGCCAACTTTGATGAGCCATAACTTTTGATCCAAAATGAATTAGGTCAAATTATTTTACTTTTTGAAAAGGGAAAGATCTATTCTACAACTTTCATGACCAAAGTTTTTACATTTGAAGCTTTCTTGAATCAAAAAGTAAGGGTTGAAAAAGTTGCATAAAATGACATTTTCATTAAAAGTCAAACTTGCCCAAAAAGTCAACTTTGCAAAAGACTTGAAATTCTTGAATTTTGTAAACTTCCAACCTCTTCTATGATCAAATAAAGATCATATACAATCAAAATGATGAAGAACACCCCTTGGTTGGGTCATTGGGGGTCTCAGATGCCCTGATTTTGCACTGACTTGCTTGAAAAGTCAACTCTTGATCAGATGACTTCCCCATGGAATTTCTTCATGAACATTGATATGAATACTCCCTATACCATATAGAGACCAATAGAAACAAGAATGACCAAAAAATTTGGAGTCATGGCCTCTGAAACCAAAACCCTAATTTTAGGTCATCTGTGCAGTCTAGCCTGGCTCTGCTTCCATACCAATCTCAGTTCTTGTGATTCTTTGGCATTCTTGACTTTGAGAGGATATAATATGATACTTGAACACATATGGACTCCTTTGAAATTATTGATGGCCTTTGGAGTGGCTCAAGAAGCTCTTGGATTGCTAAAATCACAAACCCTAGATGCATATGACTTTGAATCTATGCAGTGAATCAAAAATGGGATATGAGATATTATGATTGTGTTTATGCATATGAAATGATCACAAGCCATGGTGTGAATGGGTGAGGGAAAATTTGGGGTGTTTACACCATGGACTGAGACAAACGCTGGATTAATGAAATAAAAGAAAAAAGACAAAGGACGAAGAGAGCCCTAGGGCTACGTGGCTCAATGCTGAGCGCTGGATGTGGAAATCCTACGGTGGTTGGGCCTTCTTCTTCCTACAAACCCTAAGATGAATTTAAACAATATTCCGGTGACCGGAGCTAGGGCTCCGGCACCAAAATCCAAACCAGAACCTCAAACGGCCATAAAAAAAGATCAAGACCTCCAGATCCACTAATTAGACCTCACTGAATTCAAATATAACATCAAAAAAAGCTAAAACTCAATGAATCAAAGGGATCGAGCAAAACAAAGTGACACCATGAAAACTGAAATACACATAACTCATGCTATAGGGCCTCAAATTCAAATCCAAAAAGTGTAGAATCATCAGTGAAGATCAAATAACACAAAGCAACAATTTAATTCCATTTCCAGATCACAACATTTAGAGCCATACCTGAGGTGAAGAGCTTGGTATAATGAGATATAAGACCAAAGAATGGAAGCAATGCACTCCTCTTACTCCCTATATGCAAAATAAATGCATCTAAGGTCTTGAAACAAGCTGGATCTAAGGTTTCAGAGCAAGTTGCCTTGAAATGGCAATGTTACCAAACTTGAGAATAAGCTTCAATGAGTGTATGCTTAAGAATCCTGAGCTTGCCTAGATCACAGATCCACAATTGGTTTTGTGTTTGCTTGCTTGGATGAAGAGAAAAGAGAGAAAATGCAAAGTTGCATGAAGTTTGTGAATGAGAGAATGAGAGAGATCTGAGGCTTGCTAAACCATAATTGTTCTCTTTGTGACCTCACAAGGAAATGCTGAAAGAATGAAATAAAATGCACGAATCAATCATGAGTTTTGGGTGATTTTACATAATTGGAAACATGTGAGATAAGCATGCTATGCTCATGCTCTCTTGGGCCTCTCAGCACATGGGAAATTCATTTCCCACCCTTGATTCAAATCCAATCACTCCTGGCCTTTAGATTCAAGCATCACACTTGTTTCATGACTTTTGCCAATTTTGCAATTTTTGAGTGATTTTCTTGTTGTGCACGAAAATGAACAATTCTTTGGAGCAAATTGGTCATAATACAATGCATTTTAAGTTTGAAACACAATTGGACCATTACCAAGTCACACAATTCAGATTTGAAGCCTTTTGCATTTGGTGCCACACTTGAAAAGTGAATTTTGCCCTAGAATACCCAAATATTCGAAGGACACATAGGGAGTTCTAGGAATCCTATGAAAATGTACTTGTACTTTTTGTAAAATGGGAGCCCTTAATATTTAACTTTCATGTTTGACTTTGGTCCATTTGAAGAATTTTTTATCATGTTAAGGCCATTTGAAAATCAGGGCAAAAGTTGCCAAATTTGGAAATTCCTTAAAACTAACTTTGTACCATTTTTGCAAAACCCTTCAAATATCTATGATTCTTGAACTTTGATCATTCCAAACCTCTTATAACATTGTAAGAACCCCTCTTGGCCAAAAAATTTGGGTTAGACCCCTTGAAATTGCACAGTTGACTTTTTAAGGGCACAATTGACTTTTTGCTTCATCTGCAAGCAACTGAGGCATTGCCTGACTTCCACATGGAATTTTCTCATGAAAATTGACACCTAGGATCCTCTTAACATATATAAGACTTTGCCCAAATGAAATGGCCAAAGTTGTGAGATCTTGGTGCCTGAATCACAAACCCTAATTTGGGTGCCTTGTATAAGAGCTTTGCCTTGTCCTGAGATCTCTGATGATCATGTAATCTTCTGAGCTTTTGCCAATGCACTTGATCTTGTAAATGGAATATAGACTCACCATAGGACTTGTATACAACCATTGGGACCCTTTTCATGGCTTTTAGGGCCTCAAGAACCTCCACAGATGACCATATGCTTGATGCTAGGACATGAAGGATGTTATGCCTCATCTTTCCATGATATGATGCTAAGAAAATGATATGTGTATGATGAATATGATGTGATATGATGCTTAAAATGAAGAGGGAAAATTTGGGGTGTTACATGCATCACAAGACAAGCTTGTACTATCCCAAGATGGGAAGACTACAAGTGTCTCATGGGATAAGGCTATTGCTCAAGATATCACTTCAATCTTCATTAAGTGTATTCTTAGGGTTTTGAGATGAGAAGAGAAGAGAACAAAAGGATCACAAAGGTAAAAGTCTAATGGGGGACTAATGAATCCTAATTGTTGTCATGCATGGAAATTCCTAGGTTAGTGAGGTTTACTATCCTAAAGAAGAAAGAAAGAAGAAGAGAAGAAGAAGAAAGAAGAATAGAAGAAGGAGGAAGTAAGGCCTAAGACCAACAAACACAAGGTTAGAAAAATGATAAGGAGAAGAGAAGAGATGAGATTTGGAGATGTGGGAATCACATCCACACCTCTCACTTACCAAAGCCCCTGAAATGGTTAGTGACAAAAGCATAAATGCAACACAAAATGAACATAATGTCAAACCAAATTCATACAACCAGAAGTGAAGTCATACACATAAATGTCAAATGAAAACTCAAGGCACAAGAATGAGAAGGGAACCACACAACTCATCATGAAGCAAATGAATCACTATGGTAAAACAAAATGAACATAAGAAGATACAAAGCAAAAATAATCAAAGCACAACCTCAAGGTGCAAGACCAGAACCCTAATCATGTTAGAAAAGTGCCTAAGGAACACATGAGATGAAGAGAAGAAGTGCACATAGTCAAATATTCACATCATGAGAAAGAAGGAGCAAACGAAGTGAGGTGATCATGCATAAGTGTGGAAGAACTTCAAGAACAAACAAATTACAAAATTCCTAAGGCACAAACCACAACCCAAGATCAGAGAGGTATCAACAACCTAAAATGGCCCTAAACAACTTGAAGAAGTTGGCACAAGTTCCCTTCTAAGCTAAGGAGAGAACATATGACCCAAAAGGAAGCAAAAAGGGACAAGTGAAGAACAAAAATTCAAATTAATTCAAGTAAGCATCCAAATATTCCACAAACTTGCACAAATGATCTTCAATCACACCATAACAACATACCAAAAGGAGGGAGAAAGAATCAGAAGCATGATCATTCAAATGAGGGTTCACACATGAATTAGGGTTAGAAAGCTTCACTCACAAGTTAGAGACCAAAATCAATTAAACAAAATTCTAAAAATCAGAACAAAAATCACCAATAAACTACATCTCATCATGAATCCAGAGCAAAAATAATCACTTAAATTTCAAAATAATGGTCAAGATGGAAAATGAACAAGTCAGCATGCTTAAAAAAGGAATAAAACCAATTAATTAAGAGAAACAATTAATTTCCACGTGCCAAATAAAAATAAATGGAAAATAAAAATGTCAAAAATTAAAGAAAACTAAAAGAAACATCCCTGGATTTTTATATAATTTTTAATGACCTAAAACTATTTTTTAAAATTAAAAAGAAAACTGAAATTAAAATGAAAACAAAAAGAAATAAAAATAAAAGAATGAGCCAGGGGGTGTATTCAGCAAGAAATTCCAGTTCAAACTCATTGGGCTCATACGCAAGGGGGAATAGCAATTGAGGCCCAGTCAAAGTCAGCGCAGATCACCATAATTCACATGGAAATTAAATTAATTCAGGAAAAATAACAACCAAAGGATCAAATGGACGCACAAGATCAGTCAACTCATTAAACCAAGTCATCACATTAATTGGCCAGGGTGAGGAGTGTACATTAATTATGGTATGGTGAGAAACACAAAGATTAATTCAGATTATAATTTAAAACACAAAACACGTGACATGGAAGGTGTGTTTTTAATGTGTTGGCGCAACTAGGGCCATCCAGATGAGAGATCCAAGGGTCCTGCTTCATCTCCTTCATAAAACTCAGGCAAACAAATCTCCAGAATCCGGTGACTGGAGCTAGGGCTCCGGCACCAGAAAATTCAAATCAAGAACAAATGATCACATAAATCACTCCAAATCTCCAGATCAAACAAACAAGTTATGCTGAGTTCAAATATAACAATCAAATTCACAAAAGATCCAAGAATAAGTTGGATCAAAGAAAAACATATCTGACCGTCAAACTTTGAATCCACATATCTTAACCAATAATGCATTAAAATCAAATCTAACAAGTGCAGAATACTCAGCAATGTTCACAGATCAGAATGCACATAAGAAAAACAAGTTTCAGATCCATGGATTTCAAGTCATACCTGAGATGGAAGCACTTCAAAATCACCAAAATAGAGCTTCAGATGTTGCAGATCTACTCCTTTTGATCTCCTCTTGCAAAATAAATGCAAGAGGAAGCTTGAGAGAGCTTGAATTTGAAGCTTCGAATCAACCTGCCCTTGAATGGCACCTCTCCAATTCTTCACTTTCAGCTTGAATGAGTGGTGGATTAATGATCCTTAAGGTTCAAGGATTCAGAATATGAAGTTTGTTTTGACAATGAGTGAGTGTGAGATGAGATTCTAAGAGAAATGCTTGAGGTGCAAAAACTCTAGAGTGATGAAAATGTGATGAATCTGAGCACAAATAAAACCATAGCTGCTTATATATCATGCCAATGCTCAATGCTGAAAAAATGAAGAGGAATGCACGTGAGAGGAGAGTGTGAGGATGATTTTGCAAAATTGGCAAGATTGGTGTGAAGTCATGAAACACTCGTGCATCTTTCTCATTCTTTGCACATGTTCAATCACAATCCAGCCCTTGGTTCAAAACAGGAAGTATCTTGGCCCTTGAATGTGAGGGTCATGCATTTTTCATGATCATGCAAATTTTCCTTTTGTGAACTACACCTCATCCCATGCACGGATTTGTTGATATTTTTGTAGAAACCCAACTCTTATGCAATTCCGTGTGACAATGTGACTTTATTTGGTTCATGGAATAGCTTGAAAATGAGTTTCACAAGTTCTTGCATTTGGAGGATGCTTGAATTTTAAGTCATGCCCTAGAATTCAAAGGATTTTCGAAGAGCATATCTCCCAAACCATGAAGGCTATGAAAATGCTCTTGTACTTTTTAAAAATGGGAGAACTTAATCTTCAACTTTCATGTTTGATGGCAATCCATTTGAAGCTTTTTTCACCAAGTTATGTTCACTTGAAAATTAGGGCAAAAAGTTGCCAAAATTAGAAACTTCCATGACCAATCTCATGCCAAAAATGCAAAACACCTCAAAACCTCTTGATTCTTGATCTTTGATCTTACCAAACCTCTTCTAAGGTTATAAGAACATCCCTTGGCTTGAGAAATAGGGTTGGACCTTTTGAAATCTCACAGTTGACTTCTAGAATGCACAGTTGACCAATTTCTTCATTTACAAGCAACTGAAGAAATATCTGACTTCCACAAGGAATTTTCTCACCAAATTTCATCCCTAGGATCCTCTTATCATATGAGAGACTTTTCCCAAATGAAATGGCCAAAGTCACAAAGTTTTCATGCTTGAAACTCAAACCCTAATTTGGGATCATTGTGTAGGAGCTTTGCCCTAGCTTGAATTCCCTTATGATCCTCCAACCTTCTGGGCTTTTGTGAATAATATTAAGCTTGTGAAAGTAATGTAGACTCCTTATAGGACTTGAAAAAAACCATTGTGCCCCTTGTTATAGCTTGAGAAGGCTTCAAATCCTTCCACAGATGATCATATGCCTAATGCTAGATCATGAGAATGTTATGCCTCATCTTTCCATGCTAAGATACCAAGAATATGATATGCTCATGATGAATATGGTATGATGATGATGCTTAAAAAGAAGAGGGAAAATTTGGGGTGTTACAGTTGCCCCTATTCAAGCAACTGTTAATCTGAAAAGGACGGTAGCATGGGCTATCGACCATTCAAGATAAACTGTGGTTGAATACCAAGAAAAAAACTGAAATTTGCACTCTGCTAGAGAATGCAAGAACTGGGAAATAAACCCAACCAACTGACGTTTTGGTGACTGAAGTGGGGAGAAAGCAGACGAGCTCCTGCCAATTTGAGACTGTTATTTGGAATCAGAATACTTTGACAGACGAGTCTTCTTCGAACAATCTTGTTACGCCAGGAACTGGACATACGAGTCCTCACATACTTTGCAAAACATATGACTTGAGACAAAAGAATCTCCTTCGGATAAACCTGTTACGCCAGGACCGGTGATGCACTTAAGTCTGTGGGATAGACATGCATAATCAAGGATAGACGAACCCTCCTCATATATTCTCCGTGGATATATGGCCTAAGACTGACGAGCCTTCTTCGAGCAAACCTATTACGCTAGGTGCAACAAAAATAAGTGGTGTTTGAGACAGACGAGCCTCCTTCAGATAAACCTGTTACGCCAGGACCGATAACCATTTTGACGTTTAATCCCACCGTCAGGACTTCAAACCTCTTCAACACAGACGAGTATTGGATGATCATCAAGAGAAACAAAAACGAGTGCCATAAGTCAATGATACAAACGAATATCAGACGATGATCTAAGAAACACAGACGAGCGCTTCAGGCGATGATAGAGACGAATATCAGCCACTAGTACAGACGAATACCAGAAATTCAAGTACAGACGAGCAATTGGAGTAACAATACAGACGAGTACTAGGGTAATTATCAAATCAATACATATAGATATAAGCCAACACAGACGAGTGTGAGGGATGATACAGATGATTATCCAAACAATGCAGACGAGCTTCAAACAGACAACAAACACAGACGAGCGTTGGGGAATGCAGACGAGCAACAACAAATATCAAACACAGACGAGTACTGGGAATTGCAGACGAGCAACAACAAATATTAAACATAGACGAGTACTGGGAATTGCAGACGAGCAACAACAATTACAACCATGGGCAACTGCTGGGGAAAGCAAACGAGCAATACCAAAGTGATAACACAGACGAGTGTTGAGAAATACAGACGAGCAACAATAAAGTATGAACACAAACGAGTGTTGGGAAATGCAGACGATCAACAACAAATATCAAACACAGACGAGTGTTGGGATGTGCAGACGAGCATCAAACAAATGCCTGATTGGCAACAAGAATCACAACTCTGCAGGGGAGAACCAAGTCAAGAGGCTTTGACACTTAACATTGGTTAGGGGGATGAATAACTGTTTGTACCATCACATTGACCAAAAATAATTTGGCGACTTCTCCGGGGAATATTTCACTGATGGGAGTGAAACCCAAATATGAACCTTATGGGGAAATCAGGCATTCAGCTTCCTGCTGGGCATACTCCACTTGTGGGAAAATAAACTGCTGGGAATCCCCACCTGTCTTGACTTAGCTGGGGAAAATTCTGTTTGGGAGAATGTGGCGCCATCCTACAAAACTTGCAACAACAGAAAACACATATGTGCCTCGGGGACTTGCATGGTATGATCTGTTCATCCATTGTCACCCGACACTCAAAGAGGATTTCAAATGTTTCCTTGCAATGTCATTTTGTTTCAAATTATCACCATGTTTTAAATGCAATGCTATTTTTTGCCAAAAATTCAGGACATTTTGAAAACAAACATAAACACAACACAACTTTTTTTTATTGAATATACTTTTATTGAAAGGCCTCTGAATAGGCAAAGTTTTTTTACATCAGGAAGAAACCACCTGGAAAGAGGTAGCTACCATAAAATTGAGAAAATAAACTATCCTAATGGAAATGGGCACGGCATCCCAATGAGTTCCCTTTCTGCTATGACCAGCATGTCTTCAAAACTCTCCACTCTTGCCCTTGCTTTCTGAGAAGATGAGGGGACTGATTCCTATCCTTCTGATATTGTCAGGTTATACGAAACGATGATTTGGTTCAGATTACTTAGATCGCAGTTGTTCGCTTATTCCCTTGTTTTGCGTGGATCCCACTTTCGGGTTTTCAATCCACCAGGATACCCTTTTTTGCCTGAGCTGTCCAATGTGGCTTTTCAACTCAGCGGGTGTACATTTTTTTTTATTTCCCTAACTTTTTCCCGAGCTTTTTATTCTGTTTTTAGCTCGTCGGGATGCCCTTTTCTTGCCTGGACTTTAATTCTGTTTTTGTGTCCAGCGAGTCTTTTTATGCAAAGTATTTTTTTAACTGCGTCCGAATTAACAGGGGATTGGAAATCTTCTCCATCCATAGTGGTAAGCATTAGTGCTCCGCCTGAGAAAAATTTCTTCACTATGAATGGTCCTTCGTAGTTTGGCGTCCATTTGCCCCTGTGGTCTGAACCTGGAGGAACGATCCTCTTGAGCACAAGCTCTCCTACTTGATACTCCCGAGTACGTCCTCGTTGGTCGAATGCTTGCTTCATTCTCCTCTGATAAAGCTGACCATGACAGATAGCCGCTAATCTCTTTTCCTCAATTAGACATAGTTGATTGTATCGAGCACGTACCCACTCAGCCTCATCAAGCTTCACATCCATCATCACACGCAATGAAGGAATTTCTACTTCAACAGGCAAGACTGCCTCCATACCATATACCAATGAGAAGGGAGTTGTCCCAGTTGACGTCCTGACTGACGTTCGGTACCCATGCAACCCAAATGGTAACATCTCATGCCAATATTTGTAAGTGACAACCATCTTCTGCACAATCTTCTTGATATTCTTATTTGTTGCCTCTACCGCACCATTCATCTTTGGTTGGTAAGGAGAAGAATTGTGATGCTGAATCTGGAAGTCCCGGCACAACTCTGTCATCATCTTGTTGTTTAAGTTAGAACCATTATCAGTGATGATTCTTTCGGGCACTCCGTATCTGCAAATGATGTCTCTTTTCAAAAACCTGGCTACCACTTGACGAGTGACATTGGCATAGGACGCTGCTTCAACCCACTTAGTGAAGTAATCGATCGCAACCAAGATGAAGCGATGACCATTTGAAGCAGTAGGCTCTATTTTTCCGATCATTTCAATGCCCCGCATAGAAAAGGGCCAAGGAGATGACATGATGTTGAGCGGGCTTGGAGGAACATGCACTTTGTCTGCATAAATCTGGCATGTGTGGCCTTTACGGGCGTATGAACAACAGTCTGCATCCATTGTCATCAAATAGTACCCCGATCTCAACAACTTCTTAGCTATAGCATGCCCTCTTGCATGAGTACCGAAAGATCCCTCGTGGACTTCCTGCATTAACATGCTTGCTTCGTGTCTATCCACGCATCTGAGCAAGACCATGTCAAAGTTCCTCTTGTACAAAACCCCATATGTGTTCATGAAGAAACTAGCAGCAAGTCGCCTTAAGGTCTTCTTGTCGTTGGATGATGCCCCAGCTGGGTATTCTTGCTTTTCCAGGAAGAGCTTGATATCAAAGTACCAAGGTTTCTCATCAGACATTGCGTCTACAAAGAAAGCATGAGCTGGTGCGTCAAGCTTGGAAATGTCAATCCTGGGCACATAATTCCAACACAAGACTTTGATGGATGAAGAAAGAGTAGCCAATGCATCGGCAAATTGATTCTCATCACGTGGTATGTACTAAAGCTTAACCATTGTGAAGAACGTCAACAGTTTTCTGGCATAATCCCTATAAGGAATTAAATGTTCTCTATGCATATACCACTTGCGGGTAATCTGATTGATAACGAGGGCTGAATCTCCGAATATATCGAGGGTCTTAATCCGAAGATTAATAGCCTCCTCTATTCCCATTATGCACACCTCGTATTCCGCTTCATTGTTGGTGCAGTCAAAAGTAATTCTGGCAGCGAAGGGAAAGTGAACACCTTCAGGAGTGATAAGAACAACACCAACTCCACGTCCATTGATATTGACTGCCCCATCAAACATCAACTTCCATTTGGATTCAGGGTCTGGCCCCTCCTCCGGAAGTGGTTCCTCACAATCGTTTGCTTTGAGGTACATGATGTCCTCATCAGGGAAATCAAACTTCATTGGCTGATAATCATCTTCAAGAGGTTGTTGTGCAAGGTAATCCAACAATACACTTCCCTTGATGGCTATCTGAGAAGTATATTGTATGTCATACTCTGTTAAGATCATTTGCCACCTAGCAACCCTTCCAGTTAACGCTGGTTTCTCAAAGATATACTTGACATGATCCATTTTTGAGATTAGCAGTGTGGTATGGGTCAACATGTACTGTCTCAGCCGGCGAGCAGCCCATACCAAAGTGCATCAAGTTTTCTCGAGCAGTGAGTAACGGGATTCACAGTCGGTAAACTTTTTGCTAAGGTAATAAATAGCGTACTCTTTTCGACCAGACTCGTCATGTTGGCCTAGAACACACCCCATTGACCCTTCTAGCACAGTCATGTACATGATAAGCGGCCGTCCTGGAACTGGAGGCATTAGAATCGGAGGTGTCTGTAAATATTATTTTATCTTTTCAAAGTCTTTTTGACAGTCCTCATTCCACCTGACCGTTTGCTCTTTTCTTAGCAATTTGAATATTGGCTCACACGTGGCAGTTAGATGAGATATGAACTGTGAAATGTAGTTCAATCTCCCTAAAAACCCGTGCACTTCTTTTTCTGTTTTTGGTGCAGGCATATCTTGTATTGCTTTTACTTTTGCAGGGTCCACCTCGATTCCTTTCTGGCTAACAATGAAACCAAGCAGTTTTTCGGAACGCACTCTGAAAGTGCACTTGTTTGGATTCAACCTCAGCTTATACTTTATCAGTCTATCAAACAGCTTCTTGAGATTGACCAGATGCTCTTCTTCGTCTCGGGACTTGGCAATCATATCGTCCACATAGCACTCTATCTCCTTGTGTATCATGTTGTGGAACAATGTGACCATAGCCCACTGATACGTTGCCCCGGCGTTCTTCAAACCAAAGGGCATCACCTTGTAGCAGAATGTACCCCACGGGGTAATGAACGTTGTTTTCTCCATGTCTTCCGGTGCCATCTTAATCTGATTATATCCGGAGAAGCCATCCATGAAGGAAAATACCGAGAATTGAGCAGTATTATCTACCAGCACATCAATGTGAGGTAATGGAAAGTCATCTTTTGGGCTTGCTCTGTTTAGATCTCGGTAATCAACGCACATCCGGACTTTTCCGTCTTTCTTTGGTACAGGCACAATGTTAGCTACCCAAGGTGGGTAACTAGTTACAACAAGGATTTCGGCATCCCACTGCTTCTGAACTTCCTCCTTGATCTTCATTGCCATGTCGGGACGAGTTCTTCTCAACTTTTGTTTCACAGGAGGATAGTCTTCTCTCAATGGTAGCTTATGCACAACAATGTCAGTATCCAACCCTGGCATATCTTGATACGATCAGGCGAAGATATCCACATATTCACGCAGCATACCAATCAATTATTTCTTTACCTCGGCCTGCAGACTGGCCCCAATCTTTATCTCTTTCTTCACATCTTCAGTCCCGATGTTGATGATCTTTATTTCTTCCTGATGAGGCTGAATGACCCTTTCCTCTTATTTCAACAACCTGACCAACTCTTCGGGGAATTCACAGTCTTTCTCAACCCCTTCATCAGCTTGGTAGATAGGATTGTCAAAGTCATGCGTGGTCATAGCAGGAACGTTATCACTAGAATCCGGATGATCAACACTACACAGATGATGTGCTTATTTCAGAATCTGTTTATTTTTTAAAAGAGACGCAAGCACACAAAAAGAAAACACATTGCCATTTTTATTTTTTTGTGAAAAATTTAAAATGAAAGAAAGAGAACACAATTTGTCTGAAAATGTCCTTTATTTCATGGCAAAATAAAAATGCATTCAAAGCATGGTGGCCCTACAAATGGATTTGTGCACCTTGGGCAGAGTGCAGGATTGACAATGCAGCATGATAAAAAAAGGAAACAAGTAAATTACTTTGGTTGCCAGGTAACTTGGACGATATCTTCAGCAGACCAGTTCTTGAGCTCCTCTCTGGGTGAACACAGATGAATCCAGTTGTCCCAGTCGCCATCATTGTCTTCTTCTTTGCTTGTTGCACATATATGGTTGCGTCGAGCATCCCAGCGCTTGTGAAAGTAATAGCTTTACCACTTGGAGGCCAATTGGACCCACCAGGCTGATAACCCAGACCAAACTTACCCTCTTTCTTCTCTAATTCTAGCAATTTGCCCCACCCTGGGCGCTTCCCGACTGAACCACTTCCTTAGCCTGCTTGTAGGAGTGAATGGAGGTACCTTCTTTCTCATTGTTCCTCTCTACCGGAGCAAAAATGCTGACATTAACCGCTTCGAAGGCCTGACACAGTGTTTCATGGATCTCTCCGTCCATCTCCAAATATTTGAAAGTTGATAAGTGGCTCACAAAGATATCTTCCTCTCTGCACACAGTGATTACTTGGCCATCAACCACGTACTTTAGCTTTTGATGCAAAGTGGAAGTTACTGCTCCGGCAGCGTGAATCCATGGACATCCCAGCAAGCAACTGTACGCGGGCTGAATATCCATGACGTAGAATGTGCTCTTGAATACTTGAGACCCTATTTTCACAGGTAACTCAACTTCTCCGAACACTGACCTTCTGGACCCATCAAAGGCTTTCACTGTCAAATCACTGGGTCGCAAGACGATACCATCGACATTCAACTTCATTAAGGCTTTCTTCGGGAGTACATTAAGAGAAGAACCTGTGTCACCCAGGACATGCGACAAACAGCACCCTTACACTCCATAGTAATATGCAGTGCTTTGTTATGGTTACGGCCCTCTGAAGTAAGGTCTCTATCTGTGAAGCCCAACCTATGGCTTGCATTCACACTGCCCACTACAGCTTCCAGTTGATTCACAGTTATTTCTTGAGGAACGTATGCCATCTGCAATACTTTCAGCAAGGCTTCTCTATGTGCTGGAGAACACATCAGCAAAGACATAATTGATATTTTGGACGGCGTCTGGTTCAACTGTTCAACCACCTTATAATCACTCTTCTTAATTATTCGCATAAATTCCTCCACTTCTTTCTCAAAGGCACCCTGTCCAGCAGCAGGAGTTGTCGTTTATTCAGTCGTTGTTTGCTTTCCTTTAGCCTTTGCCACAACTTCAGCTTCAGGATCTTCTCTCAGAACTGGGGGAGCAAAAAGACGACCACTTCTCGTAAAACCTCCAACCCCTCCGACGTTCACTACAGTCGGGTCAATAGCTACTGACTTATTCTCCACCTTTTGTCCTTCCACATATACATCTGAGCCGTAATGCCATGGGATGGCCTTATCATCAGTATAAGGAACAGGCCCAGGCACAATGATAGTAACAGGAGTGACTTCAGGAGCATAAATAGTCACAGGTTCTCTTCTAGCAGGCATCTCAGCTGGATCATAAAAGATGGTTATAGTGGACACACGATCACCTTCATTATCAACTTTATCAAAATGTAATGACCCTTCATTAATCAAATTCTGCAACCCTACCTTCAGGTCTTCACAACCGTTCACTGAATTCAAACACTTTTCACAATCAGAATTGCATCCCGGAAACACTTGTCCTTTTAACAGCCTCTCCTTCACTACCAACAGCGGAGTCTTCACTTCTTCTATACTCAGAATCAGGCTTAACTTCTCACCTCCGTCAACAACATTTATTCTAGCCCCTCCATGGTTCGGAATAGGGTTTGAAGTAACATTAGGCGGTGGTGCAAAGTTAATCGCCTTGGAGTCGATCAAATCTTGAACTTTATGCTGTAGCGCCCGACACTTCTCAGTTGAGTACCCAGGTGCCCCTGAATGGAAAGCGCATCTAGCATTGGCATCGTACCCCACTGGAAGCTCTCCAGGTGGTGGTGGTGCTAATGTCCTCAGCTGTATCAAGTTCAGGTCTAACAACCTCTGCAGCAATGCATTGTATGTCATGGGAATTGCTTCAAGCACCCTATTAGCCGGATGCTTTTGTCTTGGATGATAAGGTCTTTGTTGATAATTGTTACGTTGTGGTTGTTGTTGTTGTTAAGGTTGAGTCTGTACCTGCTGCACAGGACTGGAAGGGATAGTGACAGCTGCCACTTGCTCATATGATCTTCTATATCCTCATCCCCGTCCTCGGCCATACACAACATTGGTTTCACCTTTTCTCCTTCTCGGAGGTCCGCTGAAAGCTTTTCTTACGCCACTCGAGCTGCTCGCATTGGTATCCTGAATCTTCCCCATCTTTAACAGAGTCTCGACCCTTTCTCCACCTATTACTATATCATTGAACTTGGTAGCTGAACAAGATGCCAACCTTTCGATAAACACCCCTTGCAATGTTCCCATGATAAATATCAGCCATCTCATTCTCCAGCAATGGTGGTTGTAGTCTGGCAGCAAGCTGACGCCACCTTTGAGCATACTCTTTAAATCCCTCCTTATCATTTTGAGACATGTTCTGCAGTTGAGTGCGATTTGGAGCCATGTCCAAATTGTACTGGTATTGCTTTACGAACGCCTCTTCCAAGTCCTTCCAGCTCTTAATGTTGACCCTACTTAGCTTCATATACCATTCCATGGAAGCCCTAACTAGGCTGTCCTGGAAATAGTACATCCATAGCTTCTCATCTTCAATATGGGCAGCAATCCTTCCTACAAAGGACTGGAGGTGAGTCTTTGGACACACTGTGCCATTGTACTTCTCGAAAGTCGGGACCTTGATTATAAATTTTAGGTGTTTGTGCTTTTATCATATGCCTTATATTAAGACACTTTGTATGCATTGCTAGCCTTTATATCACTTGTCTCAATTTAAATAAATAATGTCTTTGAATTTCTGGAAATTCGCAAAATGAATCGATTCATTCCATCATGCATCGATTCATGCTGTAGAAATAATTCTGGGAATTCTGCTATGAATCGATACATTCGCAACATGCATCGATTCATGCTATAAGAATGATTCTGGAATTTCTTCTATGAATCGATTCATACAAACATGCATCGATCCATTATATATTCATTTCTCTGTTTTTCTTCATTTGATCAGCATGTATCGATTCATGATATTATGCATTGATACATAACAGTTTAAATACCATTATGTATCGATTCATTCGCATCTTGAATCGATTCATTTTTCTGTTTCACTTCTAACAAAATCTGCATAGTATATGTTGATTTTTCTGTGAGTGCAGGAAACAAAACAGGGAATTGCTTACGAAATTCAAAGTTAAGGATCATTGAAGAATACATCAAGAAAAGTAATTTTTAGTGTGTACAATTCAATGTTGAGCAGGATTGAAACCTAGAATCAAATTCATCTTCATCATCTTCTCAAATACCTTGATTCAAGAACATTAACAAGAAATTAGTGTTGTTCTGTGAATTAAAGGTTTATGAGATAACGTTCAGTGGTACGATCGGAGATCTAGCTGAGTTGAAGAGTGAAAGAAGGTTTCAAGGAAAAACCAGCTGGGTTTTCCTTCAAGAACGGGCGTGTTCTTGAGGGTTTGTTAGTCACGTTTACGAAACAGATTCAGCTGCAGCGTAAGGTTTGGAAATTGGGAGATTTCGCAAATAGATCGTGGAACCGGTGAATTGTTTGTATTACTTGCAGGGAATCTTGATTTGGCTCAGATCAAGTGAAGGTTGATACAATAGGAAGATCTAGGTGTATAGATTTCTGGTGTTTGTACAGCAACCTTGTAAACGACGATTTCAGCAATATTGATATAAAAGTTCTCAATTTCGGTTTGAAATTGAGAGGGAGACGTACCCACACGCGAGGACGAACGTGGGGAACTTCCTTACCAAATCTCTGCGTATTGTATTCCTTCTCCATCTCTATTTACGTTTTTAATAGTTTTTTGATTCATTGGAAATAGCTTTTGTGATAGGTGCATTCAACACTTTTACAGCTTGTGTGTTTAAACCTTGATCATCTCAATTGTAAATCCAGCACGTTATCACATGTCCAGTCTTCTAGTGGCTGGTCCAGAATAGATGCAAGTATATTAGGGACCGTGTTTTCCGCTAATCTTTAAAAACTCTGAAAAATCTTTTAAATCCTTGTAACAAGGAGGTGATCCATTCACCCCCCCCCCCTCTAGATCACTAGCCACAACGTCTAACAAGTGGTATCAGAGCACCGGTTCGCTGGTGCTTTGTGGTTGCCTGTAACGTTATGGATTCTGAACCAAAGGGGGCGTATAATAGAGCTCCTGTTTTCAATGGTGAAAATTATGGCTACTGGAAAGACTGCATGCGAGTTCACATAAATTCTGTGGATAGGCGCGTATGGACTGCCATTCAAAATGGTCCTTTTCAAATCACCATGATGAATGATGCAGGTGCCATAGTACCTAAACCAGAAGATGATTAGGATGAGAAAGATGAGAAAAAGTGGTCAAGTGATTGGAGAGCTCGAAATATGCTAATTTCAGCACTTAGTGCAGATGAGTATTATCGAGTATCCCATTGCTCGACAGCTAAAGAAATGTGGGACGCTTTAGAAATTGCACATGAAGGTACAACTGAAGTAAAACAGTCCCGCATTAACACACTTAATCAAGAGTTCGAACTCTTTCGCATGAAACAAGGATAATCTATTCCTGACATGCAAAAGAGATTTGTTCATCTCATTAATCGTTTGAATGCACTTGGAAAACCTGTTTCCAATGAAATTGCTACTAATAAAATTCTGAGATGTCTTAGCAGGGAATGGAAACCTAAAGTAACAACTATCAAGGAAACCAACGATCTAACGACACTCACAATGACTACTTTGTTTGGAAAGCTGGAGGAACATCAGCAAGAACTAGAAAGTCTAGAAAATTTTGAGAACAAAAGTAAAAAGGGAAAGGAGAAGAATAAAGACAAAGAGGGTGAGAAGAGGCCTATAGCTCTTGTGGCTTCTAACTCAAAGTCCTCACAAAAAGAGCTAAGCAACAATGAGTCAAGTAGTGACGAAGACTTCGGTGACGAAGACTCCGGTGACGAAGAAATGGGACTTTTTGTTAGGAGATATAATAGATTCATTCGAAAGAATGGAATCAAGCATTCCGACAAAAATCTCATAAAGTTTAGAAGACAATCTATAGATTCAAAACAGGAAGAGATTAAGAAGAATAAAGAAAGAGGGTCTTGCTTTAATTGTGGCAAGTCCGGACATTATAAGACGGATTGTCCATTAAAGAAAAAGGATAAAGGAAAAGTTCCACCAAAAAGGTATAATAAGCAAAGAAGAGCTTACATTGCTTGGGAAAGTGATATTGATTCATCAAGTACACAATGCTCAAGTGATAGCGATGAAACCGCAAATTTGTGTCTTATGGCTCACACCAAAAATCAGTCCCACCACAAGAAGAAAAATGATGATAAAAAGGTAAAACAAGCTTACTATAACAATTTCTCTTCTATGTCCTTCTCTGAATTAAAAATAGCTTTTGAAAAACTGCATAATGAAGCTATAGAAGCATTTAAAAGATTATCTTCCGATAAACAATTTTTTTCCTATTTGGAAGGTAAAGTACAACATGCTGAAAAAGATTTAGAGTACTTGAAAGCTAGCATTGCAGAAAATTCAAAAGCTATTGATATTGATGGTTGTAGTAAAATAAGGCATTGCGAAGCTTGTCACATTTGGCAACAAGAGGTTATCTCTCTTAAGGTCAAATTGGAAAAAGCTTTACAACCTAAGATTACTTATGCCATTGATACTAGGTTGTTCAAAAAGTCATTAAATCCTCCATATGCAAAATATTCTTTTGTTCCAAAGGATTTAAGGACCAATCATAAACAACAACATTATCGTAGTGTATGTCATTATTGTTGTCATGCTGGCCATACCATTGAAAAATGCAAATTTAGAAGATTTCTAGTGCCTAAAGGTATTTATCAATGGAAGCCTAAAGACAACCATGTTACCACTTACCCACTTGGATCCAATAAGAATTGGGTACCTACCTCTCTCTTTTGATATTGTAGGATGAATGTCTTGCATCCGTGGAAAGAAGATGGTTTCTGGACAGCGGGTGTTCAAGGCACATGACGGGTGACATATCACTTTTTATTGACTTCAAAGCAAAGAAGAAGGGGTATGTTACTTATGGAGACAATAACAAAGGAGCTATACTTGGTAAAGGTAGTGTAGGTAATCCCTCTACCATTACTATTTCTGATGTCCATCTTGTAGAGGGACTTAAACACAATTTGTTGAGTATAAGTCAATTATGCGACAAAGGTTATAAAGTTTCTTTCACAAAAACTTGTTGCAAAATTGAACATACCGAACAAAATGTTGTGTTTAAGGGTGTAAGAGTAAACAACATATATATGCTTGATCTTTTGAGTGTATCTCTAACAAGCACTAAATGTCTAGTAGCCCTAAATGATGATTCATGGTTGTGGCATAGACGCTTAGAGCATGTTAATTTCGATTTGCTTAATAAGGTTGTATCTAAGGATCTAGTAGTAGGTCTTCCAAAAATAAAATTTTCAAAAGACCACCTATGTGATGCTTGCCAAATGGGGAAACAAACAAGGGTCTCCTTTAAATCTAAAAACATAATTTCAACTTCAAGACCCCTTGAGCTTCTCCATATGGACCTCTTTGGACCATCTAGGACAAAGAGCTTAGGTGGAAACTATTATGGTTTCATAATAGTAGATGACTACTCTAGATTCACCTGGACTATATTCCTTCATAGCAAAGATGAAACTTTTTCTGCTTTTAAAAGTTTTGCAAAGCTGTCCCAAAACAAAATGAATTCTAAAATAGTTATAATCCGAAGCGATCATGGAGGTGAATTTCAAAACCATCTCTTTGATAAGTATTGTGACAAGTATGGCATTGAGCACAACTTTTCATCTCCTCGAACTCCACAACAAAATGGTGTTGTGGAGCGCAAAAATCGAGTTTAAGAGGAATTAGCAAGAACAATGCTCAATGAGGGTGGATTACCAAAATATTTTTGGGCCGATGCAATTAGCACAGCTTGTTATGTTCTGAACAGGATTTTAATTCGTCCTATTTTGAATAAAACCCCTTATGAAATTTTAAAAGGTAGAAAGCAAAACTTGTCTCATCTTCATGTGTTCGGTTGTAAATGTTTTGTTTTAAATAATGGTAAGGAAAATCTTGGGAAGTTTGATGCCAAAGCTGATGAAGGTATTTTTCTTGGATACTCTCAATCAAGCAAAGCATATAGAGTGTATAATAGGCGTTTACTTTCTGTTGAAGAATCTGTCCATGTTTCTTTTGATGAGTCTTACCCAAAAATTGTCGGAAAATGTATCTCTTTTGATGATGCAGGTGTATCTACAGAAGACATACTCAAAGAAGCTGTTTCGGAAACTGATCAATCTGAAACGGCTGAAATTGAGAAGGAGGAAGATACTAGTCATGAAAAAGATAAAGAGGAAGGAACATCTGAAGTGAAGGACTTTCCACCAGCTTGGAAATCCTCTAAAGACCACCCTATAGACAATATATTGGGAGATATTTCAAAGGGAGTGTTGACTCGTCCTAAGATAAGTAACTTTTGTTCTCACTTCGCTTTTGTATCACAAGTGGAACCTAAAAATGCTAAAGAGGCCTTGATTGATGAATTTTGGCTAATGGCCATGCAAGAAGAGCTTAATCAATTTAAAAGAAATGACGTTTGGGAACTTGTCCCTCGTCCGCGAGATCATCACATCATAGGTACTAAATGGGTGTTTAGGAATAAACTTGATGAAAGCGGAGTGATAACTAGAAACAAGGCACGCTTGGTAGCACAAGGGTATAACCAAGAGGAGGGCATAGATTATGAGGAGACTTATGCTCCAGTGGCTCTCCTTGAAGCTATATGTCTTTTGCTTGCTTATACGTGTTCTATGAATTTCAAGCTTTACCAAATGGATGTAAAGAGTGCATTTTTAAATGGTGTCATAAATGAAGAAGTATATGTTTCACAACCTCCCGGTTTTGAAAATTTTGAATATCTAGATCATGTTTACAAATTAAAGCGTGCTTTATATGGTCTTAAGCAAGCACCTCGTGTGTGGTACGAAAGACTTAGTAAATTTTTAATTGATCATGGATATTCTAGAGGTAAAGTGGATAATACACTCTTCATTAGACATAAAGGAAAGCACATTCTTTTAGTTCAAGTTTATGTAGACGATATAATTTTTGGTTCAACTAACATACACTTGGTCGAAGAATTTTCTAATGTTATGCAGGGTGAGTTTGAGATGAGTCTCATGGGGGAGTTGAACTACTTTTTAGGCCTCCAAATAAATCAACTCAATGAAGGTACAACAGTATGTCAAACAAAATACTGCAGAGAGCTGCTCAAGCGTTTTGGAATGAATAATTCAAAACCAATTGACACTCCCATGCCTACCAATGGAAACTTGGACAAAGATGAACATGGTAAGTGTGTTGATGTCAAAAGGTATAGAGGTATGATTGGGTCTCTCTTGTATCTTACTGCTTCTAGACCAGACATCATGTTTAGTGTGTGTGTGTGTGCACGATATCAATCAAATCCTAAGGAATCTCACTTAAAATCAGTCAAGTGTATATTTAGGTATCTTAATGGAACACCTAAATATGGGCTTTGGTATTCCAAAGGGAGCGATTGCAGCTTAGTAGGTTACTCTGATTCTGATTTTGCTGGATGCAAATCAGATAGGAAAAGCACTAGTGGTACATGTCATCTATTTTCAAATTCTTTAATAAGTTGGCATAGCAAAAAGCAAGTATCCGTAGTGTTGTCTACTGCAGAGGCTGAGTATGTTGCAGCCGGTAGCTGTTGCGCTCAAATTTTGTGGCTTAGACAACAACTACAAGATTTTGATATTGAACTTAAACGCATTCCAATTAAGTGTGACAACACTAGTGCCATTAATCTCACTAAGAATCCTGTTTTACACTCACGCACCAAATATATAGAGATTAGACATCACTTCCTTCGCGATCATGTTGAAAAAGGAGATGTTGTTTTTGAGCATGTTGATACTAAAAATCAACTTGCTGACATTTTCACTAAACCTTTGGCAACTGAACCATTCTTCAACATTCGTCGCGAATTAGGGATTCTTTATCTCTCTGCATTGGTGTCTTAAGTTTGTATTGATTTAGTTTATATTTATCTCATCGTGTTTACTAAGTTCTGAATGTAGACTTCACTCGTACCTCATGAGATTACTACGACGGAGGTAATATTGTTCCTCTCTTCACTTTGTTGATATTGTGTGATCAATGTATGTTTGAGAAATTATTTCTCGCTTACATGTACTTCTTTACATATGAATGTTTGAGCGTTGATATTTTGTTTGTAAAGTATTCTTAAGCATCAGTACAATGTTATGATTCATTCTGCATTCTACATAATGTTTGTTTTGCATATCCATTTTTGTGTCAATTCATGCTAAATTTCTTTTATCACTGTAAAACTTATTACAGTATGTATCGATCCCAACCATCTTGTATCGATTCAAGTTCACTTTCTTTTATTTCTGTCAAAATTGTTACAGTATGTATCGATACATTCGTGGCTTGTATCGATACATAGTCACTTGAAAATTCAAAAATTTCGCAACATGTATCGATCACATCCATCTTGAATCGATTCATGTTCATTTTCTTTTAAATCTGTAAAAATTGTTACAGTATGTATCGATACATTTGCGGCTTGTATCGATACATAGAAACCTGAATTTCAAAAAATTTCGTCACATGAATCGATTCATAAGGTCATGAATCGATGCATATTGTTTTAAAATCAGTTTCTTTCTTATGTATCGACACATCAGCAACTGTTATGACATGTACATCAGTTATAAAACTCTATTCTATCTCTTTCTTCATTCCATTTGCATCATTTACAGTTTTCTAACCCTAACACCACAAAACCCCTTTTCTCTCAAAACCCTAACTTCCTCATTATGCCTCCAAGATTCATGCTCCCTAGAGCAAAAGGAAAAGGTAAAGGGAAAGAACCTGTTGAGGCTTCACATCAAGCCCCTCCTATTCCAGAAATTCCTCCCTCCGGGTCATCCATTCTCCATCCTGCCATTGCTGAAGAGTTTGAGGTCTCCTTCCAGAACAGGTTAGTGATGAAACCCCATGTCTTCAATAATCAAGAGGTACGCACTCTTTGTTTAGAAGAAGTTGCTGATTTGATTGATACACAAAAACTTGGGTTATTTTTAACTGTTAATGCTGACTATCATGAGGATTTTATTCGTGCTTTTTATGCGGGTGTGAAATCTGGTAAAGGTTACATGTTTAAGTGCTCCATTGGAACAAGAACTTACCGTTTTGAGGTTGATGACTGGCCCAAAGTCTTCAAACTGCCATCCCTGTTGCCTGAGTTACAGATATGGCATGATCAGAATTTTTAACCTCAGTTCAAACTAAAGGAATATTGTGCATCTATTTCAAAATTGGAAAGGCCACTCGGTGATGATGAGCATTTGACTTCTGGGATGATTAAGAGTACTCCCAGAATTCTGCATTGGATTCTCTCGCATATCTTACGGCCGAGGTCCGGTGGGCATTCTAGATTGGATAAGCCAGACATCCATCTCTTGTATATTCTGCAGAAGAAGATTCCTCTGAATTGGCCAAATTACTTTGTAAAGTGTATCTTTCTTACAAGAAATAGTTCAAATAACATTACTCTTGCCTATGCCGCACAGATTATGAGGATCCTTAAGTTCTGGAAGGTGGTTTTCCCTCCTGTTCCTCTTGTATCTTCATCTAGTGTGCAGCATTTCAATAGTGCTACTCTTTCTCATATTGGATATAGGTGGGACACCGAGCATCGATGCTATTACTTCTTTGAACGCAGCTCTCGAACCAGAATTTACAACTTTGATGATCCTACTGAACAGATTTTTGTTGCTGAAGAACAAAAAGATGAAGATATGGAGGATGTAAATGAAGAAAATCCTCCTGACGCAAATGCCAACACTGCTTGGGGTGAGTGGGTGCCACAAAGGTGGTCTCCTACTAACTATGACCCGGTTCCTCCATCTGTTCCACCGACATCATCTACTACTACTCCTGCATATCTCACTCAAATGTTTGAGCAAATGGAAATTGCCAACAATGCCCGCCATGAAGAAGCCCGTGCGTGGCATGTCTAACAAACGGAATGGCACAAAGAGCACCAAGAATGGCATGATGAACACACTAGGATGTATCATAATCAACACTCATGGCATACCGACTTGGTTAAGTGGCATCAAGTTTTCTACAATGAGATGTCTGGTTTCATGGATGATTGTCGTTCGCATCCGGGGATTATGGAAAGATTTCAAAGCACAGAGGTTCAGAAACGGTTCAGGCGTTACACCTTCATGGGGCAGAATCCTGATGAGATGCCTCTTCCACCTCCTCCTCCAAGTTTCCGAGATCCCGATAGAGATGATGCGGAGTCTTGTGGTGGCTACTTTCCTCACTGAGGCTGCATTTCATTTTGCATACCATCATTGTTTTTGCTTAAGTTTCTTTGAATTTTTATGTTTAAACATTGTATGCGTTTGGTTTGCTTCTGTAATTCGCAACTCTAATTGACAATTTCAATGCCTATGCTTGTTTGCTGCTTTCGACTAATTTGTTTTCCCTTTATGTTTCATTCTTTGTGAGTGAATTTTGCTTATATATCTTGGTATTGCTGAAATTTTGCTTCACCTATGCATTCTTTCTGGATGTTGACAAAGGGGGAGAAAGGCGAGTGTGAAAAATGACAGGCATGCACAAACTCAGGGGGAGTGGTTCTCACACTTCAAAAAAAATTTGTCATCATCAAAAAGGGGGAGTTTGTGAGCAACTCTTCAGTTTTGTATGATTATAAATTTTAGGTGTTTGTGCTTTTATCATATGCCTTATATTAAGACACTTTGTATGCATTGCTAGCCTTTATATCACTTGTCTCATTTTAAATAAATAATGTCTTTGAATTTCTGAAAATTCGCAAAATGAATCGATTCATTCCATCATGCATCGATTCATGCTGTAGAAATAATTCTGGGAATTCTGCTATGAATCGATACATTCGCAACATGCATCGATTCATGCTGTAAGAATGATTCTGGAATTTCTTCTATGAATCGATTCATACAAACATGCATCGATCCATTATATATTCATTTCTCTGTTTTTCTTCATTTGATCAGTATGTATCGATTCATGATATTATACATTGATACATAACAGTTTAAATACCATTATGTATCGATTCATTCGCATCTTGAATCGATTCATTTTTCTGTTTCACTTCTAACAGAATCTGTATAGTATATGTTGATTTTACTGTGAGTGCAGAAAAAAAACAGGGAATTGCTTACGAAATTCAAAGTTAAGGATCATTGAAGAATACATCAAGAAAAGTAATTTTTAGTGTGTACAATTCAATGTTGAGCAGGATTGAAACCTAGAATCAAATTCATCTTCATCATCTTCTCAAATACCTTAATTCAAGAACATTAACAAGGAATTAGTGTTGTTCTGTGAATTAAAGGTTTATGAGATAACGTTCAGTGGTACGATCGGAGATCCAGATGAGTTGAAGAGTGAAAGAAGGTTTCAAGGAAAAACCAGCTGGGTTTTCCTTCAAGAACGGGCGTGTTCTTGAGGGTTTGTTAGTCACATTTACGAAACAGATTCAGCCGCAGCGTAAGGTTTGGAAATTGAGAGATTTCGCAAATAGATCGTGGAACCGGTGAATTGTTTGTATTACTTGCAGGGAATATTGATTTGGCTCAGATCTAGTGAAGGTTGATACAATAGGAAGATATAGGTGTATAGATTTCTGGTGTTTGTACAACAACCTTGTAAACAACGATTTCAGCAATATTGATATAAAAGTTCTCAATTTCGGTTTGAAATTGAGAGAGAGACGTACTCACACGTGAGGACGGACATGGGGAACTTCCTTACCAAATCTCTGCGTATTGTATTCCTTCTCCATCTCTATTTACGTTTTTAATAGTTTTTTGATTCATTGGAAATAGCTTTTGTGATAGGTGCATTCAACATTTTTACAGCTTGTGTGTTTAAACCTTGATCATCTCAATTGTAAATCTAGCATGTTATCACATGTCCGGTCTTCTAGTGGCTAGTCCAGAATAGACGCAAGTATATTAGGGACCGTCTTTTCCGCTAATCTTTAAAAACTCTGAAAAATATTTTAAATCCTTGTAAACAAGGAGGTGATCCATTCACCCCCCCCCCCTCTAGATCACTAGCCATAGCGTCTAACAGTAAGGGATTCTAACCCTTGGAACCAAGCCCAAGTCAGTAATGTCGAACCCCATAGAGTTCTGAGATTGAATGGCCCTGATCTGTTCAGCCATCTCTTCAAATTTTCTATTCATTTCAGCCCCTTGGCCTTCCGTTTCGTCGATTAGAGTAAATTGTTCGTCTTGACCATCCATCTGTATATTGTTTAGTCCATCATTGATAATGGTGACCCCTGGTTGTGCCACAAGGATCTCAACTTGACGGGCGCCCGCACCGTTACGATTACCTCCATCAGCAGCCCCGTTGTTCCTGGCTTGATTATTTTCAACCAACTCATGAAGACGTTCCTGATTCTGACCCATTCCTGCTATAAGGGTCATAAAATTGTCCATCCTCAGTCCCAAGTCAGCTAAATCAGCATGCATTTGATCCATGACTCTTTCTCTGTTGACTCTTGTGGGATATCTGTGTATGATTGGCTGTTCTTGAACCTTCCTGGGAGCTATAGTGCCTGAAACGACATAAACGTTAGAAACTAAAGAACTACCTGCAAAACAAACAAACACGTTATATGCATGCATGCAATGTAACTGCTCATGTTTCTAAGTTTTTGGCATTTATATGCCCCAGTTCTGGTACTTGCTCCAGATAACCACTTTGAGTATTAATTTTCAAACTTCCCCTTTGAAGAGTGTTCAGATCTTAGCAGTATCAGACAAACAAGCTTTGCATATTCAGAAATGGTAATTTGCATATTAACACTGCATAACATGGACAACCCACTGCCGGCCAAAAGTTAGAGCACAAACAAGAATTCCCCGAAGTGTTACAAGTTAATACATGAACAAAAGACAAAAGATAAAGTATGACTCCTACAACAAGTCTGTAGGTAGTCTGAACAAAAGAAAATCTAAACTAAAGACCCAGGTTCTTCTGCAGCCACCTCTGTCCTGTTCTTCTTCACACCTGCCCTCAGCTTGAGCTCTTCAATCTCCTTCAGTGCCTCCTCCAAGGCTATCTGGCTTTGTGCCAACTGCTGAGTCTTTTCCCTTAGTATGTTGTGAACCTGCTCCACCTCTTCTTTCTTGAAGGCCATTTGTACCTCGAAAAACTCTTCTTTTTCTTTATACTTCTTCTGCTCCTATTCCCTTTGGCCTTGCAACCAAACAATGGACTGGCGAGCTTCTTTAAGAGTTTTCAAAGTCTTTTTGCGCTCTGCTTCTCTTTTTGCCTCCATCAGACCCAATCTTTGAAAGTGAGCTTCCCTTCCAGCAAATTCTTTCTCTTTAGCTTCCAAGGAGGCTTGCATCTTCTGTAGCTTTCCTTCTGCTTCATTTTTGGCCCGGTTGGCAAGATGGTATAAGTTAACCATTTCAGCATTCTCTACTCGAACTTCATGCAGCTGAGCTTCCAATTTCTTGTACTCTCCAAGGGAGACAGTACTCTGACATGGCACTTCCTTAGGATATAATGGAGCTTCTACTGAGAATGGCATGAGAAATTCTTCTACACGTTTTGGCAACCATGTAGAAAAAGGAAGATATGTCTTGGGATCTACTCTGCCAAAGTCTTTCTTACCTTTCCTCGCCCTGTGAGCCCAAGCCTGATATGCTTGTATAACTAACTCTTTGTTTCCCTCCACAGGAAAATACAAAGACTCAGCAAATTCTTCCATCTGTGGTGGATCTCTCAGAGGATAGCCAAATTTCTTCCTGGCTAATGTTGGATGATAACTAATCACACCCTTCCTTCCTAGCAAAGGCACTCCAACAAATCTTCCACAACTAACCAGCAACTCTTTTCCCAGAAGATCTCTGTCATATCCCCATGCTATATCCTCAGAAGTTATCCCCATCAGCCTCCTAGACCATCTCCACTCATCTCTTATCTCCTTGAAAGCACCTGACTTTGGCAACTGCCTGGCAAACCACTCAGCAAACAATGAAGCACAACAGCCCACTGGTCCACCTCTACCTTTCTCATTCTGGTAATGAACGTTGTAGTAGAATCTCCCAACAGAGTTGGCACAGGATTGCCTTTAGAAAAGATGGAGATCACTTCCAAACTCACAAACTCTTTCTCTCCCGGGAAAAGACTAGACCTGTACACCATCAAAGCCAGCACAGCACCAAAATCCCCCCATTTACCCTCTTTGGCATATTCTTCAGCCTCAGGTATAAGCACATTCCAAGGGAGTCCCCTGCCTTCACTGTCCTTCAAAGCCTTCTTGACTTTAGCAGTTGGTAAACGACAGACCTTGGATATGTCTTCTTCCTTAAGAACCACCTCAGACCCATAGTAAGGCAATGTATCTCTGATTGGAACACCCAAAATGCTGGAAATCTCCTCCAAGGTAGGAGCCAAGATGTAATTTGGAAACACAAAGCACCGCAGCAGGGGATCACAAAACTGAAGCAAGGTGTGCAAGCTGTCTTTCTGGTCTGTAGTAGGTTTGTCCATGTACTTCAATATCTGGCCATACCTCTTTCTGAAATTTCCCAAGACTTGGTCATTCATCAAACCTGCTAATTTCTGAACACTCCTGACTTCAGGTTGAAGAAAAGTATAATAAACATTCTTTTTCCTTGTGATTCTCTTAACTTCTGCCATCTGGAGATACAATTACCAAAACTGGGTGCTTACTGTGAACAATAACCTGAAAAATGGAAACATAAACAATTAATGCAAGTATGATGTAATGCAAATGCAATGCAGGCATATGATCAATCTGGGACCATCTGGATACTAGACACTGAATACAAGGACCCTCTGAATAGCTGAAAACCAAAATCCTCTAAGCCACAACCCTCTGATATAAACTCTCAGGACCATAAGACCAAGAAAACCAGAACCATAAGGACCAAATCTCAATAAGGACCACACTGATAATGAGGGTATGTAGAGGCCAAGGGTTCCTACAAACCCCTCCCAATCTCACTGGTGTGCTCCGGGTCAGACATCACGGACTCTCAAAGCCGAATAGCAATAATACTTTCACCATTTCCGAGAAATGGCTCATGACCAAATCAGGGAATCGGTTTGGTATTATATACTACGCAGGGAGGCCTCAGCTGAGTCCGGGAAAACAAGGTCATCCTATGTAAGTCCCAGGTGGGCCCTCGGATGCGAATGGGTTTGCCACAAAATATGGTCTGCCATTGTCATCACTAAATAGGGATGTTTCCACAAGGTTCTCAATGATTGGTCCCCAGCTGCACATAACTGTCAAGGTTATGAAATGAAAGAGGAAAATCCCCAAATCAAGACATTTCCAAGACGGTCGCAAATCTGGGCGTGGAACTCACTACTACCTCCATGATAAGATCTCATGAGGCCAAAGTGGAACCACTCTAAGTCCTAAGGTGCACTCGAGCCGTGGTAATGAGCTCATCTCTCAGAAACAATATCACCCAAACCCACCAAACAGAAGATCCAGTCCAGACAGTCCAGTAATAATATGATGTAGAAAATAAATACTGAAAACTGTAAATAAAGTTGTAAATAAAACTATAAACAAACAATAGTAAAAATACAACACACAACAGTAAACAATCAACACCCAATGAAACAGAAACAAACAAGCGCTAGGAGAGACTCACAGGGGAACCAGAGATACTCTGGTTAGGACTTCCCCAGCAGAGTCGCCAGCTGTCGCTCCCCGGATTTCCATCCTGGTACAAACGCGAAAGTGGCGCGGAAAGGGGTAGAGTCGCCAGCCAGACATTTTTATCCTGAAGGAACGGGAATGGTAATGTTGCACAAACCAGAAGAAAAGAAGAGGAAGGACACGGGTCCTGCGAACCAAAGAGACTGAGTTCGGGAGTCGGTTATAACCTGGGAAGGTATTAGCACCCAGATCGTCTACCGTACCCGACAGGATCCACGCTTGCAAATAAATTTGTTTCAAAGGGTGAAGAAATGAAAGTTGCTGCAAAAATGAGACTGGAACTGAACTGAATAAAAGAAAAGAAAAAGGAACTGACAAAAGAAATGAAAAGGAAAAATGTAGGGAAAATAAAGATTGTGCTCGAACGGACCCTACCCCGCTGCCTACGTACCTCATCTGGACAATGAGGATCAGAGTCGCCGTCGTTCCCCTAACTAGGGGTGGAAAAGATTGCTTGTGAATTAAGGCTTGAACTGCCTATGTCAATGCTCAGGTGTTGCAGGCTCGGACGACGAGTGCGTAACCGTCTTGCAAAGTGCCAAGTAGGAGCAAGTTCGCGTACGGAGCGAAGGAGATGAGAAAGAAATTCCCGAAGGATGGACGCTTATTGTTTGTTTGTGTTTTTTATGAAGCTTTTTATGAGTGTGTCACAAGGAAGTGAACTCAAGCTCTTTTCCATGGAATGTGCACTTGTCACTACATTCCAAGATGGAATAATAGAACAAGCACACTCAAGTAAAGAGAAGATCCCCAAAACTTGAATCCAGAGATTAGGGCTTAAGCTCACTAACCCATTAACTTATTAAGTGTTTTTGTATTTACAATGAAGAAGTGTATTTTATGATTTTTCTTGGTGAAGATGATATCCTGATCAGACTTGTGCATCACAAGACAAGCTTGTACTATCCCAAGATGGGAAGACTACAAGTGTCTCATGGGAGCTCAAGATATCACTTCAATCTTCATTAAGTGTCTTCTTAGGGTTTTGAGATGAGAAGAGAAGAGAACAAAAGGATCACAAAGGTAAAATTCTAATGGGGGACTAATGAATCCTAATTGTTGTCATGCATGGAAAGTCCTAGGTTAATGAGGTTTACTATCCTAAAGAAGAAAGAAAGAAGAAAAGAAGAAGAAGAAAGAAGAATAGAAGAAGGAGGAAGTAAGGCCTAAGCCCAACAAACACAAGGTTAGAAAAATGATAAGGAGAAGAGAAGAGATGAGATTTGGAGATGTGGGAATCACATCCACACCTCTCACTTACCAAAGCCCCTGAAATGGTTAGTGACACAAGCATAAATGCAACACAAAATGAACATAATTTCAAACCAAAGTCATACAACCAGAAGTGAATTCATACACATAAATGTCAAATGCAAACTCAAGGAACAAGAATGAGAAGGGAACCACACAACTCATCATGAAGCAAATGAATCACTATGGTAAAAAAAAATGAACATAAGAAGATACAAAGCAAAAATAATCAAAGCACAACCTCAAGGTGCAATACCAGAACCCTAATCATGTTAGAAAAGTGCCTAAGGAACACATGAGATGAAGAGAAGAAGTGCACATAGTCAAATATTCACATCATGAGAAAGAAGGAGCAAACGAAGTGAGGTGATCATGCATAAGTGTGGAAGAACTTCAAGAACAAACAAATTACAAAATTTCCAAGGCACAAACCACAAACCAAGATCAGAGAGGTATCAACAACCTAAAATGGCCCTAAACAACTTGAAGAAGTTGGCACAAGTGCCCTTCTAAGCTAAGGAGAGAACATATGACCCAAAAGGAAGCAAAAAAGGACAAGTGAAGAACAAAAATTCAAATTAATTCAAGTAAGCATCCAAAAATTTCACAAACTTGTACAAATGATCTTCAATCACACCATAACAACATACCAAAAGGAGGGAGAAAGAATCAGAAGCATATTCATTCAAATGAGGGTTCAAACATGGATTAGGGTTAGAAAGCTTCACTCACAAGTTAGAGACCAAAATCAATTAAACAAAATTCTAAAAATCAGAACAAAAATAACCAATAAACTACATCTCATCATGAATCCAGAGCAAAAAGAATCACTTAAAAATTCAAAATAATGGTCAAGATGGAAAATGAACAAGTCAGCATGCTTAAAAAAGGAATAAAAACAATTAATTAAGAGAAACAATTAATTTCCACGTGCCAAATAAAAATAAATGGAAAATAAAAATGAAAAAAATTAAAGAAAACTAAAAGAAACATCCCTGAATATTTTTATAATTTTTAATGACCTAAAACTATTTTTTAAAATTAAAAAGCAAACTGAAATTAAAATGAAAACAAAAAGAAATAAAAATAAAAGAATGAGCCAGGGGGTGTATTTAGCAAGAAATTCCAGTTCAAACTCATTGGGCTCATACGCAGGGGTCGGGGGGGAATAGCAATTGAGGCCCAGTCAAAGTCAGTGCAGCTCACCATAATTCACATGGAAATTCAATTAATTCAGGAAAAATAACAACCAAAGGATCAGATGGACGCACAAGATCAGTCAACTCATTAAACCAAGTCATCACATTAATTTGCCAGGGTGAGGAGTGTACATTAATTATGGCGTGGTGAGAAACACAAAGATTAATTCAGATTATAATTTAAAACACAAAACACGTGACATGGAGGGTGTGTTTTTAATGTGTTGGCGCAACCAGGGCCATCCAGATGAGAGATCCAAGGGTCCTGCTTCATCTCCTTCATAAAACTCAGGCAAACAAATCTCCAGAATCCGGTGACCGGAGCTAGGGCTCCGTCACCAGAAAATTCAAATCAAGAACAAATGATAACATAAATCACTCCAAATCTCCAGATCAAACAAACAAGTTATGCTGAGTTCAAATATAACAATCAAATTCACAAAAGATCCAAGAATAAGCTGGATCCAAGAAAAACAGATCTGACCATCAAACTTTGAATCCACATATCTTAACCAATAATACATCAAAATCAAATCTAACAAGTGCAGAATACTCAGCAATGTTCATAGATCAGAATGCACATAAGAAAAACAAGTTTCAGATCCATGGATTTCAAGTCATACCTGAGATGGAAGCACTTCAAAATCACCAGAATAGAGCTTCAGATGCTGCAGATCTACTCCTTTTGATCTCCTCTTGCAAAATAAATGCAAGAGGAAGCTTGAGAGAGCTTGAATTTGAAGCTTCGAATCAACCTGCCCTTGAATGGCACCTCTCCAATTCTTCACTTCCAGCTTGAATGAGTGGTGGATTAATGATCCTTAAGGTTCAAGGATTCAGAATTTGAAGTTTGTTTTGACAATGAGTGAGTGTGAGATGAGATTCTAAGAGAAATGCTTGAGGTTAAAAAACTCTAGAGTGATGAAAATGTGATGAATCTGAGCACAAAGAAAACCCTAGCTGCTTATATATCATGCCAATGCTCAATGCTGAAAAAATGAAGAGGAATGCACGTGAGAGGAAAGTGTGAGGCTGATTTTGCAAAATTGGCAAGATTGGTGTGAGGTCATGAAACACTCGTGCATCCTTCTCATTCTTTTCACATGTTCAATCACAATCCAGCCCTTGGTTCAAAACAGGAAGTATCTTGGCCCTTGGATGTGAGGGTCATGCATTTTTCATGATCATGCAAATTTTCCTTTTGTGAACTACACCTCATCCCATGCACGGATTTGTTGATATTTTTGGAGCAAACCAACTCTTATTCAATTCTTGTGACAATGTGACTTTATTTGGTTCATGGAATAGCTTGAAAATGAGTTTCACAAGTTCTTGCATTTGGAGGAACTTTTCCCAAATGAAATGGCCAAAGTCACAAAGTTTTCATGCTTGAAACTCAAACTCTAATTTGGGATCATTGTGTAGGAGCTTTGCCCTAGCTTGAATTCCCTTATGATCCTCCAACCTTCTGGGCTTTTGTGAATAATCTTAAGCTTGTGAAAGTAATGTAGACTCCTTATAAGACTTGAACAAAACCATTGGGCCCCTTGTTATAGCTTGAGAAGGCTTCAAATCCTTCCACATATGATCATATGCCTAATGCTAGATCATGAGAATGTTATGCCTCATCTTTCCATGCTAAGATGCCAAGAATATGATATGCTCATGATGAATATGGTATGATGATGATGCTTAAAAAGAAGAGGGAAAATTTGGGGTGTTACACAACCTTGTATGGTTACTTCACTATGACAAATAAGGGCTTAGAGAGCGCATTTTTTGACCTTAGAGAGCGCTTTAAAGTGTTTTTAAAGGTTGCGCTGTCTTAGGTAAAGACATCGTTTTTTTAAATAAGAAGCACTTTAAAAGCCCCCCCCCATATAGTGCGCTTTTAAAGGAAAAGCGCTTTCTTAGCTAGGTCTTATAAAGCACTTTTTATTTAAAAAGCACTCTCTAAGGTATTCCCATTAGACAACGCTTTAAAAGCGTTTTCTATTGTATACTTTTAAAATTTTAATAATTATTTTTACATTACTTTAGAGAGCGCTTTTATGAAAAAAGTATTTTCTTTGGTCCCTCTTTAGACATCGCTTTTGAAAAGCGCTATCTAAAGACTACCTATAATTTTTATTTTATTTTTTCTATAACTATAGAGTGCGCTTTTATGAGAAAGCGCTTTCTATTGTGGAACTTAGAGAGCGCTTTTAAGAGAAAGTGCTCTCTAAAGTGTACCTATAATTTTAATGATTTTTTCAAAACATTCCATTTCTTCCATTTTTATACGCAGAACCTGCATATACTTTTTTTAGGAAGACAAATCAATATTCTCAATATTCTCAATTCATTTCAAACCTGTATAAACCATTCCAAACCATTTCATCATTTACATATAAACCAATTTATTTCTATCTATTCCAAACCAATATAAACAATCTCAATATTCTCGATATTTATCATCGGAAATCACAATATAAACATTTACATACAACAAGTCATTTACATACCACAAGTCATGTACATACCATAATATACACCTATATATATCTTAAATTATTATTTTTTCTATAATAAATTCGCACAATTCCTCCATAATTTCACCAACTTTTGCGGGCGTGTAATGAGGACACACGAATTCTTCAAAGTACTACATAACAAAACAAAATATGCATTAATTAGTTAATATCCGATAATATGCATAATATATGATATTAAAATAAATCCTAAGTTATAAATATATGCATACCGGATTAGGAATCTCTAATTGATCAAATTGAATGATTTCTCTCATGAACCTCAAAACGTAGTACCCGCAGTCTATGCCATTTTTCTGTTGAGGACACTGCACATAGACAAACAAATTTGTGTTATCAAGTAGCATCACTAATAAGCAACATTGTGAAAATTAAATTAATCAACATGCACAAGGATCCATGGAATAGTGTTTGCTTTAGCCCATGCAACTCGATAATATCTTTGTGCTCGGTACACTAGTATAGATCTATAAAAGAAAAACGTAAATTTAGAAAAATCTTACAGAAATAATTAAATATACAAATACACACGAATTTTTCGAACAATCTCACTTACGTATCAACCACTTCCTTCATACTCGGATATGTTGACCAATCATTCTCCATTGAATTCAAATAATAGACCACTTATTTTGTAGGATTAATAGCAACCAACAACCAGTTGTCGCTCCCACCTGATGACACCTGGTCATAAGGGGTAAAGACGCGAACGGTCGGCGAAAGAGGAGGAGAGCACACAGGGGTGAACTCAGAAGACAAGAGTTTCCAGCTAGGCATTTTTATCCCGAAGGAAAGGTAATGCTGCATAAACCTGAGAAAAGATGGATAAGACGGTTGCGAACCAGAGAGACTGAGAAAGGGGGTTGGTTACAACCTGGGAAGGTATTAGCACCCAGATTTTCCGCCGTACTCGACGGGATCCACGCTTAAAAGATTTGTGTTTTAAAGGGGTAGTATCAGTGCAATTTGTGTACCAAAGCTGGAAAGAATGTGAGAGTCAGTGTAAAAGGAATGTGAAATGAAATATGTGAAGTGTCAGTGTAAGGACAAGAATGAAATGCTCAAGACTATGAGGCTTAAAGAACAAGGCTGGAAAGAGGGGGGGAATGTACAGAGACTTTTGTTCGATAACTTGTTAAGTTATGCCTACGTATCCTCTCGTGCAATGAGGAAGTCAGAACACCGTAGTTCGACCCAAAGAGACTAAAAAGATAAAATGACCTGTGAACTGCTTACTTGTCTATGCTCAAGTGTATGACCTGTCTGGCTCAGGTGCAAACTGTCTTGCATTAGACAGAAGAAGCAAGATCTCGTTTGTGAGTGAAGGAGATGAGAAAAGAATCCCGGAGGAGACGATTATTGTTTATTTTTGTGTTTTCAGTCTTTTATTGCTTTTTGGAGTTTGTCATAAGAAAATGAGCTTAAGCCTAAACCAAGGGTTAGTAAACTCATCACATCTTCCCTTTGATTAGGGGTAATGAGAATACCTTAAGTATGAAGTAAGCACCTCACACTTAGTCACCATGATGTAGGATTAAGATCATTAACCTACTTGTGAGTATTTAGATGTTTTTGTTGTTTTTGTTTAGTGTTAAGTAATGAGTTTAAGCCATAATCAAGGATTTAATGGACTCATTACACCATCCTAATAGAAGGATAATAGATGAGAACATTTAAGCTGAGGAAGGCACCTCAACTTAACCCATGATTAGGGATTAACCTCATGACAAAAAAAATTCTTTATTAAATGGATTTTAATTGATGATAAGATGAAGAAGTGATTTTTATGGTTTATAAGACAACTTGAGGGGGACTTGTCCATTAACACTAGGGTAAGTCCTTCTTAACCAATTAAGGAAGAATTAGAACCCTAATGCAAGGCCCAAGTTACAAGCTTGATGTCTTGGTGATTATTTAAGTGAATTGATTAGAGGGTTTAAACACATTAAGGGTTTAACACTTAGGATTAAAGTTATACACTCCATCCTAATAGAAGGATGCAGGCATAAGTTTAATCACAAAGCCTTAAAACCTTTAGGGTTTAGTCCTTGATTGTGAGGTGAGAAGAGAAGAATCAAAGATGACACAAAGGTAAAATATAAATGGGGGACTAATCAAACCCTAATTTTTATCATACTTCGAGATCCTAGGGTTTGTGAGGCTTAAGAGAGAAAGAATCTTCAAAGAGCCACCAAGGAGAGAAGCAGATGAAAGGAGAAAGAAACAGAGAGAGGCAAGACAACTTGCTTCACTTAAGAAGACAAGTTGCTTGAAGGAAGAAAGTAAGAGGTGAACATGAATGAGCAAGATCACTCCAATGCACAAGATAAAATGCAGCAATGATGCAAGACAGAGGAGAAGAGATTGTGAGAAGTGAAGGCAAATTCACTTCTCAAAACAACTTACCACCTGAAAAGTTAGCAAAAGAAATGAAATGCAATGAGAATGAGATGAAATGCAATGATGCAAACCAAATTCAGAAGCATAAACATGATTTCAATGATGCTAAGAGATGATGCAAACACATGTCAAGAGTTGTGGATGATCATACAAGGATGAGGATGCAAATGAAGCATGCTTTGAACCATGGAAGCTCATGAAAGTTTATGAAATGATATGAATGCATAGCATGGCAAAGGAATGATGCAATGATCAATCATGGTTCTAATATGTCCTAAGATGCTTTATGAATCATGTGGATGCACAAGATGTCATGGCAAGCTCTTAAATGCAAGCAAAGATGAGGTGGATGCAAAGGAAAGCACAAATTAGGGTTTACATGCAACATACAATGCAAAAATTCAAAACCAGAAGCAAATGATATGATAAAAAATTGAAAATGGGACCAAGGGAACCCTAACCCTACACAAGTTCACTGCCCAAAGGAGGGGATCTAACTCTTAACCTAGTGCAAGTTATGAATTTCTCAAGTCAATTAGAGTTTTGGGATACCTCACAATGAAAAATACAAAAACAAATTGAAAATGAAATATGAATTCAAACCAATTTTACCCTAGAAACTACATGATGTGAAGGATGCAATGCAAGAAGAACCATCATCAAACTCCTCATGGTTAGGCAGAATGAATTTTTCTAAGTTTGAACAAAAATATTTCCTTTAAATGAATTTAATTCCAATGAAAAAGGTCAAAATAGTTCAAGAACCAAAAAGAAATTTGTTTTGAGGGTTTGATAATGTTTCTAAATATTTTAAAATGCAATGTCAATTTTTTGGTGATTTTTAAATACCTAAATGCATTTTTAATTGATTAATCTTCATTAACTAATTAAAAATAAACACTTAAATGATTTAAAAATGATTTTTAATGCAAAAAATAAAAATAAAAATATTTTTGGGTTCTGAAAATTAATGAAATGTTTGACAAAAATTTTCAGAATTTTTCAATGTGTTTTACTATTTTTAATAAAATGGACAAAACAAATGAATAAAAATGAAAATAAAATGAAAAGTACACAGATCCAAGAGTCAGGATTCAAATGGGATGTGCGGGAGTTGACTGGCGCGTGATCTGATGGCTGAGATTCAAACTGACCAAATTTAAATTAAACTCAATTAATTAATTTAATAAATTAGGATTAGGGTTTTAATAAAAGATCTGGTCCATTCGTTTGCGCGCGGGTCAACCCTAGTCAACAAGATCTATGGCTCACATTCAAACTGAGCCCTAATCATCATTAATGCACTAATGACTTTCAGGTGGCCGGAAATGACCTCCGGTCATCTTCTCCGGCCACACTTCCCCTGAGATTTTGCTATCTCTCTCCCTAAGCTTCTACAACCTAATTTTTCTGCCCAGAAATGATCCCCATACACCATACATTAAGAATCAACAAACAAACAACATTTAAAACACATTAAAAGTGAGAATCGAATCAAAACAGTTCTAGGTCGAAAAATTTCAGAACATGAATACATACTCATTTCTCCACCATTTTCAAAACAAAACACATCAGCATGATCAGTGAAGCATAAAGAATCATTTAGGAACTTAAAAATGCATTTCTGGAAAAAATGTTCTTGAGCTCACCTGAACTGGAGCTTTGATCTTTGGAACTTTCTGGCTGCTTCTTTGGTCCAAGATGCCTTTAATAAACCCCCTGAGAAGCTTGCAATGCTTGTTTGGAATTTCTTATGGCTGGTTTAAGAGATTGAGGAAGTTCTGTTCAAGGGAAGTGAAAAATCGTGTTTCTGTTTGGGAGGGTTTCAGGATCAAATGATGGTTGGGAAATGATCAGAGGATCATGGTGAGTGATTCTATGAAATTTGTTTTGAGGTTTGTGGCTTGTGTATTGAGTTTCGAAAGAAAATGCACAAAGAGGGAGTTTGGAGAATGCTGACTTGTGGGAGGTTTCAGGTTGTGTTGTGTGTTGTGTTGAGTTCCATTTTGTCCATGTATCAAGTTTGGATAGGTCAGAGAGTTGTTGCTGGCCTAGCTTGATTGGTCTGGCTCAACTTGCATAAAGTCAACTTTTTGTGTAAGAGAAGGTATGGGCTGGTTCAGTCATGGTACAAGGGCATGTATGCTGCAGCTTGATTCAAGGCTGACCATGGAAATGAATTTGAGGCCAATTTGCAAGTGGATCAAAGCTTATGTGTGGTTTTGCAATTTTGTGATCTTTTGGCCCTTTTGAAGTTTCTTAATGTACAAGTCATGAAAGTTAACAATTCTTTGGTGCATTCTGAATTTTAGGTCATGTTTTATGTTTGTGTAATGCATAGAAGTCAATTTGAAGTCACATATTGCCTTGGCATGAGGTTTTGCAACTTTCTCTCTTTGGTACAAAAGTGAAAAATAAGTGATTTTGCCCAACTTTGACAAGCCATAACTTTTGATCCAAAATGAATTAGAATGAGTTCTTGTACTTTTTGAAAATGGGAGGATCCATTCTACAACTTTCATGACCAAAGTTTTCTCATTTGAAGCATTTTTGAATCAATAAGAGGAGGTTGAAAAACTTTCCCAAAATGGCAAGTTTCCATTACAAGTCACTTTCCCAAAAAGGCAATTATTCAAATGGCTTGAAATTTTCCAATTTTGTGGACTTCTAACACCTTCTATGATCAAATAAAGATCATACACATTCAAAATGATGGAGAACACCCTTTGGTTGGGTCATTGGGGGCCTCAGATGCCCTGATTTTGCACTGACTTGCTCAAGAAGTCATCCCTTGATCAAATGCCTTCCCCATGGAATTTATTCATGAAAATTGATATGCATGATCCTTATACCATATAGAGACCAATAGAAACAAGAATGACCAAAAAAATTGGAGGTATGGCCTTTGAAACCAAAACCCTAATTCTAAGTCATCTGTGTAGTTAAACCTGGCTCTGCTTCCATGCCTTTCTCAGTTCTTGTGATTCTTTGACTTCTTTGATCTTGAGAGGATATAATATGATGCTTGAACATACATGGACCCATTTGAAGTGATTTAAGACCTTTGGAGTGGCTCAAATGGCTCAGGGATGGCTCAGATCACAAACCCTAGATGCAGATGACTTTGAATCAATGCAGTGAACAAAAAATGTAACATGAGATGATATGGTTGAACTTATGCAAATGAAAAGATCACAAGCCATGGTGTGAAAGGGTGAGGGCAAATTTGGGGTGTTTACATCTGCCCCTATTCAAACATGAGTTAGCTGTGTAGGATGTAAGCAACGACTTAACAGGCAAACAAGATAATTTGTGGTTGAATACCAAAGACAGTCCAAAATTTGCACTCACAGAATGAAGAAGAAAAAGGATATAGATTGTAAAAGAAAATAAAGTATGATAATAAAGTGCGAGTGACGGAGGACGACTGTCGAGCAGAGGACGACTGCTGGGGATAATGCAATGACGGGGACGGCCGACATGCTGGGGATATAAGAGATTGTGATGGGGACGACCATCAAGTAAAGAAATAAAAATCTCTGGGGATTAAAGGTAAATGATGGGGACGACCATCAAGCTCAAGGCATAAATGAAATAAAGGATGAGGTACGGTCATCAAAGGTGAAGGACGATCACTTGGCAGGGGACGACTGCTCAGTTGGGGATAAGATGAGGGACGGTCATCTAAGGTGAAGGACGATCACCTGTCAAGGTACGGTTGCCAAAAGCATCACGACATTGGGCGAATGTCGGATGAAAAGGTCGACGATGGGGACGACCATCGGATAAGCATGATGAAGGACGATCATCAAGAGGTGAAGGACGATCACCTAGCAGGGTATGGCTGCTCTCGGGATCTATCATGACATAGGACGAATGTCAGATAGCGGAATCAACGATGGGGACGACCATCGGATAAAATGATGAAGGACGATCATCAGGGGATGAAGGACGATCACCTAGCAGGGGATGGCTGCTAAAAATATAACGACATAGGACAAATGTCGGATAGGAAAGGGTTCTAATGAATAGAGACTCCTCTGGGAATGATGAAGGACGATCATCAAGAGGTGAAGGACGATCACCTGGCAGGGGACGACTGCCGATAGGTATCATGACATAGGACGAATGTCATATAGAATGGAAATAGTTCATCAAGATTTGCCGGGAATTCTTCTGGGGAAAGGTAGACACAGACGAGTGTCTAAATAAAAGGACATAAATGTTTGACACGGTGTATAGATCAAAGATGCAGACAAGCACCCTCAAGACTATGATACAGACGAGAATCAGATAGAAACAAACGATTGACGCATGTTCAGAGATGATGATACGGACGAGTATCAACTGTTTAACAAAGAACACGGACGAGTGACGAATCTGAGGGGATATAAGTGGTGTATACAAGATACGGACGAGTATCTATGTGAGTAGAAAGTGATGAGTGAGACACAGACGAGTGTTTAACTTGCTGGGGAGAGTGTGACACGGACGGGTGTCGGGAGAAGTATATTATAAACAAGTATTTGATTTACAAAGTGTTTAGGCAACTATGCAGGGGAGGGTGACACGGACGGGTGTCGAGGAATTGTATATATATATATATATGTATTTGTGAGTGCAAAGGGGACGCTTTGGCTTTCTGCTGGAGATATGGCACAGACGGGTGTCGAGAAGTGTGTTTCTGTATTTGTAAGGGAAATGCTTTGGCTCTCTGGTGGAGAATTGGGAAATATTCTATATATCGTTTGATGGACTGTCAGTATTTACAAGTGTTCAGAACATGGCTTATGATCATGCAACATGTTTGATTTTTGCCACAATGCTCCGCATAAGACGGAATGCTACGCTCTGGGGGAAAATATGATGCAAATGCTATGATTATGCAAAGATACCAATTCGGGATTCGGATCCCGTTGCTGCAGAGATCACCGGCTTATCTGCTTGAAGCGGATATCCCAGTTGGGGATGAGATCATTGGTAGATCTTACATATCCGACTCTGCATGGGGAAATAGATCACTGATAGACCTATCTCAGTAATAAGGGACCCAGCTGGGGTTTGTAGAAGCTTTCGTCACTCTGTAGTGAGACCTTCAGGCGTTGCTCTTCTGGATAGAGGCTGAAATTCTGCGGGGAGACGGCTCCCTGTCTTTGCACTTGGCTGAGGAGGAATGATGATTGGCAACTCAGCTGGGGAAAGGGCACCCCTGGTGCCATTTGGGAGACGGGCTGAGTGAATAGTGATTTGATAGCTTGCTGGGGAGAAGCTTTCATGCCCCATGTTGTGCTCTGAACACCTGCAATCCTGTAAGGACAGAGAAACGCACAAGTACCCCGAGGTATCCCTTACTGCATTCCATCATAGGATTTTAGACACTCCCGAGAGTGAGTATATTTCCTGTAAGCACGTACTTTTAGAAGGGACGCATCTGTATTTATGCAATCAATATATTAATGACATCGGACATTTTGCAAATAAAAATAAAAATGTACGAGACGAAATGTGACTGGAAATCTGATTTTATTAATTTGTGTGCCCTGAATTGGCAAGATAGAGTCAAATAAACGGATCCCCTGAAATGAGGAAATCGTTACAAATTGAAAGACGAAAAGATGTTGGCAATGTTGATGACGCTTCAAGGAGCTTCCCTTTTGCTATGACTCGTATGACTTTTGTCGTTCTTCTCATCTTGCTTTTGAAGGAGGCTGATTCTGACCGACGCTCGGACTTTCGGAGCTTGCCATGTTGCAAGTGATACAGATGAATTCAGAATGCAGTTGTTCGCTTATTCCCTTATTTTGCGTGGATCGCCCTTTCGGGTTTTCAATCCACCGGGGTACCCATTTTTGCCTGAGCTATCCAACGCGGCTTTTCAACTCAGCGGGTGTACATTTTTTTTTATTTTCCCTTATTTTTGCCCGAGTCTTTCATTATTTTTTTGACTCGCCGGGATGCCCTATTTTTGCCTGGACTTACATTCTGTTTTTATGTCCAGCGGGTCATTTTTACGCGAAGTAGTTTTTAACTGCATCTGAATTCACAGGGGACAGGAAATCTTCACCATCCATAGTACTGAGCATCAGTGCTCCACCGGAGAAAACTTTCTTTACTATGAATGGGCCATCATAATTTGGAGTCCACTTGCCCCTGTGGTCTGTATGAGGAAGGAGGAGTCTTTTCAGCACAAGATCTCCTACTTGGTATTCTCGAAGCCTGACTTTCTGATCGAAGGCTTTCTTCATTCTTTTCTGATACAGTCGCACATGACAAATTGCAGCCAATCTCTTTTCTTCAATCAGACTTAGTTGTTCGTATCGGGATCGGACCCATTCTGCTTCATTTAGTTTAACGTCCATCAGTACCCGCAAGGAGGGTAATTCAACTTCAAAAGGTAGGACTGCCTCCATACCATACACAAGCTGATACGGTGTTGCCCCGGTGGATGTTCTGATTGATGTTCGGTACCCGTGCAAGGCAAATGGTAGCATTTCATGCCAATCTTTGTAGGTGACTACCATCTTCTGCACAATCTTCTTGATATTTTTGTTAGCTGCCTCAACAGCGCCATTCATATTTGGCCTGTAAGGAGAAGAATTGTGGTGTTGGATCTTGAAGTCCCGACACAGTTCTGCCATCATTTTGTTGTTTAAGTTGGAACCATTATCAGTAATGATTCGCTCGGGCACTCCATACCGACAGATGATGTCTCTCTTCAGAAATCGGGCTACCACTTGCCTTGTAACATTTGCATAAGAAGCTACTTCAACCCACTTGGTAAAATAGTCAATGGCTACCAGGATGAATCTGTGGCCATTTGAAGCAGTCGGTTCAATCTTGCCAATCATATCAATGCCCCACATAGCAAAGGGCCATGGTGAAGACATCACATTCTGAGGATTCGGAGGCACATGCACTTTATCCGCATAGATCTGGAATTTATGGCACTTTCTGGCATAGGCACAATAGTCTGCATCCATTGTGATCCAGTAGTAGCCTGATCTTAACAAATTTTTAGCCATTGCATGCCCTCCAGTATGGGTACCAAAGGATCCTTCATGCACCTCGTGCATCAACAAGTTCGCTTCTGTCCTATCAACGCATCTGAGGAGTACCATATCAAAGTTTCTCTTGTACAGGGAACCGTCAGTATTCAGGAAGAAACTACCAGCTAGCCTTCTTAATGTCTTCTTATCATTGGAATATGCCCCAGGTGGGTATGTCTGATCTTCCAAGAAGCATTTGATATCATGGAACCAAGGCTTATCATCTTTAACAACATCTGCTACAAATAAATATGTTGGTCTATCAAGTCTGGATACTGCAATTTGAGGTACAAAGTTGGCAGCTTGAACTTTGATCATGGATGAAATGGTAGCCAGAGCATCTGCAAATTGGTTTTCGTCTCGAGGGATGTACTCAAGCTTGACCGTTGTGAAGAAAATCAATAACCTTCTCGTATAATCTCTGTAAGGTATCAGATGATCCTGGTGCGTGTACCATTTGCCGTTGGTTTGATTAATTACCAGAGCTGAATCTCCGAACACAGTCAAAGTCTTGATCCTGAGGTCAATGGCTTCCTCAAGACCCATAATACAAGCTTCGTATTCAGCTTCGTTGTTAGTGCAGTTAAAGGTGAGTTTTGCCGAGAAAGGCATGTGAATTCCTTTAGGTGTAATGAGTACTGCACCAACACCACGACCATTCATATTAACAGCCCCATCAAACATCATAGTCCATTCTTCTTCCGGGTCAGGCCCTTCAGTGTGAATAGGCTCTTCATGATCTTTTGCTTTTATGAACATGATGTCTTCATCAGGGAAGTCAAATCTCATAGGCTGGTAATCATCAATGGGTTGCTCAGCAAGATAGTCAGACAAAACACTGCCCTTGATGGCTTTCTGAGATGTGTACTGAATGTCGTACTCTGTGAGGATCATTTTCCATCTTGCAACCCGTCCGGTAAGTGCTGGCTTCTCAAAAATGTACTTAACTGGGTCCATCTTTGATATCAATAAAGTAGTGTAGGTCAACATATACTGCCTTAGTCGGCGAGCAGCCCACGCTAAAGCACATCAAGTTTTCTCGAGCAGTGAATAACGTTGTTCACAGTCGGTAAACTTTTTGCTTAGGTAGTATATTGCATACTCTTTTCGACCAGACTCGTCATGCTGGCCCAACACACACCCCATTGATTCTTCTAATACTGTCAAGTACATGATTAGAGGTCTTCCTTCGACTGGAGGAATAAGGATTGAAGGCTCTTGTAAATATTCCTTGATTTTGTCAAAAGCCCTCTGGCAGTCTTCATTCCACCTGATCGTCTGTTCTTTTCTTAACAGCTTGAACAAAGGCTCACAGGTTGCTGTAAGGTGAGATATGAACCTTGAGATGTAGTTCAATCTACCTAGGAAACCCCGAACTTCTTTCTCTGACTTCGGTGCAGGCATTTCTTGGATGGCTTTAACTTTATCAGGGTCAACTTGAATCCTTTTCTCACTTACGATAAATCACAGCAACTTACCGGATCGCACCCCGAATGTGCATTTGTTGGGGTTTAACTTCAATTGGTACTTCCTCAGGCGCTTGAATAACTTCAACAGATTCACCAAGTGGTCTTCTTCTGTGAGGGACTTGGCAATCATGTCATCCACATAACATTCAATTTCTTTGTGGATCATGTCATGGAATAATGTCACCATAGCCCGTTGATAAGTTGCACCAGCATTCTTCAGTCCGAATGGCATCACCTTATAACAGAATGTGCCCCAGGGTGTGATGAAAGTTGTCTTCTCCATGTCTTCAGGTAACATCTTGATCTGATTGTATCCCGAAAATCCGTCCATGAAGGAGAACACCGAGAACTGAGTCGTATTATCAACCAATACATCAATGTGAGGTAAAGGGAAGTCATCTTTCGGGCTGGCTCTGTTCAGATCCCGATAGTCCACACACATCCTCACCTTGTCGTCTTTCTTAGGTACTGGTACAATATTAGCAACCCACGGCAGATAGCTAGTCACAGCGAGGAACCCGGCGTCCCACTGCTTTTGCACCTCTTCTTTTATCTTCATTGCCATATCTGGGCGAGTACGACGCAGCTTCTGTTTTACTGGTGGGCAATCTTCTCTTAAAGGCAGCTTGTGCATGACAATATCGGTGTCCAACCCTGGCATATCCTGATAAGACCAAGCAAAGTCATCTACATACTCCCGAAGCATATCAATCAGTTGCTCTTTTACTGAATCTTGTAGGCAGGCCCCAATCTTAACTTCTTTCACGTCTTCTTCCGTACCAAGATTAACCATTTCAATATCCTCCTGATGAGGAGTGATAAACTTCTCCTCTTGCCTTAACAACCTAGCTAGCTCTTCAGGTAGCTCATAATCTTCTTCAACCCCTTCATCAGCTTGATTGATTGGATTGTCAAAGTCATATGAAGCCATAGCAGTGTTGTTGTCGGTGCAGTCTTAAAGGCACTCTCTGCAAGGGTTTAGATTGTTTATTTTTGTGATCGATTTTAATCTTGTTTAGGAAAAAGTGAAATGAAGTTATCATTTTGAAAAACATTGCCATTTTATTTTTGTACAAAAAGAAAAATGAAAAACAGTGAGCGGAAAAGGAAAAGACTCATTTGCAAAAGATGTCCGATATTCATTGATTAATCCATTTGCACAAAATTACAAGATGGCCCGATTACAAAATGAGTCTTGTCATCTTGGGCAAGATGCAAGACTTGATGCATGCTTTAAAATACAGGAAATAATAATTACTCTGCAGGAGTAACCCTTATAATTTCCTGGGAAGATCAGTTAAGGACTTGGCTCCCCGGGATCCCTGGACATATCCAGCTCTCCAGGTTGCGGTCGCTTTCCTCCTCGTCTTCCAAGTTGTTCACAACATCTGGGGTGAGCATTCCCCCGCTGACAAAATTGGGCTCTTTTGCAGCCTCTGATTGATCTTGTTGAGTTGGTTTGTAACCCAACCCAAATCTGTCTTCTTTCTTTTCCACGGGCAGCAGCTTGCCCCAGCCTTGGAAAGTACCCTCTTCAACAACCTTTTGGGCTTGCTGATATGACGTTATGGAGGTTCCCAGTACAGCAGATGCTTCATTAATGTTCAGGGCCTCAAACCCCTGGCTTATGGTTTCATGGATTTCTCCATCCATTTCTATGTACTTGTACGTAGCCAGATGGCTAACAAAGATGTCTTCCTCCCCGCAGATGGTGATGATCTGGCCTTCCCACTCGAATTTCAGCTTCTGGTGAAGGGTAGACGTAACAGCGCCAGCGGCGTGGATCCAGGGTCTACCCAACAAACAACTGTAGGCCGACTGAATGTCCATCACATAGAAGGTAGTTTTAAAAGTCTGCGGGCCAATCATCACAGGCAGATCAATCTCTCCAAGCACTGATCTTTTAGAGCCATCAAATGCTCTCACCACTAAATTACTTGGACGCAATGCCAAGCCATCATACTCCAGCTTCACTAAGGCTTTCTTTGGTAGAACATTGAGTGAAGACCCAGTGTCCACCAGCACATGAGATAGAACAGAACCCTTGCATTCCAAGGTGATATGCAAAGCCTTATTGTGGTTACGTCCCTCTGTTGTTAAGTCAGCATTGGTAAAGCCCAGCCCATGACTGGTATTGACATTTGCTACCACGGTTTCTAGCTGATTAACAGTGATCTCCTCTGGCACGTATGCTGCGTGCAGGACTTTCAATAATGCATTCCGGTGAGCTTCAGAACACATCAACAGGGATAATATGGAGATTTTCGAGGGAGTTTGGTGAAGCTGATCCACCACCTTGTAATCACTTCTCTTTATGATTCTCATAAACTCGTCTACATCTTGTTCAAAAGATGTCTTCTGAGTTTCTTTGGCAGCCGGCTCTTCAAATACCACACTCTTTCCTTTTGCTTTGGCAGCAGCTTCTGCTTCGGCATTAGGTCTTTGAGTTTGTGAGGCAAAAAGGCGTCCGCTTCTGGTGAAGCCTCCGCCTCCCCCAACATTATCAATTTGTGGAGAAGAGGTTGAAGAATCCAAAGTGATTTTCTCCCCGTTACAGTAGAGATCAGAGCCATAATGCCAAGGTATGGCATTACTGCTTTCATAGGGAACTAGTCCAGGCACCGTGATAGTAACTGGACTGACTGCTGCAGAGGAGGGTACTGTGATGGTGTGCGGATCGTAATAAATTGTGACTGGTGACCTGGCAGGAGGTGCCATTGTTTGTTGCTGAAAGTTGTTATTTGGAGGAACATTTGATGGGTCGTAGTAGATTGTGACTGCTGAGACATCTTCATTAATTTATGTTGGCGTTGTAGAAGATTCTGCTAAAAGAGTGGATGCTGATGTTGTAGAAGAAATGGTTGTTGAAACTTGACTCGTTGAAGTGATGGATGGAGCCATTGCTGATGATATTGATGAATCGGTTGGAATGATTGTTGCTGCTGTTGTAGAAGAATCAGGAATTGTTGTTAAAGGCATTGCTGGATTTGTAGGCGCCGTTGTTGAGATCTGAAGGGTTCCATCCTTGATAAGACCATCTATGCCGCTTCTTAGATTTTCACATCCGTTGACTGCAATGTTGCAATACCCACAACCGAGCTCACACCCGGGGAACACTTGGCACTCTAGAAGCTGAGCTTTAATTTCGACCAGAGGTGTTCGAATTTGTGCAACACTGGTGATCAAAGTAGATGGTTTGTCTTCCTCAATGGCATTAATCCTCGGCCCGCCATGATTAGGCATAGGATTCTTGTTGACATTTGGAGGGGGTGCAAAGTTGAGGGCTTTAGAATCCACCAGATCTTGGACCTTCATTTGCAGGGCCCTGCACTTCTCAGTATTATGGCCAGGTGCATTGGAGTGGAAAGCACACCTGGCGTTGGCATCATAATTCCTTGGAAGATTGGAGGGATCTGGAGGTGCCAATGTCCTTAACTCAACCAAGTTAAGCTTCAGGAGTTGTGGCAATAAGGCGGCATAAGGCATAGGGATATGGTCAATCACCCTGTTTGCCTGTGATGGTCTTTGCTGAAAGGGCCTTTGTTGTTGATTGTTGTTGCTGTTGTTGTAGGTTCTCTGTGGCGGATACTGAACTTGTTGTTGATAATGTGGTTGTTGCGGTTGATATGCTGGTTGCTGAGGAATCGCAGCTAGAATAGTGACAGCTGCTACTGATCTGTGAACATACTGAGGTTTGCCCCTGCTGGCATGAATGGCATTTGTCTCACCGGTCCTTCGAGGTCCCACAAAAGGCTTCCTGGGATTACTGGACGAACTTGCACCATTATCAGAAATCTTGCCCATTTTCAATAGACTTTCGATTCTTTCACCGGCTATAACTACGTCAGCAAAACTGGTGAAAGAAAAGGCAGCCAGCCTGTCAATATATGTTCCTTGCAGAGTATTCATGAACATGTCGGCCATTTCTCTTTCCGACATGGGTGGTTGGACAGCAGCAGCAAGCTGTCTCCACCTCTGGGCATATTCCCTGAAGCTTTCTCTGGAAGATTGAGACATTCCCATCAGAAGGGTCCTGTTAGGAGCCATGTCCAAGTTATATTGATATTGTCTGATGAAGGCTTCAGCCAAGTCCTTCCAGCATCTGATAGTAGCTCTGGTCAAGTGTGAATACCACTCTCTTGAAGCCCCAGTCAAATTGTCTTCAAAATAAAACATCCACAGCTTTTCATCCATGGTATATGCTTTAAGTCTCCCCAGGAAGGACTGCAGGTGAGTTCGTGGACAAGAGGTTCCATTGTATTTCTCGAAGCACGGGGGTTTAAACTTGTGGGGAATTCTTACCCCATCCACTAACCCCATATCCATTACATCGAAGCCCAAGGATTTTTGAGACTCCAAAGATCTCAACTTCTCAGCAATTTCATCGAACCTCCTATCATAGACTTCTTCCCTAGCTCCCATGACAGTAAACTGCTCCTATTGGGGATCTTCTTGCAATATTCTCCCCCCAGTAGTATTTCCTTGCACATTACCCGGGATGTTGACTTCCGGATCTAGATGAGGTCCAAATACAGGTGGATTAACATGAGGTTGTCCCCTCTCATTGTTACTTGTTCCTCCAGTCCCAGGATGAGGTTCCTCGGGGGTTTGTCTTTCTACCAATGCCCTTAGCCTTTCCTGACTCTGGGCCAAGCCAGTCATCACAGTCATGAATTGGGCCATTTGGTTTCTCATCTCCACTCTTTCATTAGCCATCTGGGTTCTGACCTCTGTCAGGTCTTGCTGTACTTGCTCCATTAGGATACCCGGAAGGTTGTTGCGAGTAGGATACCGGTGTGCACGGTTGACAGGGAACACTCTTCTACGAGCAATATTTCCTGAACCACAACAGAGTTAGAAAAAACACAAAATAATAACAAAACCTACAAAACAAAACAAAAGTTAGTATGCAATGCAGTATGCTTATTTGTTTTCCAAGGTATCCGGCTTGGTTCTTGGCTTTGACCTTTCCAGACCTCGGGGAAGATGCTTTGATGTTGTTGAGAAAAAGAAACCTCACAATGGAAACAAACTAAAATATATTACAAATGGTGAATCATACATAGTCTGTCTTTACAACATATGCCCCTGAAGGGTCAATACAAAAGAAAAGTACATTAAATGAAAACAACAACAATCAAAAAGTCAAACATCTAGTCCAAACTCATCCTCCTTAACTTCCTTCAGAAGTGCCTCAGTCACTGGACCAGCTGGATGCTCTGTAATGGTCCTGATGAGGAGGTTCCTGGTGGCAATGGCAGTGGTCAGCTTCTTGTGCCTATCTTGGTCCTTTGATCTCTTCAAACCAGCCCTAAGTTTCAACTCTGAAATCTCCTTCTAGGCTGCCAGCAAAGCTTCCTGCTGCTTCTTTTCATTGGCCTCCAACTTCTCAATCTCGGCTTGAATTCTCTGATCTTCCTGAGTACGGGCTTCAGTGATCCTGACCCACCTAGCCTGACTTTCCTGAAGATAGAGCTCAGTCCTAGCCTTCTGAAGCTTGGCCTCTTTACAGGCATTCTTCAATATTTGCTCCCCAGCTCTTGCTTTGCTTTTCTGATGTAGTCCTCTGTTTTCTCAATCTTGGCCAGATGCTCCACCCTAAGCTTCTCCAACCTCTCAATGTCCAGACGACCATCACTCCTCTCCCAAAGAGTCTTCTTCAGAGCTTGAGACAGATTCTCATTCCTTTCCTTCAGTTTCTCAAATTCTTCCAGGTTGACAGTGGCTGTTGGCTGTACTGTGGATGGCCCAGGTATATCCTCAATGGTGAAAGGCATCCCAGAAATCTGAGCTCTAGCATGGGACCAGTCATAGTATTGAGCTGAAGCAACATTATTGCATCTTCCAAGAATAGCCATCCCCTTTGTCTGGATGTTGTCCCAAGCCCAGGATGCTTGTCTGACAACAGCTAGATTGGGCTTTATCTCACAATACAGGGTCTCAGCTAAATCTTGCACTCTAGGAGGGTGAACCAAAGCATAGCCCAGTTGTCTTTTAAACAGCAAAGGATTGTAGTTGATGCAACCCTTCACTCCTATTAGAGGTACATTTGGGTACTGCCCACAGCTAGTGATTATGTCCTTGCCTTTGGTGCTCTGGGTACACCATCTGATGTCATCTGAAGTCAAAGCAATGAGCCTCTTGGCCCAATTCTTCTGTTGGTGAGGGTTCAGGAAAGCATTTGTCTTAGGCAGGTGTCTGAGCAGCCAGGTGTGAAACAAAGGAGCACAGCATCTCACTAACTTCCCCCTTTGTTTCTCATTCCTCTGATGGATAGAATAGTAGAAATCTCCCAGCAATGTGGGTACTAGGTTCCTCAGAAGAAAGAGATGAATGGCATTCATGCTGATAAATTTGGGCTCATCCGCAAACAGTATAACCCCATATATGCTGAGAGCTAGCAATGCACAAACTGCCCTCCATTCTCCCAAAGAGGCCTTCAGGATGGCCTGAGAAATCAAGAAGTCTAAGTGTAAACCAGGGATCCCAGCCTTTGTTGTCATATTCTTCTCAATCAAAGTAGGCTCCAGGTACAGTGCTTTTGCTACTTCTCCATTGCTGGGAGAAGTCATCTCTGGGTTGAAGGGGACACCACCCTTAACAGGTACTCCAATCAATGATGAAAACTCCTCCAACATAGGTCCTAGCTGAAAGTATGGGAATGTGAAGCATCTCAAAGGAGGGTCATAAAACTGTAGGCAGGTGTGGATCATACTCCTCTGAGAAGGGTCTAGGTCCATGACCATATCCAGGATACTTCCATAATGCTCTCTGAATAATGGGATGTGGTCAGGGGTGATAAGTGACTGGACCTGCCTGATACCAGTCAACCCAGGCTCAAAGAAATGGTATGAAATGTTGCTCTTCCTAGGAGTAGTCATGAGTGCTGATGTAGATGATGAAGACAAGTGCTGATGAGAATCAAGACTGATACTGGAGAGGAGCCACTGATAGGCTGATGCTGGTGATGATGAGAACAGCTGAAGCAGACAACTGAAGCAGAGGTCTATGTAGAAGAAGGGGTCAAAACCAAGCCAGACATAATATGGATACCCTGAAAAATAAATAAACAAATGTTAAATGATGCAAATGATGATGTATGCAAATGATATGCAAGGGTTTGTGATCAAGCTGGATCTGATTATCTGTCTTGATATAAAGTCCATGTATGTTCAAGAAGTCCAGATGGAGGTTCAGAAATCCAGTAACCAAGGTGGGGGACTCAAATAAAGAGTCACATGTCCAGGGTTAAATCACAAGAACTGTCCAAAATGAGGTACTCTTAATCAAAACAAGTATCAGGGTATGATGTGGCCAATGGTACCTGCAAACCTGCAAACAGCCCAACCCCCTCACAGGTGGTGTTCTAAAACAAGGATCCTCAGACTTGGATCAGTTATGAGAAGTGTAAACACTTCTAACCCGGAGGTACAGTGTTTACAATAACCATAAAAGATCCTCCTCCAATTCACCTCAGTTTCTGAAGGTCATAACAAAGGTCATCCAGACTTAGCAGGCTTCCCAGATAGCCCTAGCACTACAGGAAATCTGTAGCACAGAGTTCTCAAGAAGAAACCCACATCTGAACCGTGTTTCATATTCCCGCACCAGACCGAAATTGAATGGGAAAGAACATGAACCACTCTAGCCTAGGTGTCACTCAGGTCCCAGGTATAGGACCTCAAACTCTCAATAGAACCCCACCCACCAAAACAGAAACCAGATCCAGCAATGATAATGAGAGTATGAAATATGAAAAACTGTAAAGGAAAGCAATAAATAAAGCTGTACATAAAGCAGTAAATAAAGCAAATATATAAACACAATTAACACATAACACCCCAGTAAACACAAATCAAACAAGCGCTAGGAGGAACCCACAAAAAGAACCAGAAGCCCTGGTTACAGTATAAGGGTCCCCAGCAGAGTCGCCAAGTTGTCGCTCCCACCAAATGACACCTGGTCAGAAGGGGTAAAGACGCGAACGGTCGGTGAAAGAGGAGGAGAGCACACAGGGGTGAACTCAGAAGACAAGAGTCGCCAGCTAGGCATTTTTATCCCGAAGGAAAGGTAATGCTGCATAAACCTGAGAAAAGATGGATAAGATGGTTGCGAACCAGAGAGACTGAGAAAGGGGGTTGGTTACAACCTGGGAAGGTATTAGCACCCAGATTGTTCGCCGTACTCGACGGGATCCACGCTTAAAAGATTTGTGTTTTAAAGGGGTAATGTCAGTGCAATTTGTGTACCAAAGCTGGAAAGAATGCGAGTGTCAGTGTAAAAGGAATGTGAAATGAAATACGTGAAGTGTCAGTGTAAGGACAAGAATGAAATGCTCAAGACTATGAGGCTTAAAGAACAAGGCTGCAAGGAGGGGGGAATGTACAGAGACTTTTGTTCGATAACTTGTTAAGTTATGCCTACGTATCCTCTCGTGCAATGAGGAAGTCAGAACACCGTAGTTCGACCCAAAGAGACTGAAAAGATAGAATGACCTGTGAACTGCTTACTTGTCTATGCTCAAGTGTATGACCTGTCTGGCTCAGGTGCAAACTGTCTTGCATTAGACGGAAGAAGCAAGTTCTCGTTTGTGAGTGAAGGAGATGAGAAAAGAATCCCGGAGGAAACGATTATTGTTTGTTTTTGGGTTTTCAGTCTTTTATTGCTTTTTGGAGTTTGTCATAAGAAAATGAGCTTAAGCCTAAACCAAGGGTTAGTAAACTCATCACATCCTCCCTTTGATTAGGGGTAATGAGAATACCTTAAGTATGAAGTAAGCACCTCACACTTAGTCACCATGATGTAGGATTAAGATCATTAACCTACTTGTGATTATTTAGATGTTTTTATTGTTTTTGTTTAGTGTTAAGTAATGAGTTTAAGCCATAATCAAGGATTTAATGGACTCATTACACCATCCTAATAGAAGGATAATAGATGAGAACATTTAAGCTGAGGAAGGCTCCTCAACTTAACCCATGATTAGGGATTAACCTCATGACAAAACAAAGCCTTTATTAAATGGATTTTAATTGATGATAAGATGAAGAAGTGATTTTTATGGTTTATAAGACAACTTGAGGGGGACTTGTCCATTAACACTAGGGTTAGTCCTTCTTAACCAATTAAGGAAGAATTAGAACCCTAATGCAAGGCCCAAGTTACAAGCTTGATGTCTTGGTGATTATTTAAGTGAATTGATTAGAGGGTTTAAACACATTAAGGGTTTAACACTTAGGATTAAAGTTATACACTCCATCCTAATAGAAGGATGCAGGCATAAGTTTAATCACAAAGCCTTAAAACCTTTAGGGTTTAGTCCTTGATTGTGAGGTGAGAAGAGAAGACTCAAAGATGACACAAAGGTAAAATCTAAATGGGGGACTAATCAAACCCTAATTTTTATCATACTTGGAGATCCTAGGGTTTGTGAGGCTTAAGAGAGAAAGAATCTTCAAAGAGCCACCAAGAAGAGAAGCAGATGAAAGGAGAAAGAAACAGAGAGAGGCAAGACAACTTGCTTCACTTAAGAAGACAAGTTGCTTGAAGGAAGAAAGTAAGAGGTGAACATGAATGAGCAAGCTCACTCCAATGCACAAGATAAAATGCAGCAATGATGCAAGACAGAGGAGAAGAGATTGTGAGAAGTGAAGGCAAATTCACTTCTCAAAACAACTTACCACCTGAAAAGTTAGCAAAAGAAATGAAATGCAATGAGAATGAGATGAAATGCAATGATGCAAACCAAATTCAGAAGCATAAACATGATTTCAATGATGCTAAGAGATGATGCAAACACATGTCAAGAGTTGTGGATGATCATACAAGGATGAGGATGCAAATGAAGCATGCTTTGAACCATGGAAGCTCATGAAAGTTTATGAAATGATATGAATGCATAGCATGGCAAAGGAATGATGCAATGATCAATCATGGTTCTAATATGTCCTAAGATGCTTTATGAATCATGTGGATGCACAAGATGTCATGGCAAGCTCTTAAATGCAAGCAAAGATGAGGTGGATGCAAAGGAAAGCACAAATTAGGGTTTACATGCAACATACAATGCAAAAATTCAAAACCAGAAGCAAATGATATGATAAAAAATTGAAAATGGGACCAAGGGAACCCTAACCCTACACAAGTTCACTGCCCAAAGGAGGGGATCTAACTCTTAACCTAGTGCAAGTTATGAATTTCTCAAGTCAATTAGAGTTTTGGGATACCTCACAATGAAAAATACAAAAACAAATTGAAAATGAAATATGAATTCAAACCAATTTTACCCTAGAAACTACATGATGTGAAGGATGCAATGCAAGAAGAACCATCATCAAACTCCTCATGGTTAGGCAGAATGAATTTTTCTAAGTTTGAACAAAAATATTGCCTTTAAATGAATTTAATTCCAATGAAAAAGGTCAAAATAGTTCAAGAACCAAAAAGAAATTTGTTTTGAGGGTTTGATAATGTTTCTAAATATTTTAAAATGCAATGTGAATTTTTTGGTGATTTTTAAATACCTAAATGCATTTTTAATTAATTAATCTTCATTAACTAATTAAAAATAAACACTTAAATGATTTAAAAATGATTTTTAATGCAAAAAATAAAAATAAAAATATTTTTGGGTTCTGAAAATTAATGAAATGTTTGACAAACATTTTCAGAATTTTTCAATGTGTTTTACTATTTTTAATAAAATGGACAAAACAAATGAATAAAAAAGAAAATAAAATGAAAAGTACACAGATCCAAGAGTCAGGATTCAAATGGGATGCGCGGGAGTTGACTGGCGCGTGATCTGATGGCTGAGATTCAAACTGACCAAATTTAAATTAAACTCAATTAATTAATTTAATAAATTAGGATTAGGGTTTTAATGAAAGATCTGGCCCATTCGTTTGCGCGCGGGTCAACCCTAGTCAACAAGATCTATGGCTCACATTCAAACTGAGCCCTAATCATCATTAATGCACTAATGACTTTCAGGTGGCCGGAAATGACCTCCGGTCATCTTCTCCGGCCACACCTCCCCTGAGATTTTGCTATCTCTCTCCCTAAGCTTCTACAACCTAATTTTTCTGCCCAGAAATGATCCCCATACACCATACATTAAGAATCAACAAACAAACAACATTTAAAACACATCAAAAGTGAGAATCGAATCAAAATAGTTCTAGGTCGAAAAATTTCAGAACATGAATACATACTCATTTCTCCACCATTTTCAAAACAAAACACATCAGCATGATCAGTGAAGCATAAAGAATCATTTAGGAACTTAAAAATGCATTTCTGGAAAAAATGTTCTTGAGCTCACCTGAGTTGGAGCTTTGATCTTTGGAACTTTCTGGCTGCTTCTTTGGTCTAAGATGCCTTTAATGAACCCCTTGAGAAGCTTGCAATGCTTGTTTGGAATTTCTTATGGCTGGTTTAAGAGATTGAGGAAGTTCTGTTCAAGGGAAGTGAAAAATCGTGTTTCTGTTTGGGAGGGTTTCAGGATCAAATGATGGTTGGGAAATGATCAGAGGATCATGGTGAGTGGTTCTATGAAATTTGTTTTGAGGTTTGTGGCTTGTGTATTGAGTTTCGAAAGAAAATGCACAAAGAGGGAGTTTGGAGAATGCTGACTTGTGGGAGGTTTCAGGCTGTGTTGTGTGTTGTGTTGAGTTCCATTTTGTCCATGTATCAAGTTTGGATAGGTCAGAGAGTTGTTGCTGGCCTAGCTTGATTGGTATGGCTCAACTTGCATAAAGTCAACTTTTTGTGTAAGAGAAGGTATGGGCTGGTTCAGTCATGGTACAAGGGCATGTCTGCTGCAGCTTGATTCAAGGCTGACCATGGAAATGAATTTGAGGCCAATTTGCAAGTGGATCAAAGCTTATGTGTGGTTTTGCAATTTTGTGATCTTTTGGCCCTTTTGAAGTTTCTTAATGTACAAGTCATGAAACTTAACAATTCTTTGGTGCATTATGAATTTTAGGTCATGGTTTATGTTTGTGTAATGCATAGAAGTCAATTTGAAGTCACATATTGCCTTGGCATGAGGTTTTGCAACTTTCTCTCTTTGGTACAAAAGTGAAAAATAAGTGATTTTGCCCAACTTTGGCAAACCATAACTTTTGATCCAAAATGAATTAGAATGAGTTCTTGTACTTTTTGAAAATGGAAGGATCCATTCTACAACTTTCATGACCAAAGTTTTCTCATTTGAAGCATTTTTGAATCAATAAGAGGAGGTTGAAAAACTTTCCCAAAATGACAAGTTTCCATTACAAGTCACTTTCCCAAAAAGGCAATTTTGCAAATGGCTTGAAATTTTCCAATTTTGTGGACTTCTAACACCTTATATGATCAAATAAAGATCATACACATTCAAAATTATGGAGAACACCCTTTGGTTGGGTCATTGGGGGCCTCAGATGCCCTGATTTTGCACTGACTTGCTCAAGAAGTCATCCCTTGATCAGATGCCTTCCCCATGGAATTTCTTCATGAAAATTGATATGCATGATCCTTATACCATATAGAGACCAATAGAAACAAGAATGACCAAAAAAATTGGAGGTATGACCTTTGAAACCAAAACCCTAATTCTAAGTCATCTGTGCAGTTAAACCTGGCTCTGCTTCCATGCCTTTCTCAGTTCTTGTGATTCTTTGACTTCTTTGATCTTGAGAGGATATAATATGATGTTTGAACATACATGGACCCCTTTGAAGTTATTGAAGAACTTTGGAGTGGCTCAAATGGCTCAGGGATGGCTCAGATCACAAACCCTAGATGCAGATGACTTTGAATCAATGCAGTGAACCAAAAATGTAACATGAGATGATATGATTGAACTTATGCAAATGAAAATATCACAAGCCATGGTGTGAAAGGGTGAGGGCAAATTTGGGGTGTTTACACCAGTGTCCACTGTAAAATATAACAAAAGTTTAGATGGATAATTTCTATGTAAAAGATACAAAGATTAGAATGAAATTAGAATGACAATCTTACTTGTGTCCAGTATTATACGGTAAAAAAAACAAAGTTTATGTATTGGATGCCATGTATCTGTCAACTAAGTATTGTCTTACTGTATCCGCATTCAAACCAATTGTCGTACAATTGACACAAATGGAAGCAAGGAAACAGAATCGTTTTGACAATTTCGTCCCACGCATGAGTTTGTCATACAAGTACCTTAAATAAAAACATATAATAGACATTAGACTATTTTCATTGAAATGTTCCAATAAATTGTTCAAGTAAATAAATAATAGATTGATTGGAGTACCAGATGTAGGCATGCATAACACCGATGCCTAATGTTTGATGCTTGATAATCTGCTCCATGTCCTCTATTCCGATTATCTCGGAATGAGGAAAACCAAAATCACCTTCGCCCAAGTCTATTTGAAGAATACAACCTTGCATCACATTTAATACTGACACAAGTGTATCAAGACACGACCGAAAGCGATTTGCAGTAGCTCTTCTTGCAGGAACCTTCTTCTTGCTCTCGACCTGTTATGAAGCTTAAGCAGGAGGAACTTGTGAAGCTTGAGCAGGAGGAACTTGTGAAGCTTGAGAAGGAGGAACCTAACAATCATATAAGTTAGATAAATTAGAAAATTAAAAAAAATTGAATCTAGATCATAGAATAACACATTAAATGTACCTCTCTTTTTTGTGATGCAACAGACTCTTTTTCCGGAAAAAGCCCTTTAGATGCGGGTTTTGTAGGAGTCTAAAATTACCATATTGCAAAAAAAATGTATGTAAGGTTCAGAATAATTTTCTTAATGGTTCAAAATTGACATTTGAATACTAAGAGATTCATAATGATTTTAACCTTACCTCATCATCTATGATAATGAGGTCTGAAGGCCATGCAACAAACGAGCCTAAAGCCTCTCCCAACGATGTTATCTTTGAAAATGTGTTAGGTATAGGTAATGCCACACCCATATCTACAGCAGTATTAACTGACACTTTCAGACATCCATGAGGGAGAGAATTATGGTGAAGTAACATTCCCGCTCTGTTATACACTTTTCCCTTGCCAACCATGCGATAAGTCGGTAACGACAAATACAGCTGACAAGAGGAAATGCCCTGAAGCAATAGTGAATGCATAATTATTAATGTGTGTAAAGGTCAATTAAAATAAAAGTGTTAATTTAATTAAGATAAATATGTGCTATAATTACCTCAGAAAAATTATTTTCACAATTGATACTAGCTTTGTCACTAGTATCTTTCAACCCGAAATTACGCTTAGACGCCTCATACATCTCTTTATCCTTTTGCAATGCACTGACTTGCACTTTAAGTTCCTCCAATGTTTTCATCACTTCTTGATCACTAGGATTTTTTCTTTTTGGTTGCTTATATAAGGAAGAGAGCGTCACACCAAATCCTTTACCCCTCACTCGACCGGAATACTCAGGAACATTTAGTACTTGACTAAGAATGCTCCTGCAATCCTGATCCTCACTGATGGTTAAGGATTTAGATAGACTCTCTTGAAATTCATTGACAAATCGAAAATTATTAGTGGGGATTAAAGACATAATGTTAAAGACGTAATGTTAAAGACATAATATTATACTTAATGTTATACTTACACATTTCTCATAAACTTGATGAACGTCTTCACTAGGAACTCCACTCTTTCCCACACAAGCAGCCTTCCACAAAACATGTTCCAGAAGATATTTTTCTGCATTTTTCTCCTCTTCCAACTACACATTAAAAAAATAATAAGATCATCAATTATAACATATTGAGATAATTAATAAGATCATGTGTAAGCGTGCATATCCCTTTCGGCCTTTTCTGTATGGATATGCGGGTATTAATTAATATATTTTAAATTAATATATTAATTATAATTTTACCTTAGAGGACGCTTTTTGTTAAAAGTGCTTTTTAAGGTCTCTGAAATAATGTAAAATAAAATATTTTAATAAATAACCTTAAGGGCTTTCTAAAGTCGAAAATATAAAATAAAAAAATGAGTCTAGGGCGAGGGGGATTCAAACCTCAGGCCCAAAACATTCTCATAAACCTCCTTGACCAGCGGTGCTACACCCTCATCCATTTATTATAATCACATTAAATTAATATAACATAAGTTATCATATATATTTTAAATTATATATTAATATAATTTGTATATATTAATTAATATATTTTAAATTATATATTAATATAATTTGTATATATTAATTAATATATTTTAAATTATATATTAATATAATTTGTATATATTAATTAATATATTTTAAATTATTAATTATTATAATATCTATATATTAATTGATATATTTTAAATTATTAATTAATATAATTTGTATATATTAATTGATATATTTTAAATTATATATTAATATAATTTGTATATATTAATTAATATATTTTAAATTATATATTAATATAATTTGTATATATTAATTAATATATTTTATATATTAAATATATTATTTGAATATAATAATATATTATTTGAATATATTATTTAAATATATTATTTGAATATATTATTTAAATATCTTATTTGAATATATTAATTTGTATATATTAATTAATATATTTTAAATATTTAAATATATTAATATATTTTAATTAAAACATATATATTTAAATATATTATTTGAATAATATAAATATAATTTTTTTCTAAAAATTATCAATATAAATATAACTTAAAATAAAATATAATTTAATTTGATTTAATATATTAATTATATTTTGATATAATAATATAATTTCAAATATATTTTAAATTATATATTAATATAATTTTAATATATTAAATATAATTTTAATAAATTGTAATGTTTGTATTTAAAACATATATTTGAATAATTATAAATATAATTTATAATAAATTAAAATTTAATTTAATATGATTTAAATATATTAAATATAATTTAAAATTCATTTCCCTAAAGGGCGTGGGTTCGATCCCCCATTTTGTCATATTTTGTGATTCTTTATATGGTCCAGTAAAATTGTGCCAAGCAAAAAAGACAGCGCTTTTGTTAGAAAGCGCTGCTATAGGTCTTTTGTAAAATAATTTAAATTAAAGTGCTTTCTTAAATTATACCTTAGAAAGCGCTTTAGGAGAAAACGTTCTCTAAAGTGGTCACCTTAGAAAGCGATTTCTAAGAGCGCTGTCTAATATGCCCTTTAGAGAGCGCTTTTTTGAGCGAATTTTCAAGTGACATATAGCAGTGCTTTTCATTAAAAGCGCTATCTTTTGTGTGCTGCGAAAAGCCATTTTTGGCGTAGTGCTTGTTATGTCTTACCTTAGATGTGTGAGAACATTTTGAAAAGCTTTATATGGTTAAACTAAAGGTTGATAGGAAAAGGTAGATTGATACATCAATGAAAAGAAAGTGGTTGTAAATAGAAAGAGTTAAAAAGGAATAAAGAAAAGAAATAAAAAATTTGAGAAAAGAAAGAAAATGACATGAATGGCCAAGAAAAAAAAGAGATTGTAATGATGCATCAATGAAAACAAGAAGGTGAAATTATGGTGTGTATGATTATGAAGTTTTAAAGCTCTCATAGGATTATGCAATTTTGTTTCCATAACTTGAGATATCACCCTTTCTTGTCCCAAGCCACATTACAACCTTTGAAGTCCTTGAGATTCTTTCTTTCATACTTATTATTGAATTTTGTTTGTTGAAAACATAACTTGTCATGGATGCTTGCATACTTGTGTGGTGAGTGAAAAAACCTCATAATTGTTTTCATCTTGTGATGATTGTGTGATTAGGTGTGGTTCATAGTTGCATTAGTATTATTTAAGAATTCTTGATATATTTTTCACTTAGAAATAGTTTCATTTTCATGATTTGTCTGAAGAGTCGTGATAAAGATTACTTTACTTGTACTTCCTATGTTTGAACCATTCAAGTGTTGTCATGGTTTCACTTTGGTTACCGATCTCTTGTACATAAGGGCAGGTTCTTTCTCAGTTAGAAACATTTGTTTGAGGATAAACAAAATACTAAATTTGGGGAGAGTTGTTAAGTGCCAAATTAGAGATGTATATATCATTTGATGGGCCTTTACAGTGCATTTATCTTTAAATTGATTGTTTAATCGTCGCTTTTAGTGTAAATACGTAATTTATCATTTTTGCTTTCCATTTCCCATATTATCATGTTTTTTTGTCTTTTGTAGGTTTTTTGTGCTTAAGTGGATGCCTAAAGCCCATGGATGAAGAAGGAGGGTTGAAAAGAGAAAAAACACGGATTTTGGAAAGTGCTAGCATGCTAAGCGCCCTTTAACATGCTCTCAATACAATCAAGTCAGTAGCTTCAGGTCTCTGGGCATTTAGAGCCCGTTACGAGCTCGTTGAGCGTATTAGGACCTTAAATCGCCTTAGAATCTGAATGTGCTAAGCGCGCTCTGTAGCCGCTTAACTCCCTCCCTATTTTAGGCAGATTTTGCCACTTCTATAAATATATCCCGTGTGATATATTTAGGGGATAATCCTCATTTTCACATATTTTATATTTTAGATCAGATCTTTAGGGTTTGAAAAGAGATTTTTCTTGAAGCATAAAGGATCAAATTTTTACCACATCAACTCTTGATTCTTCAACTTTTGATGCTCACACAACTTCTTTCCTTTCTTGCAACACAAGATACCATGAAAATGGTTGGCTAAGTTCTCTCTTGTGTCAAGATTAAAGGTAGTTAATCTTTATATTATGTATTTCTTTTGATCTTTTGTATTTGAACAAGGTTATGTTTAATATATGATGAAGTAATTTGTGTTTCTTTGAATTGTATGGTTTGGTTTAAGTTAGAAATAGGATTTCTAAACCTTGATCCAATTGCTTCATCTATTAATGATCAAGTGCCGAAAACAGACTTGTGAATAAATATTCGCTTTGTATTGAACTTCATGATTATTGTATTGATTGGTAATATGCAAGATTGATTATCAATCGGTACAATAACTCTCACGATATCGGGACTGGAAAGATACATATTGAGAGGGTACATAATTATATCAACTGTAACTGTGTTCATATACTTGATAGAATACATTTGAAAAGGATTAGAAAACCATAATCTTGGCATATCTTTTATAAAAACAAACAAACTCTTTTATTTACAAGCATTGCTACCAAAACAAGTAACAACCATATGATACCAAACAAAACAACTTTAAAATCGTTCACTTATAATCTTTGAACTATTGAATGTCGAGATATCTTTACAATCCCTGTGGAGACGATAACAAAAACCCACCACTCTAATACTCTTCCAATATGTACTATATTTTTTTTAATAAAGTAAACGACTCTCAATTTTTTACAGAGGGATTTTTCCTCGATTAATCTCCAGACTAAGGAGAAAAGTGGCGAACTTTCCATTTTTCTCCTTAGCCAGTTTATTAGGGAAAAAAGTGGCACACTTGCATAACACCTTATGTTAACTGGCACACCAATTGAGGTAAAAGCACTCTTTTAACCGCGGTAAGAAGCCTTTTTTGTAGTAGTGATTGTTTTTGTAAGTATAATCCCTGATACCATACTAATGCATATAACTACAATATTTTTCTTCTCTTTATTACAAAGATATTATATTTAGAAACAATTACTCACACAATACATTAATGCATAAAAATATTACAATAACAATATTACAACTTATTATTTACTACAAATATGATTGTTCTAGTGAATCATATGTTTACTTGCCCTAAATAAAGAACTGTAAATATAAGCAAAGTAAACTATATCAGACCATAGAGAAAATTGTAAACATATGAACAATGGTATAGGTAAAAATGCAAGAACGGAAATAAAACTAGGCATCCATTTCAAACCATGATAATATGTGATGAAAAAGGCACTGCTAAACGATACCATCATGCTAATTATTGAAATAAACAATGCCACTAGTCCAAATATCAACTTTAATGGAAATGACTTGAGAAAATCTTCCTCCGCGTATCGCGATATAAGGATGGAAAGGAAAATTATGATTGAAGTTGAAGATGAGATAAATGCCATGGAATCTGATAAAGTAAATATGAGAAATGATCGTTTGTCCAGATAATTAGGAGATTCTGTGTTATCATTGTTGCCACCTGGTAAGGCCAATGCAGCAGAAAACACTCTTGTAGCTATGAGAGTTGAAACAACCATACAAGAATTTGCTGTTTGCTTCATCCATGACTCTCCTTTCTTAAGCAATTCTTCATGCTCTTTTGTAAATAGTTCGCGCGGTGTATGATTTTCTTTGTTTTTTGTTTCTATTAATGGTATTAACATCATCTTTTTCACCTCCTGCCAAAATCAACATTTTATCATGATTTTCATTTTTAAATAAGAAAATGATAAAAGATATATTTGTTAAATATATACATACCTCAAACCATGACAACTCGAGCATCATTTGAAGAGCCGCTCCAGAAACTATATTAAGTCGATCTAGTGGTGATAACTTTCCAACATAATGCAACATATTATTTCCATTATCATCCACAATAGCATTTATAATATCTTTGAAAGAGCATATATCATGTATCAAATTGAAGATATTGGCATGACGATGTAAAACAGCGATGTGAATTATATTTTGACGGGTACTATTCAATTCCCATATCAATTCAGGATAAGTGTTCATAACCACATATAGAAACTCAAAATTTCCAACTTCAGCTGCAATAAATGTGACCTGAGATGGCTCTTTCATGATTTTTAACATTTCTGAGTGATCTAGGGTAAGAAAGATTCCCCACAAGTATCTTAGAAGTTTAAGGAATGAAGAATCCCTCTTACCTGCATGTTCGAATATAATAACATTTAATTATTAGTTAAAAATTTGAATACTCATATTATATATCAACCATATTAAACAAAGTCAAATAAAATAAATCAGCATGAAATAGAGTAGCACAAGACGGATTGAACTAACAATACAACTTCATTTTACTATATTAAATCAATTCAAACAAAACCAAAAATAAATTTATTCGGATGAAGAGTATATTCACTTACAAAAGTGAAACAGGCTTTTGCAGTGTCTAAGCCTTTGCCAACTACAAGATGATTTTTTTCGAGCCAACAAATGTAAGCCTGTCTCATTCTTATCTCCACCACGAGTAAATGCTAGGGTTTTATTTTCACATAGCATTTCGAAGGCCAGATCTGCAGCATGATATCCAAATTATGCCATTAAGTTTAATCACATTATAAAATTAAAGTAACATGGTTTTAGGAACAATAAATTTAAATTGCAGAATGTAGTTGCAAAGGTTACTACATTAACAATATTGCAGTCGAGAGCACAGTTGAATACTGCAATATTTTAAAATTATATTTGGAACAAATTATTCTTACAAACGTAAGAGTGACATAAAAAACATAAGATTTACCATAAAGTCCTGAATTTATACAAGTAAGGAAGATCATACTCCAATCCCTTTCCTCAAGTATTTTTTTAGATTTTGGATACAAATACCAAACCATGTCATGTTTTCCTTGTAAAGCAGCCAAGTAAAGTGGAGTCACACCTATCCCACCTCTAATTGATGGCAAGAATTCATTCTTTCTCAACATTATCTCTGCAATTTCTACATTTCCATTTGCTGCTGCAAAGCAAAATGCAGTGTTTCCATTGTAATCTTGCAATGCCAAATCATTAAAGTCCATCATTGTTACCAATTCATCCACAAAGGTTACATGATTTCTTCCCACTGCAATATGAAGTATTGTTCCCCATCCCTTGGTTATGGCTGACTTAGGAAAGTGAAAATCTGGATGACTTTCTATTATATTCTTACATTCTTTCCAATCACCTTTTAGAGTTGCATTGTGAAGGTCAACACATTGGTTTAGGTACACATCCTTGTATATCGCTGCAACAAAGTTAATCAAAAAATATTAAATTTATGGTGATGGATGTCACTCTTTACAAACTCACTCTATTAATGTTGAATATATTTAGAATAAGAATAACAATTAGAGAGACATGTTATAATTATTGAGAATCAAGTGTAAGGAAGAAGTTCCACATTGATTAGAAAAAGGAAGATTGAACATTATATAAGTGAGAGAATTCATATATTTTTCACCTTAGAGTGTATTTCGATGAAGCATTTTAACGAGGGAAAGTAATTTTTTGAGGGAAATTGAAATGATTTGACTAAAATTCATTGTTCGAATAAAAAATATGAAAAATTGTTAAAATGATGTAAATTTATGGAGTATTTTATTCATGTTAAATTTAAGGAATTTAAAATGACACCAAAAGGTAAAGAATTTCAATTTGCTTCATCACTCTATTTAATATGAATTATAAATTGTTTATTATTAAATTTTTAAAATTTGTAAGATGGTCCTTATATTTTATGAAAATTTCAAATTCACCCACAAAACTTTAAAAAAATTATATTATAAATAAGTCCCTCATAATTTTCTAAATTTTCAAATTGGTCCTTCAAATTTTTAAAAATTACAAATTGGTCCCTATTTCTATATTTTAGATTTCACCCAAAAAAATTAAAAATTATAAAATTGCCCAAAAAAATTTACAATGAATCATTTTAATAGTCTATCCAAACAAAATAATTTAAAATTGAATGAAATCTAATTGAATCATTTGAATTACCTAGAATTTTATAATTCCTTAAAAATTCTCAATTACCCCCATTCAAACACACTCTTAAGGTTTTAGATGAATATGTGGTGTCTCACATAAGTATTTCTAAATAGAAATGTTTTATCGTTTCCCTCGAATCGCCCCAATAATAATAAACTTAAAAATTAATTTATAAAGTATGTTGTCTCGTCGAATTTCTTATTGACATAAAGTATAATAAAAATATCATATTTTTTCTTTTTTATAATATGCCCCAATTAAATCCTAATTGTATTTCCATATTTAAGTTTGAAATCAAAATATTTAAATGGAGCTTCTTTTTATTTAATGATTATTTATGTTCACGCAATTCAAGCATCAATGATTGTTTCAAATTTTTTAATATCAAAATTTTAGTTAAATAGATATTATGTTCAACTAGGGGTGGCAAAATGGGTCGTGGCCCGCCAGCTCGGCCCGCGCACCCGCCTAAAAATGGTGGGTTGGGTTGGGATTTCGAGCCCGCCGCCCACTATAGTCCGCCCCGCTAAAGAGCGCCACCCGCCAAAGCCCGGCCCGCCAAAGTCCGCCGCACCTATGAAATAAAAAATTTTCCTTATATTTTGCTTATAATTTAGGTGAAAGCTTGTTGAAAGTTCTATTTTTTTATTGAAGATTAATATTTGATGGACTTAGTCTTTTGCCATTTATGCTTTCAAAATGTTGGTATGATGTTTTTTTTTATTGAAATTAAAAAAAAACCATTTAATTTATTTTAAAAAATAGAAAAAAATAAATAAATAATGAAGGCGGGCAAGCCCGCCGCCCGCCTACCCGCCACTTTGGTGGGGCGGGCTAAACTTTTATGCCCATTTCAACTTGGCAGCTGGCATGTCCGTCCCGCGCTTTTTTTGGCGGGCTTTAGACGGGGCGGGGCGGGCGACTCGTTTTGCCACCCCTATGTTCAACGATGCTATTTGGAATTGTGATTCGGTAACAAATAGTATTATTATGCTTAGTTGGTGGTGGGTGGGGAATAGAATTAGAAAGCATTATGCCTGTAATTACTATAATTGAATTAATTTTCCATACAAACTTTTGTAGCTTTCGTATCAGATAATTGTTAGTTCTATTATACATGGATTAGGAATTTAGGATATCCCGTCATATCTTTTTTTTAATAATTTTTTTTTATTTTATATATATATATATATATATATATATATATATATATATATATATATATATATATATATATATATATATATATATATATATATATATTTAAAACATTAATTTATTAAGATTGTATTTGGCAAGACATTTTTTGAATTTATAATTTATACTCTTATAGTTTATAAATCTATATGACAATAAAAGATTTGTTTAGTATTAGTCTTTTAATCACTAATTTATAATTTATTTTATTAATTTAAATTTTTCTTCAGACGATATTTTAAATGACTTTTTATCTAATAATTTATAACTTGTATTTTTCATCCACTTTTTGTACTTATTATTTTAACTAAAATCCTATATTACTCTTTATAATTTATTTTATTTTAAATAAAATATATAAATATTAAATATATTTTATATCATTTTAATTTATCAATTATTTGAACTATTAATTTTATCAAACACTTTAATTAAAATAGTAATGTTTATTTTGGCATCATTTCATTTACAAATTTATTGCCCACTTCTTCCAACTCTTTTAAATAAGTTCATATCATTAATAAGAATAAATTTATAAATCATAACAAAAAAAAAAGAGTGAATTTATATATTACATTTAAAATTTCATTTTCTAATACAAAATTAATTAAATTTTATAGTTTGTATATAATTTAAGGCCGATAAAGTATTTCAAGATAAAATTAATACATCCCGTTTAATTTTGATTTAATTAGTATTCGACATATTTATAAAATTTGTTTTTTTATTTTAAATTTAAATAGTTTTGATTCCATATCATAATTTTCCATTTAAAATTAACGATATTCTCGTTTTGTTTAAATAACAATTATTTTGTGACATATGACAAATCATGGTATATAAATATATTATTGAACTTTATAGATAAAAATATAAGTTAAAATGATATCTCGTCGATTTTCTATGAAACAACATAAGCAAACTGTCAAAACTGTTTGAATTTAAAATAGAGAGATTAATTTCATGAATCAAATAAAATTGAAGGATGTTCAACGACGGCATTTTGGATTGCGATTCGTTGAAGAATAAGATCAAATAAGATCATTATGATTACTTGGTGGTAACTTTTCATGTGATTTTTTTGTAGCTCTCGTATTGGATTGATGGTGTAATGATTATGAATGATTGTGATAGATTGATGGTGTAAAAGATTTTACACTGACGGTACATAACAATTAATTCTTATATTTAAATATATAATAAATAAATAAATAAATACTGAGTAATTAAAAAGAATTGACATAATACAAACTTACGATTTGAAATTAAATGGAGAAGAGGCCTTCTTTGGCTAATTATATCCATTTCTCTGCAAAGGAAACGTATAATATCAATTTTTTTCAGTAAATTTGTCAATTTAAAATGGTTAAAAATTAATATCTGCATGCATACAAACTCATAATTTAAAATCTGACCTGCCTTGAGTCCTAATCGATCGATGTATTCTGTTATAAAAAAATAAAAGTCCACCAAATAAAAAATTATTGATTAATTTATTGAGATGACTTAAAACAATATAATATTAAATTAATTTAAAATAGAAAACCTTAAACCAATCAATCATAACATAATCTCCAACCAAATAGGGAAAAGCAGCTCAGATACACTTTTTCTACTAACTGTACTTGAAAATAACGTTTTCATTGTATTTCTCCATGATTCAGAAAAAACTTTTGAGTTAAAAAAAGAAGACAGAAAATTGAGGTTTGTAATTAAATAAAAATAATTATTAAAAATAGAAGATCTCTTAATTCTGGTTTATCTTCAACAAGATTCTTCATAAAACAAGAACATTTAGTAAAATAAAAGCAAAGAGGAAAAGGAGGGAGAAGAGAGAAAGAAAGGAATGAATTTGATTACCTGCACACGAGCTTTCCAAGCATATTGTGATTGGATTGGATATATATATTACTTAAAAATTAATTACTGCAGTGAAGTCTTTGCTATGTCCAAGTGAAATAATGTATATCAACGTTAGACGACCATTTGTTAAGCTTTTTAAGTCAATGTTTGATTTTTTATATTATTGTAAATTCATTATATATATATATATATATATATATATATATATATATATATATATATATATATATATATATATATATATATATATATATATATATATATATATATATATATATATATATATATATATTAACATAGACCTACTTGTTTTTTATGAACGTTTATTTTAGTAACATGCATCTTAGAGTTTCTTTAAGGTTTTATCAAAGACTCGAAGCAGCATGCCCAATCACGAAGGTCCAATCCAAAGCTCCACAAATTTCTATTTTTATGCTTTCTTTCTACAAAGCACCGGTAAAAGTGGTTAACGCAATTACATCTATTCTAAGCAAATTTCCTTTGGGGGAGTTCGGAGGAGAAAAAGAAAATTTGGGTGAGTTGGAATAAGGTGTGTTTTCCGAATGAAAAAAGTGGTCTCAGGTTGAATAGAATTGATGATTTTAATGTGACTCTTCCCCAAAGTGGAGATGAAGGATATTAACGAAAAATAATTCTATTTGGCTTGACATTTTGAAGGTTCGGCTACAGAGAAATTAAATTGAAGGTTGGTAGTCCGGATGAGTTTTTTTTTGAAGTGTGGTGCCATTTCTATGTGGTGGAGGGATATAATCAAATTAGGAAAATATTATCCGGAAGATACTTTTATATCTAATTGTCAGTATAATATTTGTAATGGTTACTCTAGTTCTTTTTGGCATTCTTTTTGGATTGGTGATTTTTGTTTAAAAGATTAATTTCGGTTGCTTTTCGATCTCTCGCGGCAAAAAGAGGTTTTGGTGGCTTGCATGGAAGGGTGGAAGCGGGTGTTTGGACGTGGGGCTTGCTAGAATTGTCGGAGCAGCTACCGGCAGCAGCTGCCCTTTATCAGGCGCTGGCAGCACTGTTGGTTGTTGTCCAGCTGACCGATTTAGGCCATGACAGAATCACATTGCAACCCCCGCGACGATGGGAGATTTACGGTACACGATTTCTGGTTTTCCACTACTGTTTTCCATATTCTTTTTTACCCGAGTAATTTATATGATGAAGCTTTAAGTATTATGTGGAAAATGGATATTCCGTACAAGGTCAAAGGTTTTGCTTGGAGATGTTTTCTAAACAAAACACCTACTAATTAATATGAAAATAAAAATTAATTAGGATGCTACATCAATGAAAACCAACAACTGAACTTCTTTTATTAATCATAAAAATATAGTTTTTACAGCGGAATCATACTTTAATTCAAACTATGTCACTAAGGTCTTCATTACAATGTTCTCCAATTAACTAGTGGTCTCATAAATGTTATTAAATAAGATACATAATAAAATACAATAGTGTAAAACATAACAAATCCCCAATATCCCGTGTTACGTATCAGAGCAACTCCTACGACTCGATCAAGCAACTCAAGCACTACGTAATACTCAGGTACCTGATTATCTGTACTCCCAAGGAGCACATACGTGACAAACCACAAAAGGGGTGAAAACTATATTCAATAATTAACGGTGTATAACCCATGCTAAGGAGTAGTACTCACACACTCATACAATCATTACGTAATAACAACACATATTTCACTTCCAGTTACAATGATAATTCAATAAACATATAAATGCAATCTAACTCAATGGCTGACACAAGGCGCCCGTTATTAAGGAGGTGTTGCAGTCTCCCCGATGCAAAATAAGAAAAAAATACAATACCGATGGTGCATTTTCAGGAGTTCCTGGCACTACGGGCTGCAGAGGCATATTTAGAAATGACAAAGGAAATCACCTTAAAAGTTTTTCTTTTAAGATTAGCAATGGGGATGCCTTCATTGCAGAACAAATAAGAATGAAATTAGGGAAGCTGAAACTCATTCCATGCTTGTCCTTTTAGCATTAAAAAATCTAACTATGTTGCCTTAACATATGAGAGTCAGATCGAATAATCGCCTTGTTATTGTGAGTTCTATGCAGTTTTCAAGAAAAGAAACAATTGTGCATACATCTTCACAAAATTGGGTCTTCATGTTGACAACTTCACTTGGTGGGATGACATTTCTAGAGAGATGAGACATTTTTCAATAGAAACAAGCTAGGCTTCCCTAATTTAAGAATTGAGAATTTTTAGAATATACTTGATTTCTCTCTTATGACCTTTGTAACTCGGCTTTCCTTTAATATACTATGGACACATTTGCATCCTTTGTCTAAAAATAATTGTGATATGAATTCAATAAATAATTTAAATTAACTAATAATTTTTAATTTAAAAGATTAAACTATTATTTCAAATATGAAAGATAACATGTGAACCTCATGGAGGTGACCGTCCATAATGGCATCCCGCGCTCTCTGCTCTATCTGACGACTTTGAGGTAGGACATCATGCATATGGTGTAACACCCCATTTTCCCATTTTATAAAAATACAAATTAATATGAAAATGATCAGAGTCTACACCAAAAAGTAGGGTATCACATCATTGAAAACCAACAACTGAACTTTTTTTATTAATCATAAAAATATAGTTTTAACAACGGAATCATACTTCAATTCAAACTATGGCACTAAGGCCTTCATTACAATGTTCTCCAATTAAATAGTGGTCTCATAAAGGTTATTAAATAAGATACATAATAAAATACAATAATGTGAAACATAACAAATCCCCAATATCATGTGTTACGTATCAGAGCAACTCCTACTACTCGATCAAGCAACTCAAGCACTACGTACTACTCAGGTACCTGCTTATCTGTACTCCCAAGGAGCACAGATGCGACAAACCACAAAAGGGATGAGAACTACATTCAATAATTAACATTTTATAACCCATGCTAAGGAGTAGTACTCACACACCCATACAATTATTACGTAATCATAACACACATGTCACTTCCAGTTACAATGATAATTCAATAAACGTACAAATGCAATGTGATACAATGGCTGACACAAGGCGCTCGTCATTAGAAATGGGGATGCCTTCATTGTTGAACAAATAAGATTGAAAATAGGGAAGCTCAAAATCATTCCAAGCTTGTCCTTTTTGCAAGAAAAAATCCAACTATGCTGCCTTAGAATATGAAAGTCAGATCGAAAAATTGCCTTGTTATTGTGAGTTCATTGCATTTTTCCATAAAAGAAACAATTGTGCATACATCTTCACAAATTTGGGTCTTCATGTTGACAACTTCACTTGGTGGGAAGACAATTATAGAGATATTAGAGATTTTTGTATAAAAACAAGCTAGGCTTCCCTAATTTTAGATTTGTGAATTTTTAGAATATTGTTCTTTGTACTTGACTTCTCTCTTATGATCTTTGTAATTCAGATTTCCTTTAATATATTATGGATGCATTTGCATCCTTTGTATAAAATTAATTGTGATATGAAATTCAATAAATAATTTAAATTAACTAATAACTTTTAATTTTAAAAGATTAAACTATTATTTCAATTATGAAAAATAACATGTGAACCTCATAGTTTCAAGGATACAATGATTATTTACTTTTATTTGTGTCTGAACAATAGTTTTCGTACATTATTAAGTGTCACTTTCTAAGTTAAAAAAAGAGGATTTCTTAATACACCCCAAAGGTTTCTTAGGTATCATGAAAATTTCCTTTTTTGCCCTCAATTTTTGGATATGCAAATCCGAACGCACCATTTTTTTACAAAACATTGATTTGTTCCGGATGTGCACATCCAGAAAGCTCTCCGGGATCTGCTCATCCGGAAAAATACCAGAACTTTAATTTTTTTGTTGTTAAAATCAGTTTTCTTGGTTGTTTGCAGATGTTAATTTATGTTCGCAACATAAAATAAAATGAAGTATATATATATATATATATATATACATATATATATATATATATATATATATATATATATATATATATATATATATATATATATATATATATATATTTATATATATAATACTACTATCAAAATACGTTACATTAATGTAAGAAAATAAATCAAACAAAGACCATTGTGTATTCCAAAGGATCTCACCTGGCTCCCATGCTCCTCTTCCCCTACCCGATGTACTGGCTCAATGTCTATGGTACTAAAGTGTCCCCATGCAATCTCAATAATCCTATCCATGGCAAGTCTGCCACCAGAGCCCTCAGGGAGGTGACCGTTCATAATGGAATCCCGCATTCTCTGCTCTATCTGACGGCATCGAGGTAGGACATCATGTGTATGGTGTAACACCCCATTTTCCCATTTTATAAAAATACAAAATAATATGAAAATGATCAGAGTTTACACCAAAAAGTAGGATGTCACATCAATGAAAACCAACAACTGAACTTCTTTTATTAATCACAGAAATATAGTTTTTACAGCGGGATCATACTTCAATTCAAACTATGGAACTAAGGCATTCATTACAATGTTGTTCAATTAACTAGTGGACTCATAAAGTTTATTAAATAAGATACATAATAAAATAAAATAGTGTAAAACATAATAAATCCCTAATATCCCATGTTACGTATCAGAGCAACTTCTATGACTCGATCAAGCAACTCAAGCTCTACGTACTACTCATGTACCTACTTATATGTACTTCCAAGGAGCACATACTTGACAAACCACAAAAGGGTTGAGAACTATATTTAATAATTAACGGTGTATAATTCATGCTAAGGAGTAGTACTCACACACCCATACAATCATTACGTATTCACAACACACATGTCACTTCTAGTTACAATGATAATTCAATAAACATACAAATGAAACATGGCTAAATGACTGACACAATGCATGTGGTACCAATTCACCATGGTTCATTCAATCAAACTCGATCCATAATAGAATCTAGATAAATCACTTACGCTCCTCCTGAGACATGATTTATCTCCATCACCATTCCACATTGGAGTCCGGATAAACCACCTACGCTCTGATTGTGAAATGATTTATCCTCAACATTAGACCCTTCTTGTAAGCATGACAATAATTATACACACAAACACATGTATAGTAATAACATACATGCACACGATCCTCCTGGTCACATGTGAGTCTCATACTAACTGTATCCAACATGCACACATATAATCATATACAATGACTCAAACATCCCCAATTAATTATTCAATTAATTCACCATAATATGCACCAACATCAATATACCTGTTTTCCATTCATCCACACACACACACACACAAGGAATCATTCAAGCGGTATTAATCAACTAAGTAACTGATTAGTCCCCTGAATTCCATTTTTATTACCACTTCCACGTTCATTTATTTTTGGCATCTATACCAACCTCTCAGACCAAGAAATAGAGAAGGAACGAATTGGAAATCACAAAACAGAATAAAATAGCAGAAACCCATGACAACTTCATGTCGGCCGCATGGCTCTGTGACAGTCGCCATAGCTCTGCAATGGTCGTCACACCTCTTCGGGTCGTCACACCTAGAAGGTTCGAACTTTGATACTGTCTTACTTTTACACTCCCTATCAGTCCTAAAATCATCCTATATTGATTTTAAGGCCTATATTTTCACACTACAAACTAATATTGTTACTAATACAAAATTAGATAATCCTAAATCTAAATTTGTATCCTACGCTTGCACCCAAAACCCAACCTGAACACCAATGTTCATGTTATCAAATCAACAACAATATTTTTCACAAGTTCATAATTGAACATAACTATTTAATACGAATTCATCACAACACATTCATACAAGGACAAATCTACACAATAACAAACATGTATACACATTCCTATGAAGGAAAGGACCCCTCACTACCCTCTAATGATATTACCACCCATTATGAAATAAATTCTCCCCCTTACCTCGAAATTACTAAGAAAATTCCCACGAATCTGGATCTTGAGAATTGCCCTAACTCTCCCTTGTTCTTCCCTTCTCTGGTTTGTTCTTACGTGAAATATTCTCTTTTTTCTAATCCTTCACTGATTCAAGATTAAGGACTCACTCTTCCTTATTTTTCTCATTTAACTCCTTGTTTTCCTCCCACTAACAATATTATTAATAAATTCTTATTTTTACTTAATAATAATAATAATAATGTTGATAATAATAATAATACCTCTTATACTACTATTATTAATAACACCCACTAATTATTCACTATTATGTTATCCACCCAATATTATTTAAATTAATATTCTCATAATATTATAATTAAATATATTTTAACTAACATAATATAATTATTTTTGCTCATCACACCACCAATCTCTACACTTTTAGTCACACACCCCTACTACCTTAAAGTCTCACTCTTAAGGCTACTATCCCTTTCTACGGGTACATAATTTACAACGTATAAACACAAAAACACACAATCAATTACATCAATTCACCGTTATTTCATAAGTAATAATCAAAATAAAAATGGGGAGTTACAACTCTCCCCCACTTAGAATATTTTCGTCCTCGGAAATTTATCAGATACGAACTACTGCGGACACACTCCCGCATCCAAATAGTCAACTCCCATGCCATGAAATGAAACACCACAAATAATACAAACAATAAATTACCTTATCAATGACAACAACAACAAGATGTAATGTTCACACAATGCACTCAACGACTAACTCAATACACAAAAAAATAACCAAGTTAAGAACACACAGGTTCACTATGAACAAGAACACAACACAATCGTTACCATCACCGTAGGAAACACTCCTCTAATTACCTATCCTAGGAATTAGCTACTCGCACTCAAACCATCACCATAGGTAAAGAGGAAACAATAAAGATAAAAACACAATAGCCCATAACACAATACCAACGTAACTAAACTACCAACATCGTTGTTACCTACGTATGAACAAACTGCGCTACAACATGCTTTTGATGCGCACTCTGAGCACTTGCAACTATCAAATCTACCACGTTCACATCAAACTTCCTACCATCAAAGCATACATAAGAAAATAATTTCGACTTAACTCACCGGAAATTCCGACCAAACAGGTATTTTACACACTTGTGATTACTGAATACTTCGAACCCTGATTTCATAAAACTAATACCTCTGGATACTCAACACAATTACAATCGCAGATAATTCCAAATCTTGAATAGGATAAATACTTTCATGAATCCCCAATTATTGTAAAACATAAGCTACAACTTTACCATCTTATATTAACACATTGTCTAAACTCATCTTAAACACATAACAACATTACAACAACATAAGGATACATGTGTCCACTTAATTTCAAAAAGAAAAATATCCTTTTCACCCCTAGACCGTGCTAAGAGGTCACCACCATGTGCTAAGCACTCTCACTACTTCCTGGAAGAGGCGAAGTTTCTCAAAATCCCGCTAAGCGTGATAAGTCTTGCTAAGCGGGAACTGCGAATTCTGCATAATAACCCTGCAATAAAATCCATCTCCTGCTGTGATTTAACATTTTTCAAACAGTTTTTAACACAAATTAACCACAAATGTTTCTTCAATAACCTATACTTAACATGTCACATTAACCAAACCAATCAAACAAACTAGTTCATCAATTTCTACTCATACTAACACAATTCTCCATAAACCCTCATCTGAATTAACACAACCAAGTAAACTTAACCTTACCAATAAAAAAATACACTTTGATAATTTGACATATAACTTCATTTCTTCCAAGACTTGTAACTCAATTCTAAAATACTCTACGCGTTCTTCTTCTGATTTTATAACAAATCAGAACATCCACAATGAACACTAGTTCTAACTTATCCAAACAAGTATGGAAGATACAATTCATACTCCCTACATACACTTTAAGGCATACTGGCCACTACTATTCTCTATCTGACTTCCTTGGTCAAATCATGGTCTAACATTTCCATTTACTTCCTCCTTGGATTATCTCTAAAATGATTCAAGTCTCATGTCAATCAGATTCTTGATCCATCACAAATCAAAACTCAAGTGATCCAGAACACAACTGTGAGTTTCCATACTACTTGTTGATCAACTCGCAACCTTATACTAACATCGTCGAGTCCGCCTCATCTTCCTATATATGAATCTGCATTGACTAATCAAACTAATCCTTAAGCATTTGGCTCAGCTCTAAATAATTCACTGTACATATAATCCTAGTTGGCATGACATATCTTTTCCATCCAACATGATTCCGTCTACTATCAATAAGAGATTAAGGGTGATAAACTCCTCAATTTGTGACTAGACAGTCGATAAACATAACAGTGGCATATATCATCATTTCCCAACTACAATAGCGTCATGTACCTTGCGCTCAAAGTTACCTAAGCATACTGCTTCACCATCTATCTAAGGCTTACAATTTTTTTCTTAATTTCTTTATTTCCAACCTCGTCAATGATACTAAAACACCCAAAATCCAGTACATATTCTCTTATACACGCATGTCGCACAACACAATTATTAAAAATTCTTATAATACTGGAATTGCTACTACATCAAGTACAATCCAAATTGGTCCACTTCAATCAAAACATTTATCCAAGTTAAGAGCTTTAACAAAACTAACCAATCCTTTTTCTTTCTTTTTAATATCATAACCTTGATGATCTGTATAGTTTCACACTTGATTCTCATTCAAATCACAATCTCAACAGTACCATCTCATCATCTGGTTAGTGATAGAAACTTCCAAAATTTTCCCGACACATATCGTCAAATACACACAATCCACTTTAATATTTAACCTTCCTTAAAGATTTATATACTCTAATCGTTCTCAACTGGAATACACCGCACTCCCATATGTTCCTTTAATACTCTTACCTTCTTCTGATTACTAAACATTTTATATTTAACCTTATCTTACCATTTCCAACAAAAATCGTTCAACTCTAAACACAATTATCTCTTTCAATACAGACCTCCCAAACACAAAATTATAGTCCAAAATGAAGGGAATTTCATGTAGATTCTAGAAATTCAATAATAACTTAAATCTGAGTTACGAGTAAAAAGTTATCGTCTGTGCAATGGCGACTGATCTAGAAACCTCGTATACATACTTCCACCAAAATCAGCATCAGACCAAAATATTCAAATGCGTTTTTATCACTCTTCAAAAACATGCCAACAAAATTTATATGCAAACTGTAGGTAATTTTGTAAGCTTTCTGAAAAGTCCAGAATCGCTTCCATCGGATTTATGATGGAAAAGTTATGACCTGTTTACTGAAGGTTGTTCCATAAGTGAGAAAACAAAAATTAAAAATGGTGAGCATGAGTTCTACCTCTCTCTCTCTCTCTCTCTCTCTCTCTCTCTCTCTCTTTCTTCTAAGATCATCCAATTGTCCTTTCTTTTCACCTAACTATGAAAATCATCTGACTTCGATCCAATTATACTCAAGACATACTAGTCTACAAGTTGATCCATCAAATTGTCAATTTCTTTGGAGTAGATCCTTAATCTCAATCATCTTCTTAATCCACCGTCAATAATCCACGCACATCGCATATAACCATTATCATACACATGCACTCATATCATCTAAGAGTTATGTTACGTGCTTAGTAGATAAAATTACCATTTCTTAACTGTCTCCAAGCTCATATCTACACTCTAGAGGAAAGTCACCACATTGCCTTCTATTCTCCAAGAAGAAAACATCAACCATACTGGCTTGTCTTCCTTCAAAAGCATCTCAAACTTGTCTGACCGATAAGAATCATGAGTCCATACTCTCATCGGTTTGCAACAACATAGTTCCAAAAGCATTTGCACTCTTGCAATCAATATTACCTTTAACCAACTTCACATACCATAAAAATTTATGGGAAGCAAGCTTCTCCCCCACTTGGTTCAAATCAACTTCTGGAAACAAACGGTTAGAAAACAAATAAGAAAGTACTGATAGTGTTTCACACACATGTCGTGTACTAAGGAATAAAAAACTGAGTCGGACAGACCAAATTTCTCTAATACCAATTGTAACACCCCATTTTCCCGTTTTATAAAAATACAAATTAATATGAAAATGATCAGAGTTTACACCAAAAATTAGGATGTCACATCAATGAAAAATAACAATTGAACTTCTTTTATTAATCATAAGAATATAGTTTTTACAGCGGAATTAAACTTCAATTCAAACTATAGAACTAAGGCCCTCATTACAATGTTCTCAAATTAACTAGTGGTCTTATAAAGGTTATTAAATAAGATACGTAACAAAATACAATATTGTAAAACACAACGAATCCCCAATATCATGTGTTATGTATCCGAGCGACTCCTACGACTTGATCGAGCAATTCAAACTCCACGCACTACTCAAGTACCTTCTTTCTATACTCCCAAGGAGCACTGATACGAGAAACGACAAAAGGGGTGAGAACTACATTCAATAATTAACGACGTATAATACATGCTAAGGAGTAGTACTCACACACGCTCATACAATCATTACGTAATCACAACACACATGTCACTTCCTGTTACAATGATAATGCAATAAACATATAAATGCAATGTGACTCAATGGCTAACATAATGTGTAGTGGTAAAATCATGAGTGTAAGCTATTGGTTAACTTAACTCAAGGTAAATAGAGTCACCACCAAAATTTTATTTTATTCCAAATGGAAAAAGAAAAAACAGCGAATAAATCCTAATGAATCTAAAAGAAAAAAGCTAAAGAAACAAATAGAGAACTGGGTAAGGGGATAGGTTACAAAATGGGAAGGTTTTACGCACCCAAAATGCCCGTGGTACTCCACGGGAACCCTTTGAAAAATTTATTGCTTTTGATTTGAAAATGTTTGGAAATGAGAGTGAGGGATGAGAAAAGAATTAACTTTTAATGTTTTTGTGTTTTGAGAGGTTTACCACTTCATACCTACGTACCCACAAAGTGCAATGCGAGATCAAAACCCCGTAATTTGTGGTATAAATAGTGAAAAATTAGTGTATTGGATCGATTTTAAAATGTAAAGATAAGTCTTTATTCTTTAGCGAATAATTTTGTTAGAAAGAATGAATCATATCTAAACACGTAAAGAAAAGGTTAAAAGGAAAAGTGCACAAAGGCACAAAAATATTTGATGAATTTTGTATTTTTATGATCTTTTGAAAAACGATTTAGTATATTTATATGGTTTAACATTTATTAAGAAAATAAAAGAAGAAGTAAAAATTGTTTGACCTAAGTCAAGGTTTGATTATGAAAGCGGTTTCAATTTTGAAAAAAAAGAAGTTTTTGAAAAGAGGGAGAAGTTTTGAAAATTTAAGAAGGGGAAAAGATGAAAAGACTATCCTAAAAAGAAAATAAAAGAGATAAAGGAGGAAATATCTAACCAAACTTGATGATGCTTCAGATTTTATGATCATAAGAGTTCCATCCTTATAAGCTAGCAAATGGCCAAATAAAGGCAAAGCTACCATCTCCATGAAGATCAAAGCAAAGGGAAGGTGTCCTATAATCTAAGTCCAAAACTCCAATTCCAATGCGAATGATAGTAACCAATAGTCCAAGATCAAGATCACAAGTTTTTTAGAGGTTTAATCCTTTATTAATATTTTAATGTCCAAATGGACAAAAGGAAAATCAACACAATAATAATAACGAGAATATAAACATGATAATGGAGGATAAAGCAATATAAAGCATAATAAAATAAAAGGAGATAAAGGTGCAAGAAGGAAATTAAAATGTTAGTATAGTAATAGTAATAATAATATACATAATATTGGTATGGTGAACTTAATCATCCACAACCAAAAGAGTAACCAAGGTACTTAGTACCAAAATCGAAAAGGCAACCGATTCTGCTTAGTATCTTACTCTATAGTGATTAATCAAGGTGATTAGAACCAAATTCAATGAAGTTTGAAAGAAGATTGGGAGACCCAAAGAAACTACGCATCAAACTTCATAAGTCTTGGATCTAAACGCAAAAAGATCAATCACTTTGAGATTACGCGACCAACACGAAGTCCGGTCCATGAAATTGCAAGTATCCAATTGGATTTTCCCCTCGAATTAGGGGCACATTTAGGTCTATGTTAAGCAATCTTTGAGTAATTTACGAAGTAATTACCCTACAAATGAGTCCGACCAACACCAATTAAGGTGAACGATGTATGTGCTAATGCATGCGAGATAAATGATATGTAAATCTTCATCCGAAAGCAATATCGCACAAAAATAAAGATGAATACCAAATTGAGTTTCATTTATGGTATTCTTTTATATTTAAGTTCAATCACTCATCTTGGTGGATTCAAATTTGAAAGTATCTCACTAATGCAAAGTACCTAAAGTGAATTAAATAATTCACTTAAAGGTAGATTTGGACTAATAAATATTTACCACTCTAATCTACACCCAAAGTCCATTGAAATTAAAGAGAAATCAGTCCCAAGAATGTCTCCCGAGGTAAAAATAAGAAGGAGGACGAAGAAGAAGCAAGAGGAACAAAAAACAGCTAAAAAAAGCCAAAAATTCAGTTCTGACTCAGAGTAACCGGTTACTTCCTAAGCAGTAATCGGTTACCTGAACAAAAAAGCAGTTTTCTGGAAAAATTAACACAGGTAATCGGTTACTAACTAAGTATTAACCGATTACTCTGCGTGCAGAATCAGAAATCTGCTAAAATTCAGCATGATCCATCTCTTAAAACCATTTTCAAACACCTCATGATCAAGAACTGAATTAGCACAAATTTTACAATCAAAACACACTGAAATCCCTACAATCACACAAAAATTTATGATCTAGAAGATCAACAACCAAAAGCATCAAGGATCTACATCTTGAATATTTTTGATGAAGGTAGAACCATGGAAAAAGTGAATTACCAAGAATACTCTTCAAATTGATCCTATATCAAGCTTGGTCTACTGAAATTGATGGAAAAAAAGAATAGGATGAAGGTTTAGCTCAAAGTTGATCAAGAATTCAAGGTGAATTCTTGACAACTTTCAAAAAAAAGAAGAGCTTTAGTGAATTTTGATTTGGGGAGATATTTTACAAGAGATTTGTTGGCTATCAAAAGCTTCCAAGTAATTTTTACAAGGTGAATTTGGCTATCAAAAGCTTGAAAAATGAATGAAATGAAGCCTCTATTTAAAGAATATAGGTATGGTAATTTGATGGAATGAAGCTTGCTTTGGTAATTCAAAAATTGGAGGAAATCATGAAAAAAGTGGTGATTAGTGAGGGTTTATGGTGGGAATTAATTTCAATGATGTATGTGAATTAAATGGAGATGGTCTAAAATATTCCAAGAGTGATCAAAAATGAAATTGGTGCCAAAATTCAAAAAAATGAGATTGCTGCCAATTTTTTTCAAATTTGCATGCAAGTAACCGGTTACACCATAGGTAGTAACCGATTACTCAGTGCAAAATTTGAAAAATTTGTTTTCCTTTTGCACTGCTATGATTCCGACTCGATATTTTTGCGTGTCAAAGAAGGCATGGAAATAAACACATGAACCTTGGAATTCCTTGAATAAGTCAATTAAATCGGGAAATCCTTGATCAGATAAATTTGAATTATTTGCAAATCAACTTCGACTTTTATCGGTGAAATTCATTCGAGCTGCGAGACTGCTATATTTGGCATTTTTGAGCTGAAAAATGATTAACAAAAGAAAAAAAAGTATTTTTGGATTTTAATTAATGGTTAGTAAACATAAAAAAGTAAAAGCGAATGGTGATCCCCTGTGAGGCATAAAACTACACCCGAGAAAAACCGAAAAACCAAAAAACCAATATGCTATTGTTTGTATTGCAAGATGCAGATTAGAAAATGCGAATAAATCTTAGGGAAAAATTAGGGTGCTACACAATGCATGTGGTACCAATTCACACGGTTCATTCAATCAAACCCGATTCATAATAGAATCCAGATATATCACCTACACTCCTCTTGAGACATGGTTTATCTCCATCACCACTCCACGTTGGAGTCCGAATAAATCACCTATGCTCCTAATGAGAAATGATTTATCCTCAACATCATATCCATAATGTATGCATGACAATAATTATACACACAAACACATGTATAATAATAACATACATGCACACGATCCTCCTGATCGCACGTGAGTCTCATACTCACCGTAATACACAAAGGTATTAGCCCACCTGTCAGACAATCCAACATGCACACATACAATCATATACAATGCCTCAACCATCCTAAATTAATTAATTATTCATTTAATTCACCATAATATGAACCAACATCAATACACTTGTTTTCCATTCATCCACACACACAAGGAATCATTCAAACAATATTAATCAACTAAGTAACCGATTAGTCCCCTAAATTCCATTTTTATTACAACTTCCACGTTCAGTCATTGCTAGCATCTATACCAATATCTCGGACCAAGAAATAGAAAATGAATAAATTGGAAATTAGAAAACATGATAAAATAGAAGAAACCCACGATAGCTTCATGTCGGTCGCCAGAGCTCTGTGACGGTCGCCATAGCTTTGTGACAATCTCCATAGCTCTATAACGATCGTCAAACCTCTATCAGTTGTCACACAATCAATTACATTAGTTCACTATTATTTCACAAATAATAATAAAAATAAAAACGAGGCGTTACATATAGTCCAACTTAGATTGTTGTTCCTCAAATATCTCTTGATGAAAGGATCTGGGTGGCGATCCCTCAGTAGTGGGCATCATGCATGAATGTGAGACTCTATAGAACCACAAGATGTACCCGGCATAAATGCTCCAGTCTCTAGGGGCTATGGTCTCCCGAGCCTCTTCCGGTACCAAGTGGTTTTGGAAGTCATCTTATATCTCATTTATTTCTCGGCGGGTCAAGCCTAGAGGAGCAGACTTAATAGGCTTCCTGGGAATAGTCTATGTGTAACCAAACTGACACAAGGCGCGCTCCGGCAGGTATCAAGTAGTGATGGTCTAACTGCATGTCAACCATCCTAAGCACAATGATACCACATCAAACAGGTGCGTCACACGATGATCGACATAAGCGTCATAAAATATGTCCTTAGCAGCCATCTGATCAAGATAAACTCTGTAGGGATTTGGTGCATGGTTCCCTCTGAGCAGAATAAAGGTAGCAGCATGCGTCATCTACTAAGTTTACTCCAAGACACTCCCCCAACCTGTAATCTTGGGAAAGTGTTGTAATATCCATGTTTGAAATGGAAAACATAACATCGATGTTAAACATTATAATGAATATATAAAGAAAAGAAATGAAAAAAAGACCGAGAATATAAGATTGTTACCACGTATAGTGTACAGTTTCCTGCCACAGTCTTGACTGCCCAACGACAACCATCAGAGAGCCTAGAATAGGTGTATGCTAGCGTAGCCGGCCCCTAGATGTATCCATGAATTTCTGTGGGATCCAAAAGGTACCTAGGTAGACAATATCAATGAAGGTGGAGCTGATGTTCACAAACAACTATATGCCAAACAAAAACAGATAGTAGCATCTCAGGGGACGCTGCCTGTGGATCTCCACCTCAGCTGCATCATTTGCTGCTTGTCCTACCTCTACAAGCTTCTCATGAAATTTTCCAGTCAGAAAGGAGAACCGGTCGTGTGCACCTCTCAACGCGTTCACCTCCCCAAGTGCATCATCATGGATAGCCACAAGCTCCCCAGTTAGCATCTCTATCGCGTCCACCTTCAACATCTTATCGTGACGGAGTCGGGTGCCCGTGATCGGTAGATATAAAAGGCACGAGATGTCGTCTAATGTTATCGTGGGCTCGTCGTACGGTAGATAGAAAGAGGATGTCTCAATGTGCCATCTCTCAACAAAGGTTATCAAGATATCGTAGTTGATATGTCAATACCCAATCTGAAAATATTGTATTTGAACATCCAGAAGTATTCCTGATATGCACATCCGGAACAAATCAACGTTTTTATAAAAATGATGCGTTCGAATGTGCACATCCAAAAATAGGAAGTAAAAAAAAATTTCGCGCAGTGACTAAAAAACTTATAGGATGTATTAAGAAATCCTAAATAGAACCAGGGAATCAATTTTTATTATTTGTACCCAGAAGAATCAATTTAATAGTGGAAACTTTATTTAAGTGGACTAAAAGACTTTTTGTCATCTCAAAGAAATTGAAAAGTTAACAAAAATAACAGGAAAACCAAACCGGTAAATTAGTTTGGCTATTTAATTTGCAGTATAATCAATAAAGATCAGGTGAAATTAAAAATTTAAAAAAAATGGTTAGAATCAGTTTATTAGAATTATACGATCAAAATAACTGTATTAGTCCGTTAATTAACTTTTTTTTTTATAGAATTATCCATACTTTGTACAACTTTCAAAGAAGGGAATTAACTACATTGTATTTTATTGATTTTTAGATGCCACAATTAACAATCAAAATATAGACGCGTTTTCATGGAAACATTTTTTTTGTGTGACTGTGTCTAGTTTGTTAGTGAAAATTCTTATTTGTTTCTTTTGGATGTTCATTGGAATCTTCCATTTTTGTGGGTACAATCAAATTAACCTACTCTATAGGCATCTTAAAATTAAATGAAACTAAAAATAATTCCAAGCCGCCATTGAGGACCAACACTACCACCACATGATATTTTGTTGTGGAAATGGTTCTTATCATTATCCATCTTGTCCTCTTCCTTCAGATATTAAAAATATTCTTTTTTTTTTATCATTTTGAAATTTCTCAATCCATTCTTATTTTGACATTGATGGTAGTGTCCAAATGTTATTATTGATCAATGTGATTACTAATTTTTACTTCAATTGTGTTCATCTAAAGTGATCGAAAAATTGTTTGTTTGATTGCAGATTGAAATTGTAAACTAAGAGATGATTAAGAACATGACTGAGATTATGATTATCTATCAAGACTCACCTCTAAGACTATTTATGTTTGAATTGTGAGAAGTTCTAAACCTTTATTATAGAAAATTATATAAAGATGTACCACATCCACTTTCATAAAATATAAAACAATCCATTTCGTACTTGCTCAACGACATAACCATCTCAAAAATATAAAACAATCCATTTGGTTTATTAAACAAATACGTAACTAACAAAGTTGGAAAATAAAAGTAGAAATAAATACAAAACAATAAAAGTCCTCATTCCGGTGTTACGTATCAGAGCGCCCTATGACTCGAACAAGCAACACCAGAACACTCTCATGTACTTGGGTTATCTGTACTTCTAAAGAAGCACAGACACAACAACAAAAGCAAAGGGGTGAGAAACAATTCTATATCATAACGGTGCAAATAACATTTTGAAGGAGTAATCACTCACAAGTCATAACATGCAACACAAACCATCCATTCAAATATATGCAATGTGAATCCACGACACAATGCAAATGCGGTACCGACTTCAACAATGATTCATCGATTCGAACCCGAATGCATCGCTTACGCTCCTACCGAGACACGATCATCCCCACCCATTGATTCACAGTGAATCCGAATAACCACTTACGCTCCATTCGAGACATGATTATTCCACCAACACGTATGCGTATGCAAGACTCAATTACACATACATCAATATATTTAAACACGAACATAACCATTCATGACATGATCCTCCTGATCTTCACAATCATCAATCACACAGTCAATATAATTCATATCATTCAAACAAGAGTCATTATACATAATTGACACAATCTCATTTGATTCTTTTTAACAAAATCCTTCATTTTAAAACAATCATATAAAACGTAACAACTACCTACGGGTCGTCAGGTCCTATAATTATTCATAAGTACTATCCTTAATGCCTTAGACTAATGGTAAGAAAGTTGACCAAAAGAACGGGACGAAACCGGCTTAAAACATCCAAATTTTTCCAAAATCAGAGGCCTGACACGGCCCCCGTGTCCCCTGACACGACCCGTGTCACACGACTTGATACGTCATCCTGAAAATCACATTTTCCCAAGTACAGAAGGGTGACATGGCCCATGTCACACCCTCTGAGGCACAATCCTTCAAAACTCATCCAAGAATCTCCTTCCCGTACCCTGACACGGCCACCCGTGTCGTGTGACATGGCCCGTGTCAGGAGACCTGCGTCAAAACTCAGTTTTTCATAAAAATCTCATTTCTTACATCAGTCCATATCAATTCGAAATCTAATACTTATACCTTACTTTTATTACTCAAAATAGTCCAAATATTATTCTTAAACTGATTTTATACCTCTAATTCTTTGTGAACTCCTCCACCTAACATTACTAATCAAATTAAGAAAGTTCTAGGTTTTACTTCCAATTCTCCATTAACATCATCATCAACAACATCATTCTTATAACCACTTTCATATTAATCCTATCATACAATTCAAATCATCACTATTCCAATTACAATAATCAATTATACAATTCAACATCAATTTCACACAATCACAATCAATCATCATCATATCACAATTTCATCAAAATCAACAATATCATACAATCCCTAAGAGAGTAAGGAACTCCCAATTACCCTCCTATGTTAGATCACCAATATAAAACCCTTTCTCCCCCCTTACCTCGAATTCGAACGATTCTTCACAAACCCTTGATCTTGGAGCTCTACGATCATTGATCTCCCTTCTCTTTTCCCCTTTCTCCAGAGCCAACTATTCTTCGTCAAAAAGGACG